>CAWUFW010007910.1:0-600000 GCA_963921515.1 Calotriton arnoldi | reverse complement strand
CTGAAATTAATCAAGCATGCCATCGATCACTTTTTTGTATACTTTATTGTATTATATAGAAGCACTTCAGACTCAAGTGTGGATCAAAGAGTGTTAAAATCTAGGAATACCATGTCAAAGCGTGTCCCTAACCTGGCATGACAGAGGGATGAGAATGTCGACAAAGCGCCACTCGATCCACCAATATATCAGAGGAGAGGAACCCATATTGTGTTACAAGAGACACATTTCACTAAAGGAGAGGTCCTCAGGCTCCAGAAATGTTGGAGGGGCAAATGTTCTAGCAGAACCTACTCATGGTATGACAGAGGGACGCTTACATGCATTAGACTGTATTTGTCCTTCCAGAGCACTGTCGTCGAAAGTGACCCAAAGGGGTGAAATGCATTCATAGAGGGCCCTCTGGACAGTAAGAATTTGCTGCTCGGTAACATCTATGTACCAAACATGGCGCAAAACAGTTTTTAGAATGCATCTCTCCACTCCTAACTAGCCTTGGAGGAGACTTCGGTTGTGTCCTTGACCCCTGTCTCGCCAGGTCCCACCCTCCACCACAGAGCGCACAGAGACATATCTAAGACAATGGCATACACTCTTGGTAGGCAGTTGCCGAACACTCCACCCAGCCACTAGCGAGTATGTTTACTCTTCACCGCCACATGACCTGCACATAAGTCCTTTTCCACCATGCCATACAATTGAATGTTATGGGAGCGGAGTACTTGGGGAAGGCCCTATCAGATCACAACCCGCTCCTCTTGCATACCTCATTGGGGGAGCCCCTCCCACCTGTGCCAACCTGGCGCCTCCAACTCACGATGCTAGAGGACCCTGTTTTCCGGGAATTGGCTAAGGACAGCTTGACAAACTACCTCACCAAAAACAATGGGACAGCCACTACATGCTTGATGGAGTGGGAGGCCCTCAAGGTGGTTTTACGTGGACACTGCATACTCTCAATAGTGTTTTATCAAGAATCCTGTGTTTTCTCTTTTCTGTTATTGAATATCTGTCATTTTAAGATATATGAAGAATTAATATATCTTAAGTACGTAAACCTAAGTATATCAGTATCAAGTTCATTTTTGTAAATATAAATATTATTCCATGCATTGGTATTTCCTAGGCTTCCAGGAAAAAATTAGTATTAGAAAATAACTTACATTTCTTATAGAACCAGTTGTTCATATACACTACACTCAGTAGTGAGCACACGAGGCACCCTGCATCTGGAACTTATCCCAGTGGAGACCTCAAGAGGGCTGCCCTTGAGGACGAATTGGCGCAGGATGAGCTGACCGCGCAGAAATATCACCAGGGGGTTTCAAGCCAGGATGCATGCAGAAGTCAATACGCTGGGCCGCCTCTTGGCGTGCTTATTGACAAGAGAGATGGACAAGACACCGATGACTGCCATTCGTGTTTCCCTGACATTAGTCATCACTACTCAGGACGAAATCCATAGTGCCTTCTGCGAGTTCTATTGTGCACTGTATAATCCATGGGTAGTCGCAAACATTTTCCCAAGGGCCAAAAAATGTGGTCTGCATGTACATCTAGTGGCTGAATTGCCGAATGTGAAACCAGAAAATCTGGATCAATCATGGTTTCCCTACCCAATCAAATCGTGTGATCCTGGGGAATTGTTTTATTTCATTTTCCCTCCTTTTGCTTCATTATCCCATATAATAGGACCTCCAAATGCAAGACTTCAGGATTTGCGGTGTACAAAACCTTCTGTGTTTGATTTAATAAGCTATAAGGTTGTTTCTGTATGATAGCAACCCAGACTGGCCAAAGCGTGCACATAACTGACTTGCCTCTTAGTTCACTACTGGCATTGTTGTCAGGGTGGGTGGAAGCACAAATGTTTCTAAATTCATGTTTGAAAACTCACTTTTAAAAAATACTTCTCAATGCACGGATATAACCTGATGAACTAAGGTGAAACGGTTCTGCAGGTTAATGAAATACATTTTTGAATTGATCATATTTCACACATTTGCTGCAAGATTCAAATAACATTTAAATAACTGCTTGCCCGTTTATTTAAAATCTTTTTTGAGTTTAGTGGAGTCGAGTAAACAGCAGCCCAGTGCTTCTGCGAACGAGGGGGCTGCATGTTTATGTCAGGAGGGGCCCATGCGGCCCCCTGGCCGTACTTTGAGTATCACTGGTATAATCAAAGACTAGAGGCTCGACTGCCCCCAGCCCGGGAATTTCTTCACACGCTCACACTACCAGTGGTGATGCCAGAACAGCGAGAGGCCCTAAACGACCCCAGGAAATCCGGGGTACCATCTACAACTCCCTCATGTGCAAAGTTCCGGTGCTTTGACAGCCTACCCATTGAATTCTACAAGACCAACAAGGCAGCCCTAGTCCCCAAATTACTAGACTTGTACAATACTGCCCTTGAGACTAGGCACCTTCCCTGACTCTCCAAGAGGCGTTCCTGGCCTCTCTCTTGAAGCCAGGAGGCAGACCCCTTGAGATCGCCTCCTACAGACCGCAGTCCATGCTGGGCAGTGACTACAAGATAATAAGCAAGGTTATAGCAACATAGTTGGTAGAACATATGCCAGCTCTGGTTCACCCAGATCAAAATGGGTTCATACCGACTCGATCCACAACCCTCAATATCCGACGGCTGCACAGAATAACAGAGGTGGCCCCGCTGCACTGGGCCCATGCTGCTTGTTTGGTTTTTGACCTTAAAAAACTTTTGACACCCTAGACTGGGACTACATGCTTAAAGTCCAGGACGCAGCTGGCATTAGGAGCATACTACAGAGGATGGTTAAACTCCTATTCGGCGCCCATAGCTAGAGTAAAAACGGGCGTGGAATCTCGGGCCCCCTTCCCGGTGGGTAGAGGCATGCAGCAGGGCTGCCCCTTCTCCCGTGTACTCTTCACACTGGCGATGGCGCCACTCACAGCAGCTCCGGTAAGTGATTCACGCGTGGGAAATCCCCATGGAGGATGCAGTCCATGCTGTGTCCCAGTACACTGATGATGTCCTAGTTTATATAAAAGATATCCGTGAAGGTATACATGTAATAGCGCTCATACTGGACTCCTTCCAGGCAACCTATGTAAATCCAGTATTTGTAAAGCGCGAACAGCTACCCGAAGGCATCCTGGCGCTGGGGGCCGTTGGGAAGATTAAGCAAGCTATTGCCCAGAGTCACATGGTGCTGGGCTGACCTGCCGCCAGTGCCGGGGATCGAACCGTGAGCCCCAGATTCCAGCGTCAGTCGCCCTGGCCGCGGCGCCACACCTCTTCCCCTATGGTATGGGGGTCAACTGTGCGAAGACCTGCATGTTCCCACAGCACCCAGAATTCCACTGCAACACATCCTGGTGGGTACCCATGCTATTGTTTGGGAGCCCGCACTTTCCGTTTCCTGGGCATGTACCTCAAGCTTTGATCGACTGAAACCTCACAAAAGCTATCTCCTCTACGGCTCCAAATCATCTTTTGGAGCTCCCTTACAGTGCAGGGCCAAGTATCACTTTCCAAAATGGTAATGCTCCCGGTACTCCTGTATTTTATTAATATGCCAGTGGGTATTCCCCGAAGCACATTTTGATTGCTGAACACCATGCTTAGCGATCTCATTTGGAGTACAGGAAGGCAAAGAGTAGCCTCCAGTGTTCGAACATTACTACCTAGCAGCACAACTCCAGTAGCCTACTGGCTGGCGGTAAGCCATTTGGCAGAGATTAGGATTGAATCTGAGGAGAGGGCACGTTGTTCAGTCTGAAAATTATTTCTCCCGAATGCTGTCTTGCCCTCGCCCACTGGTAACCTCTTGAGAGTTTCATACTCAAGCAATAGGAGGGCATTGCAGATTCAGCCAGAGATTCCCCTGCGATCCATGTGAACCTTCCGCGAGCGGGTGAGGAGAGAAGGGGTGGAGCTTTGGGATGTCGGTGGAGTGGGAAACTTGGGCGACCTGCTCCACGACTGGGCCTTCATCCCCTTCACTATTAAGTCAGAAAAGATCTCCCTATGGGCTTGTTAGTCGGATTTCACACACACTTCACACTCTTACCATGCTCGCATTCATCACTTTGTATACACCCCCTGTAACATTAAGGTTCAGACACCACACCTGTATATTATAAAAAATAATTTTTTCTTTAACACTTTATTTATAGCCAAATCACCATATCTGATCTAAAGGACAAGGGTCAAATCTCATATGGGTACCAAAACCGCAGTTATTTTTTTTTAAAAACATAAAAACAGCATGGCAAGAGAAAGGTATTTTAATTTTTTTACCCTATTTTTCAATCAAAGAAAATTCATTACACAAATACATAAACACAGACAGGGAGAGTACAGTAGACAATCACATATATCTTTACAGCCACTAATCTGTTCAGATCATTGCTCATAGCACAGAGTATCTCCAAATAGTTAATATCTACTGGGGAACTGGAGCGAAAATGGGGCATAATGGGCACAGAACCCGACCTGCACCCTCTGAGGCGCACACTGCAAACTATTAGCGCTGGCTCATCACCTGTCTTACTATAGCCCTCTCACATAAAACACAGGACCCACTAGCAACACTCCAGCACACCTGGGAGGCTGATATTGGATGCACGCTGACCCTAAAGGAGTGGGATAGAATCCTAGCAAACTGTTGGACCTATCAGCCTTAGGGTGTTTTTCCCCCCAAACCTTTTGCCTTCCTTCTCCATTTTTGCTGATCTAGTTTTGGCTGGCCTTAGGTCGGTGCACTTGAACAGTGCTAAAGTGCATGTGCTCACTCCTTAAAACATGGTAACATTGGCTAATCCCCAATTAGCATATTTAAAAAAAAAATACATTTGTAAAGTAATTTTTTCAAAAAACTTAGACATTAAGGAGATACATCTTTCAACAAGCAAGTTATCATGAGAGAGCAGGAGAATGTTCACATAATTATTGCATCTCGCCTGTCAGAAATGGGTGAGTGAAGTTGAAGAAGGGGGGGGGGGGCAGGGGGAAAAAGGGAAAGGTACTACTCAGCAAATCCCAGGGACTGTTGGCAGTTACATTTGATATGTGAGTGCAATTCGATTGTGAGCTGCCATGACAGCCGAGCCGCAACACAGGGGCAAGCGCTCAGCCGGCCAGATCAATTGGTGCAGGGCTCACATGTGCAGCAAGCTTGACATTGTGCACCGCTGCCCTCACCCACAGGTACACCTCTCAAGGAGCCCAGATGTCTTTGGGCGGGAGCGCACCGGCATTATATCCCAATATGCTGAGATCTGTTGTGTATGTAGCGAGGCGCAGCCAGTCTCTGGGAGTGGGCCGTCGTCCCCAGTGTAGCACGATTAGGTGTTTGGCAAGCAATAGCATCATGGCCGTTAGTCTGCATACCCCAGGCGGGATATCCATGACATCCAAGTACTGCAACCCGCGAAGGGCGCTCTATCATGCATTCACCAATTTTTTCAATGGTGCCAAAAATCTGTACAATTATTATCAAAAACAGGGTAGTTCCTCCTCTGCCACGTGGACATAAACAGTAGAGCCAAGTGGCTACAGTGTGTGTCGCTGGAAGAGCTGAATATCAGATCTTAGTGCCCTCACACACCTGTTAGGGTGTCATGCTTCATCATTGGGCGCTCCTCGTCTGGCCAGCGCTGCAATGCCGGACGAGCCTGGGGGGCTTCTTTATCGGAGCTCTTTTGATCTGAGATGCTGTATAGATGAATGCAGGAGAGGGAGTTAAGTGAGTGAGTGAGAGGTGGCTAAAATAGACGGGTAACCTCCCAAAAGTTTTTTCTTATATAAGAACAAGGTACCAGGACTAAATAAAAACAGTGGTGCTATCTTGTGGTCTTCAAAAACCAGGATAGCTACCAGTCGAAATTGCTCACTAGTGTGGTGTGGTCAACATATTTTGTGCCATGTGAGCCCAATCTACGGGCGGCACTTTGTCAGGACCAAAAATCAGTTACTCCCCTATCTGGGGCTGATGGTCTCCTCTCCAACAGAGAGAGAGACCTCTTAGTAAATACCAGTATCCCCTACTTGGGTGCCGGTCTGCAAATCCACCTAAGAAAAGGAGACATAAGGCGGAAAGAAACAAGCAACACAATTTTTAGATAAAGGTCCAGGAATACCGAGCAGGTGCAAAAAATTGCTATACAAGTGCAGTATTGTATTTAAAAATCCTACTGATTGAAGTGACGTGTGTCTGCTCTGTTATCCAGTGAGGTGTACAACCCTCACCGTGCAAAGTTCAACAGACATTAGATTAAAATTATTACACGCAACATGTAGCTAGAGGAAATGTAGTCTTGGAAAAGCTGGCCATTTGCACTGGACATGGAGGACGCCACATTTGATGGCATTGTAATGACTTACCTCAATAGAGGCTTTGTAGTGCTTCTTAGGCGAAATGGAGGGTCCCGACCACAATGAGGGACACCTTCATAAGCCACAAAAAAGAAGCATCCTAAGTTAAAGTCTTTTTTTCAAAACACATTACCAGTCCATAGCGAGTGTCATCATTCGTGATAGGGGCACCCGCATTTGTTGTTCTACTAAAAGGGATGAGTCTTGAATGAGGTGTGAGATCCCAGTAGGGCATATTTTTTTATAGTTCCAAGGGTACCAGATATGTCAAGGGGTGTTGTTTACTCGTGTGCTGCTTCCACAGTACATGTTTACACTGTAAACCAGAAGCGATGTCACAACACACAGTGTGTGTCAGCCACGGTGGTTGTAAACCCAGGCCGAGTAGTCGAGGAGAACGCACCTGTTCAGGGAAAGTGTGATCCTGTATCTGTGCGTAGATCGAGTGACTGATGCCTTCCCGCGTCTTCGCCTATCCCAATCCCCCTGACGCTATTAGCTTACAAACTGTGTGTCTATTACAACAGTGCCCCGTAGTGCCGTACAAATTGTTACGTGGTGTGCCTCCGAACAGGGTATGCCAAGTGAGAGCGGTTCAGGGAGTGTGCGCTGTGCGTAGTTTAAGTACAATGCGCACAATAGGCAGCGGACCCCTCCCCGCAGAACTTACTTGATAGTTGGTCCGGACTGTACCGTCAAACCTACCCTCCTCCATCCCACCTGGATTGCAGGGGAGGTGTAGCGGTGTCTGTCTCTAAGTATTTTAGATCACATGGGACACGTCACATCCGAACCATGTCCGATGTGTTTAGATTGGATGGTCGACACGGCGGCCATCTTGTAGATGTGAAAAACATTGATAACGGGAAGTTAAGTTAAATTTATCAGGGTTATGAGACATCTAGTTAGAAGTACCCAGTTAGAAAAACATATATATGTATATGGAGGCATGAGTCCACTTGTGTGTCTGGCATTTGTCCATGGTACCGTGGCCTGAAGCTCGTGAACTTATGTTATAAGCCATCGCACAATGGCTATATGATTCGTGGCGGCCATCTTTCGGTATTAAGGGAATTATCTATCTGTTGGTAGTTTTTTGTTGCCCACAGTAGTGTGAGACTACTATCCCTGAGGTTTATTAAGAATTAGCTATCTGTTAGCAGATTTGTACCCACAATGGTGTGGGACATCTACCCATGGGGAGAGTAGAGGTATTGGCTAGTCAGATCGTGTGGTCTGAGTCCTGTCGAAGCCCCCCTCTCATATATCTCTTTGGTCGTTATTGCGCAGGTCTACAGGGGATGTGTGTACAAAGACATGGAGGATAAACTAGTGTCGGCATGGTGGGTTCCTCATCTACCATCCAGTCTGCCGCTGGTCTAGAGAGAGAATGCATTAGTACAGACATCATTCTATACACAGTATCTGTAGGTTACGTATACAGTTTGTTCCATGGACTCCGATAAAGAAGCCCCCAGGCCCCTCAGGCATTGCAGCGCCTGCCAGACGAGGAGCGCCCAATGATGAAGCATGACACCCTAACAGGTGTGTGGGGGCACTAAGATCGGATTTTCAGATCTTCCCGCGACACACACTATAGCCACTTGGCTCTACTGTTTATGTCCATGTGGCAGAGGAGGAAATACCCTGTTTTTAATAATAATAATTGTACTGTTACCCGGGAAGAGCCAGGGTGTAGGACCTCCATTAAATATTTCGCTCTTCCTTCCCCCATTGATTTAGCCAAAAATCTGTAACCAGAAGTGTTGTATATTAGGACCGCTCCACGCAAGGTGTATGAAATCTGCGGTGGGCACAGAGCATCGTAAGCAGCGCAAGTCCTCAATGAGTCCCATTCTATGGATACGTGCTGGGGTGTGGTATATCTGATGTATTAAATTGAAATGTAGCAAACAAGATGGTCGACGGAGGATGAAACTTTTCAACCACTCACCCCCTTCACAGATCTGAGTTTAATCCATCGTTCTTATGCTCACTATGTCACCCCAGTTTGGACCCAGCCATATGCACATCAGTCTTGACCCTGTTCCTCATGGGAACAGTTCAGCCCGAACTGCCAGACCAGGTCAAGTCCTCCCTGGACCGGAAACAATCATTGTGGGACCGGTTACAGGGTTTCACCCCTCACAGAGGCCTGTGGAGTTACATAGGATCCGGCAGGTGCGCCAAGGAAGTCCTCTACAGAGCAGTATTGCCACACCCCTCACGTAATTGAAATATTAAGCTACGTGTTGTTCCCCAATCCATCCCGCTCACAAGTGTGCCCGAGTGTGTTCAGTAAGGTGTAGCAGCTGCAAGAAGCCAATATCTATCTGATGGCATTGTAGGTAAGCTAGTACCTGTCGTGCTTTGCGTCTATCATTAAGGCTGCTGACATTCCAAGTTAAGCATTTACAGACCAAGAGCCATACAGGAAATTGGGGGGGGAAAGGGAGACCGTTCCTGTACTTTATGCACTACACGCACTTTAGACTCCACGGAAAATACAGCACATATCCTATTCTTCTGCCTGGCATATGGCTGGGCAAGGAGGAAATGGATTCGACCGTTGTGCAACTCATTGGGATTTAGGAAGCACCAAGAGGCACTGAGGGTATTAACAACTAGCACCGCACCGCGTGTAATATTAGCCCTATTCCGATATCTGTTTGCAGTGGGACTATTAAGCAAAATGGGGCTAAAGCTGTGATGTCGTAACGATCAATGTACCCATAATTGGGAGCGTACCTTGTATTGAATGAAATAACCAGTTTTTTTTCTTCCTTCATTTATTGTATTATACGAAGTTTTTAGCTAATTTTAAAAAGAGAAGTCGTCGGGTAGATGTAATGGAATGTCTAGTGACCGGTTTAAATTGTTTTACTCAAAGATTGAGGATTATTTTATTGAAAATATTTATATATACTGCTTGATGCATTTTAGATTGTATTGTGAATGTTTGTACCATTATGAAACTTTTATGGCCCTCGGCCGAAATAAAGTATTTACAACAAGTGGGCGCATAGGGGAAGGGGAGGGATGACGTGTACCTGGCATTCAAAGTGTGGGCAGTCAGCTTGGGAATACTCTAATCGGTGCTGAGGGGTCTCAGACAGAAGAAAAGAAAGAACATCATAAAGTTGAACAACTGTAATCAACAGCTTTGCCCCAACAATCCACCCCCTCCCACTTTGACCCCCCCCCCCCCCAAATAGGCCAAATACATCCAACCCTCCCATCTAGCAATCCCAATTTGGTGAACATAAGAGCGAAACGGGAACTTATCCCATGGGGGCGCATCAGAGTACTGACATCCTCCCAGCCACGGGGTAGCCAGGTGGCCGCAGCAAGGATGTGTGTGCTGCCAGGGCCTGCCAAGTTAGGTAATCCACGTGGTCCACAGCCATCACCACCATTGTGACATGTCAGCGAGGGTAACAGTGCTCTGCAGTGGCTCCCACCAGTGGAGGCAGGGTCATATCTCAGGATTAGTCATTGTCGCTAAGCCGTCAAGGCTCAAAGTTCTCTGCAGCCGGGGATGGCTGCTGTGCAGCCTTTCGGGATAGGTTTGTCAAATTTCGCAGCTGCCTTCAGGTCAATGAAGAGATGGGTCTTCCGTGAATAGAAAATTCAAAGTTTGGTGGGGTATAGGAGCGAATATTTGGCATATGTCTGCATCAGGGAACACTTGACCGGTAAGAAGTCTCTCCAGGCACCCTGTACCGCAATAGTGATGTCTGGGAAAATCGAAACCGCATTCCCCTGGTATTGTAGGGATTGTTGTTTTCTGGCCAGATTCAAAATAGTGTCGCAGTCACGATACGTTAGAAGGCGAGCTATAATGGGCCTCGGAGTGTCCCAGAGGGTGGGCGTTGGCAGAGCAATCTGTGGGTTTGCTCAACTATGAGCACAGTGGAGAGAGCCTTCCCAAATAGCTCCTTCACGAAGGACTCAACATAGTTTTCCAACCTGCCCATTGCTGTCGACTCCGAATTCCCTGCAATTTTTATGTTTTTCCTTCTAGATCTCACCTCTAAGTCTTTATTTTTATTCCGGATCATTTCAAGTACTTTTTCCATTTGTAAAAGCTTCTCACCAGCCGCTTGGTGGCTGTCCTCTACATGGGGAGAGGATGTGGCCTAACGGCTAGGGCAGTCGACCTCAAATCTGGGGAACCGGGTTAGTCTTGTGCCTAACAAAAATGAATGTGTCCTGGTGTAATGCAACTGGTGCTCATGTAAAGCGCTCTGATACCTTCGGGTCAAGTTTGCGCTATATAAAACTCTGAAGAAAAAAATAATAATCTGAAGTACGGCGTTCTAATTGGACTATTCAATCATCATATCTGAAAGAGACAGGTTCTGGACCTGTGGAAACTCTTCCAGGAAGGACTGCCACTCTGCTGGATTGCTGCCTTGCTGTGCCACCCTGCTGCCCTTTTTCCTGGGTGAGAAGAACTGGACTTGCATCTCTTGACCCCACAAACCCAGACTGACTCCAAGGGCTTGTTGGCTGGCCTCCTGACTTGAAATCAGGGTCAGAAGCTTCCAACAACCTTGACCCAGCGCCTGGACTCTGCCATTTGTGAGTCTAACCTACCAAGTGGTGCCACCCCAGTCCTGGATCCCCGAAAGTGGGCCTAAGGTGCTCTGCCAGCCTCTGTGGATCCAGCGGAACCAACGCATCTCCTCTGATGTACTGCGCCTCCCACCAGCAGAACCAACACATCACTGCCACTACGTGGATCGAAACTGTCAGGAAAACCCACATCACAGTCTTTCGCCATATCAGAACTGCTGCTGCGCTACGCATCATTGGGGAAGGCTTTGCATCGCAGCCTTGCAGCTCCTCGGAACCAACACGTCGTTTCAACTGCGCAGCGCATCCTCGACTCCAGACTTTTCATCGCAAGTCCTAGTCAACGGGATCCTCAACGATGACGTGGAACCTCAAATTGCAGCCTCGCCGCATCTTGGAACCGACGCATCACTTCAGTTGTGCGACACATCTACATCGCAGGTCCTTGCAATGCTCCACAAATCAGAATTTAAGGTACTCTGTTCAGCGGGCCTAACTGGGTCCCTGTAGCCAGCCCCCACTCCATTGGGTCGGCCTGAACTTTTGACTTTGTCCAGGTCATACGTGACCAGCTATCCACAGTTGGCGCTTTATGCCTTTTGGTTCTATGTAATTAAAAAAGGACTTACCTTTAACGGCCCCTGCTGCCTCTCCGTCCTAGTCCTTTTCATCTTCCTGTCCCGGCCCTTGGCAGCAGGGAGCACCCGGGCAGACAGGCTCCCCTGAGCCAATCACAACCGTGCAATGCAGCATTGTGATTGGTCTGAGCGCCGTAGATCGGCGCTCAGACTTGAACAGGGAGCCTATGCACGTTCCTGATCAGGCTGTGTAATGCAGCGTGGTAGGAACATGCAGAGTGCGCATGAACTGCTGGGTCGGCCCAGGAGGGCCGGCCAAACAGTTCGTGCTCACTTAGGGAGTGCACACCACTCCTCCCCTGCTCTGGCCAGCCCCGCCCCACCACTGACTGCAATAAGGAAAATAAAATGATAATAACGATACATTATCATTTTATTTTTCCTTTTGAGCAGTGGGGTGACGCCTTAGCGGAGGAGCCGCCACTGCTAATATTGTCAGGATAATATGGTCAAACAGGATTACTTTAAAAGTCATCCCAGAGTCATTGGATGATCATCCAACTACTTCAGAAGTCATTTTTATGTCATCCGACATCATCAAGCTCTTGAAGTCATTAGCAGACTGTAGAAACTAGGGCTTATGATTTGAGGATGATTTGCTAATGACTGCCTGATTACTTCACAAGGTGAGTTTGTTCATGAGGACTTGAGGATGAGTTGAAAATGACTTTCTGATTACTTCACAAAACAATATTGTTCCTGATGGTTTGAGGATGAGTACCTGATTACACAAGTTTGCTAATGCATGCAAATAGGAATATCAGTAGTTATTTTGCAGTGCACTACATCGGTGGTCATTACAGCGAGGTAAGTACATTGAGAGCAACTTTACATTGCAGTTTGTTACATTGGGAGTGCTTTTATTTTGCATCCCAAAGGTAAACGTTTTTTAACTTATTTCTATAGTTGAAAATTATTATTTTGCACATTTATACCACCTACTGCCTAGCCCCTGTGTATGTGTGTGTGTGTATATATATATTCACTGAAAAAACCATAGGTTTTAGGGACAGTTATAGTTAGTTGGACATTTCACTCGTACAAAACCCGTGAAATTCCCCTGTTATAGTTAGTTCAGCTAACTATAACTCGCGCCCCGCAATGCACTGCTGATGACGTCACATATTACATCACTCATGACATGGTCAGTGACATCACTGATGACATCACTGATGACATCTCAAATGACATCACTGATGACATCATCCAGTGACTGTGTGTTTCTATAAAGTTTAAATATTTTTTATATATATAGGGAAAGGCGTATTGAAGAATGAGTGGGTGTATAAGTGTCTGTATGGATGATTTAGTAGGTGCGTGACTAATTCTATAAGTGAGTGATTAAAGGTGTCTTACTGAATGCATGGGTTAATGACTAAACTGTGTCAATGTCTGTATCCGTCTGTCTGTTGCTGTGTAAGTGGCTGCATGGGTTTGTGAATAGCTACATGAGTGTCTATAAGAGTTATAGATTTGTTGTCTGAGTATCTGTATGGGTGCCTGAGTGTTTGTGTGGATGGGGTGTGTGCGACTGTGCATAGATGTGTGAGTGGGTGATTCACTGGGTGGATGGTTTCAAGAGTGCATCTGTGATAGACTGTATGGGTGGGTAAGTGTGTGTAAGAGTGTGTTAGTGAGTGAATGTATGTCCCAGTGGTACATGTGTGAGTAACTACATATGTGAAAGGTAGTATATATGTGTGTTAGAGTATTTAAAAGGCTATACGTGAGAGCGTGTGATTGTGAGAGTGGCTGTATGAATTCGTGTGTGCTTGTATCAGTTATTGTATAAGAGCGTAAGAATGTGCTAGTATATTTGTATGAGTAACTGACCTGGTGTGTGTATAACTGTATAGGTGAGTAAATGGGTGTGTGATTAATTTTTTGCATGACTGACTAGGTGTGTGAGTACCTCTATGGATGAGTGGCGGTGTGTGAGTGTTTATATAGGTGTATGAGTGCATATGATAGTCCTGTACTGAGTGACTGTAAGTATGAGTGACTGTACAGGTGAGTGAGTGGATGTGTGTGTAGACCTAAGAATCAGTGAGTGGGTATGTAGTTTTTGGTGTTGGAGTGTCTATGGTTTTGAGAATGGCAGTCTGTAACTTAGAGTGGGTGTATCAAAAGTTATATTAGGGTGTGAGAAGATGCATGAAAATATCACATGAATGATGTCATTTGAGATGTCATCAGTGATGTCACTGACCATGTCATGAGTGATGTAATATGTGACGTCATCAGCAGTGCATTGCGGGGCGCGAGTTATAGTTAGCTGAACTAACTATAACAGGGGAATTTCACGGGTTTTGTACGAGTGAAATGTCCAACTAACTATAACTGTCCCTAAAACCTATGGTTTTTTCAGTGAATTTCAAAGGTTTTTTAAATGCTAATTTCTAACTATAACGTGTCTGAAACCTATGGTTTTTTCAGTGAATTTCAAAGGTTTTTCAAAAGCTAATATTTAAGTGTCATAATAGTTATAGTTATGTTTCTTGTACTGAATTTCTTTAGTTTTTTATATTTATTTGTAAATATATTATTTATTAAACAATATTGTATATTTTTGTGTATTTTGCACACAAAAAAATTAATAAATTAAAAAGTAAAATATAGTATAATTTTTTTGTGTTATATTTTTATTTTAAGATATTTGTATTGTTTAATTTTTTTAAAAAAATGTTTTTTTGGAATCGCGCACCGAAAGCGTACCGAACGCGGCGCATACGCGTACCCCAGCCACCTATTTAAGGAAGTCGTAAAGGATCCGCGTATGGTATGCGACGGGTGCGTGTTTCTAGACCCGTAACATACGTATATTGCGTGTGTACGCGTTTCCTAAGCGACCGGTACGCGATTCCTGCTCCGGCTTATACGCGACACATACGAATTACCATACACGACGCTTGCGCGGTGGCAGGCCCCGCGTGACGTCAAATACGTGCCCGGGCGCGCTGGGTGCGCGACTCCTTATTTCTCTGTAAAATTTTTGATAGCTCCTACCACTAATTTATATTCTCCCCGGGGACCCCATCCCCCGGGGCCTATACATAATAATGGAGACCGTGAGGGAGCCCCAATGCCCCCACGGTCCCGCCGGCTCCCGCGTCCTTCGAGAGCCGGCATTGCTTTTCCACATGGGGAGCTGCTGACATGCAGCTCCCCGTGTGGAAAAGCAATTTGCTTAGATATTGGAAGAGAGAGCAGGTTTCCTGCTCTCTCTCCAAAATCCAAAGCAGTTTGCCATGACAGGACGGGAGCCGCGAGGCTCCCGTCCTGTCATTGCAAACAACAGTGTCCCGGGGGTAGGCACCCCGGGACACTGCAGGAGCCGGCCCTGGGGGTGGCGGTCCCCAGGGCCATCAAGGGCTCCAGGAGGGGGCCGCGCGGCCCCCTCCCTTAAATTGCACAGCCCCGGGGAGGTGGTGGTCCCCGGGGCTTCGGAGGTCCAAAACGGACCCCCATTTTAAATTTTTAGTGCTTCGGGGAGGTGGCGGTCTCCGGGCGTGTGGGGGGCTCAAGCCCTCCCACACAGGAATTTTTTATTTTTTTTAAAAGAAGCCCTGGGGAGGTGGTGGTCCCCGGGGCTGCGGGGGGGCCGAGTGCCCACCCGCCCCATTTTAAAATGAAAGCCCCGGGGGGTGGCGGTCCCCGGGCTTGGGGGGCCCTTTGAGGCCCCCCATACATAAATTTAACCCCCCCACCATGCCCCCGGGACTTGGGCCACCCGGGGGCAAAATACAATCGAAGCACGGGAGAGCGCGCTTCGATTTTTTTATTTTTATCGGCAGGATCCGCGCACCCTGAGCGCATCCTGCCGATTTAAAAAAAAAAAAAAAATGCTTTTTTCTGCCCAGGGGGTCCTTATGGGACCCCCTGAGCAGACCTAGGGGGTCAGGGTGTTTCTACCCTGCCCCCTTTGTGCGCTTTGCGCACTTGTTTCTGTCCCTCGGTTCTACCGAGGGACAAAATGGCTGCCAACATTTCCTGAATCGGAATGTTGACAGCCAGCTGACAGCCAATTAACATGCAGCTCGTGATCGGGACGGTGCGCGCAGGGTGCGCTCAGGGTGCGCGGATCCTCCGTGCCCATAGATATATATGTACTTTTACTTTTGATTTTCTCAGTAACTACTGAACGGATTTACACCATTTAACAAAAGGGTTCTTTCTGAACTAAGAACTACCTCTTTGCCAAATTTGGTGTAATTCCGTTCAGCAGTTCGGGCTGTAGCCGTGTCTAAAGTTTCCTATGGAAAAATGAATGGGGAAAACGCGTTTTGGGACCCCCTTTTTCTCGGCCCCCGCTTGACGAATCACCCCGAGACTTTCAGGGTAGGAGCGGACCGGAGCGCCCCACAAAGTTTGAAAATTTTGCGAAGATACGTCAACCGGCAAGAGAGTTATTTCAAATAGAATGTCGCGGATTTCCTATGGAAAATAGGTTCTAACTATAACTATCTACTGGCGACCGCCAGTAGATAATATATATATATATATATATATATATACACACACACACTCATATGTTAGTGTGTATGTATGCATGTATGTGTATAGATATGTTCGTTGCTGTTACTAAGATTAATTCAAATTATTAGAGCCTTAAATTTATTGCAAATCCTTAAAATATGTAACATCTAAATAGTAATTGAGGTGAAGTGAAGCACTGAAACAACTTCGTGGTTCGAAATCAAACTCTGCTCAACATCCCCTGATTAAATCACTTAACCTCCCTGTTCCTAAAAATAACATTGCAACGTCTGGCTCTCGAGTGAAAAAATATCTTGATCGCGCGTAACGCTTTTATGTATTTCAGACACGTTTGCACTATATAAAACTGCACTTAAATGTTTTACTTTAAGCACAAATGAAAATGTGTGCAATGTCTCACCTGCTTCTACAATAGTTAGCTCAAGCAAGAAAAATAAAGGCTTCTAAAGATGGTGTGCGTGTGCACATCTGCAGAGATGGTTGTGTGTAGGTATAGGTTAGGAACAGGTTGTCTTTGCCAATGCTTGATAGACGCCAGGTTAATTGCACCGTACATTTGTTGTAGTCCTTTTTTAGGTCTCGCCTTGGCAGCGGAAGCCGAAGTGCAGTTCGAGTGTGTCCGAGGGCGAGCGAGGGGCAGAGTGAAAGAGCTGCTGCGCCGGGCACTGCCAGTGTTTGGATTCGGTGCTGTGCTCACTAGAGAGGGTACAGAGAAAGCAGTGTTCCATTTTGTTCGCTATTTTTTGGGGGGATAGAAACAGGGGAGAGGCGGGTGTGAACTTTCCCACCTCTCTTCAACTCTTTGGTCTTTTGGGCAAGTGCAGCATTTTGTTTGAAAGGCAGGAGCCCGCCATTTAAATGCAGTCATTTGGTGTTTTTTTTTTGGAGAGGTGGATGCTGGGTGTAATATGCTCAGGGGTCCCGCAGTCCGTTTTGATCTTTAACAATCGTGCTTTCATTTTAAGAGGTGGGATTGGACCCCCAAAATCCACGAGCTTGCATGTGGGGCTTTATTTGTAGCCCTGCACGGACTGTTAAACGAGGCACTTCCATTTAGGGGTAGAGACGTTTTAGCTAGCAAAGGGAGAGCCGAGCCAAAGCTGAGACAAGAGATGGTCTGGCTCTTAGAACCCATCCTTGAAACGAGCACGAGCCCAGCCTTGAAAACATTGTGTATGTAAATTATGCAATAATGATGCTACAGTATGATAAGGTCTTCAAAATCCCAGATAAGTGTATTTCTTTAACATGCGTAAACGTTTCGCATTAGAACATCCCTGCATAATTGGTACTAGGAAGAAAAATGTGACAATACTGCACAACAAAAGGCCCCCAGAAGGGAAAGATTCCGTTGTGTTCCCCATGTACATAATAACAAATCTAGTAACAAGTCTAAGCAACATTTTCGGGTGCTCTTGTGCGTCAGGTCTCGCTAATTGTCTGTGCATGAAGGACTGCCCAACATAGATTAGAGAAAGTAAAGATGTGAAAAAGGAAAAATAAACCAAAAGACAAAAAAAGTAAGGTCTTAGAAACCCCAAGGTACATATCCAGTCATTGTCAAGAGCATTCCGCGGGCTCTGTGGTACCTCCCCCCACCCCCTTACCCTCCCCCTCCCATCCCAAAAAACCTCGAATGTAGGAGGTGCGACGGCAGGATCGTCATTCCGTCTCTCGGAGAGTTCACTGATTGGAGTAACTAACAACATAATTCTCCCAAAGTTACACGTGGGTTTGATTAAGATTATGTAACTACAGATAACTTAACGTTCCATATTCCAGTGAACATACACAACTAGCTGATAAGTAGAGTCTATAAGAGGTAGAAGTATAGGCAATTATAATCATCGACATCTTTTAATATTAGTGATGCCAGCATCACCGAATGGGTGTTAATACGAGGTAGATAACGGTTAAGACACTTAGCCTGTCCTGCAGTGGGTCCAGTTCCCTTTTCATCCTGTGCCCAATTCTGGGGAAGATTTCCTTTTGTTAGTGGTAGACTGCACAGCGTCCATGCCCTGAGAGGTCGGACCTTCCAAGAATGATGCGAGGTCCCTAGGATCATTGAAGAAGTGGTTGTTACCATCAACATTTATTCTGAATTTGGTAGGGCCAACAAAGGAGAATTGAATGTTTCTGCTCCTGAGTTTGTCGCGCAAGGAAAGAAATCCCTTCCTGGTGTCAACAGTAGGTTTAGAGTAGTCCTGTGTAAATATAATTTTATGGCCGTTCCAGACGAGTTGGTGATTATTACGAGCATGATTAAGGATAGCTTCTGTATGTTGAGATCTCAGTGCTTTGTGTGACTATAGGTCAGAAAGGGCATTGTGAGTTTCTATCTAGTGCGGGTCGAGGGGTAGATTAAAATCACCTGGAAGTATAAGTGTGGCTGTGTCAGGAATCAACTTGAGTTGTATTGGGAGTTCCTCCCAGAAGGAGGGTTCATCTTTGGTGGGCGCATATATATTGGCAACGAATGTTGTGTTAATTTCGATATGATCCATCTTCCCTGTGTGCCAGATGTGCTTGAGACCAGATCGATTTTGGATTTCTTTGAGATGAGTGCTAATACACCTTTTTTTTACCTACAGCTGCAGAGCCTGCTACATCGAGAGTATTGACAGTTTCTAAGTGAGCTGGGTTTTGTGGGGTCAATCTTTGTTTCTTGCATAAGAATGATGTTGCCTTTCTGCTTGTAAATGTAGTCAAGGATTTTCTTCTTTTTGACTGGATGATTGATACCTTTTATGTTCAGGGATATTATCTTAAATGTTCTGTTGTGATGAAGTCATCATTGGGGTTTAGTATATGGCGTATACAAGAGATCTCACTAAAAGGTAGTGTGTAGATGGCTTTAAGCTGTCTAGCGATAGGTATAATATGGTTAGATTGTGTGTGAGGACTCGCCTGGGTATATACGATCACCTTGGGGTGCGCTGGGTGGTTGCTTGAGGGCCACTTATGGTATAGGTATGAGCCTAAGATCGTTGTGTGATACTTGTTCTTAGTGGTGTTATATATTGTGTGAGTTACTGTATAAAATTTTGTGTGGTTCTCTCTTTTCATAGTAGTGCTGACAGAAGAAATACAAGAACCAAAATTTACAGAGTAAATGATAAAAAACATAAGCAAATAGCATACTGAACTAAACCGTACCCTCCTTCCATTAACCCCCCCCCCCCCCCCAAATAGCGTACAGGCATGGCGATAGGAGGAAGAACCACTCCTCCAGGGAAACGGAGTTTCAAGCCTAATTATCTGCATGCAACAGGTGGGGTTAAAGCAAAGTCCTCTAACAGACTAATTCTTTGCTACTTTCTTAAACTACTAGGAATAAATGTGTTTAGCTCTACCTTTAGAACAATTATAACATCAAGCCTACCGAATCTACAGGTCTTCTGACCCTTACTGTATAACCGATATAAACCTGGTTAGTACTGATGATTTTCCATTTATAGTAAGCATGCAAGATTACCATTGTCTCTCTCGTACAGTGTCTATGACCAGTTTGGCCGACTGAACAGTAAGACTATCAGTCTTTAGTCGAAACAAATGAAACAGGCAATGTATGAAATACCCTACAGTACATCACTTAACTGGTTCTTCTGGGTAAATGTTTTTCTTCTTGGTTTCATATCTTCCCTTAAGGACGTTTAACCAGTTCACGTTAGAGCATCTATCAAATCAGCACCTTCTAAATAGAGCTCAAACAGGAGGTTCGTGTTTCAATGTCATATTAGACGGGCTGAGGTTTGAGGTGTCCATTAGCGCATCTTCTTTCTCGCCGATGAATTTTTTGAGAGTATTGTGATCAGTGAAGATGTATGGAGTGCCTTGAACTAGGATGCAATATTTTGCTGGGCCTGCAAAAGAGAACTGATAGTTCATGGCTTTCAGTCTTGGACGGAAGGCTAAGAAGCCTTTCCTTGTTTCCACAGTGGCTTTACAGTAGTCTTAAGATATGAAGATTTTGTTACCCTTCCAGAGTATGTGATTATGTTTTCTCATGAAAGATTTGATTAATTTAACATGTTGAGTTTGTAGTGGTTTGCATACAATAGGCCTAGGAGATTTTTGGTTCAATAGCTTCCTTGTTTGGACTTTGTGGGCCCTGTCAAATTCTAAGGATTTGTTTTAAATGTTAGGTTTGTGGCTTGTGCGAACCATTTCTCTAGGAAGGCGATGCATGATTCAGCTGATTCTTCTTTCCCTTCTGGTATCCCAAAGATCCAGAGGTTTCCACGTCTGTTCCTCCGAGAGGTGTTTGGCAAGTGAATTTGTGGCGACACTGAGTGCCTGGATAGATTTACTCATTTTAGCATCTGAGTCTTCCAAATAGCTGATCCTATTCTCTGCCTCCGCAATTCTGGTGTTAGTTTCTCTAGGGCATATTATCAAGAACGGCGTTAAAAATTATCGCCGGTTTAGCGGCAGAAAACTGCCGCTAAAGCGGCGATAATGGGCTTGATAATATGCCCTGGAGAATTCAATAGAAGTCCATGTTCTGGTGTGAACATGGTCTTCTATTGGAATTCTCCAGGGCATATTATCAAGCCCATTATCGCCGCTTTAGCGGCAGTTTTCGGCCGCTAAACCGGCGATAATTTTAACGCTGTTCATGATAATATGCCCCTCTGTGTCTTGGCGGATTGCAGAAATCTCATTTTGCATGATGTCTGTGTTTTCTTTAGTGGACTTGGCTAATTCGTGTACATCCGTGAGTTTTCTCAGGATTGTTTCCATAGTGGCATTAATGTCCTGCTTATTTTTGATTGGTTAGTCCGGGTATGGTGGGTTGGCTTTGACCCTCTTTAGGTTTTTTTTTCCCCCCTTTTTGTCCATGTTTAAACAAGAGTTGCGCTTTTGAGAAGGCAGCTTTATTAACCCAATATGTTTCTTCTGGTATTGATAGAGTCTCGTTGGTAAGATTGATAGGGCTGCCGGATTTTAAACTGTGTATCTCCAAGAAATCTCTGTGTCAGGATCTTTCCAGAATTTCTTGCATTACCTTGAGGCCTTTCTAAGTTTTGTTCGCTCAGTATTTACACCAGCAGTGATGTGTGCCAAGGGTATATCATCTTGGTGGGCAGTCTAGCACCAAAGTGAGTATTTTGGTGGCTCCAGCAGTGCTTGAGGATGTTCTGGCTACATCAAGTGCGCAACTTACTATATCGACTGTGGTTGCTGTGAGGCTAGAGCCTCCGCAGTGCTGTTTTGCTGTGGTTACTTTAGATTACTGTTAACCACTGTGATGTGTCATGATACGACTTGCACAGCGTTTGGTGTTATTTTATAGTTGTTGTAGTTGGGGTGTGATCGCTGTAAGGTTTACTGGTTGTCCCAGCATTGGGGAGAGCGGTTTGGCTATTGGTGTAGTGCCTTATGTTCTCAGCACTGCTGGAGTACTCGTCCTGTAACTGTCGGCCTTACTAACCTAATCCTGAGAGCACGCTGGGTTGACCTGAAATTCGAATGTACTGGGTGGTTGATGTGCCCCTTTTGTTGTATTTGGTGCGGTACGCACCAAATACAACAAAAGGGGCACATCAACCACCACGGAAGAGTTATGCAAATCGTAGGTCAGTATGCATTACTTGCACTACATGGTACCATTTTCCTGGCAGACTTAATTTTAGGAACCTTTAGAACTGGCGTTATGACCTCATCTTGTTGTACAGTTGCAATAGGTAATTAAGCAGTAACAAACTACAGGAGGTAGCCCATAAACCCTAAAGAGACTAGGGCAATAATCTATAACAAACAACAATGTCTCAAGGGTATCGTTTCAAAGGACAAATATACAAGCATGTGTAATGACACAGTTAGTTATACAGGATTTAATCCAAAGGGGAAAGAAACCAGGGAAATATTTCATTTAAGCGAAGAATATATTTAATGTACTATACATGCTAACTTCATATTCAAGCACATGGATCAGTAGCACTGCGTTACATTCAATGGCATGTAACCAACAAAATACTGTGCACAAGTGCTCGTGAAGTGTAGTGACGGCGCAAGTGACACATGACGTGGTATAAACAGTGAGAAGGATGGGCGCAAACAACAAGTGAAATAAAAAACCACGATTTACATGTTCAGGATACCACGACAATAAATGACAAGAAAAATCAATTTTTAAATGTGTAGGGTATCCATGATTGGGGCGCCAAGAGTTCCACTGTGGGAGTCGACGGCGTTTCGGCCTGCAAAAGTCTTAGGCCATCATCAGGACCAGGTTACATTAGTTCAATTGCAGTGCTAAGGATAGAAGAATAAATATGGAGGGCTCCGTGTGCTACTGATCCATGTGCTTGAATATGAAGTTAGCATGTATAGTACATTAAATATATTCTTCGCTTAAATGAAATATTTCCCTGGTTTCTTTCCCCTTTGGATTAAATCCTGTATAACTAACTGTGTCATTAACCATGCTTGTATATTTGTCCTTTGAAACGATACCCTTGAGCAATAGGTAATTAGGCTGATGCCAGGTTGAATTGAGGATCCAACTTCACTAATACACAGCCGCCATTTTCAGATGTTTAAGCTGGTACGTTCGCTGCTATTAGTATTGCTGACGGTGCCAGTCGGGCAGGTTGGGTTAGTTCCGATTGGAGGTGCGTTGTACCTCCTCTATGGGCACCAGACTTGTGAGTAAATGGCTAGCTCAAGATGCGACGATCCTCATTGAAACGATAACTATTGCAATGCGCACACGTGTCTGATTACTACAGGTGCGCCGGCAATCAACATGCATGTTCTGTATCGTTATAGGTAGAGAAATGCAGCTTTGGATTACTGTCTTGAATCATTACTTTCCCCAAGTGTGTTTTAAGGGGAGAGCCATGCACACATTTTTTAATACTCACCACTATTGCGCTGATATAGTAACCATTGTTGCATGATCATTCGCCATCTTATGGTCAGGCAGGCAGAGCCAAACTTGACAACAAAAGCCAAATCCCCCATTTTAGCTTGGATTTATAAGTGTTATTGAAGATCTTACTTGGGGATTGAGTTGTGGTCCGAACAGAGGCAGTAGCTTGGGGGCACAGACAGCAAGGATCTCAGTCAGACCACGTCCCACTTCCCGCACTAGGCGTCGCGGAGGAACCCAGCGGCTTCGGCGTGCTCCAGGGACGGTTCAAAATGCCAGAATAGGAGGGTCTGGCGATTAACTCGATCTCTGCACTAAGCGGTGCTCATGGATCTCGCTCATGGTTCCCTTGGAGGAGACATGGTAGCATAGTTTTTTTTTAAGGTTAATTGTCTCCCTGGGAGGAGCTGCAGACTCACGCCGTCATCTTCCTCGGGCTCCAAATCACGCCGCTCCATTCCCTTATAATCGAAAACGGATAAAAAGGAAACAAGGGAAAGGAATGAGGAAACTTAAACAGGAAGAAAAGCATGGGAAATAAAACATGGGAAAAGCATGACATTGCATCGTAAGAAAAATCCACAGTCCTTGTGAAACAGAGATGAAGTAAAAGTGGAACATGTCGCAGGAAACACCCAGATTAACAAATATAATCCTTCAAATACTCCAGAGGTCTATAGTCTCTAGTCTTCCTATCCGTTCCCTGGCACTTCCATATCCCTTCTCTCAACCTCAAAAAGGCGGGTCACAACCTCCATTCATCCGTCCTCCTTCTCATTCTGAGAGATCAATGAACTTTCATTATGCCTTAAATTCTCATCTTTCATCAACATATATCCATTGCCATCCTCACCTTTCTTTCCTCAACACACCGCCTTTTTGGTACAAGGCAACTCTGTGTCGGTTTCAGCGCTCACCATTCTCCAACCTCACATAGAACTCACATGCTCATCTTAGTCTAAACGTACCTTTAAACTTGGACAAACCTTTAGTCACTCTGCCCGTCTTGACTTTGACCCAATCACCATCTGCAGTCACTCCCCTAGAAGACACAGTTCCTTCCTTTACATTGTTATCAATGCTACCACCTCTTGTCACCTAATCCTTCAACCAGGACAGTACCAATTTGTTACCCAGGCTCCTTCCCCTATTTCACATCAAATGGTGACTTCTGGGTAGCTTCAAGCTTGGTGGTACAATAAGCCCACACCATATCTTCCACTGCTTTCTCAACACTCTGTCCTGACACACTCGCCATCTGAATGACCCCTTTAACTAACCGATTAGCACTTTCCACAATACCGTTTCCTTGTGGGTTGTACAATGAAGTGCAATGATGTTTGATACCCTGCCCTTGCAGAAATACTTCCATGTTGTGATAAACTAACCATGTACCATTGTCTGTTATGAGAATAGACGGGACTCCCTCCTCCAAAAATATTTTCCTAAAAAAAATCGGATGGTGCCATTGGTGGTGATCTCACTCCTAAATTTCCCCACAACCACTTGGAGAAAACATCCACACACACCATAGCAAATCTACAATCACTCTCTATTTCAGATATGGGACCAATGAAATCACTACACACACTATGCCAGGGTTTACCTGGATTCATTATGTGTCCCATAACAGTCTGTGTACCTACTCAAAGCCTTTTATCACCCTCTTCGCACATACCACACCTTACAACCCAACCCTTGAACTGGGCCTTCATGCCCAGCCACCAAAATTGTGCCTTGAGGAGTTGCTGTGTCAAACTCTGCCCCAAATGACCTTTATGGGCCATTGCTATAAGTTAAGATCTCAAGCTCACAGGTGGCACAAATCTCTCACCTCTCATCAATGCACTGTTCCCACACATGCACCAACTTAACAAAAGGCCCCATGGAAACTGAAACACAACTCTCCCTCCTTTTACAGAAATCACCATGCACATAACCTCCTTAAGAGCTTTATCACCATCCATAGCTTGACACAAATCTTCTTTCGTGAAGGAACCAGCTCCCTCCAGTACAACATCCTGCACAGAAGCAACAGCTCCCTCAATTTCATTGTCAGCCCCAACAGGACCATCCACTAGTTTCCAATCCACGGACAATCTGGATAGGCAATCTGCTTGGACATTCTTCCAACCTTGAATGTGTTCTATCACATAACGATACTCAATTTCAATTTTAAATTTCAAGAACTTTATTCGGCGAGTAAGAACTGCCATAAAAGTACATACGATTAAAAAGCACTTCAAACAATAGGATACATAGAACGATAAGCTACTTTAAGATGTGATCACATAACAATCTTAGACCCTCGACAGAATCTAACACAATACTTTTCCTTAGGTGAATAGCTTTTGAAATGAAACTAAAACACACAAATTGATCGCTTAGTGCAAGCAGAAATGTCAGTGAATCATTATAGTTTCTTGTATTCTGCATAATAAAAAGGGGTTTCAAATATTGACATCGCAGCTCCATTTAAAACGTACAAAATAAAATAAAGTGCTGTGTGCTTTGCTTACTCGTTCTATCACAGGGACAAGGAGTTTTGTCAGTGGTATAGGCATTCATCTTCGGAGATGCAACCAAATGGTGCACCATACCCTTTCTATATCTAGTTAGGACATACTGGTGTTGGCTGTTTTTAACACACATCAAATACTCCTAACACCCCTCCCTTTCCTCCAAGGACATGTATATAGCAACCATCATTTCTTTGACTCTACACGAAGTCTAGGTTCAGGCCGAAAGTGGCTTTAATGTGATTCTTAGTTAATGCTAATACCTGTGCTGGCTCCTCACCCAGTGTCAAATGGAACACAGACTTGAACGTGGAAACTATATACGCCAGCCATGGAATACGAAAGATATGATCCAATTTTAAACAATTGAATATAATCACTTTGTTAAAGCTAGTTTCTTCTTTCATCCAGATGGAGGCAACAATGGTTTCATTAAAAGGGAATCCGCCAGATAAAACAACCCCACCTCTTTATGCACAATTAGGGATAGGGCTGAGGCAGGCAAACAAAGCAGCCAGTGTTTTCTTCAACTTGAAGAGATTTGCTAGTAGTGTACCCCCACAGTCCAGCCCCAAATGAAGCAGCAGCCTTGTAAATCTCGATCATTTCTTTAACAGGGCGCTGACCCAGGTTAGATGAAAATTTAAAAATCTCACAATTCCTGCTCATTTAAGTTTAGCATTTGCAATCTGTTGCGCCCATATGTCATTACTTGTAAACTGGACCCCCCAATAGCAAAATGTATTCACTCTGTTGATTAGAGAGCCTTCGATATAGAAGGGCTTTCATTTATTCGGTTGTTTCCCCGCATATCATTGTCAAAGTTTTTTTAATTATTGATTATCATTTTTTTAGATGCCACATACCCCCCAAAGGCTGCCATCAATTTCTGCAATCCATTGGGGGTCCTAGATATTAATAGGGCATCATCGGCGTATAACACCACCAGAATATGGTGCCCTGTAATGAGGGGTACATCTGCCTGAAGTGCCTGCAAGGCTTCATCCACTCCATTAATAAAAAGGGAAAACAATAAAGGAGCTAATACGCATCCCTGTTTAATACCCTTTCCTACATTAAAATCAGGTGTGCATTGGCCCATGGACCATATCGGACTTTGCTCAAAAGATTCTCATAAAGGCGAGCCAAGAAACAAATAATCGCCATGGGAGCAACTAGGCTAGTCAGGGTTGACCATAAAATAGAATGATTAACTAGGTCAAATGCACTGCTAAGATCTACAAAGCAGAGCTACAGAGACCCCAACTTAGTTCTGATATATTTCCCAGTTAACAGGTCTAAATTGACGCATTGTTCCGTTGTTCCCAGGCCCCTCCTAAACCCATATTGGGCTGGGGAAATAATAGAATTTTCCCGAGCTCATTCCTCCAGCCTTTGTAACAAAACCCTGCTCATCAATTTTACAGAAGAGTCCAGGAGGGAAATGGGGCATTAGCATTTAGGATCTGATTTGTCACCTTTTTTAAAAATGGGGATAATTATTGACACACACCAGGAGTGGGGAATTATATTTTTACGCAGCTGCGTTGAAAACCCTAGTTAAAATAGGTCCCCTTAGTTCTTTGGATTCCTTAAAAACATCTACCGGGACTCCATCCGGTCCTGGGAACCTTCCACTAGCACTAGAAATTGTAGCACAAATAACTTCATCCATAGAGATGTTAAGTGGGATTCGATGCCACCTGCAGGTTCGATCAGTCCCAATTTCTCTGCCCGCGTTTATAGTATCATTAAAAATGTTCACCCATGCATCGCAGGCTACAAAGGAGTTAAGTTCTGGGATCTTATCAGATTTAAAAAAAGGGGCATTAATCGTATTCCAAAACAGCTTACTATCCCTTGTCTCTGCAGCTCGTCTCAAATTGGACAATGCTCTTCTTCTAAAGACCTTTTACTCTCTGCAATTGCCTGCTTATAATTTTTGTGGAAAGTCTTGATTAACACTGTATCTGTAGGTGAGCGATGTAAATCCTCTCTCAGCCGTTGAGCGGCCGGAGTACAAAGTAGATCAAATGATCCCCCGCGTTTAGCTGGTACACGTCTGGAGCTTCTTGTCAGGAGGATGTTAACACAACTGAGGATGCTTTTAAAACTATTTAGCATATGTTCCTGGGTTACCACCTCCCCCAGGCAATAGCTCAGTTAAATTCCTCTTAATAACTCTCTCTAGAAAGCTGTTAGGTTCCACTCCTACCCATTTAATACGGACCCCATTTGGTCTAACTGAAGTGATGCCAGTAGCTGTTATTGAGTCCACTCCTTTATGGTCCCAGAACGAAAAAGGGATTACAATCGGGTTATGGTCGCTAAGTATAGATGGAATAATACAAGGGGTACCAAATTTATTACTGGTGGCCATGGACACCAGCACATGATCAATTACAGTGCTTGCAGCTCCACCAGTAAAAGAGGGGATCCGTACCCCATTTCAACCACTTTTGCTCTCAAATATAAGGAGATCATATTTAAAGATAAGTGAATTCATCGTATCGCCATAGTCATTGTGTGCAACAAATAGTCTCTGTCCCAGTTAGACTATCCACAAATCTGGGATGCAGGTAAAGGGCAGTGCTGACTTTTAAAATCCCCAGCCCAGATGACAATAAACTTGGAATTAATTTGACGTATAAAAGTGTCCAGTGCAGCATCTAAGGTATGGAGCTATGGGTAAAATTAAAAACATTAGTATAAATATTGACCAATACCATATCAGGTCACCTTTTATTAGATAACCATAGCATCTGGGTATGCGGTCCGGCTGATGAGGCTCGTTTAACCATAACTGGGAGGTTATTAGAAATTAGAACTTGTAAACCTCTTTTTGCCCTTCCCATAGAAGAGGGAATAGCGTCTAAAAAATGGGAAGAATACCCCACAACAAGTTTCTTGGACGCATTTAATATTCAGCCCAGTGGTAACAGTAGACCATTCTAACTCACCCACCTTGTTCTGCAGCCCACATATGTTCCATGTAGCAAATAAATGGCAATCCTCGGATCCATTATTAGAGCTAACCATTGGATATTCGACACTAAATGGGGCATTGGAACTATAAGGCTCAGCATCTATGACTGGACTAGGCCATAGGTTGTTTACCCCAGTAATATCCTCCAAATCATTTAAACAGGATGTATAAAGCTCTAGCAACCTGGCCACCGGCTTGGTTTTGTTTGCTTCATTAGATTCTGCTCCCACTCTTGTGTCATACCTCTCCCCACCACCATACCTAGTTTGAATCAGTCGTTATCATGTAGTGAAGCCAATGCTTGGAACCTATTAGATGTGGCTAGTGGGGGAAGAAACTGGTATACCTCTCTATCCACTGGGTGGATATTCATTTTATGACTGGGTCTTGTTGCTGGGTGACGTAAATGGCGATAGAAGAAACCCAATGGGAGTAATCCAATATTCCTAGAGAAGAGGGAAATAGGCATGGACCTTGCTAGGATTTCTCCTGTGTGGTCTGGATGTTGTAGACTAATGATAATACGATCATCTTTAAAGGTCTTCCTTAAAGGCCCTATCCACCCCACTCTCCAGGTCATCAATATTTGGTGTGATCTATTTGGTGGAAGAACATGATTCTTATCAAGCCAATGCACAACTTTATTCTTTAAGCCTTCAGGGGATTCATTTTGCCCTGGAATCAATGATTGTAGGTTAACTATTACTGCTATGTAAGGGCAGATACTTGCAGAGCCTGGCGTCCAGCCTTGCAATCTTGCAGACCCCTTACCAGCACCACCAGGGAGACATATTTTAACAAGTGGCTTGTGGTCTGACCTTAAGATAAAATGTGCACCCCAGACAAAGGTCCTCAAATACTTTACACCTCATGCAGCCGCCAACACTTCTCTCACAATCACTGTGTAATTTCTTTCGGCATTGTTTTCTCACCACAGTTGTGTCTCTGAGAGAGCAGGGCACCGACACCAGTAGCACTTGCATCCACTGTCACAATAGATTTGAGTCGGATATCAAATGGTACTAGGATACCAGCCTCACAAATGTCGTTAGCAGCTCAAAACAATCCTCTTGCGTCCACACAATTTCCTCAAAGTACCCTCAACCCCTCAGTTTTGTCAGCAAACCTTTGAACGAACTTTGTGTAATATTCAATAAGTCCCATAAAGGATCTCAATTGATCCTTATCTTGTGGACTCCGAGCCAATTCAATTGCTTCCAACAAATTGTTTTTGGGTTTGACTCCATCAGCTGATAGAGTATAACCCAAATGCTCCACATGCTCTTTCAAAAAACATTTATCTTTCCTTAATGTGAGTCCCACATCAGCAATCCTATGTAGAGCTTGTTTCAAGACAGTATTAATTTCCTCAATAATCTTGCCAAAAATCAAAATATCGTCTTGGAAGTACAAGATATTTTCTAAACCTTTAAACACTTCAGAAATCATGCGTTGGAAAATGTTCACTGCTGATAAAAGTCCGAATGGCATGCGAGTAAACTGGAAAGTTCCTTTCATCGTAATAAACGCAGTGAGCAGCTTGGAACCATCATGAAGTTTTATCTGGTGGTATGCGCTCTTTAAATCCAGTTTAGAAAATTGCCTTCCTCCTTTCAATAGCAAGGTCAGTTCGTTAATATTAGGCAATGGATACGTATCTGCTATAATGTTCTGGTTAAGTGATTTGAAATCCACACAGAATCTAATTCGGCCTTCGGATGTGCGTGTAATAACTACTGGTGACACCCAATTTGATGCCTTGACTGGTTATATAATAGCTTGTAACATTTCATGTATTAATTTCTTCACTTCGTTACATACCACCACCGGACCCCTTCTGAGTTTATGCTGAACGGGAATAGCCTCTTTCTTCAAAATAACCTTGTGGACATACCCCTTCAACAGACACAGCTTCTCATTGAATACTTGTTTAACAGAGTCAAGGATATCAGCAACGGATTCATCATCCACCACCATCACCTGGGATGATGCCATCGGGTTAACTATGATATGTAAATCCTACTGGTGTACCCATCGCAGGATCGGTGGACCATGTTCCGCTACATACTCCTTACCTTGTGTACTCCTTCCCTCAAATGCAGTGTGAGCATCCATAAACCCTACAATGTCAATGGTTTCCCCTTAGTATCCATCTGGGGAAATATCTTTAGGTTGGAGAATACAATCAGCCCACTGTTGTTCAAACATAGACCCGGGAATTATTGTATTCATAGACCCAGTACCCAGCATGAGTTGCACATCACAACTATTTATGGTAAACATTGCCTTAGGTCGGTTCCTCCTTTTCCTTTTTCCTACTTCCTCTCCTTCATTACCTACACTAAGGATCCTGTCACTTGATTCCGTAGGACGTGAATCATTCTCCAAAACCAATTCTACCTTGCTGCGGCCACTCATTCAACACATTCTTGCTAAATGACCAGTGCGACTGCACTTCCTGTATTCCTTGTTGTTAGCAAAGCAAAATTTCGAATCAGAATCCTCAACGATTAAACCCTTTGTGAACTTGTCTAAGTGGCCCAAAATGTTTACTGAATCTATTATTGGTTTTTGACATTATCACAGTCTCTACTTCTGATATCTCACATTCCTGTTTCTTCTTTCCTGCTCCAACACCGTAGCTATATCAATGGCATCTCTCGATGTGGGATTCTTTGCGCCCACAACTTGACTTGTATTTTCTTGTTCTTGCATTAAACTATCAACTGGTCTCTGAAGACTCCTCAAGACCTGGCTCTTCGATCCGTAGCAGCACCACCCCCCTCTTCCCCCAGCGCCTTGAGACCCTCGCGGGTATGTAGTGCGCTTTATAAGTGACTTGATTGATCAGTTTGTCTGTCATATCGCCAAACCTAAACTTGGTTAACAACTCATGTAATCTAGATACAAATTCATCAATAGACGCATATGCCCTCTGGGGTTGAGTATAAAATGTATATCCTGTCATGACTAGATTTTCTTCTTTGGCAAATCTAACTTCCAGTCTACACTTGGCTTCTTTAAATACATCCTGAAACGGTTGACCATTTGGTTCTAAGGCCTGCGGAAAATATCTGAAAACCCTCTGCACTCAACAAATATGCTTTCTTCCTGGATGCATGAAAATCCTGTCCATCCAGGGCTTCTAAATAGTTGTCGAACATCAAAATCCAACCATCCCAAGGCACTGGTGGTGATCCTGCTTCCACTAGGAAACATGGAGGTGGAATAACTGAGACATGGGATGGAGGAACAACAGGTGCAACCATACTAAGTGGACGCTCCGCAGCTTCTTCCATACTATATAACTATGCAGGCCACGTTGTAATAGAAGATATTTTGATGGGAAACCCCCTTTCCTACTATGCACCTAAAGCAAAAAGTAAAAGATTTAGGGGCATATTCACAAGGACTTATCGCCGAGTTATCGGCACTTTAGCGCAGCAAAAGTGGGGATAGAATTACCGCCCCTTTCGCAAGCTGGTGCTCACTGCACACATCACCACATTACCCACGATAGCTGCCGCAAAAAACATCGCCACGGTTGACACGGCCAACTAACGCTAATGAGATGCAGAATAGGCGTGTCCATGCAAAAACACACGAAAAGACAACACCGCGCGATTCTCTACGGACAGCCAGATCTGCGATGCGAGGCAAAAACAGGCGTTAAGCCGCGGTAGCAGCAGGGATTGTACACCTGCCTTTTGCTGGTGCTAAGCAGGACGACTAACTGCACCACAAAAGGGAGAACAGCACACAGCCACACCTAAAGAACAACAGATGCCATGGAGCCACTGCCCATGCAGCTCGGAGACCCCTGAGGCCCACAACACCAAGCGCCACCACCCCCAGAACCCCCCCACACCCCTGGCCCACCCACCCCGGACAAAGATGTGCTACAGCAACTTACGAAATCACGAGAAAAATAAGAGCCTGATGTAGCACAAATACAACAACAAACCCACATGTGTGGTCAGAATAAGGAGAAACAAACATACAACTCCGAAATCACACAACAGAACTTTATTAATACACAACCCAAAACAACAATTCTGAAGAGTCCATGCGGATCCACTCCGGACAATCCTGAAGTCACAGCCTGAAAGAAAAAATCCGAAATAAGAAGGTGTGTCTTGCGCTCAGCAAAGGAAAGAGAGAGAGAGAAAGAAAGGGAGCGAGAGAAAGAAAGGGAGCGAGAGAAAGAAAGAAAGAAAGGGAGAGAGCGAGAGAAAGAAAGGGAGAGAGAGAAAGAGACCGCTGCCCATGCGCACCCCGGACCCACTGCTCACCTTCCGCCACCGGTGTGTCTCCAACCACGTGCCGGTGCACGCTCCGAGCCCGGGACACGCGACCTTGGCAGCCTCCACAACACGCGGACCCGCCCCGTGGCCCACTAGGTCACACACCTGAATCTGGGCCTTGAGTTCGGAATGGGATAGTCCATTACAGTGCACACGTCATCATCACAGGCTGCACACCCGCTCAGCTCCATAGGTGCCACTAACTCTGTGGACCTTGAGGCAACGCCACGTGGCGGTAGGCCCGCGTCGCACACAGGCTCCGGCCAACACTGCAGTCCACCAGGTCCCCTATCTGAAACAAGTACACAACAAATAATTGCAGAGTCCAAATCATAGCACACAGCATCATCGCCTGTCCGCCCCCGCGCACACATGCTGCTGCACCCCAGCCCCTCCCACCGCCCAGCGGTGAATGTCCGCCCCTGCGCACCCAGGCTCCACTGCTCACCTGCTGCCACCGGTGTGTCCCCAACAGGGCACACCACGTGCCGGTGCCAACTCCAAGGCCGGGGCCGCCAACCTTGGCAGCCCCCACATCATGCGGCACCCCCCGCGGTCCAGCGGGTCACACACTTGATACTGGGTCTTGAGTCAGAAATGGCAGAGACCATATCAGTGCACACGTCATCATTGCAGGCTGCACACCCGCTCAGCTCCATAGGTGCGACTAACCCTGTGCAACCCAAGCCAGCGCCACATGGTGGTAGGCCCGTGACGGCTGCAGGACGTCGGGGGCGACTAACCCTGTGCGCCACAAGTCATGGAGCATCCATGATTGAGTCCCGTTGCGCGTACGTCATCAGGTCACCCCCGGCAGTGGGGAATGTGACGTTGCAGATGCCTTATATTGGCGATGTCACATGGCCCGTGACGCATCTGCTGGATGGGTGTGGTGTGTGTGCAAACCTGCCCTCAGGGAGTGGCCGTGGCATGCTGGCAACTAGAACAGTGACCAACAGATCCCAAGCGTGGAATCCTGGGACATGTAGCTATGTCGTCCTCCCTCGGAGCGTAAGCGCAGTGGTCTGGCCTGGCGTACGCCGGACCTGCGTCGGGTGTGCAAGAATGATCCCGGGGCTGTGTGCGCTGGTTCAGTCCTTCTCCGGACAAGGAAGTGACGGATGCGTGTGTCCCTGATGTCGTGACTACGCCGCACGGAATGCAATCGGCAACGTAGCACCCTGTGACTCATGTTCCACGACGTGTGCAACATGGACGTCGGGGAATCACTGGCCCAACACACATCCACACTCACATACTTGAATGATCGAAGACATGACACAACTGTGCATTGGTGAATGATTTATTGTCATCCAGTGGAGTGTTGCAGCTAGGGCAGTACAGGGCCTGGCAGACCCCACTTCACATCATTGGCACGTGGCGGCCCAGCCAGAGTCCTTCAGGGCATGACAAGTACACCGGAAGAGGAAGAGTCCAGACCGCAGTCTGATCGCTGTGTCATCGGACATCTAACAGAATATGGCAGTCCATGTCGAGGTCCAAGGTGAGAGTCAATGAGTGCATCGGGGGCCAGTGGAAGGTCATGATGCCAAGAGCAAAACCAAGAGGAAACCGGCCAAATGGGTGGGAGGAATGCTACTGCCGCCTCATGATCATGAAGCCTGGATCATCCACATCCTCGTCCTCTGATGTGTGCTCTGCCTCACCTGTGGGTGCTGCAGTTCCGGCTGCAGCACTGTGTGCCACTGACACATCAGGGGCCGGAGGTGGATTGTCGGCCGCACGGTGTGGCAGTGACACATAAGGTGCAGGAGTGGAACTGTCTGCCGCACTGTGAGGCAGTGACACACCAGGGGGCGCAGATGTGGATGGTGTAGGGGCAGCAGCATCCATCTGCGCCAGGCCTTGTGGCAGCAATGCCATGACAAGGATCTGCAGGGCATGGTATATCCCAGCTACATTTTGCTAATGTGCAGCAGTGACAGCCAACCTTTCTGCCTCCATCCGCACCATGTCCCCCATGAGCCTCCGCATTTGTGCCAAGTCACTGCTGAGATCGCTGGAGCCACTCTGACTTGACAGGTGTTCTTGTCTCCGAGTCAGGACTCCAGAGATGTCGGACAGTGCTCGTTGTAGGCCATGGAGCGGACTGTGGCTGTCCGTCAGGGACTGTAAGTGGTCCCCGAGGGACGTAGACACACATGGATGGCATCAAGTTTGGCTGCCAGGAGGTCAAACCCCACCCGCACCTGATCAGCCAGCTTCTCCTGGGCCTCTAACACACAGGTTTGGAAGGCCAGGTGTGTTCCGTGGGGGTCTTGGGAGACAGCCGGTGTGGCAGGTGCTGCCTGCTGTGTGGTCTGTGCAGGGGGTGGGGTCTCCTCGATGCAGCTGGGCTGCCCTGATCCAGGAGGTGGGGAGCTGATGCGGCCGATGAGCTCTCTGAGGGCTTCGGTGTCGATGATGGGGTTGTCATCCTCGTCATCAGTGTAGAGTTGTTGGGTCTGCTCTGCAGGTGGTGTTGATGGTCCCTCTGCAATGTTAAGGGGAGATGCTGCATTACATCGTATTGACATGTTTGTACAGGCATTGTACAAGTTCACATACAGACTGCATGACGAGGTACATTGTGGCTGTGTAGGTGGAGATGCCTGTTTGATGCGGGACAGTTGACATTTCGACACCATCATGGATGTGAGTTTGTACTTGTGCAGTTTCATCTCACATACCCCTGCTATGCCAAATGTAATTGGCCAGTATCTTCACACAAGCGGCAGCAGTTTCGCCCTCTGTCCTGTTGTTCACGTGTTGCAGTTTGTCCCACACTGTTGTCTATGCTGCTGTGCTCTGAATGTCATATGTGTGTGCTGCAGTTTCGTGAGGGTCGCCCCTGCAGCTCTGAGTCTGCTGGCTCTTGTCCCTTGCAGGCGGTGTGCCTTTGACTTCTGTGTCCATGCAGTGTTGAGACGTTACCAGTCTTGGGTGGATGTGTGTCTTGGTGGAAGTGGGGACTCTGGGGCATGGTTTGTCCGCAGCTGTGTTGTTGACGTCAGGGGTTGATTGTGCAGGTGGATGTGTCAGAGTGTGACCTGCTCCTTTACGGATGTGGTCCACACTCAGCCACCTCAGTGTTGTTGCGTGCACCATGTCATGGTAATCGGACTGCAGGCATGGGATTCGTCATGCAGTGTCACTTACATTGTCAGTGTGGCTCAGGGACCAGCAGCTTTGCTGGGTTCAGCACATGTGCATGAGTTGTATGTGAGCTGTGTGATGTGTGGGGTGGGCCCACTCTGGACAGATGGTCGAGGGTGACGTACTTGGTGTTCCTATGTGTGCTGCAGTATGGCAAGGGGATCAGGGACATGATCCGTAGTCATTGTGGGTGTGCAGTGTGGTCTGCTTATTTGTGCATGTGTGCCATTGTGCCCATCTCCCCCCGTCCCCCCAGTCCCTGGTCGCTACTCACCCTGTTGCTGTTGTGTCCGGGCCCCCAACTCCTGCCACCGTATCCACACTGATGACTGTCGACACCATCTTATCCAGCTCCTCCTGCGGCGCAGGACTCCCACCTCCAGTCTGCATTGCTGCTTTGAGGTTGTTGGCGAGTTTGCTCTTTGTTTTGCGCTTGATATCAGTCCATCGCCTCTTGACCTCGTCCATTGACCTCCTCTGCACTCCGACAGCATTCACCTTGTCCAAGATGGACTGCCATATTCCATTTCTTGTGCCCAATGACACGGTGGAGGTGATGAACAGTTGTTGATGGTGTCCTATCACCTCCGTGACCAGGATCTGATTCTCCTGCGGACTGAACCGCGGCTTCCTCTTCTTCTTGTCCTTCCCTGTCCCCGAGGGCCCTGGCTGGGGCTCCGGGGGGCTTGTGGGGTTCCGATCGTCCCCTGTGCCTGCTCTGCCTGACTCCATCATGCTTCGCTGTTGGTGTTTTTTTGTTTGGTGTATATTGTTTCTGTTTTTGTAGTGGTTTTTCCCGCCTGACGTGTGTGTATTGCAGGCCTTGCACGCCTTATCGCGGATTGTCTCTTCGCGATTGGGCCCATCACAACTTTTTTCGCGTTAAGGTTTGAATTTTTATTGCCGTCGCGCTAGTTGTTTCGCGGACATTTGCTGCGTTATCGTGCGGTTATCGCACGGTATCGCCGTGTTGTGAATGCCACGCTAACACAGCGTTATTTTCACGCGATGGACTGCGATGTGAGAAGTTGCGGTAAGCTATTTTGGCGATGTTTAGCGCACGTTCTTGTGAATATACCCCTTAGTGTGTGACCCTCACACATTGAAGTGTGCACAACACTGTTGTGTGCACAGCTGCTACCACAACTATTGTTAAACGTACCTTGGAACAGGTGTGCGCATCACCGAAAATGCACTGCCAAACCACAGGGTGTGCGCATCACTGAAGATGCAGCTACGTGATCCTCTGTCGTCGTAGAAATCCAGGCGATATCTTTAAATGCAAAATGGCTGCTGCGTAGTGATAGCGTCTTAGGTAGCAGTCCGACTAGATCGCACTGTTCATACTCTGCTGCGCCAATACAGATTCCAGGTAAGGACAATCCCCCAAGATGGACGTTACTTTAAGACAGCGTCTTACGTCCCAGATAAGCTAGACCGCACTGTCTCTCTTCGATGGCTGGGTAAAGGAAATTGCAGCCGGGTACTACGCCAGAGCATGACAGCCATACAGCGCTCTACCAGTACCGGAGTCCACAATGTTCCCACTCAATTCAATTCAGATAAGCTTTATTCAAAATCACAATGTGAATCATAAAAGCATACAAAAATATAACTATCTGAATTGAAAACTAAGATAAAGGTTAAAAACATGTAGATAAAAACAGACAAAAGCATCTTCCTACTGACTATAAAATATCTACAGCAGCTTCCTCTGCCTAATGACAGCCCATAAGAACCGGGACAATACAGCACATGAGTACAGACTCGGGAGGGATTGCAAATAGATAAAAGCTGGTCGACATTGCTCAAAACCAAGCAGTTTTAATAGAGGCTTAACCCTTTTGCTGCGTGCGTCGGCCAACGGCCGTCGCGAGCACTACCTCGGTAGTGCTACGCACGTCCGTTGGCCGACGCGGCCCCGCCCGCTTAATAGAACGTTCCGCACTGGCGCGGAACGTTCGAAGCAGTTAAGGTGTTAATAAAACGATTCCTCAAATCTGAATAATATTTACAGAAAAAAAGGAAGTGCATAGTACTCTGCATAGACACTTTGTCACAGGGACATTTCACTAGTTCAGTGGTAGGAAAACTGGTTAGGTGGTGGAAGATATCCAACCGAAAATGTGTCAGAACATATCTATGGTGTGGATTATATACGTTTGCTAGGTAAGGTTGCATGCCAGAAGTAGTCAAGATCAGTGGGTTCTTCAAAACAGGTTTATTAATCTCAGAGGATAACCTCAGTTCCTCAAACAGCGAGTCACATTTCAGTTTTAAAGTTTTTCTTGAGATGCTGATCAAAAGCTCTGGATGGTCAAAATACTCAAGATGGCCGATATCAGCCAGAAGGTCACAGACAAATTTGAGGCAGGAATTTTAAAAGCAGACGTGGATCTGAAGCAATCCTTTACAATAGAACGATTAAGCTCCGTATATTCAGATTTCCAGATCTTATGCCAGAGCAGAACAGGCTGAATCTTAATCAAGTCTGCTAAATAGGGAATGCCCAATTCAGAATGACAGAGGAGGAACAACTTTTCGGGAGGGCAATAAGGTTCCTTAAATAGACATTTTCTGCCAACTGAAGTGAATCAACGTTCGCCTAGCCCCACAGCTCTGACCCGTACATGACAGTCGGCCTACATTTAACCTTGTGAATGGTCATCATCCAGTGGTGGCTGGTGACATTTGAAAGTGGTGGGGCGTAAAACTATTGCCATACTGCAGTGCGGCGAGCGCGCGCAGCGAGCGGGCCCGAACAACCTGTGGGGGTTTGGGGAGTTCTACCCCAAGAAAATTTTGAAAAAAGAGTGGATAAATGGTGCATTTTCAAGCAAATTTGAGGAAGCAGGAAGGTTAATAAAGCAATACGATTGAATTATTTATCATTTAAGAAATTGCCAATTTTTATGAGCTATAGAGGACAATCTTTGCATATGGTGATGTTATCATTTGCCCATATTAACTTTTGAACACACTGATACACTTGTAATGGTTTTAACTATACAATAAATACATTCATTGACTGTGCAGTGCTGTACATCAATATGATGACACTATTTCCTAGCATAGCAGGAAGTCCACAATACAGACCGTGACTAAAGTGAAAGCACAATTAAATGTTAAACCTATTACAGTGCAACTTTCGAGCCACGTCTCTTGCCAATGTATAGTGAGGTGTGCATGTAGTTAAACCACATATTTATCTCCTCTCTGCCTATTGATGGAAAAATTAGCCCCCCCGAAAGTTTTGTAGCCCCCTGAATTTGGCTCTACTTGCGCCTCTGTGTGGGACACAGGACAGCAAGTACCAGTGAGCTATTTTGTAAGGATTCAATTTTTCCTCAATTCACCTCATGCATTAAAACTATTTTGCCAACGTGAATCCTTTAGTCTTGTGCAGTGTAGAGGATTCACAATCAAGTAGAAACGCAAGCTTCCCCAACACATTATGTAAAGGAGTGGCACTAGCAGGAGACATATCACGTGACTCTCACAAGAACCGAACATGATTAACACTAAAGAGGGAGTGAAAAGTGAAAGGACTTAGGACTGTCAAGTGACCTGGCTTGAAAAGGTGCAGCACGTGCTGCCCCGCGAGGGCCGACATCGTTCACAGTACTTCCTGTAGAAGTAGAGCACGTAATGACTCAGAGACAGTCAGCACTGGATGAAGTTAGACAATATGTCCCGTAAAACCCCTACCTCACCCACCTGGATGCGCTGTTCACTCCCGACGTTTCCTAGACAATCTGTCCAATAAAACAGCGATGTCCTTGGACACATACCCCGCAGGACTACAAACCCATGTAAAATTGAACGGTATATCATGTCTTGAAGTACATTTAATATAGATGTGCCAGGACTTCATATCCCAGAATGCATCATGCCTCCCTCACAGACCGTAAAGAAAGATGTTCAGAAGGCTGGGTTAGCATCATACTCAAGACGGGAAATGAGCGCTCCTTTTCTTTGAGCCACATAATCATTACACCCACTTTGGCTGTTAATGACAGCCCTCTAAACACCACGATTTTGCGGTCACAGCAGAGAGGCCACGGATACAACGGTTGTAATATTTCTGCCCCACCTGTCACCCGCTCGCACTGGAAAGGCTCAGACTCCGCTGCTGTCCAGATCCACGAATACCATATCCATACACACACCATTACCCCGCTGAGCACCTAGAGGTGATTGTATAAGCAGAGCTACTTAGAGGGTTCTTGAGGCTGCTGAGAACTCTTCGCAGGTCGCTGTAAATCCAACGCCGCTAGAATAGCGCCATGCATGGTATCTGCTGCAGAACTTGCAAGTTTAATGGGTCAAAATTTAGCAAAGCGCTGCAGCTGGATTTTGAGGCACCTCGTTACGCCGAGCGAAGCAAGTGCACACACCATTACCCCGCTGAGCACCTAGAGGTGATTGTATAAGCAGAGCTACTTAGAGGGTTCTTGAGGCTGCTGAGAAGTGAGAACTATTCGCAGGTCGCTGTAAATCCAACGCCGCTAGAATAGCGCCATGCATGGTATCTGCTGCAGAACTTGCAAGTCTAATGGGTCAAAATTTAGCAAAAAGTGCTGCAGCTGGATTTCGAGGCACCTCGTTATGCCGAGCGAAGTGTAATTAACAGGGGGGGCTTGCGGGGGGGGGGAGGTTGTGCCGGGGGCCCGGGGGATTTATAACAAAGAAAATCCTACCTGACTCTGAGGAGGTCCGCCGTCCGCGCCGCCTCGGGTCCGACTCAGTTTGGCCCTGCCTACAGCCCTCTCAGCCAATCCTGGCGCTGCTGGCAGCGCCAGGATTGGCTTAGGGCACGGTTACCTTTCGCCGCCTGCCCATTAGGAGACCGAGGTTTGAGCCTTTGCTCAACCCTCGCTCTCCTAATGGGCATGCGCAGCCAGTGCACACACAAGTGCGCATGACTGGGCACGGCGCGAAAATTCGGTGCCCTTCCCCACTCATGCGCACTTGTGCTGTAGTGCTGCCTGCTGCCCCTGGTCCTCTGACAATCATGTCAGTCAACATGAGCACGGACTGCCCACCCCTTCAGACTCTGAAGGGGTGGGCGGTCCGACGTCATGCTGACTGACATGATTGTCAGTTCTCCCTCGGCTCTTTGAACTTAAGTACACTGATTGTTTACTTAGGTTCAAAGACGCCGAGGGAGCTGCGGGCGGGGGGGGGGCTACGCCCCAACGCCCCAATGGAGGCACCGCCCCTGTCATCATCTCTCTTAGATGTTTGATGCTCAGCTTCCTAGAGAAATTAGACAAGGCCACGGTGCTGTTAACGAATTGAAGCCTTCTGGAGCTAATCGAGTTCCCTTCTTTATCTAATAGAATACCTAAATAGGAAAATGTTGATGTGAACATAACTTTGGTACTCTCGAGAAAGATATTGCGGCAGTTTATGGTCGCTATAAGCCCAAAGGTGTGCGGGCCATAAGTGTCAGCTTGAACCATTCACCTGAACTCCAGGTGGTTCCACTTGGGCGAAGATAGGTCCCGAATCCCTATGAGAGAGCACCTGACTACGATGGTTAGGAACACTGCCTTCTTGTGGTCTCTCAAGGGGAAGGGGGAATTGGGATAAAGAAAGAAAAAAGAGAAAAAACACCAAAACGCCTCTGCCTGATCTGTCGGGTGGGCGCGTCTGGAACTTGGCTATAGAATCAGGTTCAGAGTCAGGGGAGAGGGAGAGGGCACTGATGTGATACACTGCTTTCTCAAGGAACACTAAACATTACCGTCGTCCAAAAGGAACTCTATGTTTTTGTGGCTTAGCCTTCTGTCAGCTTGAACCACTCACCTGAACTCCAGGTGGTTCTACTTGGGCGAAGATAGCTCCTGAATCTCTATGAGAGAGCACCTGACTACGATGGTTAGGAACACCGCCTTCTTGTGGTCTCTCAAGGGGAAAAACGCCTCTGCTTGATCTGTCAGGTGGGCGCGTCTAGAACGTGGCTATAGAATCAGGTTCAGGGTCAGGGTAGAGGGCACTGATGTGATACACTGCTTTCTCAAGGAACATTAAACGTTAGAAGAAAACAAGAATGAGTCCTTAGTCTCTTTACATAAATGCTATATTATATTTTCAATTCTATGACTAGTGCATACCATGGCAATGCAAGGTGTAAACATTAAAGATCTGGGATTCACCGTGAGTTTGTCACAATACCACAACAATTCTAATGTGCGTTTATAAAACGTGCTGTGATGAAAGGAGAGAACAGTGGTTAATGACCTTTGACTATTTCCAGCAGAGGTGAATATAATAACATTCATGGGTAATTGTAACAATAAGTTACCTTGTTTTTTGTCTTTTCCTCTGACAATTATTCGTTTTTTCTATGACATTACAGACAACTAACAGGCTTTTGTCAAAGTGTTAAATTAGATTTTAACAAGTCACCAGCAATACTGTCAATAAAGTGACCAATGCGTCTTTAAAATATAACAGGATAGAGTGCACTCTAAAATAAACTCCGTTTTATCAAAGAAACACCAAGATAAAACACCAAGGAATTTCGTTTGCACCTATTGTCTTTCAATTCACAGTTTTAAACTGGTCTGCTTAATGTTCTTTGTATTAGCAAGAAATGCGCCTTTCCTGCTCAAGTAGTTTCCTTGGTTTTCTCGTAATTAAATTAAAGGGTTGATTTTACCGTAATTCTTCCTAATGTCCTTCTCTTTCAGGTTACTGGTAACTGGAGAGGCTGTGGTGCACTGATGCAGAAGTTCTGCTGTCCTTGGTCGTCCCGAGGGAATCCCTGCAGTTCGACGCCCGTCTTGAAGGAAGAGACTGCCAAAATGAAGCCTGGAAATCAAGGAACCAGGTAAGTGTTCAAACAGGGGCGAGGCTAAGCAGGGATCTGGAGCGCGTGAATGCTTTAAATAGGAAGTGTACACGTGTTCTAAACGGTTATGTAGGCACGTTGCTTTTGAGGAAGCGCTGCACATGGTAGACACGCTCCCTATTTACATATTGGCAGACGGCAGGAATTAATATAGTGCATGTGCCTCTGCTGCTGGTTAATGTTATTAAACACGTGTCCACAGTATCCAAGGTTCTTTTTATGCTGCCAATGTTATCAACATGTGCCAATGATGATGCCTATTCCTACTTTATTGAGGAATGACGGAACAACATTAACATGAAAGCAATAAAAACAAAACATTCATGCACATGTCTGTAATTTAGTTACATCAGCACTATGATGACGCAGTTAATCGTGCATGGCAACATTGCAATAGACCATGACTAGTGATACTCATGACAATAAGTACAGCATCATCTGCATATAGAAGGGCCGGGATGGGTCGGTGCCCAACTTGGGGAAGATCAGCACATTTACTAGCAAGGGTGCTACCTAAACTATTAATGTATAGATTAAACAAAATAGGAGTGGGTACACACTCTTCCCGGACTCCTCTCTCAATGCTAAATGGCTGGGTACATTCTCCATTTAGACCATAGCCCACTCTGGCCCTACCTGACGCGTACATGAAGGAAGTGACCCGCTAGGGCCACCCGAGTCACTGATGACCACCTCTCCGCCTTCCGTACCAAATGAAGAGTCGGTCAAACAGTGGAGAATATGAACAAATAACTGTTTATTCATATACACTCAGAGTGGAGCCCCATCTGTACAGTCCATGAGAGTGCTACAGAGGGAACTAAGGAACAGCAAGCATAGAGATACATTATGTACATCACATAGCTGGGCAAAGACACGCCCACAGTGGAATTTTCCAGGCAGATGCGGCTGGACAGTGAAATACAAAAAAGGGTTTCGGTTCTCGTATCTTACACAGCCTAACACAATCCAAGGTCGTTTCACCCTGGGCCCGCCACCAGACAAGTGGGAGAGGGCCTCTATCCAGTGAGAAAGCTATGCGCTGACATGAACTGTTTACTCATTACCAAGGCAAAACCTAACATTTCAGAAACGAAACTTAGCAAAGGGTATTTCTCAGAAATGGACGAGATCAGTTTTGGACAGCCTAAAATGGCGCCTACAAAGAAAATGGTGTAGCAAATGCTAACTGAGATACGACATTGCGAAAGCATTAGCGGGCCTAATCTAACAGACCCTCCTTTAAGCATAAGCTAAAAACATTTTCTAATAAGTGAAAAGAAATGAAAATCATATAAACAATAGTAATATAGCAATATCAACATGTCAGAAATCAATGAGACGTTAAAAGCAATATGGAAATGGGACGGAATTATGGGCATTCTTTACAATCATCGTTAGTAAGGGGTACAGCAAGGAGGGAGGAATCTTCAAATATGCCTTCATCAATATGCATTAAATCATCAATATCATTCTGCAACATCATAGCGGCATTTGTAACATGAGCTGATATCTTCTGTTTGGCCGTAAAAACAGAGGCACAATAGGAACAACAAAAAGGAAGACATTGAATAAAGATGCAGCAAAACACCAACACCACTATAAGGTAAATCAATTCCTTAAAAATCCAACCCCAACTACTAAAGAGGGACCAACTCCAATTCCCACTTTCCATGCCCCTGACATTCTCAATGATGTCCAGAATGTATTGTTATGTTTTTCCCCAAATTTTCTATCCCCATAACACACTGATCCCCAATTAAAGTGAAAACACCACCAGACTTGGCCAATATAAAATCTACTGCATATCTAGTCTGTTCCGAATACACCCGCATACTTTCCAATTGGGTAGTACTATCTCTCAGAGCCACCACTGTGAAATTGGACAGAATTTGCAATTTACATCCGAAGTATTCTCTGGATTTTTCTTCCCTGGCCATAGCCATACCACCCAGGGTAAATATGGAGGACAAAATATTCCTAAATGTGATACCATTGCTATAACTATTCACCTCTAAATCTGTGACTCCTTCGCAAAACTCTTTCGTCAATGTTCTTTTCACCCATCTCTTTTCCGGTTCAATATTTTTACATGGGACACCTAGAGGCAGCACCATTCCAAGTGCCACATCGTCAGTCCCATTATAAACGTTGGAATAAGTCCCATTGGAAAAAAAATAAAACCCAGGATGTGCATATATCGGCCCCTCATAATTTACTGCTGAATACTTAGAATTCATTCCAAGCATATCTGGATCTGATTTATGCTCTAGGGAAAATGTTTGCTTGTACAATATTGTTCCTGAACAATTCATATACAAAGTATCCGTAAAGTTCACTATGGGGCAACAAGCAGCATAGTAACCAGCTTTCCGGGGTACCGTTATCTCTTTATAATGCCAACCCACAAGTGTTATATTCTGCTCTTCCATTTCAAAATTATCACAATATGTGCTATTGTCACACCCGGGGTAACCCTCACCCTGTGGCTTTCTGTGATATAAACATAGCCCGGGATAACCAAGTCCAAACATACCCTTCACTTTTACGACATCTGGTGGCCGAGTGTATGTGTAATTAACAAGTGACAAAGGATATGCTGTCCAGAGGCTAGCAACTGAACCAATAGGATAACAGGCAGTCCCATTCCCAAAAAATCTCTTATGCGCTGCCACAAACACATTATTCGTTGTAGCCCTCTTGTCTCTCCCCAAGCAAATGGGTCCACTCAGGTCAAATGTGGTCGCATTATGTACGTCCTCCAAAAACTATAACACCCCCATACTGTTATCACCACCATTACCAGAGCAACAACACATACAAGTTTACTTCAGACGGATCAAATTACACGACGTTGATTTGGAATTATTGGAAGCTCCTTCTCATCGACTGGTCTACCAAAAGGATACATATTGAGATAAAACAAAGAAACGCAAAGTGATAAAAACGTGTTCCCAGTGTCCGTCATAGCCTCACTGGTACAGGCTCCTATCGCCCATCAATCAGTTGGCGCTCTTGAGCACCGGCGGTGGAGCTTGCTCTGTCCTAAGCTCATCCTGCTCTATCCCAGGCCGACAGAAGCAGTATACTCTCAAGGTATACCGTTTGCCCTAATTAATGTTCAGACAACAAAAGCAAAACAAATGCAGAATGTTAGAACCTCTTGTCGGTACTGCTACTCAGTACTGGCCTACCTTATACAGTCCATCCCTAATCTGTATTCTGCCTGTCCTCCAATGCCTGTTCTGCAGACAAGAATGCATTTTGGATCTCTGTCTAACACTTCCAACAATTGCGCAACCGGACCTTGATGCTTTACTGGACCCGATAATGGCCCATTTTCTGCAGTCTCCTCAGCGTATTCCAATGTTGATGTCTGCATTCTTAGAGCCACCACAGGATGCTTCGGCCCCTGTCGGAAAGGATACCAACTCCTCAACGAATACTCAGGCCTTGGATAACACTTATACATCCCCAGCAGCGCCTGTGGGAAAACGGAGGAACATCTTTGCTCGATTGACCTGATCTGCGAGGTTTTGCAAGGGCCATCATCTGCGATTGCAGGCAACATTATGTTGCGTCTCCCAGCCAGGACACATAAACATTTGGCTCATCGTGTTCTGGGAAAATTCGGCCTTTTCGAAAACAACCAAATTTAGAATTTTAAACAAAAAACACTTTTTGCTAAACTGCATAGCTTTCAGTCTCTCATTATTCGGACTATATATGCAAACTTATTTAGTACAGACTTCTATTGCATGCACTATTTTTGTTTTTGCATTTTTTTTTATTTTACATTTTTTAAGTATTCTTTTTAATGGACTTATTAATAGTTGCGTACCACATTTAGACGTACGTAGAATTTTCAGTATGTTTTCCAGTCGGATGAGGAGTGGGTGTTATGTTCCATATAGGTACCCCAATATAGGCTCAGGTAGTCACCTAACCCTTCACCTATATTCTCCCCTACCATTACACTACATAACGGTTCTTAGTACTGACCTTTTACCTAGTTACGGTAATGTCTAAAGATTACATGTGGTTTTCTCCAAAAAGCTTAAGCCTCATTCATTATGCATGAGGATTCTTAGAATCACAGCAGGACAGCAGGCCTACCATCTCCTGCATAATAACTATGTATAAGGGTAATTTCTTCCGTCATCCTAGTCCGACATGACACAGCAAGGTATATCCCCAGGGGGTACCACTTTGGGTATATGTACACCATATATTGCTGAGATAGTCAGAGTACAAAAAGGACTTCCATGCTGACACACTGACGTGAGACGCTGAGGCTTCTGCACGCAGACACTCCAGCTCACAGTGGTCTGACATCCCTTGCGGTGTGTCCATCTCGAGACCAAGACAGGGTCCCACAGTCTCTCACTTCAGGTAATGGGATTGACTTTATCCTAGAGGCATTCTTGGCTTTTACACCTACATACATACTAGGTACCTTAGGTACATCTAGTTAGGGTCACATCGTAGGAGTACGCATTTACTACTGTCATGTATTTTATATACTTGCCTGTATTCATTGTTTTAGCACAATGGTAGAAATCTACCATCCTTTTACTCTGTTAGTACTTATAATCATTTATATCTGTTAATGTCTAATGGTTGTTTCAGCACATCTATTTTACACTAGAATGACGCTGGTTCAATAAATGCTTATTGAAAAACGTCGCCACCGTTCATTCTGTGTATCTCTCTGAGACAAAGGGAGCCGAGTGACTAGGCGAAAAGTAGTACACTGTTTCCACGATCCTGAGGGATCAGGGTTGTCATGTTCGATAGTTGCCAAGAACTATTCTCTCCTTGGTAAGAGGGGTTTCTAGTGGCACGGTGAGCTAGCTGGTATACAAGCTAGCATACTCATTAGAGGTGTCTAGAATCAGTCCAGACACCAATCCTACAGTGTATGTTGTCTAAATGCGCAAATCCTATATAGGTTTATAGGAACTACACGACAGAAGTAATGCCTATAAAGGCACGTACATCTTTTTGAGTTTGTGGAATGGGCATTTTAACAATAGTACTAATGCGCTCAGGGGTCAACCTCCTACCCTCTTTCGACAGTAGGTGACCTAAATAGGTAACCTCCTGTCGACAATACTGAATCTTCGAAAGAGAGACCTTATGGCCATGATATGCCAAATGCAACAGCAGCTTCACTGTACTATCCTTACAACCTTGTTCTGTCTCGGAAGCAACCAACAGATCATCAACATACTGCACCAATACATTACCTGGGGCAAACGAGAGTGAATCTAACTGACTTTTTAATGCCCGACTATAAATACTAGGACTCTCGGTATAGCCTTGAGGAGCACGACAGAATTGAAAACATCTGCCGGCCAGTGTAAATCCAAACAAATGCCTACTATTTGGATGTATAGGAATATTAAAAAATACATTTTTCAAGTCAATAACAGAGAAGAACTCAGCGGTAGATTGAATCATAGATAAAAGTGTGGTGATATCAGGAACCACCGGAAATTGCGGAACCACTATTTTATTGATCTCTCGCAAATCAATCACAAAACGATAAACATCATCAGCAGCATCAGAAGAACCCGAGGGTGCCCTTTTAAGGATCGGAAGAATAGGACTATTACAAATATTGGCAGATGTTTCCTCAACCACTCCCTTACGTATTAAATCCTGAATAATCTGGAGAAGGGCCTGTTCTGCCTGCCTGCGGTATTTTATACTGAGGAATGCGAGGCAAGATGGCATTATCTTTAACCTGTAAAGAAACTGGTGGTATATGCAATAGACCCACATCAGTATCACCAGTGGCCCATAACGTGGGTGGTACCTGATCAAACTCAGCTGGAAGGGGCGCATCTTTGGACAGACACTTGTCTAGTACCCACATCCGGACCCATGGTAATATAAACACCATCAGGAGAACAATAGATAGTAGCATGTAATTTTTTTAATAATTCCAAACCCAGCAGATTCTCACCACAATTTGAAGTTAATAGAAATGGGGACTCCACAGTAAAAGGACCAAAAGTAAGTGCAAGGGGTTGTGAAATGGGGCTTACAACCGGTACACCTGAAAAACCCACCGAACCATTATTATGGCCAGACAGGGCTGCCCCGGGGACCATATGTCGGGGAAACAAAACTTTTTGTCGCATCTGTGTCCACCAAAAATTCCTTAGTCGAACCTTACAAATCCGCTTTGACATAAGGACCACGCTGATCTACAAGTATCTGAACTGGTCCCTCACCCTGTCTCTGGCTTTCCTAGCTATAGGACATACCTGTCACATCATCAAAATTATAATCATCATTGTAGTACTGGCCGTCCCTTGGTTCGTCAAAATAATTATTATCAGAACGGCCCACGGGAGCTGCAGTATTCTTGGATTTATCGGTCCCACAGCCCCTACCACCAGAACCTCGTCCTCTAGGGGACGAAACCTTCTGCAAAAGTACAGGACACTGGCTACGCCAATGTCCTTGCTCTTTACAATATGCGCACTGATTCTCTCCCAAAGGTGTCGTTGAAGGCTGCCTAGTATGTGGGAGTTGTCGTAAAGGACCTCCTCGTCCTCTGGCGTTACCCCGATATGCCTGCTGCAACAACACCTTCATCTTTAAATCCTTATGCTTTTTGTCATTGTTATCTTTTTCCTCCTTATCTTGGTGCTCATAATATTGGGCCATGTTGAGAATAACAGAGGTAGAAGACGTAGACCAAGTGCTTTCAGATGCCTGCAAACGAGACATTATTTCGGGAAGGAGGTTAGTGACAAACCTGTCAACAAACACTGTAATCCAAAAACGTATCTTCAAACCTAGTAAAGAAATCGGATGCACTCTCATCCTTCTTCTGTCGGCAGGCAGTTAATCTATCTCAGCTTACCTTCTTAGGTGGAATAAGTGTATGCATATATGTAATAATACGACCAGGCAAGGCAAGTATCTCAGCACGTGGTTTATCTCCTGGCTTCCTATCTCAATCCCATCTTCTAATCACATCCCATGTTCCGCCCAACTCGGCGACATGATCTTGAGTATGTACCTGCCGCCAAATATAAACTGGGACAAGGAGACCAAAGAACATTTCAATATCAGCAAGAGTCATTACAGTAGAAGAGGCAGCCTCTGTCAATTCTTTATAATAGGCAGGGTTTTTTCTAGGATTGGGCAAAGTAGCCTTAAGGGCTAAAACCTCACTCCTTTTCCATGGAGTATAAACCCATTGCTCCTGGAAGCGGGCAGCCACGGCCGGCCTAGTGACCGTTCTGTGCTGATCCGTCAATGCAGGTATTTCTGGATGATAAATTGGGTGGACTTCACGCATAGGGAACTGAGTTATTTGAGTAGGGCTCTTTTCATATAATCTGCCTCTATAAGAGAGTATAGTGGAAATATTACTAAACACTTGTTCCGGCACCAGATCAGTAACATAAACGCGGTCTCTGATATCAAATAATATTTGGGGAGCCACCGTTTCAATATGCGTGTGCCAAAGATCAATTAACACGGCAGACATGTGCTTAAGGGCATGTTGCTGTATAAAAGGTTCGAAATCACGTACAACCTGCCAAATATCTTCAAGACAATAGATTGCATTACGAGCCCATGGCATTGCCTGACTCGCTATTACCCTCTTCTCATCCTCCCCCACTTCAGATCACACCAACTGACCTGTCCGTTCCCCGAATCTCGTCAAATCCCTATCTTCAAAACCACGTACAGGTGTGTCAGTACCCAAAGACAATGGAGGATAAATAACTGAAACAGGAGTAGTAGATAGGACTGTGGTCAGAGATTGTACCAGAGAAGAAGGAATAGAGGGCACGGAAACTGGAGCAGTAGATGTAACAGATGTCGCTGTCGTCAAAGAGTAGGGGGCACAGTAACCGGAGCGGTGAGTATAACAACCGTAGAGACGGGGGCACCTTGGGCAGGTGGCTGTGGCTGAGGAGGAACCACAGGATATATCCTTTGAGGAGCATAAGGAGGCGGGGTCGAGTATCTAACAGAGTTTCCACGAAAGTATCCTCTTCCTCCTTGGCCACGTAAGACTTATCAATATGCAATCGAAATCTCCTATCTTCACATTCTATTCCTGTCTCCTGTTTCTCTTTGTTATACGCTACAGCCTTCTGTATAAGGGTTTGCATCCTTCTTTTCCGTGCATCTCTCTCCATCTTTAACCGCCTTTGTTTGGCCTCCTTCTGCCAAGTTCGAAGGGAGTCAAACATAGACTGCCTACTTCGTCTCTTAAACAACTGTTCCTGGAGAAATCTAATCTTCTGTTCATCAAAAGAGCCTGTCAAAGGCCACTGCAACTCGGCATTGTCCCTCATATATTTGTGCCATAATGTACTAAAAATAATAGGGCCAAGGCCATGTTTCACATACATGTAAAAGTAAGGGCTGCCTTCAGGTGGCGCAGGCTGAGATTCTTCCAACCAAGCATCCACAGAGCAACAACAACAACACAAACTCCAAACTTTGCTAAAACCAGGAATCGCAAAGAAAAAATTGGATTGTTATCTTACCTGGCAAAGTATTTGCAAACGCTTTTCATTAAAACAGTCCTTAGACTGAAACAAACTCAAACCACAATGGTACCATATCCACATAGAACCAAAACAGACTCACCTGATATCAGAAGTACAAGCCAACCAGTTCTCCACTGCCGACTCTTCAGACCAAACAGTCAGATCAAGGGTTTAGCCATTCAGGACTCCAGTCGGGATGACCACTGGGCGAGGTACTCCCCGGTGGGACAAAGGCAGCAGCTGCAAGAAACAAAGCTCTTCGGGCAGGGATCCCTGAGCCGTCAGTCCGACCTGATGATGTCCTCATCCTCCACACCGTCCGCCGAAAGGGAATGGGTCAATAACCCGAAGGAGTCCCTGTTCGGGCGCCAACTGAAGGAAGTGACCCACTAGGGCCACCCGGGTCACTGATGACCACCTCTCCGCCTTCCGTACCAAATGAAGAGTCGGTCAAACAGTGGAGAATATGAACCAAAAACTGTTTATTCATATACACTCAGAGTGGAGCCCCATCTGTACAGTCCATGAGAGTGCTACAGAGGGAACTAAGGAACCGCAAGCATAGAAATACATTATGTACATTTCATAGTTGGGCAAAGACACGCCCACAGTGGGATTTTCCAGGCAGATGCAGCTGGACAGTGAAATACAAAAAAAGGGTTTCGGTTCTCGTATCTTACACAGCCTAACACAATCCAAGGTCATATCACCCTGGGCCCGCCACCAGACAAGTGGGAGAGGGCCTCTATCCAGTGAGAAAGCTATGCGCTGACATGAACTGTTTACTCATTACCAAGGCAAAACCTAACATTTCAGAAATGAAACTTAGCAAAGGGCATTTCTCAGAAATGGACAAGATCAGTTTCAGACAGCCTAAAATGGCACCTACAAAGAAAATGGTGTAGCTAATTCTGCAGCACACATAGAAAGAGGAAAAAGCCTGTCAGTATTGTTTCTGTGCAGGAAAGTGCCCATTCCTGCACAAAAACAATCCTGCCTACAGCACAGACACCCTTGCACCATGGTTCAAGGGTGCCTACGTAGACGCTAGGCTGCCAAAACGCCACTATTGCAAGGGAAAAGGACAGGAATGCACCGTATTGGATAAATATGGCACATTTCTGTCTTTCCCTGTGACGCAGGGCAGGGCAGCAAAGTGACTTGCTGCACTGCCCTACGTCACAAAAGTAATATATCTTCCTCCTAGTTCCAGTCTTTCTGTGGCCACCGTGGTTTTCAAAAAGTAGTTGTGACAGCTCCAGTCATATCTCAATAGGTTCAACTTCCTTTCTCACATACAATCAGGTTTTCGCCCGCCATAATGAGACTGAGAGTTTCCTTGCTGGTTTTCAGAATGATGTCCTATTCTTTACAGAAAGGGCCAGATGCCTCCTGGTAATGCTTGGGGTTGTCCACTGTGGTCCATGCTGAAGAAAATACCATTAAATGATTTACATTGTTTCTGTCGGATCTCTTCAAGAGTCCAAATGAATCACAGTTTCCGAGGGGGCATTTCCCCCTATGGGGTTCTACAGGGCTCCCGCTCATACTGGCCCTATATAATTTATACTTGCTGCCACTGTTTGACTTAAAGTCTAATTGGCAGATCAGAGTTCAATCATATGTGGATGACACCCAAGTATATACAGAGTTCTTAAAAGCCGCCAGGGTTATAGTGGAGCTGTAACATGTTCTGAATAAGATTGAAACTTGAATGTAAAATTCCTCAAATTGTCATGCGTTGTCTGAAATGGTTAACATATTTGTATCCTCCAGTCCCCTTTGTTGTGGCCCAGTGGGACCTGAGTTTAGTCTTGACTTATATTATGGGGACTCCTTTTGAGAGCCTACATAGGTTCATTAAGGATGTTGGCTTTCAAAACTGTGTTTTTGGTGGCTACCACCTCAGCCAGATGGGCAAGGTAGTTAAAAGATCTCAGTCCCCATCCCCCTTTTACCTCTTTTTATCCTGACAAATTGGTGTTGCAAACCAGGCCTGCTTTCTTGCCAAAAGTGGTGATTCCCTTCCACCTGGGGTAGTCCACCACTCTCCCAGCCTTCTATCCCTGTCCATTCCCATTAAGGAAGAGCAGTTGAAACTTAGGCGTGCAGTCAACTCCTATCTGGACCACACCACCGACATACAACTGGATGACCATCTCTGCCGGTTACTGCATTGCTAAGAGTAAAGTGATGCATAAAAGGACTCTGTCCAGATGGCTCATCCTGTGTATCAAAACCTGCTACTGCCTGGCCAAGAAAGAGCCTCCATAAGAAATCAGGGCCCACTCCACTAGGGCCAGATCCACAATTTCTGCCCATGCCAGGGGATCCCCATCTGTTAGATCTGCAAGGTGGTGACATGGGTGTTCCTGCACACTTTTACCAAGCACTACTCCCTTGATTCTGAAGTGTGTCGTGACTGGCCCTTTGACAGGCCTGTTCTGCAGGATTTCCTTGTCTAACCATACATCAACCCTCCCCCAAGAGCAGGATATTGCTCTGTAATTGGCCCTACAGGTGAGGAATCTGCAGGTAGAAGTATCCGTCAGAAGAAAAAGTTACTTACCTGCAGTAACAATCTTTCGTGTGGATGCTCTACCTACCTGCAGATTCTGAACTGCCTGCCCGCCTCCACATTTGATGTATCAATAAGATTCCACTTTAAGTTTGTGGTACTGTGCTACTCTATCATTGTCAGTCCATCCCTTGCCTCGAAGGCTGGAAAAAAATAGATGAAACTGACTTTGATGTGCCAGGGCAGGCGGTAAATTCCTTTGATGACCTCACCCGGTTCCACCATTGGCGTCAATACGAATCCATTTGTAACCTACAGGCAAATTGAGAGCTTTGAAGTTTTCAGATCCAGTCTGATGTCTGGAATTGTTCTACAGGTGAAGAATCTGCAGGTAGCTAGAGTATCCACCAGTACAGGTGAGTAACTTTTTACATATCTGCCAAGACTTACTTGAATGAGCTAAGACAACATGCTTCTATCAGTTTTCCGATTAAAGCTCTAATCTAGGAGTGACATGAAGACTTTCTCAATCTGGGGTTTTACTCTGGCATTCCTTTCCTCCCTGAAATTAGGCTTCTCTATCTTCAGGAAGACACTCAGGCCCTTATTTACAAATTCTTGGCACAGTGCAGCGCTGCAAGTCTTCCTTCTGCACTGCCCTATGTCAAAAGAAAAGGGCAGGAATGCACATTCCTGTCCTCTTCTACAGCGCTGGCGCTGCAATGACTGCCTCGAGCCAACACAAGCACCCTTGCACCATGTTGCAAGGGTATCTGCGTTGAAATTGGGTTGTTTTTGTGGTGAAAGAGACACCTTCCTTCACAAAAACAACCCTTACGCCACGCCTGGGTAGGCGTAGGCTTTTGACGCATTCCCAAGTTTACAGCATGTTGTAAATCTGGGAATGTGACAAATGCCTTGGGTGGGAACACCCATCGTAACACCTATGGCATGCCTCCCAATCACAGTGTAAGGCAACGCAGAGACTTGTGCTGCGGTGCCTCACACCATATCAACGAGGCCATGAAAAGCCACGCAGGGTAGCTTTAGATGGCCTCATAGACAGTGTGCTCCGCCGGAACGTCATTAAAAGTGACGTTCCGGTGGCGCACAGGGCTAAAAAATGAGCCCTACCAAGTCTACTAGATCCACGCCAACAGACCTTTGCTGATATGATTTGCAAGTTGTGAGCATTCTCATTCATTCATATATCATTCAGTGGTATCATACTCTATCCATAGTACACACATGGGATAAAGGTAAATACTATTTCCACTGGGCCCCCCTAGGGCTCTTCCCATTAGTTGGATTATGACATTCCAGAAATGTCAGAAATTGACAGAATATTGGGAGGAGGTGTAGGTAATAGATAGATAATTGTTTGTTATTGCTTTGCCCTGAAAAGCGGAAGAGGATGTGGCGTAACAGTCAGAGCGACTGACTTTGGAGCTGGGGAGCCAGGTTTGAGTCTCGGCTCAACATCCTGTGATTCTGGGCAAATCACTTATTCTCCCTGTGCCTACCAAAAATGAATGTGTCTTTGTGTAACGTAACTGGTGCTCATGTAAAGCACTCCAATACCTTCGGGTAGAGTTTGCGCAATATAAAACTGCAAAAAAAGCGGCAGTTGTTCTTCATGCTCACTTGAGAGTTCTGTGCTATCCATTGAATACAAACCGAAGATAAATTACACAGATTCTTCTAGAGACCAGTCGGACAGTGGCATCTCTCTGGGGTACAAAAAAATGGACCTGGCAACTAGGGATTGGCTATATGAAAATTTGGTAGCACTTGTCTAAGGAGAAACTTACCATGACCTTAGAAAAACTCAGGGAGAGATTCTGAATGGAGCCTGATAATCACCTTTTGGCTTCAGATATACTAAATGCCTGCATTATCTCTGGGTCTTTAAAAGCAGTCATCAGAGTGGAGTCTGATCTTCCATGAATCATGCTGCACTGGAGAGGAGCAGATTCAGAAGACATGTAATCATAGTGGGTGCCCAGACCATGGAGATGCCTTGGCGACTACGGAAAAAGCAAAACTGTATCCTATAAAGTTAGGTCTTGGGTGGTTACATGGGTGAGGGAGTTGCAGGAGGGGCAAAAGGATGAGAGGCAGGTGGTTCAGTTGCAGTTAGTTATTTATTTTAGAGGTTTAAGGATTTCCTAATAGGGGTGGTTATGCTTTTTATGCTTAAGTTTCGCCCAGAAAGGATTTTGTGTCCCCAGTCTTTCTCTTTGCACTCTCTTGCTGTGTCGTAATAGGAGAGCTTAATATATTATTACATCAATGGATCGAGGGAGGAATACTCTTTACCAGTAGGTTATTTTTTATTTATTTTAACGAAATGTCTATTCTAGTCAAGTGTTTACTTTTGAATGTATTATTTTTTTATTCTTCTTTCAGTCCTACTGTGGTATGAGCACTCAGCCAACACATATTTTATTGGTAAACACTCGCTTCCTCTGTGCCACTATGTATGCTGTTACCCCCTTAAGTGTGGGCATCGGCCATCACTCCCTCCCCAGTTTGGACGCCGGCCATTGGTCGACACTAGTGCGGGGTGTAAAGGACCCCCTGGTGCTTTGCACTGGAGGGATTCCTTTTTTTCAGTTTTTAGAGCTTCCCGAGCAGCCTGAGATTGTTTTGTTTATTTGGTGATGACGATTAAGGCTGGGCGCACTGACGTCATTACCTCTAAAATGAAAGTAAAACGAGTCTTCACTGCGTAAGTGAAGGAAAGTACCCCTTTTTGCATGGTTACCCCCCCACTTTTTGCCCGATATCCGATTCACTTTGACTGAGTGTGCACTTGGTCCCTGCCAGTAAGGTTCCCGGTGCCTGTGTTCTTTCCCAAAACTGTAGCTTTGTTTCCACAATTGGCACACTTCTGGCCCACATGTAAATCCCTTGTAAAAGGTACCAGTGGTACCAAGGGCTTTTTGACCAGAGAGGGTCTCTAGGGGCTGCAGCATGTATAGTGCCACATTCAGAGGCCCCTCACCAAACACATGCACACTGCCATTGCAGAATGTGTGTTTTTGGTGCAGACAAAACCTAAGGGTTGACATGGCACACATCCATATGTGCCATGCCCACACCACTGCCTGTGGCATAGGTAAGTCACCCCTCTAGTAGGTGAGGGCATAGCTGCATGAGCAATATGCCCCATACAGTGTCTAAGTCCATTCTTAGACATTGTAAGTGCAGTGAAGCCATATTGAGTACATGGGCTGGGAGTTTGTCATTACAAACTCCACAGCTCCATGATGGCTTTACTGAATACTGAGAAGTTTGGTATCAACCTTCTCAGCACAATAAACCCACACTGATGCTAATGTTGGATTTATTGTAAAATGCACTCTGAGGGCATCTTAGAGATGCCCCCTGAAAAACGACCAACTCCCTCAGGTCCAGCTGACTGGTCTGCACCAGCCTGCCACACACAGCCCTGTTTCTGACCCCCTGAGGTGGGAGCCCTTGTGCTCTCGTGGGTCAGGGATGAAGGCTGCTTGGGGTGGAGGTGCTTCACACCTACCCCCAAGCAGGAACAGCATTCAGGGTGGTGAGCCTCAAAGGCTTCCTGCCCTTTGATATGCTAGCCAGGGCCTCGCTACCTAGTGGAGTTGCCCACCCCCTGACCAAGCCCCATTTTTGGCGGCAAGGTCGGCGGGAAAATAAGTAGTCAGGAGAGGTGTTTCCTCTCTCTGCCAGGACCACCCCTGATGTGCCCTGGACTGCGGTGACCCCTCCTTAGGAAATCCTCTATCTTGAATGGAAGGAGTCTAACAAATCAGGTTAGGGGATGCCCCCTCCCCAAAGGGAGGGGACATACTAAGGGTGTGGTCACCCTAAAAGGCAAGTAGCCCATTGGCTACCAGCTGCCAGTACCTGTAACGCCCCACAATTCAGTATTGAGGGGCACCTCTGAACCTTGATCCTCAGATTCCTGCAACCTATGAAGAAGAAAGATGAAGAAGACGCTGTGCAGCAAAGCTTGAAGACAATGACTGACTTGGCCCCAGCCCTACCGGCCTGTCTCCAGCTTGAAGAGCTTGCGAAGAAGACAACGCCTGTCCTGTGGCCAGTGACTTCCAAGAACCTCAGGAAGACTGCCACTCTTCAACAAAGACCAGATGTCCTGAGGACAGTGGCCCTGTCCAGCAAACTCCTACATCAAGGACTCCAGATCCAGGCAGATCCTCAACCTCTGCCTACTCTGCACCCGACGTCCACGACCCGAGTCTGAGTGGCTCAGCTGCCCAGTGATGTCTCCCCAATGATCTGGACCTCGACTCCATCAGTGGCTGATTTCTCCTGGACCCGACGAAGTTACCCTCAGCCTCTATACAAAGGGTCCCCCTGACATTGACCGGCTCCGGCATAGAAAATCCGACACCAAAAGGCAACCCTGCATCCTCAGCCCCCCGACCTTGGAGAGCGCAGCCGACAGTACCCAGACCTTCCCCTGCAACCCAACTTACCTAAGCAGCCGGTGGTCACCTTCATCCAGCCTCCTGGTCCAAGCCTCTTTGTGCAAGGAGATTCCCTATTGGAAAGCATTGGACACTCAACGCTGATTTGCACCCTGCCCTCGGCTGCCCCTGGTGGCGTAGCTTTGCTGCCCCGTGCTTGCTTTGATCCCTAGGGTCGGTGCCCTAAAACCGCGGATACTTGCCTGCAAACCGAACCTCTTGTGGGTGCCCCCCAATCTCCATTGACTAACATTGGGCCCAGTGACCTCTGCACCTGGCCACCCTAGTGGCGCTGGTGGTGCAGTACCTACCTTAAACTGACCCTTGCTGGTCTAAACCCCAGAAGACTGGAAGAGTAAATCTTGTACTTACCTGTTAATGCATATCACTGTTTTCATCCCATAGGATTGCATTGCATTTCTCTTATTGCATTTTACTGTCTATCTTTTACAAGTGCTTAGTTTGCTACTGTTTTTGACTGACAACACAAAAGTATTTCTCATAATGTAAAGTATTCTATTGCCTTTGAAAGACAATTCTTACTGCATGTTTACAGAGTATTACTACTCTTGAAACTGTTACTTACCTACAACTGAGTTCCTCTTGGTTCTAAAATAAAATTACAAAGTCACTTTTTATACAAAACAATTGGTCTTGGATTCAGTCTTTGAGGGTGTGTAATCATTTCTTGCCTGTGTGCGCTCAACAAATGGTTAACACAGCCCTCTGATGAGCCTAACTGCTCTACCACACTACAACCAATAGAGATTTTGGTATTATCTACTTAAGCCTCTGATGATCCACGGGACTCTGTGCACACTATCCCTTATTTTGGTATAGTATATACAGAGCCAGCTTCATACAGTCAGTGCTTGGGGAGCATATCTCAGCCTTACTAATTGTGTTGGGGAAGGTATTGTAAGAAAAGGGAACATCTCCCCTTTCCAATGGTATCTCTGCCCAGTGGATTTCTGCTTGGGGATTGCCACAGGAGAGTGATCCCCAAGCAGGGATCCACCCACTAGACACCAGGGATGGATTGGGGTTATTCGCCCTATCTGGCCCATGATGGGCCAGACTGCCACTAGACACTAGGGATACAAAGAAATAGTAAAAGAGAGGGTGGAGACTGACCCATGGGCAAGAACATGCCCCCACCCCAAAAAGGGGCAAACAGTCTTTAGGCCCCCTCCTGGGGGGCAGATACGAGGTTTGCCTCAATCTGCTTCCTGGGGGGGGATGGGGGAAATTGCCCAATGAACACCAGGGACAGTTAGAAAAAAAAACATAGTGGTGTTGGCTGCCCACCATGACCATGCCCTCGCCCCAGTAAAGGATGTATCAGCCTTTCTTACCCACCCCAGGGAGGCGAATGGGGACAATTACCCCCAGCTGCTCCCGGGGGGGGGGGCAGAAAGCCCACTGGACAATAGGTTTAAAAAATATATAGAAAATGAGGTGTTGTGGCTTCTCACAAGAGGCTTGGCCATGTCCCCACCCCATAATGGGGCAAACTGTCTTTCTGTCCCATTGGGGGAAAAGTTGGAGGTTCGCCCCAATCTGCCTCCCCTGGAGGGGGGATGGAAAAAAAACTAGTCACCAAGAAATTCAAAATGGCACCAAAACAAAAGGAGAGAAGGAGCAATAGTGCCTTTCTGCTCCCCTCGGGGCAGATAGGTGGTGTGTCCTAATTGGGGAGGTTGCCCCAAATCTGACCCGGGGGGGGGGGGGTAGAGAGCCCACTAGACACTGAGGGCCAGGTTTACCAATTTCTCACACAGAGCATTGCATCAGCCACAAATGCTGCACTGCGTGAGAAGGAGAGAGCAGGAGAGTACCAAATTTACTGAAATATGGCGCTCTCCTCCCCTCTCCCTAGCGTCGGCGCTGAAATTACCTGCTGTGTGCCACAGAGACACCTTTGCGCCCTAGTGCAAGGGTGTCTGCGTGAGTCAAGCAAAGGTTTTGTACTGGAAGGATACCCTTCCAGTACAAAATACTATGATTAGACTAATATTAAACATTTCCCACTTTGTATGTGGGCTGTACAGTGCAGCACACATGCATAGTCTGAAAATAAAGGAGAAAAAAGCATTTCTCCTTCATAGCTCTGCATAGGGTGCACTATTTTCTCTCTAATTTATTTAGTAAATTTGGTTTAGCATCAGAAACCCTGGATGGTTGCATGGGAATGCCCATTCACCACCCATGGCACGCCCCCTTGGCGCTAAGTAATGCAAAGCAGAGCTGCTGCGCATTACTTTCACGTTATTTCCATCGCTAAACAAGTTTAGCACTTGAAAGAAAATTGGACAAAAAGATTTTGCGCCGATTTGTGTCACTTTTGTGCTGCAAACATGGCGTAAAATCTTAGTAAATCTGCCCCCGAGTATTTTGCATCTGGGGCAAATGAAAGATGGTGTGGACGTTGCACTCTGGCAGTAGCCACACCCCCTCCCGAAAAAGGGACAAACCAGTCTTTCTGTCCCCCAAGGGGTAAACCCCCTGATTGCAGCAGAGAGCCCACTGTAGGGCAGATGTATTTTTTTTTAAGCAATGGGGTGCGTCAAACCCATCCTGATATCAGGCCTCACCCTCACAGCTAAAGCCTCAACAGCCTTTCTGCTCCCTTGCGGACTAAATCATCCCACCCCAATGGAAAGCAAGAGGACATTTGATTCTTTTGGGTGTTGTTTTTACATATGGGCCAGGAGAGTGTAGCTAAATCCCAACATCCCACTTGCCATGATGAATGGCTGTACTTTTTGGGCTTGGGTAGGCCACCACCTGGAGAAACCTTCCATCCGTATATGAAACCTAGACACCAGGGGGAGTTCAAGTTAGTGTGCTTCACATGGATCCCACATTTTCTTACCCACAATGCCTTCCAAACCTCAAACTTTGTCTAAAATCACACATTTCCCTTGCATTTCTGAATTCCTACCACCCAGTGTTTCCCCACTTGTCCCCATAAAAACACTACCCCACTTGTGTGGCTGGGCCTCGTGCCCGGTACAAGAATGGATCAAACCAGGGTAATCCTTGCATGGGGTGGTATCGCTGTGTGGTAGGAATTGTGTAAATTTCTGCAGATTCTAGAGGTTTCTATTAGAGAAATGTAAGAAAAATGCATGATTTTAGGCAAAGTTTGAGGTTTGCAGGACATTGTGGGTAATAAAATGTAGTGGGATCCACAAAAATTACACCATTCTGGAATCCCCTGGGTGTCTAGTTTGAAAAAATGTGCAGGTTTGCTAGCTTTCCCTAGGTGCCAGCTGCGGTATGGCCCAAAATCCACAGCTACCCACATTCCAAAACATGGGTGAGTTTTCAGTGGAAAAATGTGATGTGTCCATGTTGTATTTTGGACTCTTTGTTGTCTCAGGCACTAGGCCTGCCCTCACAAGTGAGGTACCATTTTTATCAGGAGACTAGGGGGAATGCTAAATCGTAGGAAATTTGTGGCTGCGTGCAGATTCCAAAAGTTTTCCTAACAGAAACGTGAGGAAAATGAGTGGTTTTTTGTCAAAGTTTGAGTTCTGCAACAGCTTCTGGGTAGGTAAACCTGGCAAGTCACCCCACCCTGGATTTCTAGTTAACTTAGCTTAGAATACAAGACTCTAAAGGACCCGAGCGAATATTTTGCAAGCGTGCATCATTTAACTTAACCACTGAGACAGTCCTTTAATTCAATCAGAACAGTACCCATTTCTATGTATTTTGTTTCAGTTTGCAATTTGTTTGTGTGTTATATGCTGCCATCCTACCTACCAATTAGACCTGACATGTCAGTGCAATCACAATCACAAGAGGGGCATTGCGATGTAATCACTGCTTGCCAGTAAGAAAGAGCAACAAGTGCCAGGCCATGCACACAGCAGTGGTACCGGTGCATACACACTAGTGTATTTCACATGAATGTGGAAATGCATTGTGTCACTTTGTAAACACAGTACTATGTCATGTGACTGGTGCATGGCTTTGACTAATATGCATTTTTTTGTCAACATTTTTTAGATCAGTTGCCTCACCCTGAGGAAGTGATTAGAACAGCAATGATAAGTACACGAATGTACCATTGGGCAGAACCAGTATACAATTACAATACCCCCTCACAACAAACCCCCAACAACAAAGGTACTCGGTAAATTAATGAATAGGTTCCAGAAAACAGGATCCACTAAACCAACCGCCGGGTAGCAGCAAAAGATCCTAGAGGAGTGCGTCCCTTCACCAGGCCCATCCCAAATAGGACTTCTAAAATTGGAAGGGGTGGCATGCTTGTGTTCGCGCTGGGCATGCATAGAGAGGAAGCCCCTATGATAGATACTCCACCAGAGGACCCCATATATATTCACATTTTTTTTAAAGAGTCAGAGAGCCTGCCATTCGCTCCATGGTGAGAGCCTGCCTGAGGCGGAAGTTCCACTGAGTCATGGATGGTGCCTCTTTCTGTTTCCAGGCCTCTGCCACTGCCATTTTTGCAGCCCCAGGCATAGCCATAGAATAGATCTATCACCTACAGTCTGACGTTTGAGTGTATCAGCCCGCAGACCCAGCAGTGCAAAGCCCAAGTCCTCAGATACAGGATAGCCCATAATGCCTTTAATTTGTGTCAGTATTTCTGACCAGTATGGCCTGATCGTCCGGCAATCCCACCAGATATGTTTAAAATCTCCCCGAAGCCTGCACCCCCTCCAGCACAGATCTGAAGTCGTATTAAAATCATTTTCTTAGGGTGCAGGTACCAATCATATAGTACTTTATAGTGGGCCTCCCGCATCCCCATTGATTGATTTCATTTATGTATATCTGTATATAGTTTATTCCATTGCTTATCTGGGATTGCCACCCCCAGGGTACGCTCCCAAAAAGACCTGTGTCGTGGCTGGGTAATGTGTAGCGTAGAGAGCAGTATCGAGTAGAGATAGGATATATTACACTTTGAGCCACTCCCAGTCTTTGCTAACCGCTCCACTGGTGTGAGGTCCCTGGTTGCTGACTCCCTCATGTTTGCGCCTAGGACCCAGTGTCTGAGTTGGGTGTAGTGGTAGTGTTCAGTAGCAGGTAAGTGGAACTCCCTCTGACAGTGTTTGAAGGTGAGACTGTCCCAGTTATGGAAAAGATGCTAAATCGAAAAGCATCCTCCTTGCCTCCATGCGTCCCTTTGGAAGGGACCCGGTATATGGGCAGGTGGAAATGCGGGATTGTAGTGGATTAGTATGAACGGTGATGGGAAAGTGGTCGGGGGTCCTGTTGACATCATCCTAAACCCTTAGCATCATCCTTGTAGGGGTACTCAAGAAGACATTTAGTGGGCGATCCACTTTAGCCTTCCACAGTAGGTCCCAGATGCACCTCCCAGCCACCGCCCTGTCCATGTGGAGTCAATATTTGTCGGACTCCCAGGCCGACCACTCCGCAATCACCATAGCTGGGTGGCCTTGTAATAAAGATGCATGTCTGGTAAAACCAGAAACTCAGAACTTTTTGGGAGACAAAGTTGCTTATAGGGGAGACATACCCTGCGGTCCTGCCATATAAAACGGTTGATCATGAACTTTAGTGTAGCTAGGAAACCCCGATCCAGCTTGATCGGGAGACCTTTAAAAAAATACAAGAGTCTAGGTAAGACCATAATTTTAACTGCATGGATGCGGCCCAACCATGAAAGATTCAGGAGAGACCACTCATGGACTTCAAGTGTTGGAGAAGAAGGGGGTAGTTAGCTTTGAAAAGATCTGGGAGTTTAGGGGTGATCTTTATTACTAGGTATGTGATGTCCTTTTTGGCCCATTGGAAGGGGATGGATTCCATCTCCTGCTGTGGAAGTGTAAGATTAAGCAAATAGGATTTGTTAGGTTGATCCGAAGTCCTGCCACTTGCTCAAAGTGTTCCAGCTCTGCTAACATTGTCTCCAGGGATGACCTAGGGGCGACTACAGACAACAGCATGTCATCTACAAAAAGGGATATTTTGTGCTCCTCTGCCCCGAACCGGATGCCGTGGATGGCGGGTGTCATTCGGTTTTTCACCGCTAAGGGTTCAATGCTTAGGGCAAATAGTAGCGGTGAAAGAGGGCATCCCTGCCGCTTTCCTCTTTCTAAGGGAAATAAGTCAGAGCCCACCCCATTAACCAAGACACGGGCCCTAGGGCATGCATAGTTGGCCCTAATCATGGCAATAAGCCAGTCAAAGAATCTAAATCTTTCCAGGGTATGGAATAGAAATGGCCAGTCTACTCGGTCGAAAGCATTCTCTGCGTCCAATACCAGCAGGACAGCGGAAGTGATTTTTTAAATTTGCTTTCTTAACCAAGTGAAAACCCTCTGCAGGTTATCATGTGTCTGTCCGCCTTTGATAAAACCGAACTGGTCTGAGTGTATCAAGTCTGGCATGAGATTTTGTAGCCTGGTAGCTAGAATCTTTGTACATCTTAGCGTCCAGATTGAGGAGCGCTATTGGGCGATAAGAGCTACAGAGGGGAGGATCTTTCCCTGGCTTAGGTAGCACAGAGATAAGGTCCTCCCCCATGGAAGTAGTCACTGCCCTGAGTCCGCAATGGAGTTGTAAAGGCTCACTACTATTAGCGGAATCAGTTCTGCCCCAAATGTCTTGGAAAATTGTGTTGTGAGCCTATCGGGCCCTGGTGATTTATGAGGCTTAAGACTCGCTATAGCCCTACTGACCTCCTCCTTGTCTATCGGCTCCCCCAGTACTGCATTTTGCACCGCTGTCACCCTCGGGAGCTCCACTTCCTCCATATCTGGAATTTGCTCTGTCTCCTTGTAGCTGTCCGCCATATAGAGAGCTTTGTAAAAGTGGCTTGGGCCTTCTATGGTTCTGTGGTTGCCCTTCCTCCCACCTGCTGTTCGATGTCCCCTATGTATTCTTGTTCCCTTTTAAGCTGCAACTGCTTGACCCACCTTATTTCCCTTTTCATTTGTTGTGCGTTTAAGTCGTACGTTTAGCCCTATTATTATGAAAAGCATTGAGATTGCCCCTGAGGGCTGTCACTCTTCTCTGTAGGCTGAGGGTAGGGTGTCTCTTGTGGGCCTGCTCTGCCTCTAGAAGTTCTGCCTCCAGTGCTAACCTTTCTTGGGTCCTTTGCTTGTTTTGTGCTGAATGGAGGGAGATACACTTGCCACGGAGTACTGCCTTTAAGGCATCCCAGTTAGTAGCTGGGCTGGTATCTTTTGGGTAATTCATAAGGAAATAGTCTTTAATGGATTTTTGTAGTTCATGGCGCAAGAGATGGTCTTGTGCTAGCGCAGCTGGAAAAAAACCATCAGCTATATTTTGGGGGTGCAGCGTCCTAGGCCGAGGTCAATGTAACCAGCATCGTGATCAGATATAGTAATCGGGTGAATGGAGGTAGCCTGAAGTGCTGGGACTAGGACCTTACTGTAGGAGAGTAGGATCTGCCTCTTATGTTGCCCCCACTTTTTTTCTGATGTTTACACTGGTTTCTGGCTATAGTCTGGCTGGGTCCCTGCTAATCAGGGCCCCAGCCTCTCTGTTCTCTCTAAACAATTTGGAGTGCACTCTAGGTGCACTAGTGATTGGATACTGTGGTACCTTATGAGTCCCTAGTGTATGGTACCCTAGGTACCAAGGGCATAGGTACTTCACAGGCCTACCAGGGGCTGCAGCATGTATTATGCCACCCCTGGGAAGCAGACTAAATCTGACACCACAGGCCTGCTACTGCAGCCTGGGTGAGGAAGTGCTAGCACCCCTCACTGAGATATAGGTTCCCTATATCTCTCCTACACATACATATAACCCTATCAGTCACCCCTAAGGCAGGCCCTATCAATCCTGAGGGCAGGGTGCTTGGCTTCTATGTGAGGGGGTGCCTCTGCCTGAGCAGGGCCCCTCTGCAGCTCTCAGAGTCCATTCTCTGGTGCTGTTTGTGGATGCGGTTAAACCATATACTTTTAAGTGCATTATATCCTCGCGGTAAAATGCTAACTTTGGAATGGCTGCATCGAAACATGTCGTGTTTGGTGTCAAACATCTTGGAATACTACCCCCGCCAGTCCTGGCGGCGGGGGTAGCATTCCACCCTTCTAGATGGATAGACATGTACCTACTGTGGAAACGCGGTAGAATCCTGCAGAGCCCTGGCATCACAAAATGGATACCACCAGTCACAGACACTGGGCTGCCCTCCTGCTGATGACCAACACTCGCAGTGGAGGAAGCCCAACAATAGATATCCTGTCCCAAGGGGGTGTGACCATCTTCCAGACAGGGTTTAGTGTATTGGGGCTGGGTGGGTGCACTCTTAGAGTGCTTTGAAGTCCTGCACTGGGGGAGCAGAAGGCTCCTCTGTGCATATGCCAGTTCAAACCGGCTCAGGGGCTACCTGCCCCTGCTCTGGCGTGAAACTGGACAAAGGGAAGTGGATGTAGCCACCCACTCCCCTGACCCTCCCATAGGTAGGGTCATAGAGCACCCTTTCTTTTAGTATAAGAGGGGGAACCTGTGCATTGCACCCTAGATTTCCCTGGACGACGCTCTGAAGAAGAATCCCGGACCTTCGACGTTCCACTACCTTTGGAAGACTGAAGAATCTCCCTTGGAGTCAAGGAGTGACTCCCCTGCTTGGCAGGCACCAAAAACTACAAACGACGGTCGCAAACTACGCTGCTCCCGCCGGAGTCCAAAGTCCCTGCAGCCCAAGAAGTGGATTTCCTGACTTCTCAAAGGCCATCGTGAGTCCCCAGCGAAGCTGAGGCCAGTGGACCCCAAGAGTGACGAGGAACTGCGACCCCTGGGTACCGTGCACTATTGTCGAGTGCAACCCCTTCACAATGTTCCACGAACTTGTGCTTTGGACCACGTGTGGTCCTAGCCTCCAGCAGGAATCCCTCCGAAGATCAGAGGCCTACCATGTCCCGAGTGACCGTGGGCCCCTGGTGAGCGAATCCTCCCGAGGCGTCTTTGCGATCCCTTGCCAGCCGGCTTGTGGGTCCCCTGAAGGCTTTCCTACAGAACCAAAGGGCTCCCCTGGTTGCTCCAGGCCTGCCCTGACTTACCCTCGCTGGGTGAGTCCCTCAGACCTTGCTGGTCTGCGCCATTGCCTCTTTACACTTTCCCCGAGACTTGCTGTTACCAAGGCTTGTTGGCTCCGATCGAGTCCCCGACACCGCAGTAAGCTGCAGACATCGTGGGACACGCCGAATCCAGCTCCTGGTCATCATCGACGCCTCCTGGACCTCGTGGCTGAAGAGTCAAGGCACCCGCGAACGACCTGAATCTTGCGACGACGGTGGGCATCCATCTTCCTTGCCCCGAGGCACTGCCAAGTGACTTTGAACACTGTCCCCTCTGCTTTCAGGTCTTCCATCTTCTGAATCCAGGCTTGGATTCCTCCGGACACTTCTCCTGTCGCCGCAAGCAGCAAGTCTTCACTGGCTCCCATTAAAAACGACGCCGCGACCCGACACCAAAGAACACCTATGCACCCGGCTCCCCTGGGTGAGGTAACTTCAGCACTACGGTGCTCCTGTGGGTGTGGGCCCTAGAACTACTTACCCTGTAAGTGACTTGCTTGTAGCTACCCTAGAAGTGCCCTAAAACTCTAACTTTCCAAGTGCGACTATCGCGCTGACTCGTACATGGTTCGCGTCTGTGTTAGACACACCGCGTCCAACTCCCTTGCAACTCTATCTGTAACCGCGTCCTTCGACTCGTACAAGGACCGATCGGTGTGTTCGCCTCAAACACGCAAGGGACCTTTAACATTGAAATCTCAATCGCGTCTGTTCGCATAGACTCGTACAGGACTCGCACCGGTGCCAGGACACCGCGTCCGTCCCCTGTGGGTCTCCTACAACTACCTGGGGTGGTTCTTGGGGGTCCCTCGATTCTAGATGCCCTAGATCTAGGTCTAGTCAAACTAAGATTGTGATATTCGATTGTGCTAAACTTATTTTGATAACATTTGATTTGTACATATGTTCCTGACTTCTAATCTCATAAAGAGATTAGTAGAGAGTTGTTTATTAATAAATACCTATATATTTGATATATATACCTGTGTGGTGTCTTTTCATTTGGTGATTCAAGAGATTGTGTGGTAAAACAAGCTGCTTTACATTCCTTCAAGACTTAGCCTGAAGGCTGCTCTCCACAGCTACCACTAGGATAGCTTTCTATAAAGGTTGTCTTAAACCTATCTACCATAAGAGTTGAATTGTTCTGGTGCAAGGTGTCCACTTTAATTAGTGAACAGCATATACCAGGCCAACTTCTCACATTGGTGGGCAGCGTGTGGGATTCCAGCTTGCTATTGTTTTACCAGAAAATCTCTATTTGAATTACTAACTGAAAACCACTATAGGTATTTAAGGTACATATAAAGTCAAGCTTAGTATCAATAAGTTCTACTGAACTTAGAGCTGTGTGCCAAGGGATAGCACACCCTTTCTACAGCTCAAGCTAGTATCAGTAGGCCATAAACTAGTGTAGGTAGTACAACACTGCACAACACTAGAATGTCCTTAAAGGGTGGAACCAGTGGATCCACTCAGCCTCAGTATAAGGACATGGCTTTCTCTGACTTGAGAGCCATGTGTGTTGAAAGACACCTGAAGCTAGGACAGAGTCCCTCCACACTACACCTGATAGATCTGCTGATAGCAGATGATCTTAGATTGGCTCTAGGAGCTAATGGGTCTGAATCAGGGGGTGGGTCAATTACAGTGTCTGGGTCAGATGATGAAAATCAGAATGACCAAGACTCTGTGATTGAAGGGCCAGGCTCCAAGGGGCCTGAAAAGGACAGAGGAATTCTCCCTAAGAGAACTGACAGAGTGGATGAGAGGCATAGGTCCCCTTCCAGGGAATCTGACCACTCTTATCACTCTGGCAGAGAATTTGTCCAGCAGAGGAACTCATACTTTCCCATAAGAGAGAGCTCCTCTGACAGAATGTGCAAACTGCTGCAGAATGAGGAAGCAAGAGTTGCCCTCAGAACCAAGCAGTTGGCACTAGATAGAGAAGCCCTGGAGATCCAGAGAGCTTCTAGAAGAGAGGGGTTAGAACCCCTTGGTGGCAGCAACAGTGTCCCTAGAGGCAGAGAATCTATTCCAGACCATAGGAACCTGAGCAAGGTTGTTCCTCCCTACCAGAGTAGGGATGATATCCACAAGTGGATAACTGCTATGGAGAGGGCCTGTAGAGTACAGCAGGTCCCCCAAAGGCAGTGGGCAGCAATCTTGTGGCTCTCCTTTTCAGATAAAGGTAGAGACAAGCTCCTCACTGTTAGAGAAGAGGATGCTGATAACTATGAAGTCCTGAAGAGTGCACTGATAGATGGGTTTGGCTTAACCACTGAGCAGTACAGGTTGAAGTTCAGAGACACCCAGAAGGCACTGACTCAGGACTGGACTGACTTTGTAGATTGTGCAACCAAGGCTCTGGAGGATTGGCTGATTGGCAGTAGGGTTACTGATCTCAAAGGATTGTACAATTTGATTATGAGGGAGCAGATCCTTAATAATTGTCAAAACCAGCTTTTGCACCAGTACCTGGTGGACTCTGATCTGACCTCTCCCCAAGAATTGGGAAAGAAGGCAGACAAATGGGTCAGAACCAGGGTGAGGCCTAAGAATCAGGGTGGTGACCAGAAGAAAGATTCTACCAAGTCCCAAGAGAAAGGTGGGGATAAATCTAAGGATAAGTCCACTACAGGGCCCCAAAAGTCCTCTTCTGGGGGTGGGTCCCAAACTCCTTCCTCTCCTGAAAAGAAACCATATTGCCATGTCTGTAAAAAGCCTGGACACTGGAAAACTGATCCCAGTTGCCCCAGGATTGGCAATAAAGAAACTGTTCCTCCAGCTATTACTACCACCCCTCCTGGTACTACCAGTAGTAATCCTCCAGTTGGGAGTAGTGCACCCAAAAAGTTAGGTGCTTTTGCAAGGGGAACAGAGGTGGGCCCTAGTTTAGACAGGTCCCTCTCAACAGACTCCTCAGACTCTGATGGTGGTATAGGATTTGCCACCTTTACCATGGGTCCCATTGCATTGGGAAGGTACAGACTGGAGCCAATGATTAATGGTCGGAAGGCTGTGGCATTCAGGGACACAGGGGCTAGTGTCACCATGGTGGCAGGGAAACTAGTCCCCCTCACCAGCTTTTACCTGAGTTTAAGTACCAGGTGACCAACATTGATGGTGTCAGGACAGATCACCCCATGGCCATAGTCAATCTCAGCTGGGAGGGGGTCACAGGCCCAAAAAGAGTGGCAGTGTCCCCCAACTTGCCCGTAGATTGCCTGATGGGCAATGATCTGGAAATTTCAGCCTGGGCTGAAGTTGAACACCAAACCCATCTGAAGATGCTAGGCGTCCTTGAAAAAGCTAGTGGGGCTGTGATGGCCACAGCCCCAGCCCAGGGAAATGCTGGAGAGATGGAGCCTGGAAGAATGGCCCACTCTCCCCAAAAGAGAGCACAGGGGTTGAAGAAAAGTCTCCTTCCCCCAGACAGCAGGTAAGGGTCAGCCTCCTCAGGGAACTGATCCTACCCCTAGTGAAGGAACTGCCCCAGAGGTAGTCAGGCCTGGCCTGGCCCCACCCCTGATGGCAGAGGACCCTTCCAAGGTGGTACCCAGTCTGGAGCAGGTAACCTGCCCCTCTCTACCCTACCTCAGTCAGCCCAGGGCTGCAGAGGTCAGGGAGGTCAGTGGACCCCACAGGGCCCCCTGTCCAGAGGAACCCCCCCATCAGCAGATTAGGGGCACCCAGTCTAGTAGCCCTAGCCAGGTGAAAATTCCTCCGCACACTGAGGGATTCCCCCATACCTTTGTGTAGGGACCTTCCCCAGAAGGACTCTGTTAGGCAAGGGCAAACCTGGAACCAAAAGGTTCCAAACCTGCCATGTCCCTCCAGTGTTCCACCCAAAGGGACCCAACCCCCAGCTGTAGGCAGCCAAAGGTTGACCCTTAGAGCAAAGTGCAGCTCAGTCATGGAAAGACAGGCATACATGGTGACCAGTGATCTGAGGAAACTGAGACCAACTTCCCTAGGGTCTCCCTTCCCTGCTCAGACACCTCATCAGCCTTGTCCTTTACCAAAACACCCCACAGGTAGTAATTCCCCATGGTGGAGACCCTCTCATACCCTTAGGGTGAGGGATAACTTAGTGGACCATAAGACAGGGGGTAACCATGCTAGTGCAGGTACTTCCTTATATGGCCACTCAGTAAATACAGGCTCACCTGGACAAGGTTAGCCTCATCTCCTTTCGTTTGGGGGGGGGGGTTATGTAGGAAGGTGGAATCTGACTACATGGTTGCCCCCACTTTTTTCCTGGTGTTTTGTTGGTTTTTGAATTAGTTTGGCTGGGAACCTGCTATTCAGGTCCCCAGCCTATCTGCTTTCTCTTTAAATGACTTGGAGTGCACTCTAGGTGCACTAGTGATTGGATACTGTGGTACCTTATGAGTCCCTAGTATATGGTACCTTAGGTACCAAGGGCATAGGTACTTCACAGGCCTACCAGGGGCTGAAGCATGTATTATGCCACCCCTGGGAAGCAGACTAAATCTGACACCACAGGCCTGCTACTGCAGCCTGGGTGAGGTGGTGCTAGCACTCCTCACTGAGATATAGGTCCCCTATATCTCTCCTGCACACACATTGAGACTTATCAGTCACCCCTAAAGCAGGCCCTATCAAGCCTGAGGGCAGGGTGCTTAGTTTCCATGTGAGGGGGTGCCTCTGCCTGAGCAGGGCCCCTCTGCAGCTCTCAGAGTCCATTCTCTGGGGCTGTTTGTGGATGCGGTTAAACCATATACTCTTAAGTGCATTATATCCTCGCGGTAGAATGCTAACTTTGGAATGGCTGCATCAAAACATGTCGTGTTTGGTGTCAAACATCTTGGAATACTACCCCCCCCGCCAGTTCTGGCGGCGGGAGTAGCATTCCACCCTTCTAGAGGGATAGACATGTACCTACTGTGGAAACGCGGTAGAATCCTGCAGAGCCCTGGCATCACAAAATGGATGCCACCAGTCACAGACACTGGGCTGCCCTCCTGCTGATGACCAACACTCGCAGTGGAGGAAGCCCAACAATAGATATCCTGTCTCAAGGGGGTGTGTCCACCTCCCAGACAGGGTTTAGTGTATTGGGGCTGGGTGGGTGCACTCTTAGAGTGCTTTGAAGTCCTGCACTGGGGGAGCAGAAGGCTCCTCTGTGCATACCCCAGTTCAAACCGGCTCAGGGGCTACTTGCCCCTGCTCTGGCGCGAAACTGGACAAAGGGAAGTAGGTGTAACCACCCACTCCCCTGACCCTCCCATAGGTGGGGTCATAGAGCTAATCCCTCCCTTTCTTTTAGTATAAGAGGGGGAACCTGTGCATTGCAAACTAGATCTCCCTGGACGACGCTCTCAAGAAGAATCCTGGACCTTCGACGTTCCACTACCTCTGGAAGACTGAAGAATCTCCCTTGGAGTCAAGGAGTGACTCCCCTGCTTGGCAGGCACCAAAAACTACAAACGACGGTCGCAGACTACGCCGCTCCCGCCGGAGTCCGAAGTCCCTGCAGCCCAAGAAGTGGATTTCCTGACTTCTCAAAGGCCATCGTGAGTCCCCAGCGAAGCTGAGGCCAGTGGACCTCAAGAGTGACGAGGAACCGCGACCCCTGGGTACCGTGCACTATTGTCGAGTGCAACCCCTTCACAACGTTCTACGAACTTGTGCTTTGGACCACGTGTGGTCCTAGCCTCCAGCAGGAATCCCTCCGAAGATCAGAGGCCTACCACGTCCCGTGGGCCCCTGTAGAGCGAATCCTCCCGAGGCGTCTTCGCGATCCCTTGCCAGCAGGCTTGTGGGTCCCCTGAAGGCTTTCCTACAGAACCAAAGGGCTCTCCTGGTTGCTCCAGACCTGCCCTGACTTACCCTCGCTGGGTGAGTCCCTCAGACCTTGCTGGTCTGCGCCATTGACTTTTTACACTTTCCCCGAGACTTGCTGTTACCAAGGCTTGTTGGCTCCAATCCAGTCGCCGGCACCGCAGTAAGCTGCAGACATCGTGGGACCCGCCGAATCCAGCTCCTGGTCGTCGTCGACACCTCCTGGACCTCGTGGCTGAAGAGTCAAGGCACCCGTGAACGACCTGAATCTTGCGACGACGGTGGGCATCCATCTTCCTTGCCCCGAGTCACTGCCAAGTGACTTTGAACACTGTCCCCTCTGCTTTCAGGTCTTCCATCTTCTGAATCCAGGCTTGGATTCCTCCGGACACTTCTCCTGTCGCCGCAAGCAGCAAGTCTTCACTGGCTCCCATTGAAAACGACGCCGCGACCCGACACCAAAGAACACCTATGCACCCGGCTCCCCTGGGTGAGGTAACTTCAGCACTATGGTGCTCCTGTGGGTGTGGGCCCTAGAACTACTTACCCTGTAAGTGACTTGCTTGTAGCTACCCTAGAAGTGCCCTAAAACTCTTACTTTCCAAGTGCGACTATCGCGCTGACTCGTACATGGTTCGCGTCTGTGTTAGACACACCGCGTCCATCTCCCTTGCAACTCTATCTGTAACCGCGTCCTTCGACTCGTACAAGGACCGATCGGTGTGTTCGCCTCGAACACGCAAGGGACCTTTAACATTGAAATCTCAATCGCGTCTGTTCGCATAGACTCGTACAGGACTCGCACCGGTGCCAGGACACCGCGTCCGTCCCCTGTGGGTCTCCTACAACTACCTGGGGTGGTTCTTGGGGGTTCCTCGATTCTAGATGCCCTAGACCTAGGTCTAGCCAAACTAAGATTGTGATATTCGATTGTGCTAAAGTTATTTTGATAACATTTGATTTGTACATATGTTCCTGACTTCTAATCTCATAAAGAGATTAGTAGAGAGTTATTTATTAATAAATACATATATATTTGATATATATACCTGTGTGGTGTCTTTTCATTTGGTGATTAAAGAGATTGTGTGGTAAAACAAGCTGCTTTACATTCCTTCAAGAATTAGCCTGAAGGCTGCTCTCCACAGCTACCACTAGGATAGCTTTCTTTAAAGGTTGTCTTAAACCTATCTACCATAAGAGTCGAATTGTTCTGGTGCAAGGTGTCCACTTTAATTAGTGAACAGCATATACCAGGCCAACTTCTCACACATATCATCCATTAAATCTGACAATTAGTCTTTTGTGAGGTATCTGTAAGTGAACTTACCAGTGTCTACCATCTGCCTGCTGTGTGGTGCCTGACCAGATGTGACATCATTATGAGGCGCAGAAGAAACTCATGCCTGCAATGGGGTCTTGGCCAATATCACAGGGCCTATAAGAATATGTGTACATTTATGATGAAATTCAACATTTAAAATGTCAAACCGTATATATACTAGTTACGTTTACATGTAGAAAACCAAGAAATTGACATGACTAAATATATCTAATGACTGTATAAAATAATAGCACAAAATGGAACACACTTACTGTTAGCATATTTACGTACCAGTTCTTGTAAGTGGTTATGGTTGACCTTGACGTAAACTTCCTGCAGGTGCAATGCACTGCTTATGACCTCACATAGTACATCACTCATGACATGGTAAGTGACATCAATCATGACATCTCAAATTACATCAATGATGATATCACTGAGAACATCATCCAATGAGTGTTTTTAATAAGAGTTTACGATTGTTAAACATATATACTAAGCTACTGCAAAAGTTAAATTAGTATACTAGGTCACTACTAATGAGTGATACTACTTCTAACATATATTATGTGAGTGGCTGTCTGACTGTGTGTATCCGTGTGTGAGTGGGTGTCTGAGTGGCGATATGGGTGTGTAAGTGGCTGTATGGATGTGTTAGTGGGTATGTGAGTAGCTGTATGGGTGAGTGAGTGGCTGTGTGAGTGGTTGTTTTGGAGAGTGAGTCAGCGTGTGAGTGGCTGTATTGGTGAATTAGTGGCTGTTTGAGTGGCTTCATAGGTGTGTGAGTGGGTGTGTGAATTGCTGTATGGGTGAGTTAGCCCGTTTCAGTGTGTGTGTGTGTATATAGGTAAATGAATGGGTGTGAGTGGATGTTTTAGAGAGCGAATGTGTGCGTAAGTGGGTGTAAGTGTGAGTGAGTGGGTGTGTGAGTGGTTGTATGGCTGTGTGAATGTGTAAGTGAGTGGTTCTGTGGGTATGTGAGTAGTTGTATGAGTGAGTGGCTGTGCCAGTGGCTAGATGGGTGAGTGGGTATGTGAGTAGCTGTATTGGTGAGTAAGTAGCAGTGTGAATGGTTGTATGGGTGAGTGTGTAGGTGTGTGAGTACCTGCACTGGCTCCCCATCAACAAGAGGATCACCTTCAAACTCCTCACCCACGCTCACAAAGCACTCCACGACGCCGGACCAACATACCTCAACAGACGACTCTCCTTCTACACTCCCAACTGCCAGCTCCGCTCCGCTGACATCTCCCTCGCCACCGTCCCACGCATCCACCGAACGACCACCGGCGGCAGATCTTTCTCCCACCTCGCCGCCAAGACATGGAACTCCCTCCCCATCCACCTGCGACAGACCCAGGACCTGCTGACCTTCAGGAGACTTCTCAAGACCTGGCTGTTCAAGCAGTAGCGGTCCCCCCCCCTTAGCGCCTTGAGGCCCTCGCGGGTGAGTAGTGCGCTCTACAAATATATTGATTGATTGATTGTATGGGTGATTGAGTTGCTGTGTGAGTTTCTGTATGGGTGATTGAGTGGCTGTGTGATTGGCTGTAAGGGTGTATGAGTGGGTGTGTAGGTGTCTGTATGACTGGATGTCTGATTAGCTGCATTGGTGAGTGGGTGCATTAGTGGCTATATGGGTGATATTGTGGGTATGTGAGTGGCAGTATGAGTGAGTAGTTGTGTGAATGGTGCTATGGTTTAGTGATTGGTCATATGAGTACTGGAATGGGTCTGTGAATTCGTATGTGAGGGGTTGTGGGCAAGTGGGAGCAGGTGTATGAGAGGTTCTATGGGGTTGTGAGTGGTTCTGTGGTTGATGTCATCAGTGATGTTATTAGTGATGTAATTTGAGATGTCATCAGTGCTGTCACTGACAATGTCATGAGTGATGTAATATGTGAGGTCATAAGCAGTGCAGTGTGGGGGCATAGGTGATAGTTAGCTCAGATAACTCTAACTGCTGAAATCCACTGGTTTTGTTCGAGTGAAATCTAATGTCCCTGTAATCTTTGGATTTGTCAGTGAATTTCTAAGGTTTTTTAATTGTATTTCTTAACTGTAATCTTTGAGAGTGAGTGTGAGCCATGCAGCCCCTCTCCTCAGGCTGATTTTGGCCCCAGGGGGCAACATAATAGAATGGTGGATGGGGGCCATGTGGCCACCCTCCCCGGGGAGTTAAAAGTGATTTGGAAGCAGAACAGCCAACAACTACATGGTTAACACGCAAAGAAGGATTATTGAAATGCATCAAATACAAAGCATGCAAGAATGGTAAAAGTAGGACTAAAATTTTGACCCATTTAAGAAAACCATTCAAATTAGAGGAAGCCCACTCTGCTGCCACCACCTTTCCTCTTGTCTTTGGGGCCAGGACAGAACCACAGGAGCCAGGCTGCACTGCGGCAGTCACTGTGCACGTCACCCGCAGCGCCAGGAGGCGCTTTTAAAATCACTGCGGGCTCCCGCAGCGCGGGAAGCCCACTCTGCTGCCACCACCTTTCCTCTTGTCTTTGGGGCCAGGACAGAACCACAGGAGCCAGGCTGCAATGCGGCAGTCACCGCGCACGTCACCAGCGCGTCACTCGCAGCACCAGGAGGTGCTTTTAAATTTAAAATCACAGCGGGCTCCCGCAGCGTGGGATGTGCGCAGGCAGCGCCCGGGCAGCGGGGGGGGCCCGTCCTGTGCCCGTCGTCGCCCGGAAGAGGCTGGGCTGGGCCACCCCCCTGATGCCTCAAGCTGGAGGACTTGGGCTGTTTCATCTCTAAGGTACTATTTGGCATTTTGGCTTTTGTCTACCGATTACCCCATATTTGCTTCGCCTAATACTTCATACCATCCCCTGCAGTATAGACTCATTGACTGCCTGGCATGGGGAAAAGGAAAGGGACTGAGGCTGGGTTGGGAGGTGCCACAAAGAAGAGATCAAAGAAACGGTGCCAGGTTCCAGGGCACGAAACGGGGAACGAAGGGGTGCATGGGGCGAACGTGCTAGATCGCATTGAGAATATCATTGCAGACTGCGAGGGGTTGCTTACAACACCTGTTCCATCTATTGACACCCCCGCCCTTGCACCCACCACTATGGCTGCTCACCTACACACCTCCATCAACACAGGGTATGGGAACATACAAAAATAATTTAAGAAAGCGGCTAACAAAATACTTCCAGCGCCAGTCCCGGAAGCGCTAAAAGAGCGCACTTGTAGCCTCTTGTGCCCTTTAAGCGAAACTTGCACCTCTGATTGTGTTATGCCAGTCGACCTCCCCCTGAGTAATCGCTTCGCCCCTCTTGCAGAGAAATTGGCCATAAATGATGTATATAGTGACCCGGAGCATATAAGTATAATAGACAATGGGTTAAATATGAACCCCTCCCAGGGAGAAAGGGCGGCTGCTAACGAACTTGTACCCTCTAATTTAGATCTACAGAGGGAAAAAGCAGCCCTAAAAGGTTCTATTGAGACTTTGACCGTGTTAGTGTCAAAAATGTACCATAAACTAGAAGACTGTAGTAGACCCCAGCCCCCCCACCAGCGCTCACCTCAAATAATCATGCAAACACGAGGACGGGGCCTGCAGGTATCAGGAGGATCAAGGCTGGAAACATAGGGGTGCATCACGGGACCTAGCTGGGCATGGGATGCAGACAGAGCAAGCATCCCAGAGATTGAACACAGGTTGTAGGAGGGCGCCTTTACCCTCCCAACCACTTCACCTTATGCACATTGCTCCCCTGCCCACAACTATTTATATGACCAATATCCCCAAGGTGGACAACAACAGCAGCAAACATGAGAACGGTGAAGCCTTAAAAAACAAAGCTATACATTGGTTGAGGCACACCAGGGGTTGCAGATCTATAATAAGGGATGACATTGTGCAGGCAAAAAGATGCGTCCTTAAACATAGCTCAGTTGATGCAATAGAGCTTATTCTAGTCAGTGAACATCTGGTGCATAACCTAGTTGCCCTGGAAGCTAGAACCTATCCACCACCTGGTACAAACATCCAGCTAAAGCCAAGCTTCCCTACTACGACCGAGCGAGCCAAAGCTGCCCCACAGCCCCCTGGGGACTCCCCTATCTCAACTTTGTCCCAGAACGATTGACTACCGCCACCTTCTGCCAAGGAACCCATGTACATCTCCAGTATAGATTTTGCCCACACTTCCCCCACAGCATACATTCACCAAGAGGGCCCTTTTCAAGAGTTCGAGAGTACGACATCAAACTCACAGACGGTCTTAGCTACAGCTATATTGCCAGTGACGAGAGTTCATGTGCAGGCCAGTGGTCTAGACACACTTAGCTATCCTTCAATAAAGCCGATTGATCCAACTGCCCTACCAACTCCCCAGGCTCTCTCCCCGATGACAAACAGCAGGATGTTGAAAATAGTGTCATGGAATGTGGCGGGCATAAGGGGGAAGCCCGATTGCCCCCACTGGCTCGAGTTTATCAACCAACATGAGATCTGCTTACTGCAGGAAACATGGAGCCCGACCCCCACATACATTCCCGGGTTCATGACATTTCATAGACCGGCTATTCCATCTAAACATGGCCAGCCGTCAGATGGGTTGCTTATTCTAATTAATCTCTCAATAAACTGTGACATTAAGGAGCTGGTCACCAATAGCCCAGACATCCTTGGAATTAGGCTAAATAGTGGCAAGGGCAAGTCCATTGATATTTACAATGTTTATGCCAGAAGCACTAGAGGAGGTAGCTCCCCAACTCTCCATGCCCTGGACAATTTATTGGAAGCCAGGCACGACAGCCACCCCCTAATAGTCAGTGGTGACTTTAATGTTACATACAAGTTACTCGACTGGGTTGACTCCTACGAGGTGAATGAGGAGGATGAAGTGTGGTTGGTACCGCCCCTAGAGCTCCCTCCTATAAACAAGCATTTGCAATGCATCGGTCTCGCCTTTGGGACCTTATATGTATTTAGCTATGCAGCACATTAGCTTGGGTGCTGAAACATCTACTATTGTTTAATATGGAGGGAAAGTAAGCACCAAACTGCGTGACACGCTAGGTATGGGAAAACATGTAGAGAAATATTGCCTTTCAGCGGGGAATGGTATAGTCCAAAGCTCTGTTTTTAATATAAAAGCAGGGCCTTCGGTGGTCATATCACTGAAAATACAAGATTTGGAAAAAATATTATTGTCCATTTGTGCTTTGGGGATAAGCCTGTCTGCTCGCGCCACGCTACCAAGGGGGTGAGCAGGGGTTATCTACAGTGTGTATCCCCCTTACCCTAAGTAGAAGCAAGGTCCCTACTTGGACAAAGGTACCTACCTCGGCCAACTAGAGATCCCCAGTTCTAACAGTGAGTGCTTAAACATGAACTGAGAAACACTCCTGCCCTGATGGCAATGCTATCAGTAAACTAACATGCAAGTCAGTGATCATGTGCACCCTATATGTGGGCTCAATTCTTATTACACATGGAGCAAACGTTTAGTCTATTTATTCAAACAAAAAAGTTTTGTACAGCAGAAATGCTGTACTCACATATTTGAAGGTGCACTTATGTGAGAATGAAAAACAAAGTGACTGTAAAATAAAATATTTGCCAATGACCACACAATTTGAGATCGGTTCAAAGGTCAAGTAAATGACAGGTTGAGTATGCTAGATGTCCCCTCGCTTCCCTCCACAAAATAAAGTTCACGCTTATAAGAAATCCTTCACCAACACTGCCCATACAGCTGGCACACTTGAAGGGGACGAATACCCCCTGTGGGCACTGTGCAGAAAAAAAGCACTGGGCAACTAAATGAGAAAATAAGCTTACTCTGAGGAACAGATACCAGTGTCGAATGCAAAACAGTAGAGGGCACAAACTTTTTTTATTTATTTACTAGAGTTTTATATAGCGCTGGCTAGACCCGGAGGTATCAGAGCGCTTTACATGAGGAAAGTTACATCGGTTACAAAAAACATTGTTACAAAAAAAATACATAAGTTACAAGTTACATCTGTTGATTAGTGGTGCGTAGAAGGGTGAGGGGGGTAAAGTAAAAGGGTAACAGGGAGGGGATACGGTGGAGAGACGAAGGAAAGTCTGCCCAATGTTTGGCTGGGTAGGTGACGGCCGAGGGGGAAGTCCGCAGCCCATCTCCTCTATAGCTAACAAGGTAGCTCCACCGGGCAATGGTCAAAAAGCTAGGTCTCCACAGCCGGTGGAACGTTTCATTCCCTACAAATAGGCGTCAAAGCTGAGACACTTGTCCAGGGCCAAGGGATCAAAGGGTCAATAGGAAGAAAACATCAGCGGAGAAAGTGACGAGAACAAATGTCCGAAGACCGGCTGGGTAGGTGACGGCCATAGCGGTGTGCCAGAGCCAATCTCCCCTATAGCTGTTGGTGCAGCTCCACCGGGAATCGGCCATGTGGTTCGGGCTCCATCGGATGAGTGAAGATCAGGAAGTGACCAAAGGTTTAGAGTCCAGAGACAGGCGAGTGGAGATGGCGAGGATGGTAGGATAGGTAAGGGTTTGTAGCTTGGTTGCCATCTTATAGTCAGGCAAGTTGAGTCTGATTGGTCACCGTGATTCAGCAGCTTGGCATGGCTCAAGTTCTATGGCTTCGTTAAACTCAGTTATGTCATTTATCCTGGGAGAACATCTGGGCCCCCTCAGCTGATTGAACTTCTTCCCTCAACGGTGAGAGTACCTAGGCGGGCGCAATTTTAGGATCAGGCTCAGCGAGTTCAGATTTGAAAGTAGATTGTCGAGCACTTATTGGGAATTAAATTAGGTGCCAGAAGGTTCCCAAAGCCCACAAAGGGATCATATGTGGCTGTTATTTCGTTCCCCACTCACCGCCTCAGATGCGTCTGCTGTGGTTCTCGGAGGACACTGCCGGCAGCGTATCAACAGCTGATGTCGGGCTCCCGCCAGTCAGCCCCGCCCCTCGTCTCACAAAGCAGTGCAGAGCCCAGCCGCCGGTCTAATGACGCAGTGCCCCGGGGCTTACTGTAAACCTAATACCGGTCCTGTTGCTGGATATTGGGCATGAAGCTGCCCTAGGTGAGACCAGGAACGGCGGGCGCAGTTTGATCGATTACATCTGGTCGCTCCATCTGTCTCCGCAATCACGCCGCTGGCCCGGTGACAATGCACACGCCGGCGAGAACCACCGCCCAAGATCATAAGAGTTGGTGTAGTCTCCAGATTTAGAAACGCGGTACTTGCTAGATGATTATAGGAGGTCCGCCCCAGCTTCAGGGTCCCATCTACGGCGCAGCGCCGGGACCAGGGTAGTCCACAACAAGTCAGCTCGGGGTAGGCGCCATCTTGCTCACCGGTGCTCGGAACCATGAACTCTCGATTCGGGGCCAGTTATTCAGGTTAGGGCAGCGATGTTATGCCTAAGCGCTTCCAACCATATTCCGGCGCCGGAACCTGCCTTTTGTTCCGGAGTGGAGTGCTGGCAAGCTTATTTCTGCAGCCTGGAGTGCGGGGTCGACACAGAGCTTCAGCTCCAAGCGGCCATGGCGGCCCGAGGCCACACCCCCCTCAAACTGCGAAGATCAATTGTTTACTTACTGGGAGCTTATGAAACTCCGATCTCACCCCAAGAAAATCTGGGAGCCTTTCACCTTCTGGCTTCGCCAAAGGGAAACTGACTCACCTGTATCTATTTCTACACCTTGAAATCTCTGTGCAGGAAGCTGGCTCTGTATATGGTATACCACTAGGTGGTTATACCGTGCACAGAGTCCATAGATTCCCCCAGAAGTGTACAGGGCGCAATGTAAACCCAAAGTGCTCTATTAGTGGTAGTGTTGGCGCGCAGCCGTTGGCCTGACACAAAGGAGTGTAAGACATTTATTGCACATACATTGACCAATAACTGACACACGACTCAAAAAGGAGATCCACACCAATTTTATAAAATAAGCTTTGTTTGAGTTTTATTTTAAGACCAAGATCTTCGCAAAAAGGTAAGTACGTTGTTCTTGTGGAACAGTTTTAGGGAAAGAACACTGGTACTAGGAACCTGGACAGCAGGGACCCAGTACTCTACAGTGAAGGCTGCATCAAAAGCCAGGCAGAAAGGGTGGGGGGGGGTTCTGCAACAGAACCCCATTTTTTCACACAAGCCCCCCAGCCAACAGGCCAGGAATCTCAGTCACCATCTGGGAGAGCCTACCTAGTCTGTCAGGCGAGTACATGTAGGGAAAATGGCTGGGTTCTTGCAGGGCCTACGCTGCCTTATATTCTTCTGTTCAGGTCACTTTTTCTGGGAAGCTGACCTATCTCAATAGTGTCAGGACCTATTTTAAGATGCATTTTGGCTGCTATTTCTGTGTCTTTACCCAGGCTTTCTAGTTTGGAATCAGAGGTGTCCACCTCTGAAATTCTAACGTAGCGAGGGCACCAACCAGCTTACTCAAGGAGGTCACCCACAGCTTGAGTAACCCCACCATGACCAACAGGATCATGGGGCCTAACTTGCTATTTGGCATGGGGTCAGACCACCATGCCAAGGATAGTGTAGCCATAAAGGCTAGCAGTCAGCGGAGGCCACTGACAGTTGTCAGTGACTAGAATCACACCTTTAGCTCTTAACTGACAGGTGAAGGTGCTAACTTACAGGCTTCTTTGTGTTCAGGTTGTCTGTCTGCTGCTTGGGAGTGGGAGGTCACCATTTCTGGTGGTGAGCACCCTTCTTCCACTCTCTCCTCTTGTCAGCTGAGGAGCCACCAACTCAGACCGAGCAGTTGCCTGACTAGTCAGGTCTTTTTGTGAGTCAGGTAGGGTTTCACCAGTGCCAACTTTGGAGTTCTTCCCTGCTGGTGTAGAATCTCCTTGGCTCACTGGAACTGTGGCAAACAGTTGCCCGCCTTTTCTACACTTCTTCTTTGGTTTCTTCTTTTGGGGCTTACCTGCACTAGCTGCAGGTTTAGACCCTCCCAGTGGCGTAGCTAGGGGGGGGCGATGGGGGCGGACCGCCCCAGGTGGCACAAGTTTTGGGGCGGCAGCCGGCGCCCCTTCCCCCGCTCTTACCTGCGGCCGTTGCGGCCGCAAGAATCGGCCGCGACCGAGGGCGGCAAACGCAGGGGCCGCCACGGGCAGCCTAAGGCCTAGCTACGCCCCTGGACCCTCCCCCCCCTAATTCCTTGAGTGAGACCTGGCACTGGACCAGTACCTCATTTTGACTCGGACCAACCTCTGGGTGGTCATTTCCAAGGAGACAATCAAGGAGGAGGTCTGTACTGACAACCACCCTTCTCCAACTGAGGGACCCATCTATCTCTAGGGTTACTACAGCCACAGGCCTAACAGTAACCTCCACTGGGATGGCCCTTACTCATTTTGTCGCATTTGGGATATACTGGTTTGAGAGAACCAGCCTGTCATGCACAATGGTGTGGCTGGCACAGATATCTCTCAGGGCTGTGGTTGGGATTCCATTTACCAGTAGGTGGTGGAAGTGTCTATTCCCCTCTGGAATCCCTAACTCACCTGTTGTGCCCTTTTTACAGTTAAAGGCTAGGAGGACCGCCTCATCTGGAGAATTACCCCTATAGGCTACAGTGGCAACCCCTGGAGCTACACTAGGAGTTTTGTTTTTAGTACTGCTATGGTCCTTGGTGTGGTGTCCTGTCTTTTGACAGTTGTGACACAATGCCCTATTGGAATCCCTATTCTTACCTTGTTACCCATTTTTGGTTTGTGAGGTGTCTCTGGGCTAACCCTCCTGGATAGGTTTTTTTGGGTTTAATATATGGGACTCCTTACTTCTATCTTTTTCAGAGTGGTCTGCCTTTTCCTCATGAGGGGGCTTTTTGGCCTCTCTCTTTTGGTCTCCTCCTCCATAGCCTGTCTTGGACACTCTGGTTCTTACCCAATGATCAGCCTTCCTCCCCAACTCTTGGGGGGGGGGAAAGACTGATCCCAGGTCTACCAGGTATTGATGCAACTTTTCCTGCAAACAATTACTTAAAAGATGTTCTTTCATTATTAAATTATAAAGATAATCATAATCAATTAACCAACCTCCAAGTGTTTTCACTGAGTAGTCCACAAAATCTACCCAAATCTGGCTCTGGGTTTTGCAAGCCTCCCTGAATCTGGTCCTATTCTCTTCAGTACTATATCCAAAGCCCTTAATCAGGGTACCCTTCATGAGGTCGTAGGATATAACATCTTTCTTAATGAGTGTCAGGAGCCTATCCCTGCATTTCCCTGAGAACATTTCTCACAGGACAGCACTCCACGCCTTCCTGTGGACCTGTCTCCCAAGACAGGCTCTCTCAAATGCAATGAACCACTTAGTGGTATCGTCACCCTCAAAGAATTTAGGCACAATCCCTTTGGGGATTTTAGAGTCAAAAGATTCTACCTCCCTATTTATGATTTTGCTGCCTCCAGAGTTGGTTCCTAGGCTCATCTCAGCTCGTTCTTTTTCTATGGCCAAGAGTTTAGCCTCTAAGGTTATCCTCTTTGTCAATTTTCGAAGATCTTCATCTTCAGCATCTACCTAATCTGGGACACTACTGGGGTTACTTTCAGTGGTCTTAGTATTTGAGGGAGTAAGGTTGGAGTCAGTGTCCTCCTCCTCCTCCACTACCTGGGAATCATTATCATTATCTTCTTCCCAATTGAGGGAAGATTGACTTGCTATTGCCTTGTCATTCTCTGCCAGCAACTGCTGGAGATGGGCTTTTGTGGGTTTAGGACCCATGGCAAGTCTTTATGCTTTGCACAAACCTTTAAGTTTAGAAAATGTCAGATATGCATAGGGGGGCAGATTGAGTTCCTAGCTGGTCCCTGGAGTATCAGACAAGTTTTTTTAAAGCAGAAGCAGTTGGGGTCTTATTCAAGACTTGCACAAAGAAAATGCCAAGGACTACTAAGGCCCAACTACTTTACAGATTTTAGATTTCTAAACAGTGGGGGACTTAACCAAGGCCCTAACACTTATGAGCAAAAATGGAAACAGCAAAACCATCCAAACACTATAGAGTGTATGTGACGCACCTCCCTCAATATAAGGGACAATAAACCTTATTTTTAAACCCTCCTGCAGTTAAACCAACATTTGAGCCTTATGCTCCCACGGTGTGCAACGCCACTGCCCCTGCCGTTTCCAAGGAGCGATCAAAACGACCAACACAAACTTTTATCAACTGTAGGTTGCACCACCCAATCCAGGTATCCAAAATACAAAAATAATTTTTAAATGTCCATCCAATGTTAGAAATGTTCAGTTTTCTTTATTCTTCTTTTTTAAAAATTTGAGACAAAGCACCAAGCAGCCAACGCGTTTCGTTCTTTTAGACAAGAACTTCGTCAGGGCGATTGAACTGTTATCATTTCTTTCTGAACGGAAAAAGGAATCGCCAGGCTAGCTCAACTAAGAACTCCACACACGACGTCACCTTTCTTTTCTCAAACATAAATTGAATACAATGGCTGTTGTGCCAAAAACGCAGCGTCTCGAGCAGCAGGATGTGTATGAATTCGATCGTTCGAAGAGCGATAACAGTTCAATCGCCCTGACGAAGTTCTTGTCTAAAAGAACGAAACACGTTGGCTGCTTGGTGCTTTGTCTCAAATTTAAAAAAAAGAAGAATAAAGAAAACTGAACATTTCTAACATTGGATGGACATTTAAAAATTATTTTTGTATTTTGGATACCTGGATTGGGTGGTGCAACCTACAGTTGATAAAAGGCCCTAACACTTGTTTAAACAAATTTGGAAAAAATCGAAAATTAGAAAAAAATCTTAACTTAAGACAATTTTTGATTTTCTCTTGTGAAATCACTTGGAACAACAAATGTCGTTCCAAATGTCGTACCCCACCGCTGTACCACCAATGTAGGAAGCTGGCTTTGTGTATGGTATTCCACTCGGGGGAAACGGTCGGAACAACACGGGCTCAGCCTTGCATGTCCCAACAACGCAAGCTCAACCAAGCCTGCCTTAACCACGCATATGCCTTAACCACGCATATGCATGGTTAAGGCAGTGTGCAGTCTAGCTACTGGAACGACATACTAAAAATTGTAACGTACGGCTAAATGTTGTACGCAAACTATTAATAAGTCCATTAGAAATAATACTTAAACATAAAATTTCTAAAAAATGCTAAAAAGGAAAAAATATTGCATGTGATAGAAGTCTGTACTAAATATGTTCGTATATATAGTCCGAACAATGAGTGACTGAAAGCCATGCAGTTTAGAAAAAGTGTCTTGTTTAAAATCCCAAATTTGGTTGTTTTTGAAAAAGCCGAATTTTCCAAGCACCCGATGAGCCAAATGTTTGTGTCCTGGCTGGGAGACGCAACATCACGGTTGCCTGCAATCGCAAACGACGGTCCCTGCAACACCTCGCAGATCAGGTCAATCGAGCACAGATGTTCTTCTGCATTGTTCGCAGCCGATGCTGGGGAAGCCTGTGCGCCATCCAAGGCCTGAGTATTTGTTGAGGAGCCGGTATCCGTTCCGACAGGAGCTGAAGCATCCTGTGGTGGCTCTAAGACTGCAGACATCAACATTGGACTACGCTGAGGACACTGCAGAACATGGGCCGTTATCGGGTTCAGTAAAGCATCAACGTCCGTTGGTGCAACTGATGGAAGTGTTAGACAGAGGTCCAACATGCATTCTTGTCCGCAGAACAGGCATTGGAGGACAGGCAGAATACAGTCGATCCAGACTGATCTTAATGACAAGAACCAAGACTCGCTCAGTTCTCGAAGACGAGGCGTGCCCAGATGGATTACCATGCGATCACGGTATCGGCACTCCAAGAGCGTTAGAAACCGGTTCAGAGGAAGCCCTCCAAAAATGCTTCAGAATACGGAGTGTATGAAGTTGGGAATAACTCCGAGGATTGTCTGAAAGGTGATTAACAGTCCAGAACCTGGACTAGGTGGACAATATCCGTCGTATTAGACATGTTAAAGATACGCTGTACCATTTCTGTGAAATGGAAAGGGCAGTTTGTCCGTACTAGTGCCTGTATCTCAGCCGAAGACCTTGCAACCTGGAGATCATAAGTTTCTTGAGCGGAGGTTAAGGGCACAGTTTGCTGTAAAAGCATGGCTTTCATTCGGCTCAGAGTATCAAACCGTATAAAGAATACATTCAACAAAGGCCATAACGGCGTCTCCCTGACTGTATGGGTCGGTGGAAACAATACTTGCATACAGCAAGTAACCCTGGAGTCTTGCTGGATGACAAGATATGAGCTGCCCGGGAACATCCCACAACAACCTTGATCATTCAGCATCAAGTAACTGTCATTGAAAGCAACTTGAACACTGGATTTATCACGGCATCTGGGGACCCTTTCAAGTGACAGGATAAGTTAGCAACTGAACCATTACAGGCCCCGTGAAGCATGATATCCTGGCATATGAGAGATCCACTTAAGGAATTCTCGCAGTTTGTACCGCTAAGGAACACTTCCATGTCCTCATTCCTGCATCGAAATCTGTATGGCAATCCCCAAAATTCCTTGATGAATTCCCTACCCATTGCTTCATATCTGCCCCCCTGTTGTTGTTCAAGGCAATACTGAAAGTGGAATGTTGTGACCGGTAGTGTTATATGGCCATGGATTAACCATTCTGTGGCTGGTGACTCTGCCACAGTAAAAGGTAACTTGTCGAGTTTTTCAATACGCAGCATTGTATATTTAGCTCCCCTTTGTGCCATCGTTATCTGCTTCTCAGTTAGATTATATGCAGAAAGGAGTGACGTACTGTTGATAAACCGCCAAGGCACATAACCAGCGCGCAATGATTGCAGCGTCCAGCTTAATAGCATAATAGAACTTAACTGGGATTGTCTGTGCTGTAGTATGGACAAGTCTTGTTCTAGTATATCCATAGCAGAAGATACAATGTTGCCCGGTGAATAAGTCCTGAATGTTAATGTAGTCATACCGTTGCCAACTAACGCTAACGCCTTTTCTAGGTTAATTTTATTTATTTCATGGAGTCTCTCCACTTCTTCTTGTTGAGAGATTTTCCAGATTTCATTAAAGACAGCGAAATAGAAACGTTTCTGACGTGGCTTTCGGGGACCTAATAACAAATCCCTTAGATCCACCTCATCTGAGAGTAAGGATAAGTGCTGTTTCACCTGGGACAGTGTCCAGCTTTTTAGCCCTAAGAGGCACAACTTCCCAACACTGTATGATTTCACTACCCCTGGATGTTCTCTTTGTACATAGCGTTGGTCTGGCCTATAGATACTAAAACCTTCGGTTGTACCCTGAATCTTGATTGACATCTGTTGGTGTCTGTGGGCCAAACTAACCATACCTTCCAATTGGGGTCTGAAGTATTGTACTGCATGATGTCATCCATTGTATCCCCTGCACGTGCTGTAAAATTGATGTGTGAAGGTGTGGAAACCGAGGTGTGTTCAAATCCTTGTTCTTGGCTAGTCCAAGACAGGAAGTCTGTTGCACAGTTTTATTCAGAAATATCATCTGTTGTGGAATGAGGCACGCTCTAAATAGTGCTTCCATTCCCTGAACTTGCTATTCCTTAGAACCCCAGACTGATTTTGTGTCTATAGTGTCCTTCCATAAGTCGAAACCCTGTTCAGACAGTTGGGAAATAAAGGATGTAGAATACATCTGTTTGGTGTTAGTCAGCATATTTTTCTGTGCAGGTGGAGGTGCAACCTTATAGTAATATGAGGTAGGGTGAGAAGTGTTAAACCCTGAAAAATACGAAAATTTCTGTGCAAACATTTTCGAACTACCTTTTGGTGGTGTTGGGCAATGTTCCTTTTGGTGGTAAGGAAAAACATTTTGTGGGATACTGGATTTGTGTAAAAAGTGATGACCCAAATGATGGTAACAGTACATAGTGTTATAGTCTGACATGTCTTCTAACAATTCAGTGCTTGAAAATGCAGCGGATTGTTCCAAATATTATTACAGTTTCAAAATCCCAATCATCAGAAACTTTACTGGAGGTAATGATATCATTTAGAGAAATTTTAAACAAATGTGGTATTTTCAAAAGTTCAGTGGGGCCAAATACATCATAATCAACTTTGTCCCAAACTATACCATCAGGAATTGGAACAGCTGTAATGTTCACGGAAAACAGGTCTCTTTGTTAACGATGAGATGATGTATGAGGTTTCAGGACCAAGGTCAAATTTGATACTGCAGAGCGTTCTGGGAGATATTTTCCATTTATGGGTAAGCAAAAGACAGTCACTAGGCCAATCCAGAACAGAAAAAACAATATTCCAGTTATGATCCAGAGCTGGAGCCATGGTGAAACTAAGTTAGTCTTTTTCAGAAAAGTGTAGAATTCACAAATTTGTTGCTTACGGGAAGCTGGAGCTGGTGTTATCTCAGGTTCACTGGGATCAAGAGAGAAGGTATCAAAATTGATGAAGTAGCCAGATGCAGTTCGATCTATCTTTGGTAGCTCAGCAGGTTTTGTTGAACTGGCAGGTGTCTCTTGTTGAGGCATATTAATGTAGACATCGGTGTTAGGCCGAATTGAAATTTGTCATTCATTTGTGTTTTGAAGTTCTGTTTCCAGTGGAACGAGATCCATTTCATTGTTGGAAATTCCATCATTTTGTATTGGTGACTCTTCAAATGTTATGAGTCTTTCTGTCTGAACTTCCTGTATGGTAGCGAGAGGAGAGCGTCGGTTACCCAGGAGCCCACGAGGCCTACTATTCAGTATCGGCCACATAGTGTGGTTTGATCAGATCAATGGAGACTAATCTCTTTTCTTATTGCCGGCAAGAGGCGGAAGGAGTACTGTTCTTGTTCCTTCGATAGCCAGGACAGGTACAGGCTTTCTGTATGATGGCCCAAATTCTTTCTTGTCCTCGTTCTTTTCTCTGACCAGATCCCCGAATTTTGGGATCCAGACAGGTCTTGCCGTGACTGATTTGACTTCCCCAGTGGCGGTGCGTTTTACTTGCACGTTGCTTAGTAGTGCCAGTGATGTGTGATCTGCAGTCCCCCACTGCAGAAGATATGCCTTTTGCGGTGAGGGTGAGAGAGAAAGAGAGCGAAAGAAAGAGAGAAAGAGCCCCACCACACAGCAAAGCAAATAAGCGTGGCTAGCATTGAGTCTACACTAATGTTTTTAAAAAGCCTGCAGCAGCGAGAGAACGGTTTACTTTCTGTAAATAATGAACCCAAGAAAAAAAACATTTTGTTTGTAATGATCCAGTGTACTTTTGAGATGCAAAATAGATCCTCGTGCCCTGCTCTGGCAACACTCCAGGGCAGTTGGATTGGTACATCAAAAAGCCAATAGCATTAGGTGCGACAAAAATACTTTGCGAGGCGGAGTCAAGGCCCACTATTTATACTGGTAAGAATCTGTAACAATAGGTCAAGCATACATACACGTTGTCAAGGTAGACCGGAAGCGTAAAACCAATATAAAATAAGGGGGGGGGGGTGTTTATGGGTAACCACGTGAACATTTAGATGCATGCGTCCTGCATGGAACCAAATCCATATAACCACCTATTACTCCATCGCCCTGCGACTAAAGAATTCTTGGGGGTTGTCCGCGGACTCACAATAACTATTAACACAGACTCTCTGAAATATATGTATTGAAAGAATGTGGTGTGGGTGGAGAAAGAGAGGATTATACTAGGTAAAAAGTTATAAAGCAAAACAGTGGGAGAACATAGCTTCTGTGAGTCAACATACAACAGATGGAATTTTTTAGGCAAACTAGGGCTTGTTCCAAATACACTGCCCGGGTAACATAATAAAACACAAAACGTGTCACTTTTGGAGACAGAACAATCTTTAGAGAAAGAGGAAGATATTTAAGCAGACATTCCTTGGCGATACTGTTAAGAAATTATTTCCCCGTGAACAAAGGTCAAACAGTGTAATAGTGATGTAGGAAATGGCCTTACCCAAAGCAGGGCCGGAAGTTCTCTTGGTACCGCTGGCTGGCAGCGAAGCGGGAGCTGTAAGACTTGGTCTTGCAGATGCAGCACCCAGACAGGCTCCGGTACATCTTGGATTTGTGAAACCCGAACATGACTATGGGTCCTCCGTCAGCCTAGGAGAAAAAAGCCAATACCAAATAAGTGAGGATCAAGCAGGGGATCCAACCTCATTTACCATAATTTTAGTCACACAATTACCAATGTCCCATCGGGCCTTGTTAAATATTTATTGAAGCCAATGCATACTAACATGAAGTGCTCAATGAAGCAGCATTTCAAGGTCAGAACTCGTTACTGCTTTTAAAAGGCGGTCAACTAAGCTGAAAGTTTTGGTCCACCCCCAATCTATGATGATTAAAGGGTTAAGCTTCCCAGAGGAGAACCCGAATACTCGGTGATCAATGCTTAAAATTGAAGAATAGCTAGTTGTATGTATATGGGTACCCCCACACACACACACGACAACAGCACGCTCCCAATTAAAACGTTTTCCACATGTAGTTGGGGCAGGTACAATGCGCGGCATTTACGCATCAACAGGTTAAGTTAAGGAGCTATTAAGAGAAAATTAACATGCACATGACAACACTGACAAAAGAACATTCCAAGAGGTAAACTACTAGAGAGACAGGTCAGCCTACTGGAAAACGAACCGGAAATATTCTCTCCTGCAAATTCATGTACCTCTCAACGGTATTACGTTAACTGTGTTAGTAGATATAGTTCCCATAAGCCCAGTGGTTGTGAAGGTAACTTTAGAATGCACTGTTAGAAGTTGCAGAAAGGAAGCACACGCACAAACACCAAACCGCATGGTGCTCACCTGACAAAGAAGGAACCCTACAACCACGAGCACCCATCCAGTGTACACCATGTTGGGCCAAATCCTCGCTAGACCACCCTCGAAAAGATGCCAAACCTGTTTCTCTAACAACATAGATCATTTATTGTTTATTTTTGAAAAGCGTAATGTGTGGGTGGTGCCACGGCGTTCCGAGAGTTTTTTTTTAAATAATCGACGTACCTAACCCCTCTACATTTGTCCTGCCCAATGCATGTTTGTGAGGAAGTTGTCTGCAATATTGTGGGTTCTGTAAGAGCCCTGTCTGGATCCCACCGATGTTCTAAGACCACACAAGGGAGACAGTGACAGACAGGCAGCAACGAGTAAACGCAGCCATGGAAGAACAACAAAACAAGTCCCACCGGACCGACCATGTGAAACAGAAAGCGTTAAAAAAAACACAAGTATAAAATGGTCAAATCAAGATAAAGCATTCTCGCATATGGGTCTGCCTTGTTTGTTTCCCATCTGTGGCCCCTTGTATGCCCTCCCTAAAAATCAGTCCCAGAGACACCACTGGTTCAGTAACCTAGAATTAAGTTAATATGATACTTGCAATGCTTTTCCTAAAAGTATGTTATTAAGTCGAGGTGCCGAATATGCAAGTCTTAAGCTCTGGGTCACCCTTAACGAGTTTTACATCTCCTTCTTGCTTCCACTTGGGCTGGTGTTTTGAAACGATGAATGATTTATCCTAGCAGTTTCCTATAACTGGAAAATAAAATGTAAGTGGAAAGCTAGCTGCTAAAAAGTGTGCTGGGAAAATGAGGATCAGCTGTCTTGATAAGTGTTGAGTTCGGAGACATTGCCATTGCAAACAGCAGAGAAATAACTGCACAGTAAGAGCGCGGGAACTTCTAATTAGGTAACAAGTAGTGACTTTCTTTTGATTGATCGCATGGCTTGGTAATCAATCTGTTTTGCTTTGAACCGAAAGGAAAAGGCTCTGAAGAAATGTGAAGGAGATTTACAATTAGCGTCTTCCATCCTTGCCCTTGCTTCTGTGGTGCAGTTCGTGTGCAATGAAAGCTTACCTTAGTGACGGGCGTCCGCAGGAGAGTCCATGCGCTCTTCCTCCCCAGCACCTCTAATGGAAGGCTGCATGGCATGGGCGCCGCCATTCTGTTGTTCTCTGAGCCGATGTCAAAGCGACGCGCACTGCAGCCAACCTGCCTTCCGTGAACCTGTACTACCCGGAAGTAAGTGTTAAGCGCATGAGCTTCACCTTCGGAAGCGTGGCAGTATTCAGTTCATGGTGTTAGCGCACTACGAATGCGTGACACTTAACGCTCTAGGGCAGCAGAGGGCAAACAGGCGCAATAGGGACAGGAGAACAGGGCCAATGTGTGGGGCTCTCCTTGGTGCACGGGAGCCCCGCCCACACTCAGGCGTGAGACGCCTGACTTCTGGTCTTCGCGCACAATGCGCACTACTTTAAAACAAGCATTTGCAATGCAATACAACTCGCATTTACGCGAGAAGTATTGCATTACAAATGTTAGTGCAGCTTTTAAGAAGGCACGAACGGGAGTGGGAGGTGGTGGGGGGTGCGAAAAGTCAGAACTGCAGGAGGGGGCTGGGGGGGGGACACAGGGCAGAAAATAGTGTTGGAGTAAAGGGACCAATAGCCGAGGAAGGATACAAATGACAAGATGGCCGTCAGGAGGAGGGACTAACAAGCTGAAAACCAATCAGAATGCAGCATTTATGATGTAAGCCAATCCAAAAGATGGGCGGAGAGTGGGCGGAGCTTAAACAACGCTTCCCTGCTATAGTATATACTGCATGTCTCAACGAGACAGCGCAAGCGCTGCCTAGGCGAGACCTAAAAAATGGTCACAAGCAGCACTGCAGATGAATGCTATAGCTTTGGAATACAGACTAAGGGCCACCAATGGGAGAACCAGCTCCGATAAAGGAGAGGGGATGACCTTCAGTGGACCGAATGGGTCGAGTAGGATAGATTACTTACTTGTGGATCTCACCCTATGGCCTCTAGTACGGGACATGGCCATTATCCCGTCCTGTGATGGTGACCATAATCCCCTTAGCCTGACTGTTGAACATTCATGGGGCGAAAAGGGGAGGGTCTCTCCTATTCCATTGAGCACCAAGGAGGTAATCCCTACAAATGATAAACGCCGACTCAAATGGCCCGCTATTATGGCAGATGAACCAAAGATTAAATTAATTAAAAATGACTTAGAAAAGCATTTGGAGATGCTGTCACTAGCGACCGATGACCTGACTACACAGATTAGCTCCAGCACTCTACATACGGCCTTCTTCGAACACTTGGCCAGATCCTTTTTTGTTTACACTCATAAGAATAGACCTAAGCAGGAGAGATTATTAGGAAGAAATCTGTGGTTCAATAAAGAGTGTAGGGTATTGAGAGGGAGACTGTAGCTATCAGAAATAGGGATACTCCCACGATGCGTGAAGCCAGGAGGGAATACAAACAGGCACAAATTAAAGCCAAGAGAGAATGGGACGAAAGGAGATGGGAAGATCTTGGTGAGGCCATCCTGCACCCAGATAGCAGGATGTTTTGGTCACTTTTGTCCAAGGGCAATTTTGAAAGATCGCCCCCTTTGGCCAATAACATCCCAGCTGCGGAGTGGCATAAGCACTTCAGTGATCTGTATTCCATCACTAACATCCAAGATAGACCCCAGATGTTTTTTGACATAGGTCACCCAGTAGGTAGCCTCTCATTTACTAGAGAAGAAATCCTGTCTTCCTTGGACGCAATCTCACCTGCAAAAGCCCCAGGGCCAGATGGCATCCCTGGCGACCTCTTCCGCTCAGACAGGGGCAACTGGGCAACATACTTCACGACACTGGCCAATAACATAGCTGGCGGGGGGAGGATTCCAGATTCGTGGAAAGGGGCCGAAGTAATACCCATTTTTAAGAAAGGGGATAAATCGAAGCCCTCCAACTACCGTCCGATCAGCCTGATCGACTGTGCCCAAAAGGTCTTCTGCCGTTCTCTCCTAGCTAAGATCCAGGACTGGATGGATGAGAATCACATCCTCTCTCCACTCCAAGCGGGTTTTCGGCGGAAGACTGGCACTACCGATCAAGTTTTTCGTCTTATGCTATATTGGAAGGTAGTTGTGTTGGGCAAGGGTAGTCTATACCTTGCCTTTATAGATTTAAAAACAGCCTTCGACCTTGTACCTAGGGACTCACTTTGGCGTGTGCTTAGGGATATGGGAATTCCCTTGGCAATTCTGGAACTCCTAATTAGGTTGCATGAAGAGAATTGTGCCCGTGTGAGATGGGGGAACCAGGGACAAACCTCCGAGCCTATTATGATCCAGCGGGGGGTCCGCCAGGGCTGTGTTTTAGCCCCAACCCTTTTCTCCTTGTAAGTTAACCAAGTAGCTGATCTCCTGTGCTCCATTCCAGCTGATGCTCCGTCTTTGACGAATTACAAAATCTCCACACTATTATTCGCTGATGATACCCTCCTGGTCTCTAAAACCCCCATGGGCCCCCATTGAACCAATTTAAGGCTTTCTGTGAAGAGAGGGGCTTGGTTATTAACACCACTAAAACCAAGCTAATGATGCTGAACCCGTACAAGTCTTTCAAGGGAAATTTGCTCCTGGACAATGTTCCGCTTGAGAGTGTCAGCTCTTTTGACTACCTGGGCATTAAGCTGTCTGAGGGAATGGCCTAGAAGAACCATCTAAAGTAGGCATCTCTGAAATTCTCCCAGCTAACTGGGGCTCTGAGGCAGGAGCATCGCCGATCATATACTAAGCCAGTAGCACCTGCTCTTAAATTGTACAGCTGCAAGGCTGTGAACAGTGCTCTTTATGGGGCAGAGTTGTGGGGCATAGCAAATGTAAGTGATCTCTCAGCAGTGGAGAATAAGTTCCTCAGAAACTTGGTATCCCTTCCTCAAAGTACCCCTCTCCTCCCACTTAAACTTGATCTGGGCATTAAGCCTATCAACGATCTTGCGAGGCTTCGCCCACTGCTGTTTTGGCATAGATTGGTTACCACCCCTGATCTGGCACAGTATGCTGCAGCTTTCAGCGAGTTCTCTGCTTTGGATACCACCAAAAAGATTGGCTGGATTAAACATGTAGATAGTCTTCGGTCAAGCATTGGCTTGCCAAAACAGGTTATCGGTCTCCCACCAACCTACACTAGAGGCCAAGCAAAGCTATTGTACTGGGCATGGATTGAGCAGAATACATTTCTGAAAATCCAACAGGGCAGCCTAACAGATGCTTTCATAGACTTGAAAACCAATTGTCTTTTAGAAAGCTATTTTGATATTATTAAGGTCCCAGCCGACAGGAAATTGTATGCCCAGTTCAGGCATGGTAGCTTACCAATCAATGCTTTTACCAATTCCTGGCTGATTAATCAATCTCAACCCAAGGGCTGTCCCTCCTGTTCCTGCCCACATGAATCAATAGGCCATGTTTCTTTTGCCTGCACAGCTTATGTGAAACCAAGGAGCAAATGGTTAGCTCCTGAGTGCAGACAACTAGGGACCCGTAACTCTAAAGAGGCCTTGTGCATATTAAAATCAGACGCTAGACCTTTATTTGCTTGCGCAACTGCGAAATTTCTAGGCCACTTTTGGGCGATTAGAAGGAGGGCGCTGCTAACACCCTTGTCTGGCCCTGATAGACAAAATGGAAATTGTGATGACCAGACAAGTGAGGTTTAATTTCCAATGCTGCTACTTTTTATATTGTAAATAGTTGTTTTTATGGTACTATTTTATGCATTTTAATCTTGTCATTTTCTTGATTAATAGTAAGGGTGTTACAAAGGGAAAAAGGGGCATTTATGTACTGTCGACTTATGCTTGGGCTATAAACTTGGTGTCTGTTCTATATAATATATGTAAATGCACTAGCACTTTAGTTATGTGGTTTTATTGCCCCGCCTTGTATTGTCGGAGACAACATAGTTATGACCCACTTGGGAATTGTAACACTCATGCTTTTCTCCACGTTGTTTAATCATGTCAATCAGAGCTATTTTTACCTCCCAATTGCCCATTCGCCATTTTAACGTTCCTATTAGCTCAGAATGTTTTTTAATCATGACTTGCGTGGCTGTATCTTTAATGGTTTGTACTAACCGAAATAAAGAGAATTTGTATGTAAAACTAGCTTTGAAGTCTATGTGCTTGAATGCTTGTGCGCAAAACATTATGTGTGAAGCACAACTCTTCCAGTACACAAGCACATATTACAGCATTTAAGAGCTATCTCCAATAAGGATCCTAGTTATCTTGTTGCTCGCCATTTTGAAAAAATTCACCAACATGATACCATTGATTTGACTTACAGCTGCTTAGCACATGCCCCTGAGAGAAAAAGAGGGGGCGATAAAGAGAAAGAATTGAGTAGATTGGAAACCTACTTCATATTGGAATTAGACAGTAAGAAACCATGTGGGTTCAATATAGATGAAGAAAAGCATACATGTCTATGATAGCTGGCTCTACCCCACACACTTTTCATGAGCGATCCTCCCCTTTTTTAGTGCCGATTAGGTTTAGCAGCAGTTATGGATGAAAATGCATGTGCATGTTTTTTTTAGATGCTTTATACGTTTTCTTTGTGTTGTAATTTGTTTTTAAATCAGGCACATTGTTTATGATCACATGAAGTAAATGTAGATACTATGTATTACAGTGGGCCATTTAGTTATTTTCACCCACTTGGGTTTACATTACTGAATTAATGTAACCGCTATCAGGCTACTGCACAAGAAGAAGTTTCTCTAATAGGATTTTGAGATTAATTACCCGATTTTATGTGAGTCAATTATGCCCAGGTACGAGAAATATTAATTTTATCTTGAATTTTTTGCAGCTTGAAAAATGTTCATTAAAAAAATGGTGATTGTTTAATTTGGCACTTGCCATACAAGGTGAATATTTGATTAATAACGCCCATTGGAACAAATGAAATGATTTGTATCCCATGTGAAGCAGATCTGTATGAGCACTTGCACTTTACGAATGTTGATCATTAAACATTTTTTGCCTTGAAATAACTAAACGCGCACTTATTGTTTTTTGCCATGTTTCAAGGATGCGCCCCAGTTTGATTTGAGTAAGTGTCAAACATATAGTGTGTGTTTGTTGAACTAATTTATATCTTACAAGATGGCGCATAAAATTGCAACAGAGAAAATGCATTCACTCCTTTGTTAGTTTCCATAAAATTTTGAAACATGATATAAGCACTACGAGTAATAGCGCTCCTTTGTCATGAACAAGGTAGTATGTAATAACCAAAACAAGTTGACTAGCGTTCATCCCGCAATAAAACTCTTTGGGAACCATGTTGCTTTCATTCCTTGGAAAGATGAGATTACTGTGCAAATACGAGGAATCGGTGCACACCTCTTTACAGGGGCACCACCAGCATTCTGGCATCCACCAAAAGGAGTATGTATATACATATACATATATATATATATATACACACACACACATATATACATACATACCGCATTTTTTCATTTGCCAATAACTTTGACGTCATTTGACGAATCCTCATTAAATGTTCAAAACTAATTTCGCAGACACTTCAGCTACTGTCTTGTAAATTTCAGGGTGATCCATCAAGCGAGGGAGAGAAAAAGGGGGGTCCAAAACACGTTTTCCTCATGTTAATTTCGATAGGAAACTTTAGACACGGCTACAGCCCGAACTGCTGAATGGAATTACACCAAACTTGGCAGAAATTTAGCTGTTGGTCCTGAAAGTGCTCTTGTTGTTGAATAGTGTAAAACTGTTCAGTAGTTGTGGAGTTATTTAAAGGTTTTTCAGATATACAACTGGGGACGCAGAGGATCCGTGATCCCACCAGAGATGTCGTGCTGAGATTTGATTGGGTGCCAACACTTAAAACTAGGAAGTGTTGGCAGCCATCTTGTGACTCGGTTGAACCGAGTCACAGGACAAAATATTTAAAAAAATGTAAGGGGGCAGGGTAGAAACACCCTGATTACCTAGGCCACTTGGCGGTGGTCCCACTGGCCCCCTCATGCCTTATTCTAAATATTGCCCCAGGAGGTGGCGGTCCCTGGGGCTGCGTGGGGGTGCTGGAGCCCCCCACGCATTATTTTAAATATAGCCCCAGGGAGGTGGCGGTCCCCAGGGCTGTGGGGGGCCACGTGCCCCCCTCATTTAAAAAAAATTGCCCCGGGGAGGTGGCGGTCCCCAGGGCTGCGTGGGGGCTAGTGCCCACCCATGCATTATTGTTAAAAATAGCCCCGGGGAGGTGGCAGTTCCCGGGGCTGCTGGGGGCTGCATGGCCCCCTGTAAAAGAAACTATCAGCCCCGGGATGGTGGCAGGGAGCTAGGAGAGCTTCACGGGCAGTGGCAGGTGTGAGGAGCAGGCTGGGCATTGCGGATGGGTGGGCTGGTGCTTCACGTTGGAGGTCCTCTGTGGGTGAATGATGCTTACTGTGCAGAGACGGGCTGGCAACAGCATGCGCTGAATTTCGGTGCAAGCGGCATGGTCATGTGCATCTGGGCCCGTTTGTGGTTGCAACAAGTCCAAAAGCTTGCTTTCAATAGCTCGTGAGCAAAAGCAAGGGTCCAGGACCTGTGAGGCACCACTTGGGGGCCAGGAACTCACTGAAGACAGGTCCAGGAGATGGTGTGGAGCCTTTTATGTCCCTGAAGCTCAGATCAGGAGGCCAGCAGACTAATCCTTTGAGTCACTGTGGGGTCATGGGTGGCCTGGGTGTGAATTTCCGCTCTGCTCACGGAGTTTGCAGAGTTTTACCCACTCAGCACGCTGCATAGAGCACGGAGTTCCCAAAAACTCTGCATAGCAGCACAGAGCAGAGTTTTTCCTCTCCCGCAGCTCACCAATGTTAAGTTGGCGAGTGTGAGTGAGGAAAATCTGACTCCAGACCACCTCCCGGCAAGATTTCTCAATGTGGGCGGTTGCGGCTGGTCGCTACCACTCATGTTAGGAAAAATTCCACTTGCATTGAGGAACATGCCGCTCAAGTAGAACATCTTACTCGAGCGACAGAAAGAAGCAGTGCCTCTTGCGCTGTGCGGGCTGCCATTTGCACTGATTTTACTCTACAGGACAAACAAACAGCGCTAAAAATCAGCGCAAGCAGTGTGACGTATCGCATTGCGCCGCTTGTGGAACTCCGCATTGTGCGGCAAAGATTGTTGGTCACTTCGCGGAGTTCCACTTAGTGGAATTCTACACACTACACCCAGGCCTAGTTCTGGGTTTAAGATGAAGTTGCAGATCCAGTTCTTCTTCCCCTGGCAAAAGGGCAGCAGATCAGCACAGCAGGCAGCAGTTCCTTTGGAGCAGCAGTCCGGCAGAGTGGCAGTCCTTGTGCCAGCAAGGCAGTCCTTCTTCCTGCCAAAGTATCCACAGGTTGAGATGTGTACTGAAGTGGTGGTGTCTCAGGTCCTTCTTTTATGCACAGTTGTGCCTTTGAAGTCGGAAGAAGCTTCTAGACGCATGCCTTTGAAGTGCTCTGATGCCCTGCATTCCCTGCCCTGGCTCCTGACTAACTGCAGGGGGTATGCAGCCCTTTGTGTAGAGGCAGGACGCAGCAGATTCAAGTATAAGTGAGGCTGGGCCCAGCTCCTCTCTCCCATCCTGCCAGTGATGGCCCATCCAGTCACACCTAAACTCTCATTGTTTGTGGCTGTCTATTAGAAATACATGTAGCCCAACTGCCAACTACACCCTGTCGTGTGACCAGAGACAGACTGCAGGCACCAAATAGCTAAGGCAAGTAAAGGGCAACTTTCTAAAAGTGGCATTTCCAGAATTGCAATTTAAAATCCAACTTCACCATAAGTTGGGATTTTAAATTGTGATCACAGAGAAGCCAAACATGCCCTGGTTATCTCTATCCATTTGGAAATTATACATATAAAATGCAATAAGACAACTCCAACGTTATCCTATGGGACAGAGATGCCTTGCAGTAGTGAAAAACAAATGGAAGAGTTTTACCAGGACATGTAAAATGTACATGTACAACTTTTCAAATACACTGCACACTGCCCTTGGGGCTGCCCAGGGCCTACCCTGGGGGTGAGTTATATGTGTTAAAAAGGAAGACATATAGTGAGAATTCTAAATTTATCTTGGCGTCCTGTATAGGGAAACACTGCTTCAAGCTGATTTAGTGTTTGTGCAATCCAAAATGGAATTTCATCACGGTTGGTAGGAATTTTACCCGTAATGGCATTAATGGTAACTGGACTAATTGCAATCCCATCTAACTGCGCCTGTCCAGCATGAAGAGCCCTTGCTAGGGCATTAGTTAATGCATGCATAACATACTTCATCAGACTTCGATATAGCCTAACCAAATGGTTCAAGAGAACAAGAGTCTCTAGCTGAATTAAGGCATTTGTATGTGGATAACACGTATAGCCGGCTAAGACCGGCCAGGTTGCCTCTTCATTACTGAAAGGGCCCAGTCTTACATTTTTAAGTGTTTGTGGGTGGATGCCTTGAAACAAATTGTGATGCTCCTGGTGGGTTAATGATATTTCTAAATATTTATAAAGTCTATATGCAGCCAGAACTGCAGCCTCAGTATATGTGTGAAATGTTTGTGTATTGGCATTGACTATAGGAAAATTAATCCAGGAATAAAAAACTTCACATTTATAAGCTTTGTGTGCCTCAATCATGAAGGTAACATCTACACCGCCATTGGCGAGCCCATATCTAGCCAAATGATTAGTGACAGCTTGTCCACAATCAACAGCAATATTCACTGCTGGGGCCATGATTATTGAATAGAATTCAAACAAAGGAAACACTACAGGGGACAATCCTTTTAAAAGATCAAGCTTTATAAACCTATAGACATGAATAGGAGCTTCCTAATAAAGCTGAGAAGGATAAATCCTTATCAACACAGACGTCTCCATATAAAGGCTATAAAGAAGCCTTTGGCAAACACAAGAAAATTACTCAGGAGACCCATTGAATAGGTATCAAACCTAGAACTTTGGTGGCGCCATGTTATATGGTTACTATGAATTTTTTAGAACTGTGCATTTGGCCAACAAAAACTTCACAATATAGAGACTGAGTCTACTCATATCATCATTACATGTTGCTTTTGGGTAGCTCACAGTACCGCATCTAAACCCTTAAACTTCCAGAGTTATACATGTTGCCGGTAACCTCGAACATGACCGCTCTGATTCCCAAGGAATTTGTTGAAACAGCTCTAACCCTTTCGTTTGTCACTTTTGTATTCCCAATGTGTCACAATGCAAAGATACAAGAATACATTTTCAAATGTTTATTAAAAAGATCGAATCCTTGTGTAATCCCGTACCTCTCTCGGGCGGGATTTCCAACATGGCGCCCGAGATCGGACGTCGGGATGAGGAAGTTAGCAGCCCAGACCCTGCGTGGGACAGAACGTCGGTCCGTCGAGAGGAGGGGCGAGAAGAGGACGAAAAGAACGCCAAGGAGCACGAAGAGGAGTTGATAGAGGCTGATGCGGAAGACCCGGAGCCACAGAGCCAGCTACAAGTCCCGGTGCTTCAAGGAGAAGAGGACGAGGAGACGGTGACGCAACAAGAGGAACCGCCCAGAAGCAACGCCAGAAAGTCTAGCCAGCCCGGAGAGGAAGAGGGCGGTGAGACTTCCCCTGCCACGACCCAGGAGGGCCGTGGCCTCCGGCAAGTACCACTTCACCATTATTACACTACGGGTTGGTGGCGGTTGGGGTGGTAACAGCACAAACCCACTTACTGACACTGAGGCCCCTTTCCTTTAGACCCCTTTAAGACTTCACGGTCCCGGTCCTGGGTGAAGGTGGTGTTAAGCATCCTGTCGTAGAAGGGGCATACCAGGCGGATTGTTGTTTGTTTTCCTCTGAGGGTCATATGCATACTCCCCTCTTCCTGTGTCCTGCCAAAGACGAAGCGAAGAACCAAAAGGCGACCCCCACGACGGTCCAAGAGAAAGAGAGAGCCACCCCAACATACAGTGACTGAACTGAAAGAAACAAAGCTGTCCTGTTTTGTTTTGTTAATTTCTGGCCTCAGTTAGATCCCGACTCTTAACCCTCCTTTGTATACATTCTGTTTGATCATTAAAAAAAAACAACAAACCCGACCCTTGTCTCGGTGTCCTATATGACCACTAGACCACAGTGGTGTCAGAAGTGGGATCTGGTCATTTAAGACTGTCATGACTCATGACCCAACCCATCACCATGGAGGCTATGGTCACCCAGTTAGCCGAAGGTCAGAGGCACCTGCAGCTGGTTATAGAACGCCAAAACCAAACTGCGCAGAAAGAGAGGGAAGCGTTTCAAACCGCCCTAAAAGAACAAGCAGCCCTTCTAACCACTAACCAGTAAATCCAAGACACCGCCATCCTACGTCTCACTGACGCCATATCCACAGCCCGAGTACATCCAAACATCCCTAGCTCAGTGCTGCAGAAGTTTCAGGAAGGGGACGACCCTGTTTTTTTGTGTGTTAATTTTGAGAGGGTAGCAACAACTGCCACTTGGCCCCCTGAGCGATGGGGCCAGTACATAGCTCCTCTCCTATCTGGTGAGTTGCAGGCCGCTCATCAGGCTGCTACCCCCGCTGGCCTTACCCCATACCCTAAAATCAAGAAGACCATTCTCGAAAGGTTAGGATATGACACCGAGTACTATAGGGCCAAATTCCGTAAGGAGGGGTGGGTTACGGGAGATAATCCCAGAGCGCTCTATTACCGCATCCGACACCTAGGGGAAAGGTGGTTACAGCCCAACCTATCCCCCATGGCAGAAGTCACTGAGAAGGTATATTTAGAACAGTACCTGGAGGCTCTCCCCGCCAACACACGTTCCTGGGTTAAGCAACACCCCCATTTGACAGTACAGACGGCAGTACCTATGGCATGTACCTATCATAGGTCTCCGGATTTTAGGGCTCAGTCTGTGCAAGCTCCCCCGACACCCCAGAAGATGTACACCAGGCAGAGCGAGAATAAAAACCCCGTATTGGGAAAAGGGTTGATGAGGCCACCTATACACCCTTTACCTACACCGACAGGGCCTCAGTGTTTTAAGTGCTCAGAGTGGGGTCACATCGCTAGAAATTGCCCACTGAAGAGTGAAGGAGTAGAACCAATGGAGGTTGGGTTGACCCAGGGTAGGGTGCTTGCTACAGGGGGTACTCAGCCTCGCTATAGGAAGGCCATTCGTCTTAACGGCCGGACCATAGATGCACTGTTGGACACAGGGTGTCACCACACTGTAGTATCCAGGGAGTTGGTTCCTATCAGCCAGATCACAGACAAGGCCCAAATACAGGTGTACTGTGTCCATTGGGATGTTCGCCTATATCCAGTAGCTGATGTACTGATTGAAGTAGAAGGAGACCCGCAAGTACGTAAGGTGGGGGTAGTACCGGCTCGCCCGGAAAAGGTTCTCCTCGGAACGGATCTACCCCGCTTTGATGAGTACCTAGCAAGCGTGACTAAGAAAAGCCACGAGACCGAATGGCTACAGGAGGCTCCCTTCTCTGCCTCTGAGATACTAAGGACTGAGACCAAAGTCCCAAAGACGAGATTAGAAAAGAGCACGCAGCATACACATCAGCCTTGTTTTCCCCTGTCACTTGTCTTCTTTTCTCCCCAGAAGACAGAGAGTGGCCGGTCCGAAGCTTTAGGACAGCTCAATGGGACGACAGCACCCTGGCACATGCATGGAACCAGGCACACGAAGAAGACCCCCATAAGGTAGGCCGCTCTTTCTGTGTTAAGAAAGGGCTCCTTTATAGGATCAGTGGGGATCCAGAGCATAAGAAAGAGCAACTGCTCATACCCCTGGCGTTCAGAGAACAGGCATTGCACATAGCACATAGTCAGGCAGAGGGTGGGCACTATGGACAGGAACACACGCTTCGGTACCTATTGGAGAAGTTCTATTGGCCCGGTGTATATAAGGAAGTAGCAAGGTTCTGTGCCTCCTGTCCCAGGTGTCAAATGGTCAACCCTTCTACAGACAAAAAGGCAGCTTTACGCCCCTTGCCTATAATCGATGTACCTTTCCAACGGGTGGGAATGGATCTGGTAGGTCCCCTTTTGCCCTCAGCCAAGGGCCACCAATGCATACTGGTTTGGGTGGACTATGCCACGCGCTATCCTGAGGCGATAGCGCGGACGAGCATGACCACCCTGTCGGTTGCTCAAGCCATGGTCTCATTTTTCTCAAAGGTTGGCTTTACGTCAGAGATCTTAACTGACCAAGGGACACCCTTTATGTCCCGGTTGATGAAGGAAATCTGCAGTCTTCTCGGGGTTCGCCAAATCCGAACAGCCGTCTATCACCCCCAGACGGATGGTTTGGTGGAACGCTACAACAGGACTATAAAAACAATATTGAGGAAGTGTATTACCGATACAGGGAAAGACTGGGACCGTAAGCTCCCTTTAGTGTTGTTTGCGATTCGAACCCATGAGCAGATGTCCACGGGGTTTAGTCTGTTTAAGTTATTGTTTGGGCGAAGACCTCACACCCTTCTGGATATGACAGCTGAACAATGGACGGAGGAGGAGGATGAGGGGAAACCATTGTTAGGATACTCAAGTGCCTTAAAATCGACTCTAGCTAATCTGGGTGAGGAGGTACATCAGAACTTGGAGAGGTCACAGCAAAAACAGAAGTTGTATTACGATAAAGCTACACACTTAAGAGAATTAACAGTGGGAGACAAGGTACTAATACTCTTGCCCTCCTCAAATAGGAAGCTTCGAGCGACCTGGCAAGGACCTTACTCAGTTTTAGGGCAAGTGACCCCTGTTGCCTATAGAATGGCGGTTCCCCGAACCGGGCCCAGTGGACAAGTATACCACATCAATCTGTTAAAAAAATGGGAAGACCCACCCCCTCAAAGCAGAAACGCAGTTGTTTCTATTAACCACATCACACACACTAAGCCTATGGAGATACACTAGTATCCCAAAAATGAAACAGCAAGCCCAACCTGCACACCAAGGAGCGCTGGCAACGCACCTCCCCACACAAAACCAAACCCCGACTAGAAGTCCAAATAGAAAGCAGACTGGGCCAGTATGCCCAGAAGAAGTGTGCACCTCCACTGCCACCGCTGCTTCAAAGTGGCAGTCTCCTATTACTGAAGGCTTGACACTCGGGGAGGCCGCATTTTCACTTGTTCGGGAACGATTGTAATCTGTGCTTGACCCTGTTCGGGTGGGGCCTTACTCTATTTATTATGACCCTTTATATTCTCTGAACACATGACCTAGTTTCCTTTTCATTCAAGCCCTGATGAAGTCCATTTTCATGGACGAAACGCGTTGGCTGTTGGTTTATGGGCAACATTGAAGAATAAAGAAACCATGTTTTTGACATTTACATTGGATGGAGAGTAATTTTTCAAACAGCATATTGGTGGTGCTCTCCACATTGATAAAAAGCCTATGGAGATACACATCAAACCCTCTGGCATGGCGCCCGTAGAGCGGCCCATAACAGGGGAGACACTTAGCACTGTTCAAAAACATCAGCTATATGACCTGTTAGACCACTTCCCAGGACTAAGTTCAAGCCACCCGGGGAGGACCTCCCTAGTAACGCACGACATTAAGACAGAGGCAGGGAAAGTCATAAAACTAAGACCTTATTGCATCCCAGCTGCCAGGCGCCAGGCTGTAGAACAGGAAGTGGAAGCGATGTTACAGGCAGACATCATAGAACCCTCTCAGAGCAACTGGTGTTCACCGGTGGTGTTAGTACCCAAGCCGGACGGAAGTCTCAGATTCTGCATCGACTTCCGCCAGTTGAATGCCCACTCCAAATTCGACAGCTATCCCATGCCAAGAGTCGATGAGCTCATAGAGACTAGGAGGAGCTCGAGTAATGTCCACCATCGACTTAACGAAAGGTTTCTGGCAAATACCTCTCAGTCCAGCCGCCAGAGAGAAAACAGCTTTTTCCACCCCCTCAGGCATGTATCATTTTAAGGTCATGCCCTTTGGCCTACACGGGGCCCCCGCTACCTTCCAAAGGCTAATGGACGTGATATTACGACCTCATCAAAGATACTCTGTGGCCTATCTTGACAATATTGTGGTATTCAGTCCAGATTGGGAAACACACCTACAACACCTGCAATATATCTTCTCCTCTCTTCACCAGTCAGGGCTGACACTAAACCCCAAAAAGACCACTCTGGGCGCAGAACGCATAGAGTACTTAGGATACTCCATCCAAGCAGGGACACTGCGACTCCAACACAACAAATTAGAGGCTATACAAGAGATACCCAGAGCAGCCACAAAAAAAGACGTACAAGCGTTCCTTGGCCTGGTAGGGTATTACAGGCAGTTTATCCCCAAGTTTTCCACCATAGCCTGTCCTCTCACTGACTTGTTGTCACATCGACACCCAAACAACCAGATAGAGTGGACTGCCAAACAGGAGGACAGCTTCCAAACTTTGAAATCTCTGATATGTCAGGCCCCGATACTGATGTGCCCTGACTTCAATAAACCGGTTGTCATGCAAACGGATGCTTCTGACCGCGGCTTGGGGGCCGTCTTGTCACAACCCGACCAGCAGGGAGACCTGCGACCTGTCCTTTACCTCAGCCGTAAACTGTTCCCACGAGAAACGCACTATGCAACAATGGAAAAGGAATGTCTGCCCATCAAGTGGGCCATGGAGGCCCTACAGTACTATTTATTGGGACGTACATTCTTTTTGGTTACTGACCATGCCCCCTCACCTGGCTCGCCACTCACAAAGATACAAACCCCAAGATAATCCGTTGGTTTTTGTCCTTACAGCCTTTTTCTTTCCAGGCCCTTCATGCACCTGGTCGAACCCAAGGAAACGTGGACTATTTATCACGATTCCCGACGACTACATGGCCCGAACGGCCATGCTTAGAGGGAAGGCAGTGTAATCCCGCATCTCTCTCGGGCGGGATTTCCAACATGGTGCCCAAGATCGGACACCAGGAGGAGGAAGTTAGCCGCCCACACCCTGCGTGGGACGGAACGTCGGTCCATCGAGAGGAGGGGCGAGAAGAGGACGAAAAGAACGCCAAGGAGCATGAAGAGGCATTGATGGAGGCTGATGCGGAAGACCCGGAGCCACGGAGCCAGCTACGAGTTCCGGTGCTGCAAGGAGAAGAGGACGAGGAGACGGTGATGCAACGAGAGGAACCGCCCAGAGGCAACGTCAGAAAGTCTAGCCAGCCCGGAGAGAAAGAGGGTGGTGAGACTTCCCCTGCCACGAACCAGGAGGGCCGTGGCCTCCAGCCAGTACCACTTCACCATTATTTCACTACGGGTTGGTGGCGGTTGGGGTGGTAACAACACAAACCCATTTGCTGACACTGAGGACCCTTTCCTTTAGACCCCTTTAAAACTTCACGGTCCCGGTCCTGGGTGAAGGTGGTGGTAAGCATCCTGTTGTAGAAGGGGCATACCAGGCTGATTATTGTTTGTTTTCCTCCAATGGGTCATATCCTTACTCCCCTCTTCCTGTGTCGTGCCAAAGACGAAGCGAAGAACGAAAAGGCGACCCCCACGACGATCCAAGAGAAAGAGAGAGCTACCCCAACATACAGTGACTGAACTGAAAGAAACAAAGCCGTCCTGTTTTGTTTTGTTAATTTCTGGCCTCAGTTAGATCCCGACTCTTAACCCTCCTTTGTATACATTCTGTTCGATCATTAAAAAAAAAAAAAAAAAACCCCACCCTTGTCTAGGTGTCCTATATGACCAATAGACCACACCTTGTAAAATAAATCAAGAGCTGCGATTATCAAGCAGATGAAAAACATAATTATTGTAAACATTATTAGAATGGTGAAAAACACAATTTAACCATGCTAATTGTTCCTAATATTACTGCTATCTATCACTAATACCTCTACAATTGCAAGAGCATTTCAGGTGTACCCTTCTGCCACACCTATTGGAATGATCATCCTCCTACCTTGGTATCATTTGTGAGGAAGCTGGCCTCAGTGCATTAACAAATTTACCCTGTCTGAGTTTGCAGGCCTGCACACTTTTCTTGCATGGCTATCTTCCTTCTCAGGATGAAGGTAGGGGCCTACTAAACTGCATCTCAGTCACAGCTCACAGCAGCTTCCATGATAACTTTGGCGTGAAGTGCCTCTCACTGAATTCAGCATGGATGCTGCATAAATAATAAAACACCAGCCTTACTGTTTTGTGTCAGAGGCGCAGAAAAATGTCTTTAGTTATTCTGGAGAGAAAGAGTCATCTCCTACAAGGGCAAAAATAAAACAAGGTCATTGTGTTCAGATATGTGTGACTCTGGAACTAATTATGCAAACTACCGGGTAACAATGTCTACCAGGAATAAATGCTTGTATGGCACTTTCTCATATTAGGGGAAAACATGTGCAAACCACAATCAGAAAAAGATGCTAAGTTAAAAAGGAAAGCTTTAATGGAGACTAATTGTAATCTCTACAACAGTTTGGGCTTGGCAAAACATTTATTTTGGCAGGTCGAAATAGCAGTTTGAAAATGCACACACAGGCTAAACAATTGCAGGTCTGAGTCAGGTCTAAGGTGCTTCATAAGTGAGTGGCACAAACAGTGCCGAAGACCAACTAGTAGCATTTAATTTACAGGTTGTGGGTACATATAGTACCTCTTTACTAAGGACTTATAAGTAAATTAAATAAGCCAATTTGATATACGCCAATCTAACATGTTTTCAGCAGAGAGCAGAAGCACTTTAGCACTGGTTAGCACTGGTAAGGTGCACAGAGCCCTAAGGCTAACAAAAACAAATTCAGCAAAAATAGAAGAAGGAAGGGAAAACATTTGGCGGTGACCCTGCAGAGAGGGCCAGGCACAACAATAACTGGTGAATTTCTTTACTTTTCTTAATTTAAAATGGTATGTTTTAATTGACATTTTCACACAACTATAACATTCCTTCAACAATTGCTTTTTTCAGTGAATTTACTATGATTTTTTTTAAATGTGGAGTAACAAATTATTAAAAATTCCTAACTATAACCTCACTTTAAACTTTGTTTTTTCAGTGAATTTCTAGTTTTTTTTAACATATAGTGAGATGTTAACCACCGCGCACAGCATGGGGTTGGGTGCCCTACCCCTGCTGCACATGGCCAAGGGCAGTGCATAGCATGCGGTTGGGCATAGACTCTGGTCAGCAACCAAGCCCTGTGCCCAAACCCTTAGTCGCACTAAATTGCCCCCCTATACACAGACTTTTGCTGTATGTGGCGTGGGGTTGTTTGCAGGGCCTGGCCACCTGCTAGGCCCGGCACCAAACGACCTGCAGTCCCCCTATTTCCAACAGCGCACGGCCCTCGGCATTGGCACATGGATGACTTCATCAAAGGGTCACCACACAAAAATATAAAAGTGGGCCTATTGGCTTTATCAAGGGGTGAGTCTATCAACATATATATAAAGCAGCTCTATCATCTTTTTCCAAAAATCACCACTAACTTTAATTGCATGTATATTTCATTAATTCACACATTACAATGTTTAATAGATGTGATTCTTGTAAAAAATGTTTAATAAGCTTTCATTTAAACATGTCTCTGAGCCTTTCTTTTAACATTTTTCAGCCCATAAAATGCAATCATAAAAACAACCACAAGAGGGCCCTGCACTCCAGCTGAATAGCATAGAGCTCCAACTGGTAGTGCTTTAGAAAAATAAGGTAATTCTCATGGGGTCATGGATTTAATGACCCAGGAGACTTACTGTATTTTTGTTAATATTGCTGGGTGGCTGCTGCACTTTATGCAGCCCCCCACGACATAAAAAAAAATGTGGTGGTGCCCCTGCCTTTTCTAGGGGCACCACCTGCAGGAAAATATTTATTAAAAAAAAGCCCAAGGTATCATAGGACACTCCTTGCCCGAGCAATGAATAATAAATAAGCGACTCTGGACGCTCATTTATTATTCACTTCTCATTTTGGTTACATTTTTCCTGGTTGTCCCGGTGCCCACCCGGGAAACCCACATCTTTAATTGTGGTAGGTGGCTGCAAAGGGAGCCCCAAAATCCCAAGGCCCCTGCTGGCTTCTGTTCCAACACTATACTAGGTGCTAGAGGGAGCCGGCACCTTTCCTTTGCACCTGCCCGGGCTGGAGCAGCATTTTTTAATGCTCCCACCAGATGGGAGCAAATTTCTGTACCCTGCCTGGGAGAGTGCGGGCAGGGCAGGGAATCACAGTGTCCTGGGGTGGGCTCCCTGTGATACTGCAGAGTATCAGGTCCTGGGGACGGGGTCCCTGGGACAGATCTCGACTTGGGGGCCTACTGCCCATCCCCTATATTGGAAAATTGGCCCCCAGAGATGGGGTCCCCAGGGCCTCATCAAGGATCTGGGAGGGAGACTGCCACATCCCTAAAAAAAAAAGGGTCTCAGGCGATGGGGTCCCAAGGGCCTTAGGTGGATCAGGGGAGGGGTGCCTTTGGCCCCCTCCACTTAATATTTCATTCATCCCCAGGGAATGGGATCCCCAGGTCCTGAAGAGGCTCGGGGAGGGGGCCACACACCCCTCCCCTTATTATTTCATTAAGCCCTGGAGGATGGGGTCCCCCGGGAATCAGGAAGGGCTGGGGAAAGGGGACACATGCCCCTCTGCGGACCTTCAGCGGCGTGCTATTTACAACGTTTTGAGCCTTAATATCTCAAAATCGATTTAATGGATTTACACCAAATCACAAAAAGCACGCATTTTAAATCAAGATCTAACTTCCTGCCAATTGTGCTGTAATTCAGTTTAACTGTTTGCACTGGTGCTGTATGTAATTTTCCTACGGAAAAATGAATGGGGAAAATGCATTTTGGGATCGCCCTTTTTCTCAGCCCGCTTAATGGATAAGAGCAAACTTACCAGGAAGGAGCTGTGGAGGAAGAAACATTTTTGGGGTAGAGATAACAGCACAACCTGCACCAACTTTGGAGAAAAACTATAGCAACTTTGAAGTAAGCATACTGTATTTACCAGAAAGCGATAGGGAGAACTGAGCTGGGATGAGAGGCAGTATGCTCCCGCCACCCTTGCATTTTCTGGGGTACGATTTGGGAAACTGTGCCAAAGTTATTAGGAAAACAAATAATACTTTTCCTATGGAAACGTGGTCATAACTATAACTGCCAGTAAATAGTTATTGTTAGGACCTAGTTTCTATAGGAAAAGCATTTTTTGACTTGCTTATAACTTTGGTGTCGTTTGGCCAGTTGTAGGAGAGTAGGATCTGCCTCTTATGTTGCCCCCACTTTTTTTCTGATGTTTACACTGGTTTCTGGCTATAGTCAGGCTGGGACCCTGCTAATCAGGGCCCCAGCCTCTCTGTTCTCTCTAAACGATTTGGAGTGCACTCTAGGTGCACTAGTGATTGGATACTGTGGTACCTTATGAGACCCTAGTATATGGTACCCTAGGTACCAAGGGCATAGGTACTCCACAGGCCTACCAGGGGCTGCAGCATGTATTATGCCACCCCTGGGAAGCAGACTAAATCTGACACCACAGGCCTGCTACTGCAGCCTGAGTGAGGAAGTGCTAGCACCCCTCACTGAGATATAGGTTTCCTATATCGCTCCTGCACACACAGATAACCCTATCAGTCACCCCTAAGGCAGGCCCTATCAATCCTGAGGGCAGGGTGTTTGGCTTCTATGTGAGGGGGTGCCTCTGCCTGAGCAGGGCCCCTCTGCAGCTCTCAGAGTCCATTCTCTGGTGCTGTTTGTGGATGCGGTTAAAGCATATACTTTTAAGTGCATTATATCCTCGCGGTAAAATGCTAACTTTGGAATGGCTGCATCGAAACATGTCGTGTTTGGTGTCAAACACCTTGGAATACTACCCCCCTCCAGTCCTGGCGGCGGGGGTAGCATTCCACCCTTCTAGAGGGATAGACATGTACCTACTGTGGAAACGCGGTAGAATCCGACAGAGCCCTGGCATCACAAAATGGATGCCACCAGTCACAGACACTGGGCTGCCCTCCTGCTGATGACCAACACTCGCAGTGGAGGGAGCCCAACAATAGATATCCTGTCCCAAGGGGGTGTGACCACCTCCCAGACAGGGTTTAGTGTATTGGGGCTGGGTGGGTGCACTCTTAGAGTGCTTTGAAGTCCTGCACTGGGGGAGCAGAAGGCTCCTCTGTGCATATGCCAGTTCAAACCGGCTCAGGGGCTACCTGTCCCTGCTCTGGCGCGAAACTGGACAAAGGGAAGTGGGTGTAGCCACCCACTCCCCTGACCCTCCCATAGCTAGGGTCATAGAGCTAGTCCCTCCCCTCCTTTTAGTATAAGAGGGGGAACCTGTGCATTGCACCCTAGATTTCCCTGGACGACGCTCTACAGGAAGAATCCCGGACCTTCGACGTTCCACTACCTTTGGAAGACTGAAGAATCTCCCTTGGAGTCAAGGAGTGACTCCCTGCTTGGCAGGCACCAAAAACTACAAACGACGTTCGCAAACTACGCCGCTCCCGCCGGAGTCCGAAGTCCCTGCAGCCCAAGAAGTGGATTTCCTGACTTCTCAAAGGCCATCGTGAGTCCCCAGCGAAGCTGAGGCCAGTGAACCCCAAGAGTAACGAGGAACCGCGACCCCTGGGTACCGTGCACTATTGTCGAGTGCAACCCCTCACAACGTTCCACGAACTTGTGCTTTGGACCACGTCTGGTCCCAGCCTCCAGCAGGAATCCCTCCTAAGATCAGCGGCCTACCACGTCCCGAGTGACCGTGGGCCCCTGTGAGAGAATCCTCCCAAGGCGTCTTCGCGACCGCTTGCCAGCCGGCTTGTGGGTCCCCAGAAGACTTTCCAAAGAAACAAAAGGGCTCCCCTGGTTGCTCCAGGCCTGCCCTGACTTACCCTCGCTGGGTGAGTTCCACAGACCTTGCTGGTCTGCGCCTCTTCACGCTTTCCTCGAGACTTGCTGTTACCAAGGCTTGTTGGCTCCGATCGAGTTGCCGACACCGCAGTAAGCCGCAGACATCGTGGGACACGCCGAATCCAGCTCCTGGTCATCGTCGACACCTCCTGGACCTCGTGGCTGAAGAGTCAAGGCAACCGTGAACAACCTGAACCCTGCGACGACGGTGGGCATTCATCTTCCTTGCCCCGAGTCACTGCCAAGTGACTTTGAACACTGTCCCCTCTGCTTTCAGGTCATCCTTCCACCGAATCCAGGCTTGGATTCCACCGGACACTTCTTCACACCATCACAAGCAGCAAGTCTTCTTTGATCGCCATTGAAAACGACGCCGCGACCCGACACCAAAGGACACCTGTGCACCCGGCTTCCCTGGGTGAGGTAACTCCAGCACCTCGGTGCTCCTGTAGGTGTGGGCCCTCGAACTACTTACCCTGTAAGTGACTTGCTTGTAGGTTCACCAGAAGTATCCTAAAACTCTTACTTTCCCCGTGCGATTCTCGCACTGACTCGTACATGGTTCGCGTCTGTGTTAGACACACCGCGTCCGACTCCCTTGCAAATCCTATCTGTAGACCGTATCCTTCGACTCGTACTGAGTCCGATCGGTGTGTTCGCCTCGAACACGCAAGGGACCTTGAACATTGATATCTCAATCGCGTCTGAGCGCATAGACTCGTACAGGATTCACATCGGTGCCAGGTCACCGCGTCCGTCCCCTGTGGGTCTCCTACAACTACCTGGGGTGGTTCTTGGGGGTCCCTCGATTCTAGATGCCCTAGACCTAGGTCTAGCAAACTAAGATTGTAATATTCAATTGTGCTAAACTTATCCTGATAATATTTGACTTGTACATATGTTCCTATCCTCTAATCTCATAAAGAGATTAGTAGAGAGTGTTTATTAATAAATACATATATATTTGATATATATACCTGTGTGGTGTCTTTTCATTTGGTGATTCAAGAGATTGTGTGGTAAAACAAGCTGCTTCACATTCCTTCAAGACTTAGCCTGAAGGCTGCTCTCCACAGCTACCACTAGGATAGCTTTCTATAAAGGTTGTCTTAAACCTATCTACCATAAGAGTCGAATTGTTCTGGTGCAAGGTGTCCACTTTAATTAGTGAACAGCATATACCAGGCCAACTTCTCACATTGGTGGGCAGCGTGTGGGATTCCAGCTTGCTATTGTTTTACCAGAAAATCTCTATTTGAATTACTAACTGAAAACCACTATAGGTACTTAAGGTACATATAAAGTCAAGCTTAGTATCGATAAGTTCTACTGAACTTAGAGCTGTGTGCCAAGGGATAGCACACCCTTTCTACAGCTCAAGCTAGGATCAGTAGGCCACAAACTAGTGTAGGTAGTACAACACTGCACAACACTAGAATGTCCTTAAAGGGTGGAACCAGTGGATCCACTCAGCCTCAGTACAAGGACATGGCTTTCTCTGACTTGAGAGCCATGTGTGTTGAAAGACACCTGAGACTAGGACAGAGTCCCTCAACCCTGCACCTGATAGATCTGCTGACAGCAGATGATCTTAGATTGGCTCTAGGAGCTAATGGGTCTGAATCAGTGGGTGGGTCAATTACAGTATCTGGGTCAGTCGATGAAAATCCGAATGACCAGGACTCTGTGATTGAAGGGCCAGGCCTCAAGGGGCCTGAAAAGGACAGAGGAATTCTCCCTAAGAGAACTGACAGAGTGGATGAGAGGCATAGGTTCCCTTCCAGGGAATCTGAGCACTCTTATCACTCTGGCAGAGAATTTGTCCACCAGAGGAACTCATACTTTCCCATAAGAGAGACCTCCTCTGAAAGAATGTGCAAACTGCTGCAGTATGAGGAAGCAAGAGTTGCCCTCAGAACCAAGCAGTTGGCACTGGATAGAGAAGCCCTGGAGATCCAGAGAACTTCTCGACGAGAGGGGTTAGAACCCCTTGGTGGCAGCAACAGTGTCCCTAGAGGCAGAGAATCTATTCCAGACCATAGGAACCTGAGCAAGATTGTTCCTCCCTACCAGAGTGGGGATGATATCCACAAGTGGATAACTGCTATGGAGAGGGCCTGTAGAGTACAGCAGGTCCCCCAGAAGCAGTGGGCAGCAATCTTGTGGCTCTCCTTTTCAGATAAAGGTAGAGACAAGCTCCTCACTGTTAGAGAAGAGGATGCTGATGATTATGAAGTCCTGAAGAGTGCACTGATAGATGGGTTTGGCTTAACCACTGAACAGTACAGGTTAAAGTTCAGAGACACCCAGAAGGCACAGACTCAGGACTGGACTGACTTTGTTGATTGTGCAACCAAGGCTCTGGAGGGTTGGCTGGTGGGCAGTAGGGTTACTGATTTTAAGGGATTGTATAATCTGATGATGAGAGAACAAATCCTTAATAATTGCCAGAACCAGTTGTTGCATCAGTACCTGGTGGACTCGGATCTGACCTCTCCCCAAGAATTGGGAAAGAAGGCAGACAAGTGGGTCAGAACCAGGGTGAGGCAGAAACCCCAGAACCAAGGGGTGACACCAAGAAGCAAGATCCTAAGGGCTCTGAGAAAGGTGGGGATAAGTCAAAAGACCAGAAGTCTTCACAAGGGCCCCAAAAATCTGCATCTGGTGGGGAGTCACAATCCAACAAGGGAAAAGGCCAAAAGAAGCCCTGGTGCAAATTCTGTAAACAGAAAGGGCACTGGACTTCTGACTGTAACAAGTCCAAAGACCAAACCACCACCACTCCTGCCCCTAAGGCAACTGTTCCCCCTAGTTCAGCTACTGGTGGAGGTGGTACACAGACTAAGGGTTTAGTAGGGTTGACCCTGGGTTCTGAAGTGGACTCTGACCTAGTCAGAGTGCCCACTCAGGCAATGCTGATTTGTGAGGGAGACCTTAATATGTCCTTCCTAGTGAGTCCCAGTAATCTGGGCAAATACAAACAGCAGCCTGTAATAAATGGCAAACAGGCTTTGGCATTTAGGGACACAGGTGCTAGTGTCACCATGGTGGCAGAGGATCTTGTGGACCCTGGACAGATCATCCTTGGGCGAAATGTACCAGGTGACCAATGCAAGCAACACCAAGACCAACCATAGTCTGGCAGTTGTGAATTTCTCCTGGGGAGGGGTAACTGGCCTCAAGAAGGTTGTAGTCAGTGCAGACCTCCCTGTCGAATGTCTATTGGGCAATGATCTAGAGACTTCAGCCTGGTCTGAAGTAGAGTTATGGACTCATGCTGAGATGTTGGGCATCCCTGCAGAGGTATTTGCTGTGACCAGGTCACAAGCAAGAATGCATGACACTGAACCAGCTCTGGATCCTGGAACAATGGACCAGAAGCTTCCCAAGAGGAGGAGCAGTAGGGTAAAGGCAGTGCCTTCCCCTCTGTCTCAGATCACGGATTCACCCCCAGAGGGAGGTGAAGCAGATCCTGAAGAAGGAACTGCCCCAGAGGGACTTGAGCCTGATCAGGTTGAGTTCTTGGGGGCAGGGGGCCCTTCTAGGGAAGATCTGAGGAAGGAGCAACAGTGCTGCCCCTCTCTTGAACCCCTCAGACAGCAGGCTGCTGCTGAGGCTGCTGGTAGTGCTAGTGGGTCCCATAAAGTTTATTGGGATGAGGGACTCCTATATTCTGAAGGTAGAGACCCAGCCCCTGGAGCCACCAGGAGGTTGGTAATACCTCAGAAGTTTAGGGGGTTCCTCTTGACCTTAGCACATGATATCCCTTTAGCAGGACACTTGGGCTAAAACAAGACCTGGGACAGGCTTGTTCCACATTTTCATTGGCCACATATGTCAGAGGACACTAAGGAGTTTTGTCGCTCCTGTGTCACATGCCAAGCCAGTGGTAAGGCAGGTGGCACAACAAAGGCCCCCTGATACCACTACCGGTGGTGGGGGTACCCTTTGAAAGGGTAGGGATTGACATTGTTGGTCCCCTTGACCCTCAAACTGCATCTGGGCACAGGTTTATCCTGGTGGTAGTGGATCATGCCACCAGGTACCCAGAAGCAATTCTCCTGAGGACCACCACAGCCCCTGTGGTGGCAAGAGCCCTCATTGGAGTCTTCTCCAGAGTGGGTTTTCCAAAGGAGGTCATTTCTGACAGAGGTACCAACTTCATGTCAGGGTATCTAAAAGCAATGTGGAAGGAGTGTGGTGTAACTTACAAGTTCACCACCCCTATCACCCACAATGCAATGGTTTAGTTGAACGCTTCAACAAAACCTTGAAAGGAATGATTAAAGGACTCCCAGAGAAGCTTAGGCGGAAATGGGACCTTCTTCTTCCTTGCCTGTTGTTTGCCTACAGAGAGGTTCCACAGAAGGGGGTTGGCTACAGCCCATTTGAGCTTCTGTTTGGGCATCCTGTGAGAGGTCCACTGTGTTTGGTAAAAGAGGGCTGGGAGTTACCTCTCAAGCCCCCCAAACAAGATGTGATGGACTATGTACTTGGTCTCCGCTCCCGGATGGCAGAGTACATGAAAAAGGCAACCAAAAACCTAGAGGCCAGCCAAGAATTACAAAAAGCTTGGCATGACCAAAGGCTGTACTGACTGTATACCAGCCAGGACAGAAAGTGTGGGTGTTGGAGCCTGTGGCCCCAGCAGCCCTCCAGGACAAGTGGAGTGGCCCCCATACAATAGTTGAACAGAAGGGAGAAGTCACCTATCTGGTGAATCTTGGAACTCCCAGGAGCCCCCTGAGGGTGCTCCATGTCAACAGATTAAAGCCATATGTTGACAGGGCTGACATGGGCTTGCTCATGGCAACTGATGAGGACCAGGAGGAGGAGAGTGACCCTCTCCCCGACCTGCTCTCTCAGAACCCTGATGATGGGTCAGTAGATGGTGTTGCTTTGGCAAGCAGCCTCACTGACCATCAGCAAACTGAGTGCAGACAAGTTCTGCAACAGTTTAGACATATGTTTAGCCTGACACCTAGTCAGACTTCCTGGTGCACCCACGAGGTGGACACTGGAGACAGTCTGCCTGTCAAGAATAAAATCTACAGGCAACCTGATCATGTCAGGGACTGTATCAGGACTGAAGTCCAGAAAATGTTGGAGCTAGGTGTAATTGAGCCTTCAGATAGCCCTTGGGCTAGTCCAGTAGTCCTGGTACCCAAGCCTCATACCCAGGGTGGGAAGAAAGAAATGAGGTTTTGTGTAGACTACAGAGGCCTCAATGCAGTCACTAGGACTGATGCCTATCCCATACCAAGGGCAGATGAGCTGATTGATACTTTGGCCTCAGCCAAGTATCTAAGCACGTTTGACCTAACAGCTGGCTACTACTGGCAGATCAGATTAGCTGATGATGCAAAAGACAAGACAGCATTTTCGACCCCTGATGGGCACTACCACTTTGTGGTGATGCCCTTTGGATTGAAAAATGCACCTGCCACTTTTCAGAGGTTGGTGAATAAAGTTCTGACAGGGATGGAAACTTATTGCTCAGCTTATCTAGATGATATTGCTGTCTTTAGTTCCTTCTGGCAGGATCACCTGGTCCACCTCAGGAATGTTTTGGAGGCCCTGCAGAAGGCAGGCCTCACTATCAAGGCCACTAAGTGCCAGATAGGGCAGAGTCAGGTTGTGTACCTGGGCCACCTTGTAGGTGGAGGCCAGGTTCAGCCTTTACAGAGCAAGATCCAGACCATAATGGAATGGGTTGCTCCAACCACCCAGACACAGGTGAGAGCCTTCTTAGGCCTATCTGGGTACTATAGGAGGTTTGTCAAGGGATATGGATCTATAGTGACCCCCTTGAATGATCTGACCTCAAAGAAAATGCCAAAAAACGTTCAGTGGACAGCTAGCTGTCAAAAGGCATTTGAAGACCTAAAGCACGCCATGTGCACTGCCCCCATCTTACAGAGTCCAGACTACACCAAAAAGTTCATTGTCCAAACAGATGCTTCTGAGCTGGGTGTGGGAGCTGTACTGTCTCAACTGAATGATGAAGGTCAAGACCAGCCAGTAGCTTTTATTAGCAGAAGGCTGACCCCTAGAGAGAAACGTTGGTCAGCTATAGAGAGGGAGGCCTTTGCTGTGGTATGGGCCCTGAAGAAGCTGAGGCCATACTTGTTTGGTACTCACTTCATAGTTCAGACCGACCACAAGCCCCTCCTATGGCTTAAACAAATGAAAGGAGAAAACCCAAAACTTTTGAGGTGGTCCATTTCCCTACAGGGGATGGACTATACAGTGGAACATAGACCTGGGACCCAACATGCCAATGCAGATGGACTCTCAAGGTATTTCCAGTTTGAACACGAAGACTCAACTGGTCAAGGTTAGTTTAGTGTCCCTGCGTTTGGGGGGGGGGGTTGTGTAGGAGAGTAGGATCTGCCTCTTATGTTGCCCCCACTTTTTTTCTGATGTTTACACTGGTTTCTGGATATAGTCAGGCTGGGACCCTGCTAATCAGGGCCCCAGCCTCTCTGTTCTCTCTAAACGATTTGGAGTGCACTCTAGGTGCACTAGTGATTGGATACTGTGGTACCTTATGAGACCCTAGTATATGGTACCCTAGGTACCAAGGGCATAGGTACTCCACAGGCCTACAGGGGCTGCAGCATGTATTATGCCACCCCTGGGAAGCAGACTAAATCTGACACCACAGGCCTGCTACTGCAGCCTGAGTGAGGAAGTGCTAGCACCCCTCACTGAGATATAGGTTCCCTATATCTCTCCTGCACACACAGATAACCCTATCAGTCACCCCTAAGGCAGGCCCTATCAATCCTGAGGGCAGGGTGCTTGGCTTCTATGTGAGGGGGTGCCTCTGCCTGAGCAGGGCCCCTCTGCAGCTCTCAGAGTCCATTCTCTGGTGCTGTTTGTGGATGCGGTTAAACCATATACTTTTAAGTGCATTATATCCTCGCGGTAAAATGCTAACTTTGGAATGGCTGCATCGAAACATGTCGTGTTTGGTGTCAAACACCCTGGAATACTACCCCCCGCCAGTCCTGGCGGCGGGGGTAGCATTCCACCCTTCTAGAGGGATAGACATGTACCTACTGTGGAAACGCGGTAGAATCCGACAGAGCCCTGGCATCACAAAATGGATGCCACCAGTCACAGACACTGGGCTGCCCTCCTGCTGATGACCAACACTCGCAGTGGAGGGAGCCCAACAATAGATATCCTGTCCCAAGGGGGTGTGACCACCTCCCAGACAGGGTTTAGTGTATTGGGGCTGGGAGGGTGCACTCTTAGAGTGCTTTGAAATCCTGCACTGGGGGAGCAGAAGGCTCCTCTGTGCATATGCCAGTTCAAACCGGCTCAGGGGCTACCTGTCCCTGCTCTGGCGCGAAACTGGACAAAGGGAAGTGGGTGTAGCCACCCACTCCCCTGACCCTCCCATAGGTAGGGTCATAGAGCAAGTCCCTCCCCTCCTTTTAGTATAAGAGGGGGAACCTGTGCATTGCACCCTAGATTTCCCTGGACGACGCTCTACAAGAAGAATCCCGGACCTTCGACGTTCCACTACCTTTGGAAGACTGAAGAATCTCCCTTGGAGTCAAGGAGTGACTCCCCTGCTTGGCAGGCACCAAAAACTACAAACGACAGTCGCAAACTACGCCGCTCCCGCCGGAGTCCGAAGTCCCTGCAGCCCAAGAAGTGGATTTCCTGACTTCTCAAAGGCCATCGTGAGTCCCCAGCGAAGCTGAGGCCAGTGGACCCCAAGAGTAATGAGGAACCGCGACCCCTGGGTACCATGCACTATTGTCGAGTGCAACCCCTCACAACGTTCCACGAACTTGTGCTTTGGACCACGTGTGGTCCCAGCCTCCAGCAGGAATCCCTCCTAAGATCAGCGGCCTACCACGTCCCGAGTGACCGTGGGCCCCTGTGAGAGAATCCTCCCAAGGTGTCTTCGCGATCCCTTGCCAGCCGGCTTGTGGGTCCCCAGAAGACTTTCCAAAGAAACAAAAGGGCTCCCCTGGTTGCTCCAGGCCTGCCCTGATTTACCCTTGCTGGGTGAGTTCCACAGACCTTGCTGGTCTGCGCCATTGCCTCTTCACGCTTTCCTTGAGACTTGCTGTTACCAAGGCTTGTTGGCTCCGATCGAGTTGCCGACACCGCAGTAAGCCGCAGACATCGTGGGACACGCAGAATCCAGCTCCTGGTCGTCGTCGACGCCTCCTGGACCTCGTGGCTGAAGAGTCAAGGCAACCGTGAATGACCTGAACCCTGCGACGACGATGGGCATTCATCTTCCTTGCCCCGAGTCGCTGCCAAGTGACTTTGAACACTGTCCCCTCTGCTTTCAGGTCATCCTTCCACCGAATCCAGGCTTGGATTCCACCGGACACTTCTTCACACCATCACAAGCAGCAAGTCTTCTTTGATCGCCATTGAAAACGACGCCGCGACCCGACACCAAAGGACACCTGTGCACCCGGCTTCCCTGGGTGAGGTAACTCCAGCACTACGGTGCTCCTGTAGGTGTGGGCCTCGAACTACTTACCCTGTAAGTGACTTGCTTGTAGGTTCACCAGAAGTATCCTAAAACTCTTACTTTCCCCGTGCGATTCTCGCACTGACTCGTACATGGTTCGCGTCTGTGTTAGACACACCGCGTCCGACTCCCTTGCAAATCCTATCTGTAGACCGTATCCTTCGACTCGTACTGAGTCCGATCGGTGTGTTCGCCTCGAACACGCAAGGGACCTTGAACATTGATATCTCAATCGCGTCTGAGCGCATAGACTCGTACAGGATTCGCATCGGTGCCAGGTCACCGCGTCCGTCCCCTGTGGGTCTCCTACAACTACCTGGGATGGTTCTTGGGGGTCCCTCGATTCTAGATGCCCTAGACCTAGGTCTGGCAAACTAAGATTGTAATATTCAATTGTGCTAAACTTATCCTGATAATATTTGACTTGTACATATGTTCCTATCCTCTAATCTCATAAAGAGATTAGTAGAGAGTGTTTATTAATAAATACATATATATTTGATATATATACCTGTGTGGTGTCTTTTCATTTGGTGATTCAAGAGATTGTGTGGTAAAACAAGCTGCTTTACATTCCTTCAAGACTTAGCCTGAAGGCTGCTCTCCACAGCTACCACTAGGATAGCTTTCTATAAAGGTTGTCTTAAACCTATCTACCATAAGAGTCGAATTGTTCTGGTGCAAGGTGTCCACTTTAATTAGTGAACAGCATATACCAGGCCAACTTCTCACACCAGTCTTCATGAAATTGTCCCAAAAAAGTGTCAAAGTAGGTTCTGTAGGTACTTTGAAAAGTGTAGGAGTGATCTGTGCAGTGGGGGCCGAGAGTTATTCACATATATGTGAAAAAACTGACACATTCAAGCCTTTCTCAAGTTTTAAGCTACTCTTCTACCACATAGGACTGTCCCCTGAGGTAGGCTGTAGTTAGTCAATAGGGTATGCTCCTTTAAGTTAATGTCTGTGTAAGTAGGTGTACAGGTGAGTGAGAGGGTGCATGAGTAACTCTATGGGTAAGTGTGTGTGTGAGTAGCTGTATGAGCAACCTCTCACTCACCTATACATATAACTGAGGAGTAAGGTAGGCTGTTGGTAGTTAATAGGATGGGTGCTACGTACTTAAAAGTGAACACATGTAGTCTGAAGATTGCCTAAGCTATATATCCTTATGTAAACTAAATGTTTAAATAGTTAAAATATGTAATGTGATACTATATAATAATGTGATGAATGTACTTTTCTATTTTTGTTTTCAGACATCAATATCGAGTTATCTAAGCAGAATTACCATGTCAACAAAAACTCAGAGAAGAAGTAGCAGCAAATAGATCGTCTCCTTAGAACTAAGAAACAAAAGGGTCAAAATGCAGAAAAGATGGTGTAGGAGAGTAGGATCTGCCTCTTATGTTGCCCCCACTTTTTTCCTGATGTTTACACTGGTTTCTGGCTATAGTCTGCGGGGTCCCTGCTAATCAGGGCCCCAGCCTCTCTGTTTTCTCTAAACGACTTGGAGTGCACTCTAGGTGCACTAGTGATTGGATACTGTGGTATCTTATGAGTCCCAAGTATATGGTACCTTAGGTACCAAGGGCATAGGTACTTCACAGGCCTACCAGGGGCTGAAGCATGTATTATGCCACCCCTGGGAAGCAGACTAAATCTGACACCACAGGCCGGCTACTGCAGCCTGAGTGAGGAAGTGCTAGCACCCCTCTCTGAGATATAGGTCCCCTATATCTCTCCTGCACACACATTGAGACTTATCAGTCACCCCTAAAGCAGGCCCTATCGATCCCGAGGGCAGGGTGCTTAGTTTCCATGTGAGGGGGTGCCTCTGCCTGAGCAGGCCCCTCTGCAGCTCTCAGAGTCCATTCTCTGGTGCTGTTTGTGGATGCGGTTAAACCATATACTCTTAAGTGCATTATATCCTCGCGGTAAAATGCTAACTTTGAATGGCTGCATCAAAACATGTCGTGTTTGGTGTCAAACATTTTGGAATACTACCCCCCGCCAGTCCTGGCGGCGGGGGTAGCATTCCACCCTTCTAGAGGGATAGACATGTACCTACTGTGGAAACGCGGTAGAATCCTGCAGAGCCCTGGCATCACAAAATGGATGCCACCAGTCACAGACACTGGGCTGCCCTCCTGCTGATGACCAACACTCGCAGTGGAGGAAGCCCAACAATAGATATCCTGTCCCAAGGGGGTGTGACCACCTCCCAGACAGGGTTTGGTGTATTGGGGCTGGGTGGGTGCACTCTTAGAGTGCTTTGAAGTCCTGCACTGGGGGAGCAGAAGGCTCCTCTGTGCATACCCCAGTTCAAACCGGCTCAGGGGCTACCTGCCCCTGCTCTGGCGCGAAACTGGACAAAGGGAAGTGGGTGTAGCCACCCACTCCCCTGACCCTCCCATAGGTAGGGTCATAGAGCTAGTCCCTCCCTTTCTTTTAGTATAAGAGGGGGAACCTGTGCATTGCACCCTAGATCTCCCTGGACGACGCTCTGAAGAAGAATCCTGGACCTTCGACGTTCCACTACCTTTGGAAGACTGAAGAATCTCCCTTGGAGTCAAGGAGTGACTCCCCTGCTTGGCAGGCACCAAAAACTACAAACGACGGTCGCAAACTACGCCGCTCCCTCCGGAGTCCGAAGTCCCTGCAGCCCAAGAAGTGGATTTCCTGACTTCTCAAAGGCCATCGTGAGTCCCCAGCGAAGCTGAGGCCAGTGGACCCCAAGAGTGATGAGGAACCGCGACCCCTGGGTACCGTGCACTATTGTCGAGTGCAACCATTTCAACAACGTTCTACGAACTTGTGCTTCGGACCACGTGTGGTCCTAGCCTCCAGCAGGAATCCCTCCGAAGATCAGAGGCCTACCACGTCCCGAGTGACCGTGGGCCCCTGTTGAGCGAATCCTCCCGAGGCGTCTTCGCGATCCCTTGCCAGCCGGCTTGTGGGTCCCCTGAAGGCTTTCCTACAGAACCAAAGGGCTCCCCTGGTTGCACCAGGCCTGCCCTGACTTACCCTCGCTGGGTGAGTCCCTCAGACTTTGCTGGTCTGCGCCATTGACTTTTTACACTTTCCCCGAGACTTGCTGTTACCAAGGCTTGTTGGCTCCAATCGAGTCGCCGACACTGCAGTAAGCTGCAGACATCGTGGGACACGCCGAATCCAGCTCCTGGTTGTCGTCGACGCCTCCTGGACCTCGTGGCTGAAGAGTCAAGGCACCCGTGAACGACCTGAATCTTGCGACGACGGTGGGCATCCATCTTCCTTGCCCCGAGTCACTGCCAAGTGACTGTGAACACTGTCCCCTCTGCTTTCAGGTCATCCATCTTCTGAATCCAGGCTTGGATTCCTCCGGACACTTCTCCTGTCGCCGCAAGCAGCAAGTCTTCACTGGCTCCCATTGAAAACGACGCCGCGACCCGACACCAAAGACCACCTATGCACCCGGCTCCCCTGGGTGAGGTAACTGCAGCACTACGGTGCTCCTGTGGGTGTGGGCCCTAGAACTACTTACCCTGTAAGTGACTTGCTTGTAGCTACCCTAGAAGTGCCCTAAAACTCTTACTTTCCAAGTGCGACTATCGCGCTGGCTCGTACATGGTTCGCGTCTGTGTTAGACACACCGCGTCCAACTCCCTTGCAACTCTATCTGTAACCGCGTCCTTCGACTCGTACAAGGACCGATCGGTGTGTTCGCCTCTAACACACAAGGGACCTTTAACATTGAAATCTAAATCGCGTCTGTTCGCATAGACTCGTACAGGACTCGCACCGGTGCCAGGACACCGCGTCCGTCCCCTGTGGGTCTCCTACAACTACCTGGGGTGGTTCTTGGGGGTCCCTCGATTCTAGATGCCCTAGACCTAGGTCTAGCCAAACTAAGATTGTGATATTCGATTGTGCTAAACTTATTTTGATAACATTTGACTTGTACATATGTTCCTGACTTCTAATCTCATAAAGAGATTAGTAGAGAGTTGTTTATTAATAAATACCTATATATTTGATATATATACCTGTGTGGTGTCTTTTTCATTTGGTGATTCAAGAGATTGTGTGGTAAAACAAGCTGCTTTACATTCCTTCAAGACTTAGCCTGAAGGCTGCTCTCCACAGCTACCACTAGGATAGCTTTCTATAAAGGTTGTCTTAAACCTATCTACCATAAGAGTCGAATTGTTCTGGTGCAAGGTGTCCACTTTAATTAGTGAACAGCATATACCAGGCCAACTTCTCACAGATGGTCAAAGAGAAAAGGCTTGCTGGTAAGAGGACCAAGACATATCTTAAAAAGTATTGTGCACAACTGGAAAAAGTAAAAAAAGAAGTGAAGAAAAAGAAAACTATAACACCGAGTACTAAAGCACAAAAAGTCTCTGATGTTAAAAGTAAGAAGTCATTGAAAAAAGGAGAGACTTTAAGCAGAAGGCAGAAGCAGTTCAAAGAAATCAGAAGTAGTATGTTCCATACTAGAGTAGTTTGCAACTTGTTAGCATCTATGAAAATGTATAAAAGAAGCACACAAGCAATCAGACAGAAGGAATATGGTGAAGGTGTAGTTGATAAGGTGTTTGCTCTGAAGAGAAACCTATTTATCTTGATTTTAAATAGAATGAAGACACTGGACAATATAGTGTTGTCTATGAGGAGACAGAGCCAAAAGAAAAGACTTGTTAATAGAAGTAACTTTTCCAAAGTTTTTAGCGGTGAATGGATACATACTTTTGAGCCTTTCTTTAACCCCTTCGGAGCCCATGACGAGCTGGACTCGTCATGGCACACGGTGGGCGTGTGCTCATGACGAGTCCAGCTCGTCATGGCACCCACCCACGGGGGAAGCGCTGGCGCTCCCCCCATGGGTAGCCCATATGCACCCCCAGGCAGGGATGGCAGCGGAAGAGTTTCCGCTGCCACCCCCGACCCCCCCCTCGGCGATCCTGTGACGTCAGCGCGCACAGCGCGCCGACTTCATCAGGAAGCGCTGGGACGCCTGGAAGCCATTATTCTTCCAGGCGTCCGAGGAGCGAGGTGAGTTTTCTCTGCTCTGGTGGGGCAGGGGGGGCAGAGGAAAGAGTTTTTCCTCTCCCCTGATGTCTCAGTGCAGGGCATTCCTGCTGCACGATCGCGCACAGCGTCGCGATCGTGCAGCAGGAATGCCCCCACTAGACACCAGGGATGTCTTTTCTCATGAAAGGAAGCGACCCCTTGGGCAAGGGTCGCTTCCTTAGGGGGATAATTTATTTGAAGACTTTTCTGCCCCCCTGGGGACAGATCACCCGAATTTTGCGGCGTTTCTGGCCCCAGGGGGGGGCAGAAAAGCCCACTTGAGCCAGGGATTTTATTAAAATTAAAAAGGAAGCGACCCCTTGGGCAAGGGTCGCTTCCAGGGGGCCAATTTATTTTTAATGGGAATTCTGCCCCCCCTGGGGGCAGATCGGCCTGATTTTGAGGCCTTCTGCCCCCCAGGGGGGGCAGAAAAATCCCACTAGACACCAGGGATGCATTTAAATGCATTTAAAATTTAAAAGGAAGCAACCCCTTGGGCAAGGGTCGCTTCCAGGGGGCTAATTTTTTTTTAATGTGTATTCTGCCCCCCCTGGGGGCAGATCGGCCCTTTACACTAGACACCAGGGAGTTCTTTAAAATTTAAACGGAAGCGACCCCTTGGGCAAGGGTCGCTTCCAGGGGACTGATGTATTGGTTATCTTTTTTTCTGCCCCCCACCCCCTGGTGGCGGATCGGCATGTTTTTGTGGCCTTGCTGCCCCCGGGGGGGGGGGCAGAAAACCCCACTAGGCATCAGGGATTTTGTTTTGTGTTTAAGGTGGTAAAATTTGGTTCATGTTTTTTCTGCCCCTTTTTTGGCCTTTCTGCCCTAGGCGGGAGGGGGGAGGCAGAAATCCCTACTAGGCACCAGGGAGTTATTTCTTTTGCAAGGGGGGCACATTTCTGTCTGTTGTTTTCTGCCCCACCTGGGGGACAGATCGGCCTGGCAGACAACCTCACCCGATCCCTTGGGCAAGATCACCCCCCATTTTTCTCAGGTCTATTTGAAGGTCCCTCTGGCAGATTGACCATTTGGGTAGTGACATAGCGTGTTATAATGTTAATTGTTTTATTTCTTGTGAATTGCAATTGTAATGCTTTATTTCTCCCTTTTTGTTCTAGTGAAAGGCGTTTGCTCTTTAGACTGTTCCAGGTTGCGGTTTCGTTACTGGTGGTTCTGCTGTTTGTGTAGTTGCATGTGTTTGGTAAGAGACTTTTTTGTGCAATGTAAATGTGTTTCATTTCCCTGCATGAGTGTGTTTTTTGCAAATGGTGTAATAATAGCAGTATGTTTGGCTTCTGTTTTTTGATTGTCAAAAACTTTTTGCATTTGTGCTCGATTTGTATTTTGTTGTCTTGTGAGTAATTGGTTTTGTTTTTTTCTTTCTAGTGGGATATCGTTGGTTTTTGCTGTGTCTCTGCAGAGTAGGTGCTGGTGAGTGTAGCTGTCTCTTGCAAGTGAATCGTATAGTTTTTGACTATATAGAACTTTGTGATAAAGGCACACATTTTTTTTACTTACTTATTTTGCACAGTGTTGGTTGTTGACTTGTTTGTGCAGTCTCCTTTCTGAGTAAGGATAATGGCTAGCCGCAGGATTACTGCTCAGCAGGTTGTTGGTATGCTTTTTGAGTCTTCCTCTGACCATGGTTCAGAGACTGACTCTGCATCTGAGGCAGAGGAGGGAGGGGAAGATTCAGGCTGTGAGTTTTCTCTCCACATGGAATCATCGGATGATGAAGCTACTCTTAGTGCAGATGAAGGGCCTGTGTTAAAGGAGGACATTGATGTGCCGATAGTGCGGCCAGAGGCATCTGGGCTGCAGCCTGGGGCTGCAAGGCTTCCCGTTGGAAGTGATGACCTCTGGGTTGCCCCAGGCATGGTGCAGCCGGCATTGCCAGACTTTACTGGTGTTCCAGGGTGTAGAGTGAATACAGAAAATGTTTTGCCAATAAAGTTTTTTCGGTTGTTTATGGACGATGTGTTTTTGGCAGAGATTGTTGAGCAGACTAATTTGTATGCCGAACAGTTTTTGAGGGACAACAGTGCCAGCCTTAGGCCCTACTCTAGAGCTACCCGGTGGACTACCACAAATCTGGAAGAGATGAAGAAGTTCTTGGGTTTAACTTTTTTGATGGGCTTGCTAAGGAAGCCATCAATGTCTTCATATTGGTCTACTAGTCCCTTGATGGCAACGGCTATATTTCCGGCAGTCATGAGTCGTGATAGGTATTTGCTTCTGCTTCGGATGCTGCATTTTGTCGATAATGGTTTAGCGTTGCCACGAGATCACCTTGATTGTGACCGTCTTTTTAAGATTCGGCCTGTCCTTGATCACTTTGTTGATCGTTTTTCTGAGATCTATGCTCCAGGGAAAGAAATAGCAGTGGATGAGTCTTTGGTGTTGTTCAAGGGCCGCTTGGTTTTAGGCAATACATTCCTAGTAAGAGGGCACGCTATGGAATTAAGCTGTATATGCTGTGTGACAGTAGGACTGGATATGTCTCTAATTTCAGGGTGTACACCGGTAAGGAATCCAGGATTAACCCCCTGGTTGTCCGTCCACTTTTGGAGTGACTGAGAAAATTGTGTGGGAACTTGGTAGAGGACTTTTTAACAAAGGCCACCATTTATATGTAGATAACTTCTACACTGGTGTGCGGTTGTTCAGGGAATTGGCCAAAGTGGACACCGTTGCTTGTGGCACAATCCGCTCTAACCGTAAAGGTTTCCCAAAAGAACTTGTTTGTCAAAAGCTTGTGCGGGGACAGTGCAGTGCGTTGCGTTGCGAGGAACTTCTAGCTGTGAAGTTTTCAGACAGGAGAGATGTCTACATGCTGACTACCATCCATGATGAAAGCACTTCACCTGTGACTGTTTGGGGTCAGGTTGCTGAAGCGCGCAAACCTGTGTGCATTTTAGACTATAATAGGCACATGGGTGGTGTTGATAGAGTAGATCAGAGGTTGGAACCTTACACTGCTCTTCGTAAGGCTTACATTTGGTATAAGAAGTTGGCTATCCATCTTTTCCACTTGGCAACCTTTAATGCTTTTGTTGTGTTCAAGGATTCTTGTCCTGAGTCAAAGATGACTTTTGCTAAGTTTCAGGAGTCTGTAATAGGCAGCCTTGTTGTAGTGGAACAGGCAAGTGTTCCTAGAGTTGGAGTGGTGGAGGATGTGGCTATATTGAAAGATCGCCACTTTCCTGATCACATTCCTCCCACACCCTCAAAAGACTTTCCCATTAGGAGATGTAGAGTCTGTTGGCGAAGAGGTATGCGGAAGGTTCTCGTATGTACTGCCCCGAGTGTTCTTCTAACCCTGGGCTGTGTGTGCCTGCTTGTTTTTGAACGTACCACACGCAAAATAATTTTTGGGAGCATCCATGAGTGGTAAAGTGAACTGCCTGGTCTGTATTGTTTAAAAAATGTGTTCTGTTTCAAGGTTGGCATTAGTGCAATGTATTTAGTTTCACATTTTGTGTTAGTAGATTTGTATCTATTTGCAATTTCTTTGTGTTTTCTTTTTTGTATAAAAAAATCCTAAATGTGATGGCGGTGTGTGTAGGCTGGCGCTTGGCTGGAGGTGTGCGTAGACTGGCACTTGGCTGGAGGTGTGCGTGGACTGGTGCTTGGCTGGCGGTGTGCGTGGACTGGCGCTTGGCTGGCGGTGTGCGTGGACTGGCGCTTGGCTGGCGGTGTGCGTGGACTGGCGCTTGGCTGGCGGTGTGCGTGGACTGGCGCTTGACTGGCGGTGTGCGTGGACTGGCGCTTGGCTGGCGGTGTGCGTGGACTGGCGCTTGGCTGGCGGTGTGTGTGGACTGGCGCTTGGCTGGCGGTGTGGGTGGACTTGCGCTTGGCTGGCGGTGTGGGTGGAGTGGCGCTTGGCTGGCGGTGTGTGAGTAATGACTTGCTGCTGGTCACTACACACACTGCTAGCCAAACACCACTCCACGCAATCCGTGAGCTGGTGTGGTTGCTGTGTCAGGAATGTGGGCGTGTGAAAGTGATGGGCCCTTGAATGGCGTTGTCTGGTGGTGTGAGTGTTGAGAACGTACCACACGCAAAATAATTTTTGGGAGAATCCATGAGTGGTAAAGTGAACTGCCTGGTCTGTATTGTTTAAAAAAATGTGTTCTGTTTCAAGGTTGGCATTAGTGCAATGTATTTAGTTTCACATTTTGTGTTAGTAGATTTGTATCTATTTGCAATTTGTTTGTGTTTTCTTTTTTGTATAAAAAAATCCTAAATGTGATGGCGGTGTGTGTAGGCTGGCGCTTGGCTGGAGGTGTGCGTAGACTGGCGCTTGGCTGGCGGTGTGCGTAGACTGGTGCTTGGCTGGCGGTGTGCGTGGACTGGCGCTTGGCTGGCGGTGTGCGTGGACTGGCGCTTGGCTGGCGGTGTGCGTGGACTGGCGCTTGGCTGGCAGTGTGCGTGGACTAGCGCTTGGCTGGCGGTGTGCATGGACTGGCGCTTGGCTGGCGGTGTGCGTGGACTGGCGCTTGGCTGGCGGTGTGCGTGGACTGGCGCTTGGCTGGAGGTGTGCGTAGACTGGCGCTTGGCTGGCGGTGTGCGTAGACTGGTGCTTGGCTGGCGGTGTGCGTGGACTGGTGCTTGGCTGGCGGTGTGCGTGGACTGGCGCTTGGCTGGCGGTGTGCGTGGACTGGCGCTTGGCTGGCGGTGTGCATGGACTGGCGCTTGGCTGGCGGTGTGCGTGGACTGGCGCTTGACTGGCGGTGTGCGTGGACTGGCGCTTGGCTGGCAGTGTGCGTGGACTGGCGCTTGGCTGGCGGTGTGCGTGGACTGGTGCTTGGCTGGCGGTGTGGGTGGACTTGCGCTTGGCTGGCGGTGTGGGTGGAGTGGCGCTTGGCTGGCGGTGTGTGAGTAGTGACTTGCTGCTGGTCACTACACACACTGCTAGCCAAACACCACTCCACGCAATCCGTGAGCTGGTGTGGTTGCTGTGTCAGGAATGTGGGCGTGTGAAAGTGATGGGCCCTTGAATGGCGTTGTCTGGTGGTGTGAGTGTTGTAATGTGCTGGGCCCGGGGCTGGTGGTGTGAATGGTTTTGTATGTGTCACACGTATGAAAGGTGTATGAATGGCCTGTAAAGAGGTTGGTGCCTTGTCGTGGCTTTACAGCTCACGAGCTGTGAGTCAATGGTTCAGTTTCTCGTCCTTTCAATTATTAACAGTGCATTTCATTTTTGTGAAATCTCTGGTTAATACAACTGTATATACTGAACCATCACTCACCCTCGTGCCAAATCCAACCAGTATGTCTGTGTGCTTGAGGAATAGGTGGTTGTGCAGAAATATTTGTCTTTTCTGTCTTTCTCAAGCCGGGTGTACCTTATCCCTTTTTATGACTGTTGTAATGTGTTGGTTTTGTGCCTGGTGGTGTGAATGATCTTGTATCACGTATGAAAGGTGTGTGAATGGCCTGTAAAGCGGTTGGGGCCTTGACGTGGCTTTACAGCTCACGAGCTGCGAGTCACTGGTTCAGTTTTTTGTTTTTTCAATTATTGACAGTGCATTTCATTTTTGTGAAATCTCTTGTTAATAAAATTTTATATACTGAACCATCACTCGCCCTCGTGCCAAATCCAACCAGTATGTGTGTGTGCTTGAGAAATAGATGGCTGTGCAGTATTCTTTGTCTTTTTTGTCTCTCTGTCAAGGTGTACATTCTATCTAAGAATAACCTACCAACTGTAGATATTGTCGTAAACTAAACACCCATGGGAGTACATGCTGCTGTCTCTCTTGTGGATCCCAACAAGTTATCTTACCCAGAATGTCCTGCAAACCTCAAATTGTGTCTGTCACATTTTTCTTGCATTATTGTGCCAACATTTTCACGCTGCAGACAGAAACAACAAATTTCCTACCCCTCCGCCTTTTTCCAAGTATCCCAATAGAAATGGTATCTCATTCGCGTGGGTGGGTCACAGACCCGCGACAGGCAAGGGCCCAAAACATATTGAGGCGACATCAAAATTGCCTATCACAAAACGACCTGGTTTTGCAAGGGAGGTCCCATGACTTTTTGGCCCGGGGCTCGGCGGCCACCTAGGGAAACCTACCAAACCCACACATTTCTGAAAAGTAGACACCTGGGGGATTCAAGGGAGGTATGGCTTGCATGGATCCCCCAACCTTTTCTTACCCAGAATCCCCTGCAAACCTGAAATTTTGCTGAAAAAATCACTTTTTTCACACATTTTTGTGTGGAAAAGTTGTGGCATCACCAGGCTGACACAAATTTCCTACCACCCAGCGTTCCCCCGGGTCTCCTGATAAAAATGGTGCCTCACTCGGGTGGGAGGCCCAAGTACCCGCGACAGGCAAGGGCCCAAAACGTATTGAGGGGACATCAAAATTGCCTATCACAAAATGACCTGGTTTTGCAAGGGGGGTCCCATGACTTTTTGGCCCGGGGCTCGGCGGCCACCTAGGGAAACCTACCAAACCCACACATTTCTGAAAACTAGACACCCGGGGGATTCCAGGGAGGTATGGCTTGCATGGATCCCCCAACGTTTTCTTACCCAGAATCCCCTGCAAACCTGAAATTTTGCTGAAAAAATCACTTTTTTCACACATTTTGTCTAGTTTTCAGAAATGTGTGGGTTTGGTAGGTTTCCCTAGGTGGCTGCCGAGCACCAGGCCAAAAACCCAGGGTACCCCCCTTGCAAAACCAGGTCGTTTTGAGATAGGCAATTTTGATGTCGCCTCACTATGTTTTGGGCCCTTGCCTGTCGCGGATACTTGGGCCTCCCACACGAGTGAGGCACCGTTTTCATCGGGAGACCCGGGGGAACGCTGGGTGGTAGGAAATTTGTGGCAGCCTGGTGATGCCACAACTTTCCCACACAAAAATGTGTGAAAAAAGGGATTTTTTCAGCTAAAATTGAGGTTTGCAGGGGATTCTGGGTAAGGAAACGTTGGGGCATCCACACAAGCCATACCTCCCTGGAATCCCCCGGGTGTCTAGTTTTCAGAAATGTGTGGGTTTGGTAGGTTTCTGTAGGTGGCCGCCGAGCACCGGGCCAAAAACCCAGGGTACCCCCCTTGCAAAACCAGGTCGTTTTGAGATAGGCAATTTTGATGTCGCCTCACTACGTTTTGGGCCCTTGCCTGTCGCGGGTACTTGGGCCTCCCTCACGAGTGAGGCACCGTTTACATCGGGAGACCCGGGGGAGCGCTGGGTGGTAGGAAATTTGTGTCAGCCTGGTGATGCCACAACTTTCCCACACAAAAATGTGTGAAAAAAGTGATTTTTTCAGCTAAATTTGAGGTTTGCAGGGGATTCTGGGTAAGGAAACGTTGGGGGATCCATGCAAGCCATACCTCCCTGGAATCCCCTGGGTGTCTAGTTTTCAGAAATGTGTGGGTTTGGTAGGTTTCCCTAGGTGCCGGCAGAGCTAGGGTTCAAAAACTACAGCTTGGCACTTTACCAAAAAAGGGTCATTTTTCACTGCGAAATTGAGGTGTGTCCACATTGCGTTTTGCGCAGTTTCCTGTCACGGGCACTAGGCCGACCCACACAAGTGAGGTACCATTTTTCTCGGAAGTCTTTGGGGAACGTGGGGTGGGTGGAAATTTGTGTATCCACGCGGATTCCAGAACTTTCCACCACAGAAATGTGGGGAAAATGTGTTTTTTTTGCCAATTCTTTAGGTTTGCAAGGGATTCTGGGTAACAGAACCTGGTGGGAGGCAGTCAAGTCACCCCATCCTGGATTCCCCTGGGTGTCTAGTTTTCAAAAATGTATAGGTTTGCTAGTTTTCCCTAGGTGCCGGCAGAGCTATGGTTCAAAAACTACAGCTAGGCACTTTGCCAAAAAAGGGTCATTTTTCACTGCGAAATTGAGGTGTGTCCACATTGCGTTTTGCGCCGTTTCCTGTTGCGGCCACTAGGCCGACCCACACAAGTGAGGTACCATTTTTCTCAGAAGACTTTGGGGAACGCGGGGTGGGTGGAAATTTGTGGATCCACGCAGATTCCAGAACTTTCCACCACAGAAATGTGGGGAAAATGTGTTTTTTTTGCCAATTGTTTAGGTTTGCAAGGGATTCTGGGTAACAGAACCTGGTGGGAGGCAGTCAAGTCACCCCATCCTAGATTCCCCTGGGTGTCTAGTTTTTAAAAATGTATAGGTTTGCTAGGTTTCCCTAGGTGCCGGCAGAGCTATGGTTCAAAAACTACAGCTAGGCACTTTGCCAAAAAAGGGTCATTTTTCACTGCGAAATTGAGGTGTGTCCACGTTGCGTTTTGCGCCGTTTCCTGACGCGGGCACTAGGCCGATCCACACAAGTGAGGTACCATTTTTCTCGGAAGACTTTGGGGAACGCGGGGTGGGTGTAAATTTGTGGATCCACGCAAATTCCACAACTTTACACCACAGAAATGTGAGGAAAATGTGGTTTTTTTGACAAAATTTTAGGTTTGCAAGGGATTCTGGGTAACATAACCTGGTGAGAGGCAGTCAAGTCACCCCATCCTGGATTCCCCTGGGTGTCTAGTTTTCAAAAATGTATAGGTTTGCTAGGTTTCCTGTTAGACTTGGCATCTTTTGGCGTGTTTCCCCTGACTTTTTGCTTTCTGACCTCCTGGTTTTGACTCTGTTTTTGCTGGTGTAATGATTCTGCGCACTTTCCTCACTGCGGTCCAGTGGGAAAGTGCAAGTGCTCCTGTATAAAATGTGTTATGGATTGGTGTTTCCATGATTGGCCTATTTGATTTATGTGTCAGTCCCTTGTAAAGTGCACTGAGAGTGCCAGGGCCTATAGATCAAATGCTGTTGGTGGGCTGCAGCACTGGATTGTGCCACCCACGCAAACAGCCCGTAAAGTGTAACTCTGGCCTGCCATTGCAGAGCCTGTATGCAGCCTGGGGCTGCCATGTCGACTTGGCGAGTGCACACACTTGCAAGTCCCTAAACCTTCAGTTTTCTACATGTTAGTCACCCCTAAGGTAGGCCCAAGGTACCCCTGTGGGCAGGGTGCATTGTATGTGAAAGGTAGGACATGCCCTGGTGTGTGTGGCATGTCCTGATAGTGAATTACAGCCTATTTCGTTTTTCACTATTGCAAGGCTACCTGTTCCCCATAGGCCAGAATGGGCAGTTTTGATTATTACAGCTTATAATCCTAACTGACCCAGGGAACATGGTAGAAATTCGAGTTTAGTATGCCTGGACTCAGAATGATAAAATGCATCTTTTAGTGAAGTTGGTTTTAACATTCTGTGTTTGAAAATACCACTTTTAGAAAGTGGGTATTTTCTTGTCTAACCATCCAAGCCTGCCTCTGCTAGGTTGTGTATTCCTTGTCTGGAGTGTGAGTGACAGGGGCTGGGGGATGCCAGGAGACAGGGTGAGTCAGCACAGGGCTGAATAGCAAGATCTACATGTAGATGGGTGGGAGGAGATGCACCTGGGACCTGAATAGGGCTGGGCCTTCCCTCCACAATGCTGGCTCCACCTCCTGTGGTGCGTCTGATGTCCCTGGCCTGCACTGTGAAAAGGAAAGAAGGAGACTTGTCAACAAAGTGCTCCAGGACTGACCAGAACTGGTTTGGACTAGGCAAAGGCCTCTCTGCCTTCAGAGAACAAAGAGAAATTGAGGATAAAAAGGGGGACCCAAACCCCAGAAAATTAGATCTCGCTGGAATCAAGGAACCTGCCAAGACGAAGAGCTGGAAGAGCTGCCAGGAGGAGTACTGCCCCTTTGCTGCGTTGTTGCTTTGTTGGGTTGGCCTGCAGCTGCTGCTTCTGCCTTGGGCAGTGAAAGGACTGGACTGAACTTTCTACTACTTGTGCTGAGAATCTCCAAGGGCCTGAAACCGAGCTGGCCTCCTGTTAAGAAGTCTCAGGGACTGCAAAGACTACACAACCCTCTGGGTACCGCTTCTGGAACCGCTGTTTCAGTTGCCACAGAGGAAGGGAACCGCAACCGACTCCGTCAACCGACTCCATCGCTGGCCCGGTGTCCTGTTTGCACCGCAGACCGCACCGTCCGCATCTCGCACCGCAACCCTGGTCTCACCGACGACGACATCCGACGCCATCGCCACCGAGCCGCTGCTTGCACCGTGACCTGTGGGCACCGCAGTTCGCATCGCATCGCTTCACTGTGCCAGCCGGACCAGACCGACGCTGTCGCTGCAACTGGCTCAACAATCGTGACCGCATCGCAGTTGGGGCACCGCTCGCACGCTTCGCGACTCACCGCTCCGACTCGCACCGCTGTCCGACGCCAGCTCCCGCACTCCGGCTTGGTCACCTGCATCGCAACCTGCCAGCACCGCATCGAGCACCGTCTCACCCTGCCCCGCACGCCTTGGACTCACCGACTCCGTCTGCACGATTGTCACCGAGCCGCTGCCTGCACCGCATCGAGAGGACACCGCGCCCTGCACCGCTTCCATCTTGCACCGCAACCGCGACGCATGCCGACCGGCTCGCACACTCCGTGCCCGCCACAACGAGAAAAGGTACTGTGACCGAGTCTGTTCACGACTCTGCTGGCCCGTATCGACGCGGTCGCCTGGAACTGTTAGACTCTGTGGTTTTCAGCATCGCGGTAGACTCGGACGGAGCTACCGACTCGTACGAACTTTGTTTTTGAACTATTCCTGCAAAGAAGAAGTTATCTTGCAACATAATCACTTTTAAAGTACTGTACTGTGGATTTTTATCGTATTTGGTCTTGTTTTAAAGTATATAAAAATATTGGATATTTTTCTAAACTGGTGTGGTGTCAGTTTGTAGTGCTTACACTGTATTACTGTTGGTTATGTGCAAATGCTTTACACACTGCCTCTAGAATAAGCCTGACTGCTCGTGCCAAGCTACCAAGGTGGTGAGCAGGGGTTATTTTAGGAGTGTAACTCCCTTGCCCTGACTAGGAAGAAGGGTCCCTACTTGGACAAAGGTGCAAGCCCTTGCCAACTAGAGATCCCATTACTAACATTTCCCTAGGTGCCGGCAGAGCTAGGGTTCAAAAACTACAGCTAGGCACTTTGCAAAAAAAGGGTAATTTTTCATTGTGAAAATGTGGTGTGTTCACGTTGGGTTTTGAGCCATTTCCTGTCGTGGACACTATGCCTACCCACACAAGTGAGGTACCATTTTTATCGGGAGACTTAGGGTAATTCAGATTTGTAAAGCAACTGTTATTACCTATTGACTTTCAATGCATTTCTGCATTCCAAATGAAAGACATTGTGTAAAAAGAAGTCATTTTAAAAATGACTGATAATTCTCATGCTAGTATGAGTATTCCCAATTTCGGAAATGTGCAAATATCTACTGTTTCTAAACTCTATATTTTGTTCCCATTTCAGAAATACATAGGTGTCTTTCATACCGATTTTTCCATGTATACATTTTCCCACAATAATTGCTATATACCCGGTACATAAAAAAAAAACATTGAAAATCACTGCTCAGTTTTTGACTCTGGGTTCGTCGGGTTCTTGGTGATGTAGGAAGGTGGAATCTGACTATATGGTTGCCCCCACTTTTTTCCTGGTGTTTGGCTGGTTTATGACTTAGTTGGACTGGGATCCTGCTATTCAGGGCCCCAGTCTACCTGCTTCCTCTATAAAAATGGTTTCGATGTGCCCTAGGCACATCTCTGATTGGAATCTGGAGTGCCCTTATAAGTCCCTAGTATATGGTATACTATGTACCCAGGGCATAGGTACCTCAGAGGCCTACCAGGGGCTGCAGCATGTATTGTGCCACCCCTGGAAGGCCATCCAAAATGACACCACAGGTCTGCTACTGCAGCCTGAGTAAAGTGGTGCATGCACCCCTTACAGTGGTATAGGCTACCTATATCACTACCATTGCACACACATATAAACCTATAAGTCACTCCTATGGCAGGCCTTACCAATCCTGAAGGCAGAGTGCTTGGTTCTTATGTGAGAGGGTGCCCCTGCATGAGCAGAGCCCCTCTACAGCATTCGGAGTCCCTCCTCTGATGCTGTTTGTGGTACAGCCTGACCATATACTCTTAAGTGCATTATATCCTCGCGGTACAATGCTAACTTTGGACTGGCTGCACCAAAACATGTCGTGTTTGGTGTCAAACATCTTGGAGTACTACCCCCCCGCCAGTCCTGGCGGCGGGGGTAGCATTCCACCCTTCTATAGGGAGAGACATGTACACACCGGGCTACCCGGTAACTTCTTTCCAGAGCCCTGGCATCACAAAATGGATGCCGCTGCCACAGACACGGGTCTGGCCTCCTGCTGCTGACTGAAACTCCGGCAGGGGAGGCCTGGACAATAGGTTTCCTGTCGCAGGGAGGTGTAACCACCTCCCCAGACAGGATAATGTGTATTGGGGCTGGGCGGGAGCACTCTCTGGTGCTCAAAAGTCCTGCACTGGGGGCACACTTGGTGTCCCTGTGCATATGCCAGTTCAAACCGGTTGCAGGGGCTACCTGCCCCTGCTCTGGCGCGAAACTGGACAAAGGGAATGGGTGTAACCACCCCTCTTCCCTGACCGTCCCATAGGTGGGTCCCCAGAGTATGTCCAACCCCCTAACTTAGTATAAGTATGGGACCCCAGTCCTTAGGACTTTAGATTACCCTGGACGAAACTCTGACACTGAATCCTGGACCTTCAACGCTCTACCTGAAGATTAGAGGACTGAAGAATCTCCCTTGGGGTCAAGGAGTGACTCCCCTGCTTGGCAGGCACCTAAGAAGCAATTGTCCGGTCTGCATCGCTGAAGCTCCCGCCGGACGCCGAAGTCTTTGCATCACCAGAGGTGGATTTCCAGACTTCCCCGAGGCTGCCCTGAGTCCCCAGCAAAGCTGAGGCCCATAGCTGTCGTGGGTAACGTGGAACCGTGACCCCTGGACACGGAGTACTTTTGCAAGTGCATCCTCTTCCTGGTCTCCCACAAAGTTGTGCTTTGGGCTCCGAGTAGCCCCCGCCTCCAGCACCGACTGCACTGAAGATCACTGGCCTCCACTCCACGAGTGTCCTGTGAGCCAGCTCCAAGTGCGTCTACTCAAGGCTCCTTCGCGGTTGCTAGTCCGTTGGCTAGTGGGCCCTCCCGAAGGCAACTCTTCTTCTGCTTGGGTTTTCCTGGTTGCTCCAGATGTGCCCTGACTTACCCTCGCTGGGTGAGTCCCCCAGACCTTGCTGGTCTGCATCAACGTCCTTTCTTTGTTTCTACGAGACTTGCCGTTGCCAAGGCTTGTTGGGTCCAATCCGGTCGCCGACACCCCTGTAATCGACAGACGTCGTGGGACAACTCGAATCCAGCTCCTGGTTGTCGTCGACGCCTCCTGGACCTCGTGGCTGAAGAGTCAAGACGACCGTCAACCTACCTGAAGCACTCGACATCGGTGGGCATCTGCTCATCGCCTTCCTGGTCACTGGCTAGTGACCCAGACTCTGTCCCCTCTGCTTTCAGGTTCTTCAGATCTTTGATCCACCCTTGGATCCACCCGAACACTTTCGACTTGGCCGCCAGCAGCACTTTGCAGCAGATCGCCATTGAAAACGACGACGAAACCCGACCCTGAAAGACACCTATGCACCCGGCTTCCCTGGGTGAGGTAACTCGAGTACTCCGGTGCTCCCGTGGGTATAGACTCTAGAACAACCTAGTTCTAAAGGGGTTTGCTCCAAGTCCTCCTCTAAGTGTCCTTTTTCTTTAAAATTCCAACCGCGACATTCCCCATAGAAGTCAACGGCGGCTCGCGGCTGTGTTCTCACACTGCAAGCGTCCCCCGTGGGTCCCCTGTGTCACTACCTTGGGTGGTTCCTTGAGGGCCAAGCACTTCTACAGGCTCTAGGCCTTGTGTCTAGCTCAGTTGTGGTTCTTATACCACTTTATTGGTATATGGTTTGGTACGCCCCTAGGGCTCAAACGTGTATTTGTGCTATTACTGTTGATAACTGACTTGTAACTTATGTATTTCGAACTCTAGCCTCATAAAGAGACTAGAGAGGTGTGTTTAAGACTAAATACATATATTTTATATATATACCTGGTGTGGTCCTCTTTCATTTGGTCACTCAAGAGATTATAGACTGGTAAAACAAGCTGCTTTACATTCCTTCAAGACTTAGCCTGAAGGCTACTCTCCATAGCTACCACTAGGATAGCTTTCAATAAAGGTTGTCTTTAACCTATCTCCAATAAGGGGTTGTTTGGACTGGTGCAAGGTGCCCACTATAATTAGTGGACAGCATATACCAGGCCAACTTCTCACATTGGTGTGCAGCGTGTGGGATTCCAGCTTGCTATTGTTTTACCAGATAATCTCAATTGAATTGATCAACTGAAAACCACTAAGGGTACCTTAGGTACATATAAATCAAGCTTAGGATACAGTAAGTTCTACTGAACTTAGAGTTGTGTGTTAAGGGATAGCACACCCTTTCTACAACTCAAGAGAGTTTAGTAGGCCACACTAGAGTAGGTAGTGCATACACCACACCACACTAGTAATGTCTTCACTGCCAGGAACCAGTGGGCTCCTGCCATCCAGATATGACAACCTCTCATACTTGGAATTAAGAGAGTTGTGCAAGGTTAGGAAGTTGAAGACAGGCAAAAATGCCAACACCCAACGTCTCCTGGAGATGCTTCTGCTAGATGATCTTAGAAGACCCATAAGGTCTGAAAGGGTAGGCAGAGAGGGTGAGGCAGAAGATGAGGGAGGGGCCAGGGATGAAAATGCCCAGGACCTGACCCCTGACACTGGCCAGGGGGATGACAATGATCCTGACCTGGAAAGTGCAGCTACTCCTGAGGAAGAGGAGGAGGCCCAGAATGACCTCCCCTTTGTCCCCCAGGAAGAGTTGTGAGTGTGCCCAGAAGGTCTAGATCTCCTTCTCAGGAGTCTAACCACTCTGACACCTCAGTAGGGACCTCTGTCTCCTCTCATAGGAGGGAATCCTCTCATGAGAGGAGAAAGAGACTGATTCAGTATGAACAAGCCCAGCTTGAGCTCAGAAAACAGCAGTTGGCTATAGACAGGGAGTCCCTAGATCTCTATAGACAGAGAAAAAGATGGGACTAGAGTCCCATGGTGGCAGCAATTTTCCCAGAGATAGGGAAAGGTCTTATGACCATAGAAACCTGAGCAAGATTGTCCCTCCCTACCAGAGTGGGGATGACATCCACAAATGGATAACTGCTCTAGAGAGGGCCTGTAAAGTACAGAGGGTCCCTCAGGAGCAGTGGGCAGCAATCTTGTGGCTCTCCTTTGCAGACAAAGGTAGAGATAAGCTCCTCACTGTTAGAGAGGAGGATGCTGACAATTACAAAGTCTTGAAGAGTGCTCTGATAGATGGGTTTGGCCTAACCACTGAACAGTATAGGTTGAAGTTCAGAGACACCCAAAAGGCTCAGACTCAAGACTGGGTTGATTTTGTAGATTGTGCTACTAAGGCTCTGGAAGGTTGGATACATGGCAGCAAGGTGCATGACTTTATAGGATTGTACAATTTGATTATGAGGAGCAGATCCTTAATAATTGTCAAAACCAGCTTTTACACCAGTACCTGGTGGACTCTGATCTGACCTCTCCCCAAGAATTGGGAAAGAAGGCAGACAAATGGGTCAGAACCAGGGTAAGGCCTAAAAAACAGGGTGGTGACCAGAAGAAAGATTCTACCAAGTCCCAAAAGAAAGGTGGGGATAAATCTAAAGATAAATCCACTACAGGGCCCCAAAAGTCCTCTTCTGGGGGTGGGTCCCCAACTCCTTCCTCTCCTGAAAAGAAACCCTATTGCCATGTCTGTAAAAGCCTGGACACTGGAAAACAGATCCCAGTTGCCCCAGGATTGGCAATAAAGAAAATGTTCCTCCAACAACTACTACCACCCCTCCTGGTACTACCAGTAGTAATCCTCCAGTTGGGAGTAGTGCACCCAAAAAGTTAGGTGCTTTTGCAAGAGGAACAGAGGTGGGCCCTAGTTTAGACAGGACCCCCTCAACAGACTCCTCTCACTCTGATGGTGGTATAGGATTTGCCACCTTTACCATGGGCCCCAATGCATTGGGCAGGTACAGACTGGAGCCAATAATTAATGGTCAGAAAGCTGTGGCATTTAGGGACACAGGGGCTAGTGTCACCATGGTGGCAGGGAAACTAGTCCCCCTCACCAGCTTTTACCTGAGTTTAGATACCAGGTAACCAACATTGATGGTGTCAGAACAGATCACCCCATGGCCATAGTCAATCTCAGCTGGGAAGGGGTCACAGGCCCAAAAATAGTGGCAGTGTCCCCAACCTTGCCTGTAGATTGCCTGATGGGCAATGATCTGGAAATTTCAGCCTGGGCTGAAGTTGAACACCAAACCCATCTGAGAATGCTGGGCATCCCTGTAAAAGTTAGTGGGGCTGTGATGGCCACAGCCCAAGCCCAGGGAAACTTTGGAGAGATGGAGCCTGGAAGAATGGCCCACTCTCCCCCAAAAGAGAGCACAAGGGTTGAAGAAAAGTCTTCTTCCCTCCAGACAGTAGGTAAGGGTCAGCCTCCTCAGGGAACTGACCCTACCCCTAGTGAAGGAACTACCCCAGAGGAATTCAGGCCTGGCCTGGCCCCACCCCTGATGGCAGAGGACCCTTCCAAGGTGGTACCCATTCTGGAGCAGGTAACCTGCCCCGCTCTACTCTGCCTCAGTCAGCCCAGGGCTGCAGAGGTCAGGGAGGTCAGTGGACCCCCCAGGGCCCCCTGTCCAGAGGAACCCCCCCATCAGCAGATTAGGGGCACCCAGTCTAGTAGCCCTAGCCAGGTGAAAATTCCTCAACACACTGAGGGATCCCCCCTACCTTTGTGTAGGGGCCTCCCCCAGAAGGACTCTGTTAGGCAAGGGCAAACCTGGGGCCAAAAGGTTCCAAACCTGCCATGTTCCTCCAGTGGTCCATCCAAAGGGACCCAACCCCCAGCTGTAGGCAGCCAAAGGTTGACCCTTAGAGCAAAGTGCAACTCAGTCATGGAAAGACAGGCATACATGGTGACCAGTGATCTGAGGAAGCTGAGACCAACCTTCCTAGGGCCTCACTTCCCTACTCAGACGCCTCACCAGCCTTGTACTTTACCAAAGCACACCACAGGTAGTAATTCCCCATGATGGAGACCCTCTCATACCCTTAGGGTGAGGGATTGCTTAGTGGACCATAAGACAGGGGGCAACCATGCTAGTGCAGGTGCTTCCTTATATGGCCACTTAGTCAATAAAGGCTCAACTGGCCAAGGTTAGCCTTATCTCCTTTCGTTTGGGGGGGGTTATGTAGGAAGGTGGAATCTGACTATATGGTTGCCCGCACTTTTTTCCTGGTGTTTGGCTGGATTATGACTTAGTTGGACTGGGATCCTGCTATTCAGGGCCCCAGTCTACCTGCTTCCTCTATAAAATGGTTTCGATGTGCCCTAGGCACATCTCTGATTGGAATCTGGAGTGCCCTTATAAGTCCCTAGTATATGGTATACTATGTACCCAGGGCATAGGTACCTCAGAGGCCTACCAGGGGCTGCAGCATGTATTGTGCCACCCCTGGAAGGCCATCCAAAATGACACCACAGGTCTGCTACTGCAGCCTGAGTAAGGTGGTGCATGCACCCCTTACTGTGGTATAGGCTACCTATATCACTACCATTGCACACACATATAAACCGATAATTCACTCCTATGGCAGGCCTTACCAATCCTGAAGGCAGAGTGCTTGGTTCTTATGTGAGAGGGTGCCCCTGCATGAGCAGAGCCCCTCTACAGCGTTCGGAGTCCCTCCTCTGATGCTGTTTGTGGTACAGCCTGACCATATACTCTTAAGTGCATTATATCCTCGCGGTACAATGCGAACTTTGGACTGGCTGCACCAAAACATGTCATGTTTGGTGTCAAACATCTTGGAATACTACCCCCCCGCCAGTCCTGGCAGCGGGGGTAGCATTCCACCCTTCTAGAGGGAGAGACATGTACACACCGGGCTACCCGGTAACTTCTTTCCAGAGCCCTGGCATCACAAAATGGATGCCGCTGCCACAGACACAGGTCTGGCCTCCTGCTGCTGACTGAAACTCCGGCAGGGGAGGCCTGGACAATAGGTTTCCTGTCGCAGGGAGGTGTAACCACCTCCCCAGACAGGATAATGTGTATTGGGGCTGGGCGGGAGCACTCTCTGGTGCTCAGAAGTCCTGCACTGGGGGCACACTTGGTGTCCCTGTGCATATGCCAGTTCAAACCGGTTGCAGGGGCTACGTGCCCCTGCTCTGGCGCGAAACTGGACAAAGGGAATGGGTGTAACCACCCCTCTTCCCTGACCCTCCCATAGGTGGGTCCCCAGAGTATGTCCAACCCCCTAACTTAGTATAAGTATGGGACCCCAGTCCTTAGGACTTTAGATTACCCTGGACGAAACTCTGACACTGAATCCTGGACCTTCAACGCTCTACCTGAAGATTAGAGGACTGAAGAATCTCCCTTGGGGTCAAGGAGTGACTCCCCTGCTTGGCAGGCACCTAAGAAGCAATTGTCCGGTCTGCATCGCTGAAGCTCCCGCCAGACGCCGAAGTCTTTGCATCACCAGAGGTGGATTTCCAGACTTCCCCGAGGCTGCCCTGAGTCCCCAGCAAAGCTGAGGCCCGTAGCTGTCGTGGGTAACGTGGAACCGTGACCCCATGACACCGAGTACTTTTGCAAGTGCATCCTCTTCCTGGTCTCCCACGAAGTTGTGCTTTGGGCTCCGAGTAGCCCCCGCCTCCAGCACCGACTGCACCGAAGACCACTGGCCTCCACTCCACGAGTGTCCTGTGAGCCAAGCTCCAAGTGCGTCCACTCGAGGCTCCTTTGCGGTCGCTAGTCCATTGGCTAGTGGGCCCTCCCGAAGGCAACTCTTCTTCTGCTTGGGCTTTCCTGGTTGCTCCAGACGTGCCCTGACTTACCCTTGCTGGGTGAGTCCCCCAGACCTTGCTGGTCTGCATCAACGTCCTTTCTTTGTTTCTACAAGACTTGCCGTTGCCAAGGCTTGTTTGGTCCAATCCGGTCGCCGACACCCCTGCAATCGACAGACGTCATGGGACAGCTCGAATCCAGCTCCTGGTCATCGTCGACACCTCCTGGACCTCGTGGCTGAAGAGTCAAGACAGCTGTCAACCTACCTGAAGCACCCAACATCGGTGGGCACCTGCTCATCGCCTTCCTGGTCACTGGCTAGTGACCCAGACTCTGTCCCCTCTGCTTTCAGGTTCTTCAGATCTTCGATCCACCCTTGGATCCACCCGAACACTTTCGACTTGGTCGCCAGCAGCACTTTGCAGCAGATCGCCATTGAAAACGATGACGAAACCCGACCCCGAAAGACACCTATGCACCCGGCTTCCCTGGGTGAGGTAACTCGAGTACTCCGGTGCTCCCGTGGGTATAGACTCTAGAACAACCTAGTTCTAAAGGGGTTTGCTCCAAGTCCTCTTCTAAGTGTCCTTTTTCTTTAAAACTCCAACCGCGACATTCCCCATAGAAGTCAACGGCGGCTCGCGGCTGTGTTCTCACACTGCACGCGTCCCCCGTGGGTCCCCTGTGTCACTACCTTGGGTGGTTCCTTGAGGGCCAAGCACTTCTACAGGCTCTAGGCCTTGTGTCTAGCTCAGTCGTGGTTCTTATACCACTTTATTGGTATATGGTTTGGTACGCCCCTAGGGCTCAAACGTGTATTTGTGCTATTACTGTTGATAACTGACTTGTAACTTATGTACTTCAAACTCTAGCCTCATAAAGAGACTAGAGGGGTGTGTTTAAGACTAAATACATATATTTTATATATATACCTGGTGTGGTCCTCTTTCATTTGGTCACTCAAGAGATTATAGACTGGTAAAACAAGCTGCTTTACATTCCTTCAAGACTTAGCCTGAAGGCTGCTCTCCATAGCTACCACTAGGATAGCTTTCAATAAAGGTTGTCTTTAACCTATCTCCAATAAGGGGTTGTTTGGACTGGTGCAAGGTGCCCACTATAATTAGTGGACAGCATATACCAGGCCAACTTCTCACAGTGAACCTACAAGTCCTATATATCCCCACAACCAGTAAGGTCCAGCGGATGTAATGGTATATTGCTTTCAAAGAGCTGTCATAATTAGAAGAAGTTACAGGTGAAAACGTTGACACAAAAGGCTGTTTTTTTCAACTAATTTTCAATTTTTCCTATATTTAACTGTTAGTTTCTATAAAGAAACCTATATGGATCTACACAAATGACCCCTTGCTAAATTCAGAATTTTGTCTACTTTTCTAAAATGTATAGCTTTCCAGGATCCATTATTGCTTTCATACCCATTTCTACCATTAACTGGAAGGAGGTTGAAAGCACAAAAAATAGCAAAAATAGGCTATGTCCCAGAAAAATGCCAAAACTGTGTAAAAAATGTTGGTTTTCTGACAAAAGTCTGTCATTCCCTAAAAGCTGGGAAAATGGTGACTTCAGCCCCACAAATCCTTTTTTGATACCATTTGCAGGGAAAAACCCAGACGCTTTCATTTGCAGCCCTTTTTTCCCATTTAAAAAATAAAATAAAAAATGTAGCTGTATTTTGGCTAATTTCTGGGACCCCTCCAGGGGAATCCACAAACCCTGGGTATCTTTACAATCCCCATGATGTTGGAAGAAAAGGACGCAAATTTGGCATGGATACCTTATGTGGTCAAGAAGTTACAGGGGCTTTAGCGCGCACTACCCCAAATAGCCAAAAAAAGGCTTAGCACGGGGGGGGAAAAGGCCTAGCAGCGAAGGGGTTAATGAAGGAGGCTATTTCCAAGACAACACATTAGTGCATGCAGTTGATGAATCTAGACAATGTTATGAGATGAAAAATGGTATTCCTCTTCCAAAGGAAGTAATGGTACCTAGAAATGTTGAGGAAGAGATTGCTGAAGAGATGCAAGGAAGGCGTAGACAGGTACCTGCGTACAAATGGAATTGTACTAGTGTTTGCAGTCTTCGTCAACAATCAATTGATATATTGAGAAATTTCCTCCGTATGTTTGCTTCTAGAAATTTGAAACAGAAAATACGTACTTTGCAAGGATTAGATCCATGCAAAGTAGGAAAGCATACTAATTTACAAGGACACTCACTAGCTTGTCTGTCAAAAATAGTGTCAAAGCAGCTTTCATCATTTTAGAATGTCTGTTGTACACCATACAATGAGAACTTTTGTTAGAAGGCATCTACTATGTAAAAACTCCTGCTCTATGTTTAGGACAAATGAATAGAGCTCTTTTGCATGGCAGTGTAGTAGAAGTAGAAAAGGTTTGTGATGATGTTGAATTTTGTTTTTTTGGACCAGAACAGCAGTGTAGGGAAAGTGAAGAGCTGCTAACAACAGGAGTTGCGGAAGAGAACAGAAGTATTAGTGTTGCTAATTTTGAACAAGAGATTAGAAACTTCAACGCAGTTTATTCAGAGCAACCAAACTGTGTTTGTATATGTTGTCAACGCACTCACTACAAGAATCAAACTTGTAATGTTGATTTGTACATTAAAACAGAATAATTAAATAATGATAAGTGGCGTGCATTTGCTGTTTACTTATTTGTAGAGGGATGATTTGACTTGTCCACCCGTCAAGTTATATGTAAGTATTGCTATAATAAGTTAGAGGAAAACAAAAGGCCTGCTAGAGCAGTACACAACAACTTAGAAACAGTACCTGTTCCAGAAGTACTTAAATATTTGAATGTTTATGAATCCATATTAATACAATCTATACATCCATTCCAAGCTATAGTTCGCATGGAGCCAAAGACAGGGAAATTATCTCCAAATGAGCTCCAGAAAGGTCTCAAAGGTAGAATTGTATACTTGTCATTAGATTTTAAGGAAAATATTGGAACTATAGGGGTACGGAGTACTTTGGAAGAGGGACTTGTAATTCGAATAAATGTTGTCCCAACCAAGAGTAAAAAGATATTGCAAGTGTTAGTAGATGTTAGTAAGTTTAAAAATGCAACTTCATATCTGATACAACATATCTTACATTAAAATGCAGAAAATCTTCAAGAGATCACACATATGGAGTACCCCTGGGCGAAGTTCGCGTAGCCGCGCTACGCGAGGCTACGCGAAGCGGCACAAAAACTCCGCAACGCTATGCGGAGCTACACGAGCATGCGGAGTTGCTACTTTCCGCATGCTCGTGTGTGCTCGCGTATGCTCGCAAGATGTTTTTGACGTTCGGCAACGCGGATGACGTGTTTTGGGGGAAATATCGCGCAAACTTCACCGCGCGGTCGCCAATGGGCGCGGCCATCTTGTTTTCCTATTCTTTGCATGGTTCTGGGGCCTGTTTTTCAATCCCTCTCCAATCTTTTCAATCCTTCGTTTTTTACACTGTTTTTCTGATCTTTTTTATTTATTATCTATCCCTCTCTGTCCCTAAGTGTATTTTTGGCGTTTTATTTCTACTTTTACTGTGTTTTTTTACTTTTTTCTACTGTTTTATATTACTTCCTTTTTTACTCTCCTACTTCTTCCCCTGACTTTAGTTTTTACTGCTAAATTTTCTTTTCCGCCCCAAGCCCACCCCAGAACCATGGCTAAGGGTACCGGCTCCAAGGGCAAGGTGCCTGTGCCCCAGAAGAGCCGCCTTTCTTGCGGCAGACTGCGCCCGGAAGGGGTGCAGGCCTGGTCCCTTTTTAGCGAGGCGGAGGTGGCTGCCCTTGTTTTTTTTGTGCAGCGCCACCTCCCCTTGACCTTGGCAGCAGGCCTGGCTTCGGGTACGCTACCCAGGAGCGTCACCGCTGATGGGCGAGGGTGCGCCGGGCAGTGTATCGCTGCTCTGGGGTCCAGCGCACCCATAACCAGCTGACCCACCGGTGGTCAGACATCTTGGACCTGGAGCAGGACCTGCTGGACCTGCTAGGTGTTGAGGTTGTGGGACTTGGTGTGTGTTCTCTAGACTGTGTTACTGTTATTGCGAATATAATCTTTTTCCGAATAGCAAGAATGCTGCTGCTTACATTGCAGGTAAATTACGTTTAAAAATCTTCTGTGATTGTTATTCTTCTAGACACAGGTGCTCGGCGCTACTAATCTTACTTGTTTGCAACTTTGCACTCGCTTGGGCTGATTATGTAAGAGTTTACTTTAGAGAACGTAAGTTAGGTAATGCTAGAGAGACTCTAGTCCTTCCTTTGTCCTCCTGTCACTAAGATAGTGGTGGATTGATAGGTAGTTTAGTTACTTAGTTACTTAGTATTAGTTGGTAATTTTTTAGCGGTCTGCGTGACGCATCCTTTGTCACGTCACGTGCTGCTGAGTGCTGCTTACTCCAGTCCTTAGTAGAACCTTTTGTAGTTTGTTAGTGAGTGAGTAATAGGCTTAGCAGAACGTCAGCAGCAACCAACCAACAATTTGGTGTATGTAAACATTTATGCATGCGTCCTCCATCTATGCATTTTGGGGACTAAAATAAATGGAAATGCAGACTTAGTGAACAATTGGCCCGTCTGGAATAGGTGGGCTAGGTCAGGTGGTACTTAGGCTTAGGATTCTGGAATCAGAATGGAACACTGGATTAGTGTTCATAAATAATAACTAGACGGTCCGCGAATCCCGCGATACTACTAATCGATCAGATTAGATAGGTCAATTTTATTGCAATTGTTGTTTATAAAAATGTTTTTTTGAGCGTTTTAAAAAATATTTTATTTGTTTCACACCAATTATCAATGTTTGTCTCTTTCTTTATTATATCTTACATGATCAGCACCCAGGGGTAAGAAGACGGGGTCAGAGTCGGCGGGAGCAGCTGGACAACAAGATGCCTCCCAATCCCAGGGCCAGGACCGCTCCTCTACCGAGGGCTCTGCTGCTGGCCCCAGTAAGTCCTCCAGTTGTTAATATTAATAATTATATTTCCCTTACTTTTACTGCACCTTATTTTTTCCGAACTATTATTTCCGTTTCCTAATTCTATTTTTTACCAAATCTTCTTCGATCTAGACTATCTGTTTCTAAATTCTTGTTCGTTGTTATCCCTGCCTCTAACTGCCTCTGCTCTGACTCTCTGTACTACTACTATATTAGTCTGTCTGTAGCTAAGCTTTGCCAGTTGGCCACTCTTTATTTTTATTTAAAAGGTTTTAAAACTCAGATTCACCAATAGCTCTAGCCACTGAGTCCAGTCCTTTGGGTTGTCCTCTTCTAGTCTTCTTAATCTTGAGAGGCTTTTCGATAATTCCCACCAACAAAATGCCCAACCAGATATTTTACTATTTTTGATAGGATAAGACATGCTCCTACTAGTGTCTCCTCTACTCTAGTACCCGATTTGTACTAGTGATGTATGTGGTATATATATATATATGTATTTTAACTTTTTTTTTCAATCTTGCTAGTGAAAAAGAATAAATAGGGGGAGGTGTATATGACATCTAAAAAATGTGTAATGTTTTTTCTAGGCGTACCGACCACCAGTGCCGGGGCCAGCGGCGGGGCAGGAGACGCCATCCAGAAGGGAGCAGTGGATGCGGCAGCTGCCACAGGGGTGGGTGAGCCAGCAGCAGTGGCGGGCGGTGGTAAGTTATACTTATATTCCTTACTTATTGACAATAGTTACACACTCGCTGCAAGGGTGTAAAGTACACTGTATGTTGAGAGAGACTAAGTTGTTGTGGACAACGGTTAAAGAAGACACCCTTTAATTAGCATTAGAGCAATAGCATTAGCGGTGGGAGTAGTAGTTGAGTAACTAATGGCCTCTTCTATCTGACTTCAACTCAGCTGGGAAAGTTTTATGGAGAAGACTAAGAGTCAGATGACCTTGATGGATGGGTTGAACGAAAAGGGAAAGAAGGATGGAAGGATGGAATGACGGGCGAGATGTAATATATATGACTGGCAGAGAAGGATATGTGGGATGCATGCATAGGTGGCTGATAGGAATCAGATGCATGGGTGGTTGAAGGATGGGTGGAAGGTGAAAGAAAAGATGCCTGCCTGGGTGGGTGAAACTGTATGGGGTGTTTCATGGGTCAAACTCAAAGGCAAGCAAGGAAGGAAGGACGCATGGGTGGTGGTTTAAAAAATAAAATAATTTTGTTGTTGTTGAAACAAACTAAGGTTTGTTGAGAGGTTAAGAAGAATGATACACATGTTTACTTTGAATGGATGGATGCCTGGATGGTATTCATCATAGCATAGGTGGAGACTGTCACTGGATGAAGAGTCTTTGAAGAGAATGTAAAGGAAAATAAACCGCGCCAGAGCAGCAAAGCCAAGGAGAATAGAAGTTGTATTTTCAGAATACTCCCTTGACTCACAGTAGTTTGCAAGCACAGCATATATATTGTGTATGTATGTTGTTATCAAGCGCCTCCCTCCGACTCAGAGGCCCACTCACTACCTATGTTAATTTATTTTCGACTGTGTCAGCCTGCCATGGGTGGCCTATCGGCTGCATGGTTGGTTACACAATCAATCAAAACAAAGTACCTCATGTCGTCCCATATATAAGCAATGATCATTTGGATCAGATATCATCTGCCTTGTTGTAGTAGTCAGGGCAGGGTGAAAGTGAAATTGAGAAGTTGCCCTAGATGTAACAGAGTATGGCCCGTGCCACCCATAATAGAAAAAATAAGATGATTGTGTAGTCAGCTTCCCCACCTGCAGACAGTAGTAATTAAAAATAACGCGAGCCTGCGTCACGAGTATGTTTGTCTTGGGCGCAAGCTGACTGAGCTGGCATGCCGGCTACAACAAGGTTACTTAATTTAGCTAAACAAGAGAGAAGAAGAAAACTGGTGAACTCGAGTCCATAGATACCACAAATGTTATGTACTGTGCTTGCTAGTGCTACTGTGCTACTATGTGTAGAATTAATTTTGAGTTACTGTTTTGCTAACAGTATTGGTTACAATAGTCTTTTTTCTTTTTTAATATAGCTACTCCTTCCCAACCAAAAGCAAAACCAGACAGGAAGGAGTTGGCAGCCATGGCCCGGCGCCGGAAGCTTGAGGCCATCCGCATGGATTATCGGCGGCTGGTGGCTCTGGCGGAGGAGGAGGAGGAGGCGGCAGCAGCTGCAGCCTCCTCCAATGCCCCGGGCCCCAGCCAGGCCCCTCGAGTGGTACGGCGCAGCGGTCAGGAAGCCGCCCACCGCACTTCATCCAGCACTGCTGCCCCCGTGGATGCAACTGTCGAGCTTTTAAGTGCTGCATGCTCCTCCGAATGGCGCGCCTAGAGGAGCAGGTAAAGGAGGTCCTGGTGATTAACCGGCGACTGCGAGCCCGCCGATAGAGATCCCGTTGGATTGCCCCTTCTTTATTCCTTTTTTTGGTGGGTGGGCATTGGGCTACGTTGGGGAAAAGTTGGGGTTTATATATTTATGGCCAATTTTATTTTTCAATTTAACGGACATTGGTTGGGCTCTTTATCTTTTTGGACATTGGTTGGGGTTAGGAAGAGGGTGGGTCAGGTGTTGTGGGATTTTTTACATTAGTTTATTTTTTTAGGGGATTAAAATATATTTATACTTAAACTTTACATACGATGTAAATGTTTTGTGGGGGGGTTACTCTTTTACATCACACGGTTACCTTCCTTTGCTGCTGCAGGGCCGCAGCCAGTTTTTGATTTAAATAATCTGCCGATTTTGTAACACACAAACAGATAGATGCGGTACCCTCACTGAGTGACTTGTCCTAGTACTGTCAGTCTCTCCTCCCAGTCTATGCAGTCTGCAACTGGACTCAAGGGTGTGGGTGTGTGAATTAGTGAATTAATTTCCATTATTAATTATGCCTCCCCCAAACTTCTTCTCTTACCTGTGATTGATGTTTAAACTTAGGCACAGCGATGGCTGCATGGTGATGATGGTTTGGTTTCCCAAGATGCCATGGTTGTGGTGGTAGTACAGTAGACACTGGCAGTAGCATTTGCAAAAAAAGAAAATAGGACAGTCAATCGCCTGAGAGAGACTCTGGAAGGAGTAGTAGAACGAAGTACAGCACAGTACACAAGAAGACTGCCAAACAAGAAGCCATAATAATGATGATTAGCAATGCTAAAGTAAAATAAAACATAATGGTGGCGGGGATAGCCTAGTACAACAAGTTACAAACTGTAGTTGACTCGAGTCACTCGACACAAGCATAACCTTTAGTGCTGTAAGGAGGGGGATGATGAATCCAATCGATGCCGGCAATTAATTATGATGCATTATGTTCCTTTGGAAAACAAAATTACTTGCAAATATACTGAGCATGGGTGGGCGTTGGCAAGCAGAAGAAGATCCTTGCCTTGCCTTGGAATTGAATTAGTGTTGCTTTCACCACATCCGCCCCAGCAAGTGTGTGATCAATTATTGGTGTAAATTTAATTTAGTCACACCTCAATATAAATCACAAAGCCCGGGGAAGAGGGTTAGGGTTTGATGAATGGTTGGGAAGGGGTATTTGAGGGAAAGGTTTGACAAAGACAAACACTACACATGGACAACAACAAGTGAACACACACAATCTTGGCAGACGACCATCATATATCTGTTAAGGGAGAAAAAGGAAATGCATGCATGATGATGACTTGATGGTTAATGATGATAAGTAGTACTTACTAACTGGACTAGTAGACAGTACAGGGCAGCAGTATATTATTAATTATGATTATGCTATTTGCCTTGCCTGTCTGCCCTCAAAGAGACCCAAATTACATACATTTTATGTTCTGTTGTACAGGGCTTCCTTTTAAAGCTAGCAAAGAAAATTAAAAAATATCTGTAGGGAAAAATTATAAGCAAAGAGCAAACATAATAACAACAACAAACACACACACACAGTCGTAATGATTGGAGAGAAAAAATAAATCAAATTATTTAAAAGATGATGAATGATACTAAAGTTACTGTATATTATCCTGGTCAAATTGGCGAGTTGCATCTCGGCATTCCTCTTGGTCCTCCCTTTCATGGACGCTGCGTCAGTCAATCTTGGGTGCCACTGCCTGCCTGGCGGATGCGGATTGGTAGGAGAGTGTGAGTTGTTTTTCTCTGTTTAGCACAGGGTAAAGGCCGGCCTGTAAGTGTAGATGGAAAAACAAAAGTGATATTGAAAAATCAAGGAGAAAAAAAAGCATGAATTACGGAGGAGTGCAAACACTTTCAGAGGCGGCATGGCTAAATCATGTCTCCTCTGTTGTATGTTTCCAGTTTTAACCTACAACAGCAACAGGACAGAGCAGACCCATGGCGCCCACCCAAACTCCACTTAGCTTAGATTTTGACTGAGCCAGACATTTACAGAGCACACATATACAGCAACATAGCATTTTCCAAAGTAAGTAACTAAATCAATGCACAGCTGTCAGTCATACCACTACTACACTCGTGAGGACTACTCTCGACTCCACCAATACACAGACTTGTAGGTCTGCTGTGGTTGTTGTTGACTTGTTTACCATTTATGCCACTTCGTGATTTGAAACGTCCTGAGTTATTCCATCAATCATCTCCGATCCGACTGACTGCGAAGATACTATGTGGTCATCATCATGGTGTTGTCCAACTCAGTCTGTAGTGTACCGAGTGAGTCCAGATTCCATATTCAAAAATGCAATGGATCGGCCTGCAGTAGAAGTACAATTTTGTTATTAAACAACAAGAAGGGAAACATTGACTTGAGTCACTTTTAGTGTGTAGATTAAATACTAGTACACTTTGACTTCATGTGCACAACAACAACAACACAAACACCAATCACTCAGAGTCCGCATCCAATGCATGCCATAATTAATTGTCCCTTCTCATCTTCAGTTAAGGGGCAGTCCCTCTCGGCTCAGAAAGGAGGATAGCTATAGTCATCATGTTCCACTTCTTTTGGAGGGACTCGACGAGGCAACATTTCTTGTACTATTCTCCATCCAATGTCTGGCTTGAGGGAAATGGATTTAGGGCGAGTCAGGACGATGGAGCAGGACTCAGAGGAGTGGACTTAAATGCACACAGCTGCAACACCAATATGGCAATAAAAAGAGAAGACGGTGGTGATGGATTTGTTGTGATTCGAACCAGAAAGACAGAGACACACACAAATAATAAAAGTAAATAAGGAAGAAAGAAAGCAACAAGTTGAAAGCCTAGTTGTCAGGGAAGTATAGCTCGTCCTCAAACTCTGGTGGTTCAACCAGAAGTAGGTCATCTAACACACTACTTCCGTCACCTAAGTCGCTGTCCTCATCTTCCTGCTGTGATTCACGTATTTTGTAATCCGGTGGTATAAAGTGCTGATTCATTTTGATCATGGTTAACCTCTCCACGTTTTTGGGCGAGAGACTGGTCCTTTTCACTTTTACAATGGCACCAGCAGCACTGAAAACACCCTCAGAAGAGACACTTGCGACAGGGCAAGCCAGATAGTTTATTGCCAGCATGCTCAGGGCTGGCCATTGGCGCCTTTTCCCATACCAATACACCAATGGGTTTTTATCAATGTAGACCTCTGTTGGGTCATCCAGATAGGCCCAGACCATCCGCTCAATGATCAGGGGTGCTCCGCTTTGCTGGGCCTCTTTTGCCTTTGCATCAGCACTGGACCTAACAAGCCCTTGCTGTAGATACCAATCTTGTGCCGATTTTACTGGGGCTGATGATCCTGTTCTTGCTGTTGTTGATAGTGTTGGTGACTGCTGTGAGCCAAACGCACTGCCCTCAGGCTCTGAAGTTGAACTTGACGCCGGATGCCCTGCAGTACTTGTTGTGGGTTGGAGTAGCGGGCCTTTAATTACCAGCCGTTCTTTTCCCAAGTCACTGGCTACCTCAGCTATCCAAGTTTTGTACTGGGCAACATCCACTTCTGAAAAAGGAATTAATGTCTTAGTGTTCAGTGCTGATTTGTACCGTGGATCCAGAATTGTGGCAGAAATGTAATGTTTGTCTGACACAATCTTAGTTTGCACCCTTGTATTTTCAGCTAAGCGAAGGGCTAAGCTCTCCACCAACTCATATGCTTCTTTTTTTTCCTCCACACCTGCGTACGTTTCAGACACCGCCTTCAGCTGTAGCTCTAGCATGTGCAACAATGGGATAGCTTGGCCCATAGTACAGTCCTCCTTGCTGACTTCACGTGTGAAGAGCTCGAAAGGAAGTAGCATCTCTGTCAGGCATTTAACTAGGCCCCATTGGTCCATCTCAACGGTCATGCCTTTCACAGTAGCATCCCCATGTCTTTGCATGACATAGTCATTGATTGGTCTGTACTGATCAAACATTAAGCATGTAATAAGTTGAGTTCCAACGTGTTGGCACCTCCTGGATGAGTGCTTTGACTGGCACTCTATGCTCATGTTGAATGATCCTCAGCTGCTTCTGGGCTTTAAAAGAATGGCTGAAATGTGTGCATATTCTTCTGCAGGTGGTCAGTAAGTTGCTGACTCGGTCTTCTTTTTTCAGAAAGTCTTGAACAATGATGTTAATGCAGTGCGCCAAACACAGGACCCTGAAATAGCCATCAGTGCGCATGGCCTTAACTATATTACTGCCATTGTCCGTGGCAACAAAACCAATGTTAAGCCCTCTTAGGGTGCAGCCATTCAAAGACCTTTCTGTTAAACTCTTCCAAAATGTTTGCAGCAGTATGAGATTTCTCCATGGCGAACATGGCTACAGCTGCATGTTTACGAGTGGCATTAAAAATCTCAGTAGTGTCAACAACACCTGCTGCAGATATCTTTTCTCTAACCCCCACAAAAGAGATCCAGTGTGCAGTGATGCACATGTAATCAGTGGCTTGGCAACTGGTCCACATGTCTGTTGTGAGGTGGATATTGTGAACAGCACTCTGCTGCAAACTTGTCCAAGCAATTCCAGCATGTCGTGATGTAGTGCTGGAACAGCAACTCTGGCGAAAAAGGACCGGCTGGGAACCTTCCATTATGGTCAGATGGCTGTCACAAATTCCAGAAAACCCACTTCTTCCACAAAAGAAAAAGGGAGAAGGTCCAGCGCTAACATTTTCGCCAGCTTCGCATTGTACAAACGTGCCATTGGGTGGTTGCGTTCGTACTGCCCCTCCGACCTAAGCATGCTGACAATGGTAGGCTGGATTTTTTTCCTTTCTGGTGCCGCTGATGCAGGTGACTTCTTGAACTCAGATGTTGTTAGGCTCAACGACTCACTTTTTTTCATTGCGGTACTCTGTTGCCTTGGTGTCTCAGCCTGACTCTTACTACGGTGCCACTGAGATGTTGCTGAGGATGATGACGATGTGGGCGTTAGTGGTACCACTGCACAGCTGGGGACCGGGCTACTTTGTGTACCAGAGAAAATGTCTCCCTCTTGTTCACCTTCCACCGCGATCGTATCTTCTTCTACTTCTTCATCCCCACCAACAGCAATGGGTGCAGTTTTTTGGCCGCTAAGGTGCTCCTCCCACTGGATCATGTGGTGTTTTTTCAGATGGGTTGTTTGTCCTCCGGTACCATAGTTTGTACCAAGCTTACCCTGACTAACACCTTGTCGACAAATTGAGCATATAGCAACGTTCTCCTCCTTACTGCTAACCGAAAAGAAGTCCCAAACTGGGGAGGTGAACTTTCTTGCGCTGCTGGAGGTGCCACTTGCAATGCCGGATGAACTGGAGGGTGTGCCTGGAATTTGACTCTGTGCAATACCACTACCTACTGAGGTGGTGGTTGTGCTGGATGTAGGTCCCTGCCGGGCCTTTGCAAATGCAAATATGGAAGCTGGAGGTGGTGTTACCTGTGTTGGTGGTATCCGTGCCACATCCCTCACAGCAATTTGGGATGGGGTAATAATGTCGGTCTCCATCTCCACTGGGGCGGGAGTGATGTTCATGATGACTGGCTCGTCAACATCCTCCTCTTCTACATCTACCTCCATAACTCTAAGGCTTTCTGTAACTTTCTTTTTCCATAGCCTTGTCTCGTGGCGTGTCTCACTCTCAGACTGAGCTGGTGGCTTCCAAGTGGCATCTAGATCATCAGAAGGGGGGCTTGAAGAAGAAGTTGATGGACTAACCCTCCTTTTCCTTGCTGGGGATCTGGAAGACAATGGATCTTCTGAAAGAGTGGCTTGCTCTTCTTCTTCCTCTGCAGGAAGCTCGATTTCCTGAACTGCCCCTACTTCGGGAGGAACAACTACTATTGTGGGCGGTGGTTGCGGCTGTTGTTGTGGCTGTTGTTGCAGCTGTTGTTGCCCACTTATCTGCTGAGTTTCCTCCTGCGTTGATTGGGTACTACTTTGCGATAACGATAAGTCAATTTCAACATCACTGCTCGTTGGCGTTTTCGCGATTAGACTGGCTGCCTCTGCGACACTCATGGGCTTGGGCCTAGGTTGGTGGGGTGGGCCCACTGATGCGGAGGTTCTGCTCCCAGCTTGCTCCCCAGACACCGCTGCTGCAGGATTAATTTTTTTTCCCCAAAAAACATCCTGGGCGGCACACCAGTCTTGGTAAGTGCCACTTCTTCCTTCTTCTGTTCCTTCTTCTCACTGGCAACTTTCTTGGTACTGGAGGATCTGGTACCTTTCTTTGGGGCCATCTTCTTCAGATGTCAGCAGGACGCAGTGGTACAAGTTGCAGAGATGTCTGTGGTCACACGTCACATGACGTCGTGCGCAGCAGGACTTCTGTCTGGCAGTACAATGGGTGATGATGACACCTCTTCCTCAGTCTTTTGTGCACCTAAAAGCAAAGAAGCCAAAAGAACATCAGTGAAATATTGCATTTGTTGTTGTGGTTCAATTACTACTAGTAGAAACAAACAAACATAATATATAACTTAGTGTGTAGCCATTTGTGAGACTTTGACAACAAGGGCTTTCATGGTATACTGTGTACACTCAGGAAGGATAGGTAAGAAGAAGAACAAAAACAAAAATACAAATGTAATGGAAGTGGAACCTGTTTGGCATTAATTTGCGCATCACGTCATTCAGGGAGCTGCAGCTGGCAAAGGGGATGGAAGCAGTAAGCCAAGAGGAACAAAGGAAAGACATGCAGGCCGATATGGCAAAAGCAGCACACTACTAAACTACCACCACAAAATGACCACCAGCCACATGGTCACTCACCACAAGCAGGAGGCCTGGAAAACAATGAACTCAAGCAGGCCTATAATATGGCCAGACAAAGGAGGCATGCTTGCTAAACAACACAGATTTAATGCAAAAATGCAAAAACGAAAATCCACAGGGCTAAAAAAGGTTGGAAAGTTACACAACACAAGTACAACCACACCACACACACATCCAACAAAGGCATTTATTTAACACACATCAAAAAAAGTGAAATAGTCCCCCCCAAAAACTTTTTGTAATTCAATCCAATGCCATCTATGCCCTAAATGATGTTTAAATTCAACAGACACCACAGAAACAGTTGTTTCATGCACCCATGAGTAGCTCTGGGCTTACTGGCTGAAAGGCCTATTTATTGGGCCAGACAACGGGGCTAGTGAATTAAATAAATATTGCAAATTGATTGCAAAAGTTGGAGAAAATGTAGTGAACTTTGCAACATGTTTCCTTTATAAAACAAAACTAGAAGAAAAATTACAAAGAAAAACAACTAGGCCCCTACTGAAACTACAGGCCACCCACAACAATACATAAAAAAAAAACAATGAAAAGTACAAAAAAAAATGTAGGTGCAATGCTCCAATCATATCCATGGAAGGACGATGGCGGACTAGTGCCGCCTCGTCTCGGACGCACCAGGAGAGGCTCCGGGCCAGCCTGCCTACCGCTGTATATGGCGTGCATTTTGTAAAAAGGAAGCGCTAGACAACCAAAAAGGGGAAAGATACCTGCATTCAGGACGAAGACTCATTGAAAACGGCGAGAGCGGCCGTGGCCGTGGTTGTACTCGGCGGTTCTGGCGGCTCAGGCTGATTCCCGACGCCAACGTGGACGCGGATGCTGGGATTAAAGAGGAACCTCCGACGGCTGTGGCTGTCTTTGCGGCTGGTGTGCTGGTCAGCGGGCTCCTGCGGCTCAGGGATCTATTGGTCGAGCCTTGCTAACCCTGTTAGTTTTGCCTTGGGAAATGCACCAGTGAGAAGAATGGCGCCACCGAAGACTACGGTGAAGTTAACCCGGGCTACTAGGGCTGCAGGCGCCCAAGGAACTTCACTGGGCGAAGAGACTGCGGCAGCAGCGATAACAAAAACCGGCGCAAAAGGAGGTACGTCTCGGGTTGGCAAACCGGCACTTCGTCTGCTACAAGAAGGGAAAGCTGCTGAACTTTTTTCTGGGGGAGGTCGTGGTTCAAACAGCTGATGCTATAGCAATAGAGACAATTTTGGGCAGTGTCGGTAAGAATGGTAAAAATGTTGCGCAGGAGGGAACCCCCAATAATAGCTCTTCTCCGGAGGCACTGTTAGTGCAAACTAGAGATACTTTGTTCTCTTTTGCAGCGCCAGTAGATACGGTGGCTGATACTGCTGGCCAGGGGAATGTGTCTGCCCTGGATCATATGGATCATATGGAGGCTCAGGTGTTGGGGGAGACTCCAGCTATTTTGGATGAGCCAATATTAGAAAAGGCTGATGAATCTACAGCAAGTGAAAATTTACCTGTTGATGACGGCGAGAGCCCAATTTTTATTGCCCAGGATTCTAATACTCTTAATCCAGAAGTGGAGGGTGATATATCCAATGATCCTAGGACCCAGGAGTCTCCTCCTATATAAATGGATCAGGGCGCTAAATCAAAAACAGGGAACCCATTAACGCCGGATACTATGATTAATAGGCGGGGGAAAACAGACGGGGGCCGCAACACACTTTTAACCCCTCTACTGAGAACAAGAATAAACAACTCAAGGTGGTTAAACCTCGCAAGAAGGGGACAGACTTGCAGCAAAGCTGGTACAACAGATCTGCTGCGCGCCGGAGAACCTGCCCAGAGAGTAGTCCTCTGCGTAAGTGGGTTCAAGCAAAGGGAGAGGTTAAGTCGTTGATCTCTCGATTGTCTGGCTCTAGCTCCGGTTCTGGTCTAAAAAATGGGCAGCTTAGGGTGAGCTCTAGCGACCAGGAGATCCATTTAACAGCTGGAAGGTCTGAGGTATCAACTATGATGGATCATTCAGTTCAGAACTGTCCAGGGACTGAGACTTTGCCAAATGGTGAACAGTCGCAAGACCAGACTTCAGTTAAGGAGCCGTCACTCACTGTAATATTGCAGGCATTGCAAGAGCAAAGACGAGAAGCACAAGATTACCATGCCCAGATCAGAGCTGATTACCTCAGTATTCAACAATCACTGAAGGAGGTGACGGGTACGGTGGCAGGCATAACAAGGGATGTAGCCGAGTTACAAACGAGGGTAGCAGAGACAGAGGAAACTATCACGACTACGGCTAAGTCAGTTCAGTCTCATGAGTTGCAGCTTTTGGCCTGTCAAAATAAAATTGAAGATTTGGAAAACCGGCAACGTCGGAACAATCTAAGAATATTTGGGGTTCCGGAAGGCAAGGAGGGATCAGATCCTCGTGCTTATGTGGTTCAGCTTCTTCAAAAAGCCTTTCCGGACCTGTCAGACCTGGATTGGGATTTTCAAGTCCAGAGGGCGCATAGGTTGCCCTTAACTTTGCAGAGACCCAGCTCCCGGTATCCCCGACCCATTCTGATTTTCTTTGGGAACTTTTTGTTAAGGCAGGCGATATCCTTGAAGGCTCGTCCTGGTTCTCCAATAGCTGTTGACTCTTTTTCCTTATTTGTTAGATCCGATTTAAGTCGTGTGACAACAGAGAAAAGGTGGAAAATGAGGCAACTTATCGATCCTATTAAAGCAGAAGGGGCACAAGTTTTTTTGCAGGAACCGGCTCGGCTGAAAGTTGTCAAGGATGGGCACTCACAATTTTTTTTGACGGATGTAGAGGCCAAACAAGCGCTGAACAAGTGGCAGATGGCCAGGGCACCTGGCAAGGCTGATAGGACTGATGGTGTTTAGCGTTTTTTTAGCATTTCTTTAAAAAGCAAAATGGGCAGAGATATGTGTTGCAGAATGGAGAAGAGATAGAGTCGGGGAGGCTGTTAAGGTGCCCTTTCTTCTGGAATTATACTGTTTCGGTTTCTCCTTTTTTCAGAAGGCTTATGCTTTAGTTTTTTCTGCTATGTACCATTTGGAATATCCGATTGAGGTCGGTGGGGGCTGGCTGGGGCCGTCTCCGGGGTGTGGTGAGATATCAGCTGCCATTTCCACGGCAGCTTTTTGGGGAGGGTGATTCCTTCTTTAGGATACTGGGTGGGGGGTGGAGGGTTGTTCATGTGGGGTTTTGGGGTGGGTGCACCTAAGGGTGTGGGGGTTGGAAAAAAAGAAAAACAAGTCAAAAAGAATGTTTATGGTTTTTTGAGTAGGTGGGGAAAGGCAGATTTTATTATTCTGAGTTGAGGTATGCTGTATATATGAAGGGATATGGCAATGATTAGGTGCTTGTCTTGGAATGTGTCAGGATTAAACAGAGGATCTAAAAGACAGTTAGTACGGGAGGAGCTTAGGGCATATAAACCTCACATAGTACTCCTTTCGGAGACACATTTAGCATATAAGGACCGAGGACTTCTTAATCAATTGGGCTTTCAGAATGTAATATGCACTTCACAGAATGTGTCGATAAGGGGTACTGCTATTATGGTTTCTAAGACATTGGACTGTCAAATCCATAAGGTATTAGCGGATCAAAGGGGGAGGTGGGCTCTGGCTCAAATCGAGATTAATAGTGTGAAATATGTGTTCTGTGTACTGTATGGTCCTAATGTGGATGATCCTGCCCTTTTTGATTTTATTTGTTTAGAACTATTGGGGTGGCAGGGGGAGTTAGTTGTTATGGGCGATTTCAACTGTGTCATTGATTATGCTATAGACTCAACTAGTCGGGCGCTAACTTCTAGGATGGGGAAGGTGAGAGCTTCCATTTTAGAATTTGGGCGTCTGCACTCACTGCAGGATGCGTGGCATTCTCTTTTTCCAACAACACCGGGTTATACATATTACTCCATACCACATAGACAGTATTCCAGGATCGATATGGCATGGATCTCAGATAGTATTTTATTAGGCTCGGACATGGAGGTGTGTCCACGGATTACATCCGACCATATCCCTATATTACTATCTTTTCGGGTTAAACCCGGGCCTAAAACGTCTCAACTCTTTTCTTTTCCGCATTATATTTTTACGGATTCTGATTTTATTTGTTTAGAACTATTGGGGTGGCAGGGGGAGTTAGTTGTTATGGGCGATTTCAACTGTGTCATTGATTATGCTATAGACTCAACTAGTCGGGCGCTAACTTCTAGTATGGGGAAGGTGAGAGCTTCCATTTTAGAATTTGGGCGTCTGCACTCACTGCAGGATGCGTGGCGTTCTCTATTTCCAACAACACCGGGTTATACATATTACTCCATACCACATAGACAGTATTCCAGGATCGATATGGCATGGATCTCAGATAGTATTTTATTAGGCTCGGACATGGAGGTGTGTCCTCGGATTACATCCGACCATATCCCTATATTACTATCTTTTCGGGTTAAACCCGGGCCTAAAACGTCTCAACTCTTTTCTTTTCCGCATTATATTTTTACGGATTCTGATTTTATTTGTTTAGAACTATTGGGGTGGCAGGGGGAGTTAGTTGTTATGGGCGATTTCAACTGTGTCATTGATTATGCTATAGACTCAACTAGTCGGGCGCTAACTTCTAGGATGGGGAAGGTGAGAGCTTCCATTTTAGAATTTGGGCGTCTGCACTCACTGCAGGATGCGTGGCGTTCTCTATTTCCAACAACACCGGGTTATACATATTACTCCATACCACATAGACAGTATTCCAGGATCGATATGGCATGGATCTCAGATAGTATTTTATTAGGCTCGGACATGGAGGTGTGTCCTCGGATTACATCCGACCATAACCCTATATTACTATCTTTTCGGGTTAAACCCGGGCCTAAAACGTCTCAACTCTTTTCTTTTCCGCATTATCTTTTTACGGATTCTGAATATTTGGTTTTTATTGCTAAAAAACTATCGGAATATCTAGAAGATAACCTGGGGTCTGCCTCCCCTTTTGTGGTATGGGATGCAATGAAGGCATATATTCGAGGAGCTACCAAGCAATTTGTCTATTATCAGAATATAGAACGAGAGAAGTTAGCCAAGGAAGCCTATCAAAAGCTTATAACCAGCGAACTCCAGCATGCTGAGGCGGTCCGGTAGGGGGCAGCAGACCAGGATTCTTTGTATGCCTCTCTAGTGGAGGACAGGGTGGCGATGACTAGAGTTTTTAAAGAGAAGGTAGCGGCGAGCTTCATTAAGCATAAGATACTACAATACGAGTACGGAGATCAATTTGGGAAAGTACTTGCTCATCAGCTTAAGGATAATCGCCTTAAGACGACGATTAAAACTATCAAGGGCGAGGGGGGTACACTATATAGACGCCCACAGGATATTGCTGATCAATTTTCTATTTTTTATCAGCAATTATACTCTCCAGATGCTGCTCAAGATCTGACAAATATGCATGGCTATCTGGAAGAGAATAACCTCCCGGTGCTGACGGCTGAAGACTTGCTCTTATTAGAGCAGGAAATTACATAGGAAGAAATTGAGGAAGCAATAGGGGGGCTCCCGCTGGGGAAGGCGACTGGGGAGGATACTATCCCTGTTGAATTTTATAAGAGCTGCAAAAATATGGTGGCCCCAGTGCTAAGAGAAGTAATTAAACAAATTGGGGCAACAGGCCGAGTTCCAAATTCATGGAATATTGCTAATATAATTTTTTTTTAAAAAAAGGATAAGGCACCGGAGGAACGTGCTTCTTATCGCCCAATCTCTTTAATCAATGCAGATGCTAAGATCTTTGCCAAGATACTAGCCACCCGGTTAGCCCCTATGATGGCCGGCCTGGTTTCTCCCCAGCAACAGGGATTTATACAAGGGAGAGACACCACTGCCCATTTTTGATGCTGCAGGGAAGTTAAAAACTAACTTGGGCATGGTATTATTAGATGCAGAAAAAGCATTTGACCGGGTGGCTTGGGAATATCTCTGGGCAACACTTACTGCATTTGGGGTAAGGGAGAAATTTCGTAAATGGGTTCAAGCTATGTATCACAGTCCTATGGCCAGATTGCTTTATTGTAATGTTCAAACAGCTCCTTTTTCATTCGCTGTGGTACTAGACAGGGCTGTCCCCTCTCCCCTCTCCTATTTGCTCTCTATATCGAGCCATTTATTAGGGCACTCCTGGCTAATGTCAGGATATGTCCTCTGAATATTGGGCAACGCCTGTTGAAACTTACCGCGTATGCGGACGATACAGCAATTTTTTCGGCTGATCCAAGTTTAGCAATAGAGGGTATCAATACGGAAGCTAAGAAGTTCGGCCTCTTTTCGGGCTATAAATTAAAATTTAATAAAACGCAAGTCCTTCTTAACTTTCAACCGGAATCTCCGATGGAAGGCGTTTGCCCGACCGCTAGGTATCTAGGGGTTTGTATATCGCCCAGGGTCGAACTTATTAATCGATTAAATTATGATCCTCTCTTAGCTACTATTACTAAGCAATTGAAATTATGGCACAAGCTTCCTATCAGTATTTTGGGTAGGTGTAACATCATTAAGATGAAGATACTACCTAAATTTTTGTATTTATTTCGGTCGATTCCGTTGCGCATTCCTAATCTTTTTTTTAGTAAACTGGATGGGGTTTCAAGCAGCTTTATTTGGGGGTATAAGAAGTCGAGACGTGCTATGGAATTAATGAAGCTTCCGTATAAACAGGGGGGTCTAGAACTCCCCGACTTTAAGTTGTATTTTTGGGCTGCATTTATTGGTTGTCTGCGTAGCCTCTTGAACCCAGAGAAAGAGGATTTTGGCATTGGCTTGTTCTTGATCCAGAGAGCCAGATGTTTCTATATCGAATTAACGACCCTAATTATTTCAAACGGGTACGATTCAAGACTATTAGAGATTGTGCTCATATTTGGCAGGGCATCATGGCTAGATCTTCATTATCTTTAATACATGATAAGCTCTCTCTCTGGGGTAACCCGATGTTGCCTGGGATATTTCAGGATTCTGCGGGCCAGCAATGGGCGAAGCAGGGAGTCCATTACCTGGGGCAGCTGTATGATTGTAATGGTTTTAAATCATTTGAGAATCTACAACTTACTTTTGCCGTCCCCCAACGGATGTTTTTTAAATATCTTCAGGTCAGGGACTATCTCACGAGACACCGTGCTATCCGGAATGTTTCAAGCTCAGGGGTTTGGGAGTGCTTGTGTGCTCAGAACAGGCAGGCAGCCATTAGTTGGATGTATCGATCTCTTTACCAGCTCAGACCTGATGGCTGTGAAAAATTAGCGTCAAGATGGAGTGAGACCTTGGGGATAAATATTACCATAGGGGAGGTAAAAACTGCTTTTGATATCATAGCACGTTCGGTACACTCGGTCAATCTACGACTGCAACAATTTTGGACGATCTGTGCACTTTACTATACACTGGAGATCGCTGGATGGTCTTAAGGGAGGGTCACGGGGGGTACGGTGCAATTGCCCCAAGTGTGGGCTATTTGCAGCTGACATGATTCATATGTTTGTTACATGCCCAGATTTAGGTCTTTACTGGCAGAAGATACGATTAGTTATTAAACTCCGACTTGGGGTGGAATATACATTTACGATAGCTGAGAAAATGCTTGGTTACAAAAGATGGTGGCGAGCATAAATTTATAATTGCAATCATGTTAGTTGCCGCCCGGCTGGCGATAGCCAGAGCCTGGATTTCACCTAAGCCTCCTTCAGTAATGGAGTGGTGGTTAATTGTAAGGGAAATTGGCGAAAGAGAGAAGGCTCTGGCTAATGTAAGGGGTATCCGCACCCTACAAAAATTTGATTCTATATGGGGCTGCTTAGATGATGCATAAGCCGATGGTTTTAGGAGATTAGGATGCATTTTTTTTGTTTTTGTTTATTATTTATTTTCCCTGTTCAGTAAATTTTTGTATCTGTGTTAAGCATTCATTTTTAGATGTTAATTTGTATACCGAATTTCGATACCTTAACTTAGACTCATACTACAATATTTCTTTATATTTTTTTTATTACTTTGGTAATTGACTCATTTTTTCCGTTTTTTCTTGTATTTTGCATTATTGTGGATCAGAATATGTGAATGTATTTCTTTTTGACAATAAAAAAAGCAATGCTCCAATCAAACAAACAACACCAATTCTCCAACTTACTTGTAAAATCTCAAATCCAAAAGTCCTCAAATCCAATGATATATGATGCAGCAGGCACAAATAGTGATCCTTCCAGCTCCAAATCCAAATGAAAAGTGAACAGGACATGGACAAAGCACTGGGAGGAGCCTACTGGACAGGAACAGGAAGTTGGAGACTCTGGGGCACTTCCTTCCCCTTAAAAAAGTAAAAAAAGAAAAAGGACTCCTTGCACAAAAAAGTACAGCCAAATGTGAATCTGAGGAGTTTTTTTCATCCAAATCATCATTTTCGAGAAGGTTTTATGCTGCTCGCGAGATATTCTTCTCCAGATTGCAAATTCTGCGTGTTCGGCATCGCGATCTTCAAGGAACTTCCATCGGATGTCCGATGGCGCGTCCGAGTGACGTGTTCGCGATCGCACACTCTCGCAGGATCATGCGGCCGGCTACCAAAATCTCGTGGCGCACGCGAACGGATAGGAAATCTCGTCGGCAAACGCAGGGATCCCGGTAAGTCGCTACCGCGCGCGTGAAAACGCATTTTGAAAGCGCGAAGAAGAAAAAAACTCCCCTCCGCTGCGGATCGCGGAGTTTTCGGTAACTCTGCGTTCTACGCGGAACGCGGAGTTCCCAAAAATCCGCAAACTCCGCGAGCGGAGAGGATTTTAACACCCAGGGTTAATATGGAGGACAATACATCATCATCAACAGGTCAGATAGAAAAAGTGGATCGTTCCGGGTAGAAGAAATTTATGAACATTACCGCATACATCCTCTACATTCAAAAGACATTGTGGGTGATTCTATTGATGTATATCAACTAAAAGAAGCCAAAGGAAGTCTGTTAAGTGTATGGGAAAAAAGTTTAGAAGCTCGCTGTTTTCCTCATCTCTTTCTTACAGGAGTAAGTACAAATACCTGTGGACGAGTACAGATCTACTAAACTTTATTTAGAGGATCCTAGATTTCATCAATGTATCCCTTATATGTTTCATCTATTATTTGAAAGTGATTTGTCTGCATTGTGTTATGTTGTAAATCACATTTTAAAAACAGGACTAAATTTGCAAAATCTATGTGCAAGAGAATTTGTAGAGAAAATTCACGGAAAAGATGAACAACTGGAATATAACTTGGTTCATCTCATGACATGTCAATGTGGCACCCATGAATATTGGTACGTCACCATGGTGAACCAAAATACATGTTGAGAAATTTAGGAGCACCTACATGGTTTCTAACCCCTTTGCTGCTAAGCCTTTTTCCCCCCCTGTGCTAAGCCTTTTTCTGGCTATTTGGGGTAGTTTGCGCTTAGGCCCCTGTAACGTTTTGACCACATAAGGTATCCACGCCAAATTTGTGTCCTTTTCTTCTAACATCATGGGTATTTTAAACGTACCCAGGGTTTGTTGATTACCCTGGAGGGGTCCAGTGGTGGCTCGCATAGGGCGTGCTGCGGGGTGGTGGGGCGGGACGGGGGAGGGGCAAGGTGGGGGGGTAGTAAACTCAGACATACGATGGAATGGAGGAAAGTAATTATTCCGTTCCTCCGTTCCGTCGTATGTCCGAGTTTCGCCCCAACCCTGATCCTCCCCCGCCCCGCCCCACCGCCCGCAGCACGCCCTATGTCTGAGTTTACTAACCCCCCAACCCTGCCCCTCCCCCACCCCGCCCCACCGCCCCGCAGCACGCCCTATGCGAGCCGCCACTGGAGGGGACCCAGAAATTAGCCAAAATACAGCTAATTATGTTTTGGAGGGGAAAAATGGGGGGAAAAGTGCTGCAAATGAAAGCATCTGTTTTTTTCCCTGCAAATGGTATTTACAAAGGGTTTGTGGTGCTGAAGTCACCATCTTCCCAGCTTTCAGGGACTTAAAGACCTTTGTCTGAAAACCAACATTTTTTACACACAGTTTTGGCATTTTACTGGGACATAGCCTATTTTTGCTATTTTTTGTGCTTTCAACCTTCCTCCAGTTAATGATAAAAATGGGTATGTAAACAATAATGGATCCTGCAAAGCTATACATTTCAGAAAAGTAGACAACATTCTGAATTTAGCAAGGGGTCATTTGTGAAGATCCTTCAAGGTTTTTTTATAGAAACTAACAGTTGAAAATTGGAAATATTGAACATGAGTTGGAAAAAACAGCTATTTGTGCCAACGTTTTCACCTGTAACTTCTTCTAAGTATGACAGATTTTGTAAAACAATATACTGTTACATTCGCTAGATCTTTCTGGTTGTGGGGATATATAGGACTTGTAGGTTCACCAAGAACCCAACGAACCGAGAGTCAATAACTGAACAGAGTCTTGCAATGGTTTTTTATTGTGTACCGGGTATATAGCAATTCATTTGGGAAAATATAAACAGTGAAAAATCGGTATGAAAGACACCTATGTATTTCTGAAATGGGAACAAAATATAGAGTTTAGAAACAGTAGCAATTAGCGCATCTCCAAAATTGTGGGTACCCATACTAGCATGTGAATTACAGCACATTTTTCAAAGTGACTTCCTTTTCATACATTGTCTTTCATTTGGAAGGCAGAAATGCATCGAAAGTCAATAGGTAATAACAGTTGCTCTACAATTCTGTGTTCCCCTAAGTCTCCAGATAAAAATGGTACCTCACTTGTGTGGGTACGCCTAGTGCCCACAACAGAAAACGGCCCAAAACGCAACGTGGGCACACCACATTTTTACAGTGAAAACTGACCGTTTTTTGCAAAGTGCCTAGCTGTAGATTTTGAACTCTAAATCTGCTGGCACCTAGGGAAACCTAGCAGACCTATACATTTTTGAAAACTAGACACCCAGGGGAATCCAGGATGGGGTGACTTGACTGCCTCCCACCAGGTTCTGTTACCCAGAATCCCTTGCAAACCTCAAACTTTGTAAAAAAAAACACATTTCCCTCACATTTCTGTGATGGAAAGTTCTGGAATCTGCGTGGATCCACAAAATTTCACCCACCCCGCATTTCCCAAAGTCTTCCGAGAAAAATGGTACCTCACTTATGTGGGTTGGCCATGTGCCCGTGACATGAAATGGCCCAAAACGCAACGTGGACACACCACATTTTTACAGTGAAAACTGGCCCTTTTTTGGCAAAGTGCTTAGCTGTAGATTTTGAACCCTAGCTCTGCCAGCACCTATACATTTTTTTAATTTAGACACCCAGGGAAACCAGGATGGGGTGACTTGTTTGGCTCTCACAAGGTTCTGTTACCCAGAATCCCTTGCAAACCTCAAAGTTTGTAAAAAAAAACAAATTTTCCTCACATTTCTGTGATGGAAAGTTCTGGAATCTGCATGGATCCACAAAATTCCACCCATCCCGGATTCCCCAAAGTCTTCCAAGAAAAATGGTACCCCACTTGTGTGGGAAGGCCTAGTGCCCACGTCACTAAATGGCCCAAAACGCAACCTGGACACACAACATTTTTACAGTGAAAACTGACCCTTTTTTTCAAAGTGCCTAGCTGTGGATTTTGAACCTCAGCTCTGCCGGTACCTAGGGAAACCTAGCAAACCCATACATTTTTGAAAACTAGATACCCAGGGAAATCCAGGATGGGGTGACTTGTCTGGCTCTCACCAGGTTCTGTTGCCCAGAATCCCTTGCAAACCTCAAACTTTGTAAAAAAAAAAAATACATTTACCTCACATTTCTGTGATGGAAAGTTCTGGAATCTGCGTGGATCCACAAAATTCCACCCACCCCGCATTCCCCAAAGTCTTTCGAGAAAAATGGTACCTCACTTGTGTGGGTAGGCCTAGTGCCCGCAACAGGAATCAGCCCAAAACGCACCACGGACACACCACACATTTTACAGTGAAACCTGACCCCTTTTTTCAAAGTGTCTAGCTGTGCATTTTGAACCCTACCTCTGCCGGCACCTAGGGAAACCTAGCAAACCTATACATTTTTGAAACTAGACACCCAGGGGAATCCAGGATGGGGTGACTTGTCTGGCTCTCACCAGGTTCTGTTACCCAGATCCCTGGCAAACCTCAAGGTTTGTAAAAAAAAAAAAAAATCCTCAGATTTCTGTGAAGGAAAGCTCTGGAATTTGTGTGGATCCACAAAATTCTACCCACCCTGCATTCCCCAAAGTCTTCCGAGAAAAATGGTACCTCACTTGTATAGTGCCCGCGACACGAAACGGCCCAAAACGCAACGTGGGCACACCACATTTTTACAGTGAAAACTGACCGTTTTTTGCAAAGTGCCTAGCTGTAGATTTTGAACCCTAAATCTGCTGGCACCTAGGGAAACCTAGCAGACCTATACATTTTTGAAAACTAGACACCCAGGGGAATCCAGGATGGGGTGACTTGTCTGGCTCTCACCAGGTTCTGTTATCCAGAAACCCTTGCAAACCTCAAAGTTTGTTAAAAAAAAAACACATTTGCCTTACATTTCTGTGATGGAAAGTTCTGGAATCTGCGTGGATCCACAAAATTCCACCCACACCGCATTCCCCAAAGTCTTCCAAGAAAAATGGTACCCCAGGTTCTGTTACCCAGAATTCCTTGCAAACCTCAAACTTTGTAAAAGAAAAACACATTTCCCTCACATTTCCGTGATGGAAAGTTCTGGAATCTGTGTGGATTCACACAATTCCACCCACCCCGCATTCCCCAAAGTATTCAGAGAAAAATGGTACCTCACTTGTGTGGGTAGGCCTAGGGGCTGCGACAGGAAACGACCCAAAATGCAACACGGACTCACCACATTTTTACAGTGCAAACTGACCCCTTTTTTCAATGTGTCTAGCTGTGCATTTTGAACCCTAGCTCTCCCAGCACCTAGGGAAACCTAGCAAACCTATACATTTTTCAAACTAGACACCCAGAGGAATCCCGGATGGGGTGACTTGTCTGGCTCTCACCAGGTTCTGTTACCCAGAATCCCTTGGAAACCTCAAACTTTGTAAAAATAACACATTTTCCTCACATTTCTGTGATGGAAAGTTCTGGAATCTGCGTGAATCCACAAAATTTCACCCACCCCGCCTTCCCCAAAGTCTTTCGAGAAAAATGGTACCTCACTTGTGTGGGTTGGCCTAGTGCACGCGACAGGAAACGGCCCAAAACGCAACGTGCACACACCACATTTTTACAGTGAAAACTGGCCCTATTTTTGCAAAGTGCTTAGCTGTAGATTTTGAACCCTAGCTCTGCCAGCACCTAGGGAAACCTAGGAAACCTATATGTTTTTTAAAACTAGACACCCAGGGGAATATAGTATGGGGTGACTTGTCTGGCTCTCACCAGGTTCTGTTACCCAGAATCCCTTGCAAACCTCACAGTTTCTAAAAAAAGAAAACATTTTCCTCACCTTTCTGTGATGGAAAGTTCTGGAATCTGCGTTGATCCACAAAATTCCACCTACCCCGCATTCCCCTAAGTCTTCCGAGAAAAATGGTACCTCACTTGTGTGGGTAGGCCTAGTGCCCGCGACAGGAAATGGCCCAAAACGCAACATGGACACACCACATTTCTATAGTGAAAACTGACCCCTTTTTTCAAAGTGTCTAGCTGTGCATTTTGAACCCTAGCTCTGCTGGCACCTAGGGAAACCTAGCAAACCTATACTTTTTTGAAACTAGACACCCAGGGAAATCCAGGATGGGGTGACTTGTCTGGCTCTCACCAGGTTCTGTTACCCAGATCCCTGGCAAACCTCAAAGTTTATAAAAAAAAACAAATTTTCCTCACATTTCTGTCATTGAAAGTTCTGGAATCTGCGTGGATCCAAAACATTTCACCCACCCCACATTCCCCAAAGTCTTCTGGGAGAAATGGTACCTCACTTGTGTCGGTAAGTCTAGTGCCCGCGACAGGAAGCGGCCCAAAACGCAACATGGAAACACCACATTTTTACCGTGAAAACTGACCCCTTTTTTACAAAGTACCTAGCTGTAGATTTTGAACCCAAACTCTGCCGGCACCTAGGGAAACCTAGCAAACCAATACATTTTTGAAAACTAGACACCCAGGGGAATCCAGGATGGGGTGACTTGTCTGGCTCTCACCAGGTTCTGGTACCCAGAATCCCTTGCAAACCTCAAACTTTGTAAAAAAAAAACATTTTCCTCACATTTCTGTGAAGGAAAGTTCTGGAATTTGTGAGAATCCACAAAATTCCACCCACCCTGCATTCCCCAAAGTCTTCCGAGATAAAATGGTACCTCACTTGTGTGGGTAGGCCTAGTGCCCGCGACAGGAAACGGCCCAAAACGCAACGTGGGCACACCACATTTTTACAGTGAAAACTGACAGTTTTTTGCAAAGTGCCTAGCTGTAGATTTTGAACCCTAAATCTGCTGGCACCTAGGGAAACCTAGCAGACCTATACATTTTTGAAAACTAGACACCCAGGGGAACTCAGAATGGGGTGACTTGTCTGGCTCTCACCAGGTTCTGTTACCCAGAATCTCTTGCAAACCTCAAACTTTGTAAAAAAACAAAACAAAATTTCCTCACATTTCTGTGATGGAAAGCTCTGGAAACTCAAAATTCCACCCACCCCGCATTCCCCAAAGTGTTCCGAGAAAAATGGCACTTCACTTTTGTGGGTAGGCCTACTACCCGTGACAGGAAACGGCCTAAAATGCAACGTGCACACACCACATTTTTACAGTGAAAACTGACCCCTTTTTTGCAAAGTGCCTAGAATGTAGATTTTGAACCCTAGCTCTGTCGGCACATAGGGAAACCTAGCAAACCTATACATTTTTTAAAACAAGACACCCAGGGGAATCCAGGATGGGGTGACTTCTGTGGCTGTCACCAGGTTTTGTTACCCAGAATCCCTTGCAAACCTCCAACTTTGTAAAAAAAAACATTTTCCTCACATTTCTGTGATGGAAAGTTCTGTAATTTGCGTGGATTTGCAAACTTCCACCCACCCGCATTCTCCAAAGTCTCCCGATAAAAATGGTGCCTCACTCGTGTGGGTGAGTCAAGTACCCGCGACAGGCAAGGGCCCTAAACGTATTGTGGGGACTTCAGAAAACGACCTGGTTTTGCAGGGGGGGCACCTGGGTTTTTGGCCCCAGGCTCAGTGGCCATCTAAGGAAACCTACCAAGCCCACACATTTATGAAAACTAGACACCAGGGGGAGTCCAGTGAGGTATGGCTTGCGTCGATCCCCCGTTTCCTTACCCAGAATCCCTTGCAAACCTCAAATTTTGCTGAAAAAATCAAATTTTTCTCAAATTTTTGTGTGGGAAAGTTGTAGGATCACCGGGCTGACACAAATTTCCTATCACCCAGCATTCCTGCAGGTCACCAGATAAAAATGGTACCTCACTTGTGTGGGTAGGCATACAAAAGTGGGTGGAAAAAGTGATTTTTACAGCTAAATTTGGGCAGGGAACCTTTGGGGGATCCATGCAAGCCATACCTCACTGGACTCCCCAGGGTGTCTAGTTTTTAGAAATGTTTGGGTTTGGTAGGTTTCCCAAGATGGCTGCCGAGCCCGAGGTCAAAAACTCAGGTGACCCCCCTTGCAAAACCAGGTTGTTTCGAAATAGGAAATTTTGATGTCTCCACAATACGTTTTGGGCCGTTCCCTGCCGCGGATACTAGGCCCATCCACATAAGTGAGGTACCATTTTTATCGGGAGACTTGGGGAAATGCTGGGTGGTAGGAAATTAGTTGTTTCTTTCTGAAGCGGGAAAATTATGACACAGTAATGCAAGGAAAATGTGAAGGACATTGTGGGTAAGATAACTTGTTGGTATCCACGAGAGAGACATCACCATGTACTCCCCTGGGTGTTTAGTTTACAAGAATATCTAGAGTTGGTAGGTTTTTCTTAGATGGAATGCACACCTTGCCAGAGAAAGACAGAAAAGACAAATATTACTGCACAATCATCTATTCCTCAAGCACACACATACTGGTTGGATTTGGGACGAGGGTGAGTGATGGTTCAGTATATACAATTTTATTAACAAGAAATTTCACAAAAATGAAATGCACTGTTAATAATTGAAAGGACAAGAAACTGAACCAGTGCCTCACAGCTCGTGAGCTGTAAAGCCGCGTCAAGGCCCCAACCACTTTACAGGCCATTCACACACCTTTCGTACATGATCACACAGGACCATTCACACCACCAGGCACGGAGCCAACACATTACAACATTCACAAAAAGGGACAAGGTACACCCTGCTTGAGAAAGACAGAAAAGACAAATATTGCTGCACAACCATCTATTCCTCAAGCACACACATACTCGTTGGATTTGGCACGAGGGTGAGTGATGGTTCAGTATATACAATTTTATTAACAAGAGATTTTACAAAAACGAAATGCACTGGTAATAATTGAAAGGACAAGAAACTGAACCATTGACTCACAGCTCGTGAGCTGTAAAGCCACGACAAGGCACCAACCTCTTTACAGGCCATTCATACACCTTTCATACGTTTGACACATACAAAACCATTCAGACCACCAGCCGCGGGCCCATCACATTACAACACTCACATCAGCAGACAGCGCCATTCAAGGGCCCATCACTTTCACACGCCCACATGCCTGACACAGCAACCACACCAGCTGACAGATTGTGTGGACTGGCGTTTGGCTACCAGTGTGTGTAGGGACCACCAGCAAATCACTACTCACACACCGCCAGCCAAGCGCCAGTCCATTCACACTACCAGCCAAGTGCCAGTCCATGCACACCACCAGCCAAGCGCCAGTCCACGCACACCACCAGCCAAGCGCCAGTCCACGCACACCGCCAGCCAAGCTCCAGTTCACGCACACCGCCAGCCAAGCGCCAGTCCACGCACACCACCAGCCAAGCGCCAGTCCACGCAGACCACCAGCCAAGCGCCAGTCCAAGCACATCGCCAGCCAAGCGCCAGTCCACGCACAGCCCCAGCCAAGCGCCAGCCTATGCACACCGCCAGCCAAGCGCCAGCCTATGCACACTGCCAGCCAAGCGCCAGCCTACACACACTGCCATCACATTTAGGGTTTTTTTTATACAAAAAAGAAAACAGAAATAAATTGTAAATAGATACAAATCTACTAACACAAAATCTGAAACTAAATACATTGCACTAATGCCAACCTTGAAACTGAACAAAAAAATATAAAACAATACAGACCAGGCAGTTCACGTTTCCACTCATGGATGCCCCCAAAAATTATTTTGCGTGTGGTGCATTCTAAAACAAGCAGGCACACACAGCGCAGGGTTAGAAGGACACTCGGGGCAGGACATACGAGTCTCCTTCTGCGTACCTCTTCGCCAACAGACTCTACATCTCCTACTGGGAAAGTCTTTTGAGGGCGTGGGAGGAATGTGATCAGGAAAGTGGCGATCCTTCAATCTATCCACATCCTCCACCACTCCAACTCTAGGAATACTTGCCTGTTCCACTACAACAAGACTGCTTATTACAGACTCCTGAAACTTAGCAAAAGTCATCTTTGACTCAGGACAACAATCCTTAAATACAACAAAAGCATTAAAGGTTGCCAAGTGGAAAAGATGGATAGCCAACTTCTTATACAAATGTAAGCCTTACAAAGAGCAGTGTAAGGTTCCAACCTCTGATCTACTCTATCAATGCCACCCATGTGCCTATTATAGTCTAAAATGCACACAGGTTTGCGCACTTCAGCAACCTGACCCCAAACAGTCACAGGTGAAGTGCTTTCATCATGGATGGTAGTCAGCATGTAGACATCTCTCCTGTCTGCAAACTTCACAGCTAGAAGTTCCTCGCTACGCAACGCACTGCACTGTTCCTTGCCCAAGCTTTTGACAAACAAGTTATTTTGGGAAACCTTTACGGTTAGAGCAAATTGTGCCACAAGCAACAGTGTCCACTTTGGCCAATTCCCTGAACAACACCAGTGCAGAAGTTACCTACATATAAATGGTGACCTTTGCTAAAATGTCCTCTACCAAGTTCCCACACAATTTTCTCAGTCACTTCAAAAGTGGCCGGACAACCAGGGGGGTCAGTCCTGGAATCCCTACCGGTGTGCACCCTGACATTAGAGACATATCCAGTCCTACTGTCACACAGCATATACAGCTTAATTCCATAGCGTGCCCTCTTACTAGGAATGTATCTCTTCCAGATTTGTGGGAGTCCACCGGGTAGCTCTAGAGTGGGGCCTAAGGCTGGCACTGTTGTCCCTCAAATACTGTTCAGCATACAAATTAGTCTGCTCAACAATCTCTGCCAAAAATACATCGTCCATAAACAACTGAAAAAACTTTATAGGCAAAACGTTTTCAGTATACACTCTACACCCTGGAACACCAGTAAAGTCTGGCAATGTCGGCTGCACTATGCCAATGGGGAGGTCTTGCAGCCCCAGGCTGCAACCCAGATGCCTCTTGCTGCACTATCGGCACATCAATATCCTCCTCTAAGACAGGCACTTCATCTGCACTAAGAGTGGCTTCATCATCCGATGATTCCTCGTGGACAGAAAACTCACTGCCAGAATCTTCCACTGCCTCCTCTGCCTCAGATGCAGAGTCAGTCTCTGAACCATGGTCAGAGGAAGACTAAAAAAGCATACCAACAACCTGCTGAGCAGTAATCCTGCGGCTAGCCATAATCCTTACAAAGAAAGGAGACTTCACAAACAAGTCAACAACAACCAACACTGTGCAAAATAAGTAATAAACAAAGTGTGGCTTTATCACAAAGATCTGTATACTCAAAAACAATATGACTCACTTGCCAAAGATTGCTACACTCACCAGCACCTACTCTGCAGAGACACAGCAAAAAGCAATGATATCCCACTAGAAAGAAAAAACAAAACCAATTACTCACAAGACAACAAAATACACATCAAGCACAAATGCAAAAAGATTTTGACACTCAAAAAACAGAAGCAAAACATACTGCTATTATTACACCATTTGCAAAAAACACATTCATGCAGGGAAATAAAACTTATTTCGAGTAAATAGTACAAAAAAAATTCTCGTACCAAACACATGCAACTACACAAACTGCAGAACCACCAGTAACGAAATCACAACCTGGAACAGTCTAAAGAGCAAAAGCCTTGAACTAGAATAAAAAGGAAAAATAAAACATGACAATTGCAATTCACAAGAAATAAAGCAATTAAAATTATAACACGCTATGTCACTACCCAAATGGTCAATCTGCCAGATGGGCCTTCAAATAAGGCTGAGAAAAATGGGGGGTGATCTTGCCCAAGGGATCGGGTGGGGTTTTCTGCCAGGCCGATCTATCCCCCAGGTGGGGCAGAAAACAGCTGACAGAAATTTGCCCCTTGCAAAAGAAAGATATCCCAGGTGCCTAGTAGGGTTTTCTGCCTCCCCCCGCTCCTGTCTAAGGGCAGAAAGGCCAAAAAAGGGGCAGATCTGTCCCCGGGGGGGGGGGCAGAAAATACATAAACATAATTTAACCCCCTTGGAAGCAACCCTTGGCCAAGGGGCCGCTTCCCTCTACAATAAAAAAGAATCCCTGGTGCCTAGTGGGGTTCTATGCCCCCCCTGGGGCAGTAAGGCCAAAAAAAAGCTGATCTGCCCCCGGGGGGGGGGGGGGCAGAAAAAACATAAACTTAATTTGCCCCTTTGGAAGTGACCCTTGCCCAAGGGGTCACTTCCATCTGCAATAAAAAAAAAACCCTGGTGCCTAATGGGGTTTTCTGCCTCCCCTGGGGGCAGAAAGGCCAAAAATGGGCCAATCAGCCCCAAGGAGGGCAGAAAAAACATAAACAAAATTTTACCCCCTTGGAAGCGACCCTTGCCCAAGGGGTCGCTTCCATTACACACAAAGCAAAATCCCTGGTGCCTAGTGGGGTTTTCTTCCCCCCATCCTGGGGGCAGAAAGGCCAAAAAAACGAGCTGAACTGCCCCAGGGAGGCAGAAAAAACATGCACTTAAATTCACCCCCCTTGGAAGCGACCGTTGCCCAAGGGGTTGCTTCCAGTACACAAAAAGAAAATCCCTGGTGCCTAGTGGGGTTTTCTGCCCCTCCCGGGGGCAGAAAGGCCAAATAAATGGGCCTATCTGTCCCAAGGGGGGCAGAAAAAGCATGCACAATTAATCACCCCCTTGAAAGTGACCCATGCCCAAGGGGTCGCTTCCATTGCACAAAAAACTAAATCCCTGGTACCTAGTGGGGGCATTTCTGCTGCACCATCGTGGCACTGTGCGTGATCGTGATGCAGAAATGCCATGCTAAGAGACATCAGGGGAGAGGAAAAACTCTTTCCTCTCCCCAGTGCCTCAATGCACAGGGAACCCCCCCGGGAACAGGAATAACCTACCTGTTCCTCCAGACACCTGAAAGCAAATGGCTTCCAGCGCATCCGGGGCTTCCTGATGATATCAGCACACACTGTGCGCGCTGACGTCATGGGATTGCCACAGGGGGGTCGGGGTGGCAGCGGAAGAGTTCCCCTGTGTGGGAAGTTTTTGGGCTGCCCATGGGGGGAGCGTCAGCGCTTCCACCATGGGTGGGTGCCATGACGGAGCGGTTCCATCATGAGCACACGCCCACCGTGGCTCATGACTGAACTGCTCCGTCATGAGCATGGAAGGGGTTAACACTCAGTTGTGATGCGTATGCATTGGACAATCTCCTTCAATTTTTATGTGAGGCAAAAACTAAATATAAAAGACATTGATCTAAGGACACCAGGAGAACTCTGCTCATTGGACCCAGCAAACGTTTGCGAGATATTTTAACCACAGATTTCAAGCCATGATGGCTTTTATCTGCAATAAAAGTAATCCACCTCTTGGTGAAGTGTCTGATTTCTTTTGGCGCAAAGAATACCAAGCCAGAGGTACTCCACATATTCACATGTTATTATGGGTAAAAGATGCCCCAAAGTTTGGAACAGATACTGATGAGTCTGCGTTGTCTTTCATAGAGCAGTATGTCACTTGCATCATCCCAAAGGAGAGTGATAACAAAATGTTAAGACAACAAGTTCTAAAATTCCAAAATCATAGGTGTGAGAAATACTGTTGTAGAAAATATACATCGAAAGGAATATTTTATACATGATGTCGTTTTGGATTTCCATGACCTGTGGTCTCAGAAGGAAGAGTTAATAGCTTTTTGTCTGCAGTCACCCACACTTTCACATTTAAATCACCAAAGAACACATACAACCTCAAAACAGTAGAAGCTTCAAAATACTTCAATGACTACAATCCTGTCATTTTGAAGCTGTGGAATGCGAATATGGATCTACAGTTTGTTGCAGGCAATTCAATTGCTGTTGTTCGAAAGTCAGAGAAAACAGAGATGAAGGAGATGTGGGAAGAGATTTCAGCAGAAATGACTCTTACAAAGAATTGTACAGTTTTAGTTTATTTATTTTTATTTTGACGGTTTTGTATAGCGCGAACAAGACCTTTGCGGGTTTCAGAGCGCTTTACAGGGCAAATATAGGTGATTGACATATACATATAAATACAATGAATTATGTGAATACAGTACTGGTAACTATTAGAGATTAGCACATATCTACAAGAGTGTATAAGAAAGTTCAGGTGAATTTGGACAAGAGAATCGATTTCACTTCTTTTTTGAAAAAAGCAGCGGACGGATTAAGTCTTGTTTCTGAGGGTAAGGCGTTCCAAATCCTGGGAGCCATTCCTGAAAAGGTACGATTGTATGTTTTCTTCTTGGACAAACGTTGTGGTTTAAGTAGAAGATTATCAGAACTCCTGGTAGATCTGTTACCTCCCGATAGTACTAGTTTCTCCGCTAGGTATCTCGGGGTTTTGTGATGCAATGCCTTATGTGTCATACAGGCGATTTTTAAATGGATTCTGGCCTCAAAAGGTAACCAGTTGAGGGCACGAAGGTCAGGAGAAATGTGGCAGTTTCTTTTGGTGCCTGTGATGAGTCTAGCGGCTGTATTGATTAAGGCTCCTAGCGGAGCGGTCGTTGATTTGGGAAGGCCGCAGAGAGCGACACTCCCATAGTCAGCTCTGGGAATTACTAGAGTTTGAACTGCCTATTTAAAGTCATTTGAGGGTATGAAGGGTTTCAGTTTTCTCAGGGTGTTCATCTGAAAATGTCCTCCTTTAGTTGCAGCGCTGATGTGCTTCTGCATATTTAGCTTATTATCCAGGGTTATTCCTAGAGATTTAGCGGAATCAATGATGAGGTTGACCGTCGAGTGCAGTTAGGTGCTTCATCCACTCGCGGATGATGGTTGGTTGGGGGGAGCGATTAAGAGGAATTCTGTTTTTAGTGTGTTTAGTTTTAAATGGTTCTTTGCCAGCCAGGTCTGTGTTTTTTGGAGCGTTGAATTAAGGGACTTGATGTCTTCAAGAGAGTGGACCTTAATGTAGAGTTGTGTGTCGTCGGCGTACATGTGATATTGGATATTTGAGGAGTTGAGAAGCTCAGTGAGTGGTTCCATAAACAGTTTGAAAAGGTTTTCTCACAGAGAGATAGGGTCCTATGAATGTGCAGACCGGTTAAGCTCAGCTAGTTTGTTTTCTAATTATAGAGGAGTTCTATGGGTGAGTTAGTGCTTGCTAATACTTGTAACAGAGTAGTAAAGTATTTTCCTGAAATTCAACATCTTGCTGAATTCAAGCCATACAGTACAGATATTCTGAAGACTAACATGCCGGATGTGTACTATCCAAGAAGGAGGCCTCATCTAGAAAGGATGTGTCCTTATGAAATACTTCAACATGATACATGAAAACATTGAAGAAAGAAAATTTGTTGTTTATGGATGTGAAGGATGTTTGGTCAGACATAACAAAGGAAATTTAATCAACCATCAAAAGCTAAGTTGCCAAACTGCAGATAAAAGAGAGTTTTTCTATTTAGCCCTGTTGCAGTTGTTTAAGTCTTGGCTAACTGAAAGTGAACTACTTGGAGAATCTGACTGTTATGAAGACTGTTTTAATGCTGTGGAAGACACTATTGAGTGCTCTGTGTTTCCAGTGTATCGTCAAATGTTGAGAGATGAAATTCAACGAGAAGAAACAATTGTTGCTGAGATAGCAAGAGGGAATTCTCAGAGTAGTCAAAGTTCAGTAGCTGGAAGTCAAGATCCTCTTGGAAAGCCAATCATTCAAAATGAAGCTGCAATATCCATAAGTGAGGTTGTCTTGTGGCTCATGGCCTGGCTGCCATGATGACTTTTGCGCACGTTACTCTTGGCCGTTGTTCTGTCGCCCTCTGCTACTGCCAAGTTATTTTACCACTGTCTGCATATTCTGTTTCTCACCTTTTCTCCTGTTCCCTTTGGGCTCAGTCTGAACAACAGTTACAAGGTCGAATAACACGTCCCTGGTTCTTACTGATTTGGCCCGTCCCTCGCACCTAGACATAACACCATGTACAGCTGCCATGGAGAAATTAGTGTGCTTTTAATAATGCGGTCGCCCGCTCTAGACACACTTGGAGACGACCTTTCCAGAGAGAAGAGCTGTGATTGTCTGCTGATGTAATTTTGCATCTAGAGACTGAGGTATGGGGGTTCGCTAGTCAAAACCCAGAGGTCTTCTATTTTCATAATAAACTGGCTTCCAGCACGGGGAGGGTGGTAATGTTAGTTAGACATATATCCACTGCTTTATGAGATGCTTTCCCCGTTCGTATTCTATGGAGTAGTAACTATGCTGATTATATTATTCATATGTATTATGCTATTAGTACTGACACGTGTACTGTATCTTAGAGCACGTAAGTTGAAATAAACATTTTAACCTATACAGTGTCTCTTCTTACGCATGTTGTGGACAGGTACGAGTGAGTGACGAAAGAGTGTTCTTGCCTCTGCGAGTCCTGAGAGAGAGAGATACCGTGTTCTGGGTTGTCTAATCATTGGTACATTAGTGCTAATGGGACGCTAAGGCTAGTTGGGTTGGGGTTTTGGGTGCTAAGGTCTATGGTTGGCTCACCACTATATTCCGAGGTCCTATTATCCTGTGCATAGCTCTGTATGTGCAGGAACCCTATAACATGGCGCGCCAACGTGGGGCAGCTTACTTGCGAGATGCTTGAGTAGTACTTGTGCTTGTCCACAAACCCCTCACGTACGCTTCCGGAAGCGTGTGTGACGGCGATACCTCCTATATTGTAGATTTTGTAGGTTCTTTCAAGCTTGATGTTATTAAAAAAGGTTTTTAAATATAACCCTTTTTGTGCTGCCTCGTGTAAGATTGTTGATTAGACCCGTTAGTAATGGCGGGTATAGACATAGCGGCGCATAGCCGCACAGCACTCCGGGATCACTTACGGATGTATGGAGTGCCAGACGCGGGAGTTGAACTAGTCTTTGTGGTTCAAGCCGATCCGGCTTTCCACTTTGAAGTGTTCTACTCTTGGATCACTTTTCCAGCGGTGGACGCGAACGATAATCTGTTCCATGAATATGAACCCACCGTTGTTCCTGCTGTCTATAGACCTTATACTAATCTTGAAGTACCGCTCACGGCTTGGCAACACCGTGTTTGGTTTAATGGCGCCCTCCCACAACCGACTACCATGGTTCGTTTAGGCCCCTTGTCAATTGAGGGGGCCACTTGGCCTGTTTTGGCCGGGTACACCCCACAACCGCGTTATATGACAATACCAGTCGCGAAACTGCGCACTATGTATGCGGCCTTGGTGCAGGTGCATCGAGCTTTAGTGCGATATGTTACAGGCAGCATCCATGGAGCCGCTCCTGGAGTTGCCGGCCTACCAGCTGCTGCAGGCGGAGTGACCATAAGTCCTGTCATGGTGAATTCGGTGATGGGCAAACGTCCACAAAATAAGGATGATTTTCCTTATTGGCTTGCAGAAAAATTTGACCAGTTGGAGGCAGTTTTTCCACATACAACCCCAGTGGATAAACATCGTATTTTAACGATTAGTTTGCCAAAAGACTTAATTCCCGAGTTGACAGCATGTGACAACTGGGGTAAGGTATTCGCAGCAGTATATTCTAAATGTTTTGGTACTCCTTCCATGACGGTTCTCCCCTCTGTAATTAAAAAAGTACAGGACGAACATGGCCCTGAAGCGGCTGTGGAATTAGGGATGAGACTGGTGGGAGTGTTTGAAGTAGTAGCTGAGCTGATCCTTGCGAATGTCAAGGGCGATGCAGTGAACTTTCAAGTAGCTAACGCTTTGGCTCTGGTCCCAGAATTGGACAAGCCTCGCGAATTACCGAAAATTATTACCCAGGCTTACAAAACTATTGGTAGAAATAGCCTGGGTAATAAGCCTTTTGCAAAACAGCAAACACAATCGCAAACACAACAACAACAAACCAAATCTCAGTCTGAGAAAGATGAGAAACCAGTCTTCACTAAAAAGAGCTGGAGGCTGAAAAAACAGGGTAAGCAACAAAAGAAGCCGGGGTCGAGAGGCGCATCCCCGGTTTCAGTTTCTTCTGAACGCACTTATGATTTACGCGATAGAGCGAGAATTAAGTCACCGGATAGGTTTCAGATCCCTGATACGCGTTCTCCTCGTTCTTCACAGGCACAGACTTCGTCACAGGCCGGTGGAGGAGACCGCCAGGATAGAGGAAGGGACCGTGAGGCCCCACAGGGACGAGACCAACCTCGACAACAAGTCAGAGGAAAAGCGGAAGACGCTCAACGTTTTCGACCACAATTTCAGAAGAAGAAAGTTGCCGCTGTAACAGCGAAATATGCCACAGACGGTGAGAACGAGGCTCCTGAATTGGACGTGGGCAGTAACCCTCCTAGACAGCGCCGCGGAAGTTACCATAGTGCGGGAGGCGCTACGTCCTCATATGGAGGCGACAGCAACTGAAACATTCATTACTGTTGAAACAGCAGACACCAGAGTGGCACCCCCTGACAGACTATTTAATATTGTCATTCAAATTGAAGGTGATATACAGCGTGTAATTAAAGGGATTTTTTGGGAAAATCTGACCTCTTCATATGACATTTTGTTAGCAGAGGCGGATTGGCCACCCCCATTCGTTCTTGCTGCGCGTAAAGGGGAGGAGGTAATCCTTCCGAGCTTTTCTCGACTTGTCCCAAAGGACAAAGCGGAGGCTCTTGCAGCAGAGTGGGCTGTGTCCCTGGCTCCAGCGTTATTCCGCAATCATGTGGGTTGGGACGAAGATTCTCCCCCCCATGAAATACCTTTGCGGTCATTACCGCAGCCACAACCCCAATATCCCATAAAACGTGAAGCCAAAGGCCCCGTTTCCGAAATTCTGACTCAGTTGGAATATCAGGGAGTAATTGAACCCTGTGTATCACCTATGAACAATCCCCTTTTCGCGGTTTCTAAACCCGATGGATCGTACCGCTTAGTATTGGATTACCGGCATTTGAACTCGCATTGTCGGACCTTTGCGGTGCAAAACACCCATAGTTCTGCGCTTGTAGATAGTCTTGTTCGTAAAAAATACAAAACGACCCTTGACCTTTCAAATGGATTCTACACGCACAACTTAGCCCCGGAGAGTGGCCAATGGTGCGCTTTTACATCCGGTGGTAAAATGTTCAAATTCAGGCGTCTTCCTATGGGCTACAAAAATAGTCCAGGCGTGTTCGCCGCTCGTGTTGTCTCTTTGTTAGACGGCATTGATCCAGACGCCTGTTCGTACGTGGATGACATTTATCTGACAGACGACGAATTGTTTCCGCATCTAACTCGAGTAGACCGCATTATTCTTGAATTCGCGGTTCAAGGTTAGAAAATTAACTTTGCCAAATCTCATATTGCTGAATTTACCGTTTTGTTCTTGGGCTATGAGCTCAACAATGAAGGTAAGGGTTTAGCCCCCATTTTCTGGAGAAATGTGCACTTCTGTGCCCTCCTACTAATCTGAAGAAACTTCAGTCTTTGCTGGGCTTTCTGAACTTCGGACGTACATATATTCCCGAATACGCCCAGCGTATCAAGCCACTGTATGCCTTGATACAACCTACTTTTTCGAAGTCTTGCTGGCTTCCGGAGCATACCTCCATTCTGCAGTCTTTGCAGACAGACCTTCTTGAGTCCAAATACCTTTTGACGCGTGATAACCACACAAACTTGGTGATTAGAATCATTCCAGGGGCAGTGGGTTTCACGTACTTAACCTTTAATGAAGGTGATACAGTACCCATCGCATACAAGTTACATCTGTACACCTCCGCAGAAATGCGGTTTTCCTCTGTGGAGAAAGTTCTGACAGCAGTGCAAATGGCGATCCTGAAGGAGCGCGCACTGGCACAGGGAAAACGCATTTTGGTGGTAACACCATATCCTGCTCTAGAGGCAGTGACCAAAGCAAGTGTACCGAACTCTAAAGCTTTGCACCCCCGTTGGATTCAATGGGCAACATCTTTGACGTCTCCGGATGTCACTTTCATTTTTGACTCTTCTCTTCAGACTCAGGAGTTTTTACAGTATGAATTTATTCATCCTCCTCCTTTGTCTTTATTGCCGCTTGAGGATTACGACTGTGTGATCTACACCGATGGTTCGGCACAACCGGCCACGGGGTCCAAGCATGCTTATTCAGCCGCATGTGCTATTGTTGCAGGTACGTTTGTGAACGGAAAGTTCAAATCCACTGTGGTGCATACACAGACACTCGGGGACAGTACCGCACAATTGGCCGAGTTGCGTGCATTGGTGCTTGCGCTTGAGTTTGTAAATCCTGATGTGACCACTTTAATAGTGTGCGATTCTTACTACTGTGTTCAATCATACAATGACAATCTGTTCTTTTGGTTGCAAAATGACTATAGAGACGCTAAAGGCAACACAATCAAGCATAAAATGCTTTGGGTTCGAGTGGCAGAATTACAACGACGTCTGCCACTCACGCAGGTGGTTCACACCCTAGGCCATCAGCGGGTGGGCGCACACGCTGTTGGTAACAGTCTGGCAGATGAAGCTGCCAGATCAGCAGTACTCACGTGTTCAGTAGCAGCAGTTACTAGATCCATGTCTAAAATAGACACTGATATCTTGGCAGCTATTGCTGCAACAAAAGAAGGAATGAATTACCCTAGAGGTTTCCCTTCCAAATATTCTTACCAGATAGGTCCCGATCAGGCTCCTTATGTAACAATACCTGACGTTGGTGATCGGCTGATCCCCAACGCGGACCGCAGACTTTCCTTGATGGCAGCGGCACACGAAGGCATGGCTTCGGCTCATGCTGGTGTGTCTGCGACAATTTCCATTTTGCAGCAGCGTTACTGGTGGCGTGGTTTATATAAAGATACACGTACTTATGTGCTTTCCTGTGACGTTTGTCAACAGATCAAGCCTTCCACAGTCACACGACCACCTCAGACCTCGCTTGGAATTTCAAACAGACCCTTTGGGTGTGTTTACTTGGATCACTGCGGTCCATTTTCTTCAGACACTGCCTATAAATATATCTTAGTGGCAGTGGACTCGTGCACACGGTTCATCTGGGTCTGGCCACAACGGAGTGCTGACGCTCGAAATGTCATCAGGGATTTGCGTGTCTTTGTGGGAATTTTTGCATGCGGCACCTTCCATTCTGACCAAGGTCCGGCGTTTGCCTCTAAGGCTTACAAGGACGCAATGGGCTCCTTGGGGGTGCGGGTGACATTTTCGTCTCCGTATAGGCCTGAGGGCAACTCTATCGTTGAACGAATGAACCGTGACTTAAAGCAATCCTTGACAGCTAGAGTTATAGGTACTGGCAGGAACTGGGTGGCCCACTTGTATACCGTTCAGCGTGCACTTAATAATCTCCCTAGAAGGCCTCTGGGTGGGCGGACCCCTTACGAAATGCTCTTTGGCATACGAATGTTTGTGCCTGACCTTGATGGTCTAGACATGGCGGCGCAATCCGCCAAGTTTGATGTAGATAATCATTCTACTATGTTACAGGACTTACAAGAAGCCCGAGACAAACTTGCAATTGCACATTTGCCTTCAGCCACAGACCCTGCTCTGCAGATTCCGGTTGCCGGCTGGCTTCCGAAGATTGGTGACCTGGTACGAGAGAAGGTGGAGAACAAAAAAGAATTCGGCCCTTCTTTTCGTGCACCGGTTCCAGTCCTGGGCTTGAAGGGAACACGTACAGTCATCTTACCACCGCTTCCCGGTCGCAAGGAAAACAGATACATCTCAGTGGAAAATGTCAAGCTACAACATCTGGCCGATCCTGAATAGTGTCACACCAGCGGTCTCCTGTCCTGCCATTTATCGGACATGTGTTCAAGGCACACCTGCACGAACGGTCACTGATGTTACCATGGAGATGGTTGATTTGCCTGAAAATATATTTGAACCCCCTGCATCCCCCTGCATCGACGAGGACGAATATACCTATCCCGCCACAGAGTCGGTGGCACACCAACCAACAACGCCTCTGAGCCCGACACGTTATTCCTTTGACTCGGATTCCAACTCATCAACGGTCCCGTCCAAGTTTAGTCATTTTGTATCCTGGTTTAGAGACAATTTTTTGATTCCACCTTGGACATATATCTGGATGGTGCTTTTCTTGATTTTTTTGTTCATGTCCATTGGCTTTGTCACAGTGTTTTTTCTACTCATTAATGGTCACTATTTACCTGAACGCTCTGCTGTGAACAGTGTTGCTGGAACTTTGGCTCCACATTCCTCTTCACACATCATGAAGCGTGACCACACATTTGTGAACATTTCAGCGTTTCCAGTTGCTGATGGCATCGTATGGGATGCGGTAAACTTTCAAATCCATGGCCCAACGGAAATTATTAATGTACCAAATGTCCTTCGAGTCTCGATCGGTGATGTAGTAAAAAGTAATATTCATTCTGATGATTGGGCTGTGCATGCCGTTGAAGCATTGTTTGCTGATTTAAAATATTATGCTTCCTTTAATGCTGAGGACTTGTATATGAATTCTGCGAATTATGCCGATTTGTATTGCTACCAGCATTGGGGCAATCATTTTCTCCACAAACCGAGTGCACTACGCAGCCCTGTTACTTACACCCAATGGGAACACTGCCCAAACCCCATACCAGGTAGCTCCCAGACTCTTCGAAATAAATTCACCTATTTTACTGATTTCAATCGATCGAACCCTGGGTCCTATTATTTTAAATTGAAAACCCCATTGACTCAAAAAATAATGTTGACCCACACCAAATTACTTTATTCGGGTTCCTTTTTGAGCGCCTTGGCGGTGGGTGGTTATGAGTATTGGAAAGACACAGTGGATTTAAAATCAATCTGGGGTTCAAAGCCATGGCACCGAGGCCTTGCACCGTGCTTGCCTCATCCCAGCCCAAATTATGTTTTTAAATGCTTCCATTTATCAGACCACGTGTTGGGCGTTGGCTACCATTAAACAACTAAATGCGCCAGCCATCCCATCCTTGTCGAGTTCTCCAAATGATAGTTTGCGTTTTAATATGTCCCTTTTGAGGTTACAGGCTCAGTTCCAAGACAATTCCTTTAACGTTTCTGCACTGATACAGTCACCCTGGTTGGCATGGCCCATATCATCGAATGCATGCCAACTGCGTTTTCATGGCACAGTTCCTGGCTACATACAGGACAAGCCTGATCCAAGGTTTACTGAAACTCGTACTGTTACCACGTATTCAGTTGGTAAATTATGTAAACAATGGCTACAACATTCGTCTTTAGACTCTGTTAAGAAACATTTGTCCCTCCTATCAGGCACTATTGATTTGTCCGACTTTATCTTGGGACCTCGTGGTCCCCGACCGAAGAGATTCATTTATGAAGCGTATAATGAACTCTGGAAGCTGTCACAAATGGAAGCTGCTTCCCGTCTTAGGGAAATAGACCAAGCAAATTTGGAAAAGGTGCTTGCTGTTGTTGACAATAGTATAAATACCCTGTCTTCCCGCATTTACACATTAGAGAATATTGTATCCTCTGTTGTTGATATTGTACAAGATGATGTCTCTATGTTGTATCATGGTCAGAATCAATTGCGTTCAGTGATGCAGTTTGCCTGGACTTTGCAAACCCTTAAGTTAGGTAAAGTTCCTTGGAATTTGTTAAACACCACTGCCCTTTTTCTGCCTTTTAATTTGACTGACAAACAGCAATTTATGTCCATGAAAGATGCATCTTACACTTTGTTACATATCGAGAAAGTGGATCCTTTACCATTCTCTGTAGCGGAACTAGATTCTGCGGTGTGGCTAGTTCATGGGGTTATAGCTTTACCTTTTTCCCTGTTTGAATTTAGCTCGTGCATGAAACATTATCCTGTGGGCCGTTTCCAGCCTTTGGGTAGTGCTTTCCTGCATGAACTTTGGTCCTTGCCTTTCATGTATAAATGCTTTAGAGAAGGCAAGGAAGTGTTTCTCACGGGGGAGTCTTGTGATTCAACTGTGGGTCATTCGCTTATTTGTAAACATATTAAATTGCACGGGACTTGTAGCGTTTCAGTTCCGAATCTTGCATGTGTGCTAAAGGGTATTCCTGCTCCTGCTATTTCTCCTACTTTTACTTTGCTTACTAACGGTAGCTATTTGCTTTTAAATAACGAAGACTGTTGTGGCCTACAGGCGGGCATTCCGTATATTGTTACGGTCTCACACAGAGTTGTCTGCTGCAAGAATGTGCTTTTTCCTCCCCCTCACGACATCGTTGATAACTCTATTTGGCCTTCCATTCCTACCATGGAGGCAGATTTCAATAAGCTGAGCAGAATAAAGGCCCTTTTATTGAATGAGGAGGTTATGCTCACATCCGCCCGGGAGACATTCATTCTCCAGGTGGCAAGTACCCACAGTGAAATACAGGCCCTTTTGAACACTGACCTCCCCCAACATTTTGGGGAGTTGATTCATCGTATTTTTAACGCATCAAACACTGAGGGTCTGGTGCACTTTTTAAAGATTGTGGGGTCTGGCCTGGTGTCTACCTTCCAAACTATTTTCGGTGTGATACCGGCGTTCATACATTCTATTTTTTCTAGCGTCTTTGGTGGTTTCCCATTAATCCTCGCCTTGGCGGCTGGTGTCTTGCTGTTGGTCTGTTTTCTGCGCAATGGCTGCACACCACTGGGCCCTTCTCGATCCCGAACGCCTCCAGCTGCTCCGTGAGCGACTTCTGGTTGGCTTCGATGTTCTGCCCTTGGCAACTATCAGTGTGTCCTACACCCTGTCTTTTCGCTTTGCGTATTTCACTTGCGTGCAACCTGTGATGTCTTGCATCCGCTGTCCGTTCACATGGACCATGGATTATTGCCTCTCCAATTCGTCATTGTCTGTTCCGGATTTTGTTCAGTTGGTGGGTCCCTTAGAGGCCCATGAACGGGGCTGTTCCATTGCTGGCTTTATGATGCGTGCGGCTGCATTGGGGATTTTGGCACAATGGGATATCTGGGCGGCTGCTCAGAATCTCCTACAACAAAGTTATATTGAATATCACGCAAGCTGTCCCGCATTGCTTTTGGATGCTCCATCCTCTGAGGAACATTCCTGCAGCTTTGACCTGTTGGACTGGATGGCGTCTACGTTTTTTGACGATTCTAATGATGTCCTCTTGGCCGGTATAGCATTTTTCTGCTCTTCCACGTTTTTGGATTGATTGATTTGCCGTTCACTGTCGGTGGACTGCCTCGGTTCTGCTCAGGTGTTTGGAACTCTGTCTTCGTTTTTGTCTTGGCCGATGGACTGTCCAGGGGAGGGTGTCTTGTGGCTCATGGCCTGGCTGCCATGATGACTTTTGCGCACGTTACTCTTGGCCGTTGTTCTGTCGCCCTCTGCTACTGCCAAGTTATTTTACCACTGTCTGCATATTCTGTTTCTCACCTTTTCTCCTGTTCCCTTTGGGCTCAGTCTGAACAACAGTTACAAGGTCGAATAACACGTCCCTGGTTCTTACTGATTTGGCCCGTCCCTCGCACCTAGACATAACACCATGTACAGCTGCCATGGAGAAATTAGTGTGCTTTTAATAATGCGGTCGCCCGCTCTAGACACACTTGGAGACGACCTTTCCAGAGAGAAGAGCTGTGATTGTCTGCTGATGTAATTTTGCATCTAGAGACTGAGGTATGGGGGTTCGCTAGTCAAAACCCAGAGGTCTTCTATTTTCATAATAAACTGGCTTCCAGCACGGGGAGGGTGGTAATGTTAGTTAGACATATATCCACTGCTTTATGAGATGCTTTCCCCGTTCGTATTCTATGGAGTAGTAACTATGCTGATTATATTATTCATATGTATTATGCTATTAGTACTGACACGTGTACTGTATCTTAGAGCACGTAAGTTGAAATAAACATTTTAACCTATACAGTGTCTCTTCTTACGCATGTTGTGGACAGGTACGAGTGAGTGACGAAAGAGTGTTCTTGCCTCTGCGAGTCCTGAGAGAGAGATACCGTGTTCTGGGTTGTCTAATCATTGGTACATTAGTGCTAATGGGACGCTAAGGCTAGTTGGGTTGGGGTTTTGGGTGCTAAGGTCTATGGTTGGCTCACCACTATATTCCGAGGTCCTATTATCCTGTGCATAGCTCTGTATGTGCAGAAACCCTATAACAAGGTGGAGAAAGCAATGCAGCAAGCAAGACAGGAAATGGTGAATCTAGAACAACTAATACAGCAATTGAATATAGATCAGGAAGACATTTTTGATGAAGTGAAAGTTAAAATAGAACATGAATTTCTGCATGAGAACAAAGAGTGTGCATGTTCTACATATAAACCAGTTCTATTGTACATAAGTGGTCAAGCTGGAATGGGAAAAAGCTTCTTGATTAAAGTACTGACAAGTTATCTACAGAAGAGAACATATTTCTATTTGTTGTGTGTAGTTACTGCAACAACAGGCTTAGTTGCACATAATATTAAATAAGTTACCCTTCCTCGATTATTAATGGTGCCTGTTGAACACAACAAAAAATTAGAATACAACAAATGATCTGGTGATTAAAGAAATTAAAGCTACTAATTATTGATGAAGTCAGCATGGTATCTAACCTAATGCTAGCTTTTATACATTTAAGAATGCAGCAAGTATTAAAAACTGACTACAACGTCCTTTATAGAGGACAACACTTAATAGTCTTTGGAGACCTGCTACAACTAACTCCAGTCAAAGGACTACCTGTATTCAAAACACCGCTACACAATGAAACTAAGCATTCACTAGGAAGTATTGGAAATGTAAACATTTGGGAAAACTTTGAATACAAAGAGTTAATCAGAAATATGCGTCAAGCATCAGATATACAATACAGAGATATACTAAATGACATAAGAGTGGGAGTGCTCACAAAAGAAGAAACGAGAGCATTACAAACCAGTTCCATCAAAAATCTGTTTCCAACTAATGTTTCAGCTGCAGAAGTAATGTATAATTTTCTTAAGGAAGAGAAGTCTATTATTTGTTAATGTCAACCCTTGAGGAGTGTAGCAAATTTATTTAACAATTACTGAAACTGGAAAAAGAAGAGATCATCGAAATTAGAGCAAATGATAAAATAGAACATCACGGAGTTACAGTGCTACAAACAGAAAAACTGCAATCAAAATTGGATAGTTTAGAAAAGTCTGTGTCAAATATTGCAGGATTAGAAAAACAGCTACGTTTCTGTAACAATTGTCGTGTAATCTTATGCCACAATTTAAATGTTGAAGAAGGACTAGTGAATGGTGCAATAGGTAAAATTATGAAATTAATTAATGATCCAAACAGATATGATGTGGAATACTTAGACATAAAATTTGATGATACTGGTGAAGTTAAGCAGATTGGTAGATGCCTTGTACGTTTCCTGCTCGTAAAAGATTTGTATGTCCAGCGAAAGCAGTTTCCAGTGTCTTTAGCGTATGCAGTAACTATCCACAAAGCACAAGGTTTAAGTGTAGATATAGCACTTGTTAATATTGGTAGTAGTGTATTCAAAGAAGGAAGGTCATATGTAGCTTCGTCGCGAATTAGAATCTTATCTGGTTTATTTCTAATTTATTTTGATGAGAAGAAAGTAAGTGCTGACGTGAGCTGTGTAAGGGAGTATAATTGGTTAAGACATCATTATGCTCCTCATTTCGGCCAGTATCCTGTGTTTGAAAAACTGATAATGTGCCAAAAGCATAAAATATTAAAGCAGTTTATCAAAGGGCAATAGAAAGATGAAGAAAAAGATAAACGACAAGGTGCCAAGAAAAGAAAACTACAACACAATGAGGAATTGGAATGCTATCACTTTGATAATAAATCTGGAGGGGATTGTTATGCAAATGCAGTGTTAAATGGACAGTACCATTTGCCTCATTTCATAAAATCGATTACAGAAAAAGTAGATAAAAGAATGTCTTCACAACTATGTAGTTTACTTGAAGAACTAAGAAGCGACAGAACTGTTATACATTCTGCTTCTGCAATAAGAAAATGTACAAAGGAGAGTGCTGGATCCGTAGTGTTTTTTCAAAATCTTCAGCAGGATGCTCAAGAATCTTTAATGGTAATGCTAGGAGTATTAGAGGATGAAGATGTGAATATCAATGAATTATTTAGTTTAAGTAACAAATGGAACCATAACTGTGAAGATTGTGAATTCACCTCTAGTACTTAAATCAATTTGGAACAATTCCTCTACTTGACATTACCAGATTGTAAAGCTGTGGCTTTTGAAAATTTAACAAAAAAAGCCCATCAAGATATGATCTGTCCAAACTGCAGATCAGAATTTAGGTCTATGTTGTTACTGCAATGGTATGGAAAATATATCATAGTTATGCTAAAACGTTGCAGAGTGTATGGTACTAAATTAGAAACTGAAATAACGAACTTCATAGCTGGACAAATTTCCATTTCAAAAAGAACTTTCAGAACTATAGCAATCAAATTTTATGAAGGAGTTATTATAATCTCTGGACACTACACAATATATTTACAATGTGAAAGAGGCTTATCAGAGTGCAATGACATACGTATGACACTCAAAGCAAGACTACCTAAAAAATTACCAAACTCATATCTGCTATTTCTAAAACTGAAGTTCTTCTAAGGACTATTTAGGATAACAAAATCTAGTATTGTGTTGACATGTATACAGATTATGTGTTTCTGAGACATTATTTGACCTATTAGGGGTATTGTCTATAGCAACCTATTAGAAATAAAAGACTCTTTTTAACTGTGGGAAAGGAATTTGTAAAACATTACAGGACTACATTCTGTTATTACAGACAAAAACTAAATGGCAGTACTATAATACCAGCAGCCTTAAGTTGCATATAAAAAGTCTCATCACCACTAATAAAATGACCCCTTCTGTTTCTGCAACAACAACTTCTACATACTACGGTGTGTTATTTTTTTGTACATGGACCAAAACATTTTAGACATCATTTGGCCTAACAGGGATGATGTTTACAAAAGGATATCCAAAAATGAAGACTGCTTCATGTTTGTTGGATATTTTGTAGCAAAAGGATATCCAAAAATGAAGACTGCTTCATATTTGTTGGATATTTTGTATCAGATATAAAAATATTAGAAACAGTTTTAACATATAGTTGCTTTCATGGCCACAAGCGTCAAGATGGGGGTCGCACTTTGAGAGTGTTCCCAAAGACAAGAAGCCGGAATTGTCCACAGCCGTTCCTGAGTGCCTTAACACGACGCAGGGGCGTCCTGAGCCATTGTGGAGACTGAGAGGCTTGGCGACCGCACCAGAGAAATACTGGGGCCCAGGAACAAAATGGTGGTGCCCAGGCTGCAGTGAACTCCGGCCCAGAGGCGGCGCGGGTGGAACCGGCCGACCAGGAGTGGAGCGACAAAGTCTGATCGGGTCCCCTTCTGCCCACGCAGCATATTGAGGCCACAGCTCATCACGGTCCCGACCCTCAGACCACCGGAGAGCAGCGAGGCACCAGCAGGCGAGCCAAAGGCCGGGGCGAGTGGTGACACTGGGCGGCCGCCCACCGCCGAGGACGAGATGTTGCGGTCGACCCGTGCCCTGACCTCAGGACAACAAGGGATCCTTCCGCAAGGCAGTGGATAGGAGCAGCCCAGGAGAGACCTGAACGGCCGATAGACCCTGAGTGTTATTGGACCAGTGGAGGCGGCATCCGCTGCTTGCAACTGCGCCCCCCCGGAGAGAGGAAGTAGACGTGGTGGACTCACCGCAGAGGGGCCGAAGTGAGGAGACCGGAGAAGTGACAGGCCTGCACCCCGAGCCTGGCCACTCCCGAATCGCCATCCCTGCAAGTGAGGTGCAGCGGGGGCGGCTGAAGCTGACAACGGGCTATGCCTGTCTTACGGCGGTGGAGACATCTGGATATGGGAAGTCAGTAGGGGTGGCGGGCCGGCCGAAGAGAGCCCCCCCACCAGGAGTCCCATCGAGCAACCAGGTCTGATGGCCTGCTTCCAAGAGACGAGTCGGCCTTGGTGTGTGCGCGAGGCAGACAGGCAATGGCAGGTGCCCCTCAGGGGGACTAAAGATGGCGCTTAATGTACCTGAGATGACAGAAGACCCCCTTCGATTCCCTCTGACCACCCAGGGGAAGGGCCGAGTTGCATACAAGACGGGGACCCCGATCTACTGATGCGGGCCAAGACAAAAGAAGTACATGGCTGAGAGGAAAGCCGGGTTGAATATTTAGGGACGACAGTGCAGGAAGCAGCAGTTCCCCAGTCGGAGCCCTATCTTTGTAACATAATCAACTTGGAGCTATTCGCGAGTGTTCCCCCAGCTAAGACACCTGGCGGGAGCGATTCCCAGACACTGAAGTGGGAAGCCATGACCCCAATGAACTAAAAAGACCCAGGGAGGAAGACCGACACCTGTGCAGACCAACCCCGGGCCCCCACAGGCGCTATACGGACTGATTTACCCTCCCTAATTATACTGGGAACCCCAAAACAAAGTTCTGTCCAGAGCAAACTTAGAACTTACAGAACAGGGCGGCAGGGGAAGAAGAGAGGAATCCAGCCGGGGACAGACGGAAGACCCCAAGAGTAAGGTCTCATCCTGGCCCGTAGAGACATGTCCAGTAGCCCCCAGCCTCAGCGGGGGGTGTCGAGGAATGCCCGAGGTGGGGCAGATATAAGACAGTGAGGAACACCTCGGGCGGTTCCTGCCCCTTGCTGGCTCAACCGGGCCACTGTCCACAGGCGTGAGCGGAGAGGCAGATAGAGGGCCAAGGACAGACAGGCAAAGCCACCTCCCTCCCAGACTCGTATGGAGCAATACGCCACAAGCAACATAGGCGCTAGCAATGCTTTCTCGTCCTGACCTCCAGTACCCAAGGGAGACCTGGCCACTATCCTTCATGCGATCTGTGCTTCACAGGACTCAGTGGAAACCAAATTTGGTGAGGTGCATGTGGATGTGGCACTTATTCGGCAAGATCTCCGTAACGCTACAGCTAGGATCTCGGAAGCTGAATCCCGTCGATCCTCCGTTGAAGATGAGGTCTCAGCAATTTATTTATTTATTTGAAAAGTTTTATAAAGCGCGAACAAGACCCAACCGGGTATCAGAGCGCTGTACAAAGAGGAAAGCTGACGTATACGTTCAGAGACAATATAAATACACTTACAAAAAAGCAAATATGAGGCCAAGCAGTGTCATCATAGACTGACTTCAAAGACAAACGAAGTAAGTTTAAACCCCCAGTAGAAATGATTGTCAAGCATAAGTTTCAAACAAAGTGAAAGTAAATTGTTAAGCATACAATAACACACCCAAGCACCCCCATAAGGCAACATGAGAGGAACCTGAGGTATAAAATAAATGAGGACGCTAGGGGAAGAGTAGGTAGAAAATGAACAAACAATAAACAGCCCACCCAGATGAGGCCGAGCAGTTTCATCATCACCTTACTATTAAGACAGCTGAGATACGTTTTAAACCCCAAGTGAGAATGATTGTCAAGCACGTGTTACAAACATAAAGTGAAAGTACATTGTCAAGCATAAATTTCAACACAACAAAGTAAAAATGCTTGTCAAGAATGCAGGTAATGGGGCGTGGCCTAGCCACCGACCAAGATGGCCGTGTAGGCTGGTAGCTCCGCCGTAAGCCTCCTTCCTAGTACCCACTGTGGCGGCGCAGATGTCAATATCGCCTTTAGAATGACTCCTGGTGGCGTGTGAAACTGGGGGGTAGCAGCGGACGCAAATACGGACCGGCTGGTGTTGGCGGCGCGGATCGGCGCCGAGGAGGGTGTTGTGGCGTGGTGGGGCCTGAGGCTGGGCCTGAGGCTGGGCCTGAAGCCGGGGCCTCGCGTGCGGCAGTGAGCCGTAGCTCGGCGCGTGCCGGAGCCGCGTTGGAGGACTGGATTGGACGCTGGCGGTTGGGGAGGTAAGCGGCTGCGGTGGGGTTTGAGGCTCCCCCTACATCGTGGCTGGGTGCTGGCTTCCATGGGAGCCCCGCGGCGACAGGGGCCGCGGACGAGTTTGCAGGTCGGTCGTGGCGTGCACCTGGTAGGAGCTCTGCCCCCCGCGGCTGTGCCCCCCTGCCCCCTCCCCCCCGCGTTCCATCGGCGGCCCGTGCCCATCCCGCCCAGGCGGGGCCACCCACAGATGCCCTCTCCCATTTCTTGACCTGCGCGGATATCGACGGCACTGCGCCATGTAGCCGGCCTGCGAGGACGCCTTGTCAGCGCTGCTAACCTGGGAAGCGACTGGGATTGCTGGGGCCCTCTGCCTACTATTGGTTGCCTGCCTGTTGGAGCCACACGTGTCGGATGCCCACCCTCACACACCAGTTACCATCACGGATCCTATTGGGGTGCCCGGCCCTGCTCTACCTGCCCCTAGTGCCGCAGTTTTGTTCCGCCCTTGGACTGCGCTTGGGTTGAGGCTGCGAGGGGGTTGTTCCTGCTGCTGTGGCTGGGTGGCACCTGTCGCGGCTGATTCGCTGTGCTTGGCCAAGGGATTTGCTCATAGCCATAGCTGGCCACGTTGCGCAGCACAATAGGGGGGTATGGGGCGCAAGGACCCCCGACAAGGCACGCTACCTTTCAAAGCCTCAGGGCCTGGCACGGCAGCGCAACAGTCCACCATGGCGGAGGGCGGCGAGGTTCCCACAATGACGGCAGCGGGTTCAGAGGGTCTCTTGGCGGAGCTACGGGCAGGCTTCAAAGCCCTGGACACCAGATTTGATGCCCTCGATCGGCGTTTAGACACAATGGGGGCCCGGTTGGACAAGCATGAGGGGCGTTTGACAGTGGCAGAGAGCAGAATCTCAGATCTGGAGGATGGCGCGGCCCAAACTGTTAAAAAACACGAGAGAATGGAGAGGCTTCTCAAATCTGGAGTGCTGAAGAATGAAGATTTGGAGGCCCGGGGGCGCAGGAGTAACATCCGCATTACGGGAGTGGCCGAGACCACAAACACGGGCAGGTTGGACCTCTTTGTCGAAAAACTCCTCACGGACCTCTTTGGCAGGGAATCGTTCACCGACGCCTTTGTAGTAGAACGAGCACATCGTATCCAGGGGCCGCGCCCGAATCCGGGGTGCCCTCCCCGCCAGATTATAGCCCGCCTCTTGAATTTCAGGGATAGGGACACTGCTCTGCGTTTGGCCCGGGAGAAGGGTCAATTGAACTGGCAGGGTTCCAACATCTCCCTATTCCCTGATTTTACAGCGATGGTGCAGGAGGCACGCCGGAAATATGCAGGGGTCAAGGCGGCTCTGCGGAAGCTGGGCCTGCGCTATGGAATGCTGTACCCTGCGCGCCTCAAGGTGGATGTGGACGGACGGTCTCGGATTTTTGATACTCTCCACGAAGCCCAGGAGTTCTGCCATCAATACTCCAATGCCGCGAAGAAGAACACTGTCACATCTCCATCGCACTCTCAGGACATTCCGGACTCAGGAACGAGTGCAGAACTGTTTGGTACTGGTTAGCTCTTAGTACTGTGCTGTTATTCTGAAGTTGTTGCCGTTGAACACTATGCTACAGTTTTTGTCGCTGCTCCTCACAGCATTGCACTGCTAGCGCCTTAATGTGCCGCCACAGATGTGCGAATATATTGTTATGGTATGACATACTATGGGGGATATGGCGGGGTGTTGTCACCTCCCAAGTGCGGATGCACACCTATTTGTTCCTTTGGGGTTCTATTGTTGTGCTTTTTTGTTTGATTTCACATTTTGGCATTGTAACGAGGGACGGGGTCTTTCCCCCCACAGTTAGTGGGGTGGATGGGTGGTGGGAGGGGGGGTTTTGGGATAGTTGGTCAAGATTACGATTTGTATGTTTAGTCATATTTCCTTTGCGGTTTAGCAAGCCTGTTTTCAGAATACGAATGTCAATTGGTCCAATTGTTGTGGAATATGGCTAGCAGGGTTCTGGCAGAGGCCAATGTGGCCCTGATATCTTGGAATGTTCGGGGTCTTAATAATGCCCGCAAGTGTAAGCAAGTGACAAATTACTTACAGCGCCACCAGGTGGATGTTGCCTTCCTGCAGGAAACTCATCTGACTATGAATGCTAACTCACCAGTGGCGGCTGCCTGGGGGGCACATAGATATTTTGCTGGCTACAGCTCCTATGCCCGAGGAGTGGCAGTGCTCATTCACAGGAGACTGCCCTTCCAGGAGGAGGAGGTATACAGGGATACGGGCGGGAGATATGTGTTGGTTAAAGGCTATATGTTGGAACACTCTGTACTCTTTGTTAATATCTACGCCCCGAATGTAGACGACCCTGAGTTTTTTAACGATATTTATTCACACATTATCCGCATGGGGGCAGACCACATATATCTGGGAGGTGATTTTAATCTGACACTTAACCCGGAGCTAGATAGCACTTCACGTACAGCAGCCACCAAACCACGCGCGAGGCGCGCCCTGCAGGATGCCATGGAACAGTTAGATTTGGTGGATGCATGGCGACACCACTATGTCCGCGATTTAGGATACACACACTACTCTGCACCACACAACACCTGGACACGCCTTGACTACTGGTGCCTTTCGGCGGCTGCGATACTTTGGCTTAAAGACGTCACACATTTACCGCGAACGTTATCTGACCACTCCCCAGTATTGGCACACTTACAGATCCCGAGGGCTGGAGGGGTAGAGCGCACTTGGCGGTTCCCAGATCTGGCCCTACGAGACTCGGCTTTCGCAGCTGAACTAGGTGAAGCTATCATGGACTACTTTCAGTTGAACGTCGGCTCCGTAGATTCCAAGGCCACCCTTTGGGAGGCGTTTAAGGCATACACAAGGGGTATATGCATTTCCAAACATGCTGGAGTGCTTCGGTCACTTCGCCACACGATTGCGCAGGTAGAGACAAAACTTAGGGACCTTGATAGTAGTGCACAGGATGCGGACCCTCCTGATCTGCTTAAGCGCACTGCCCTGCTAGCTGAGTTCAGCGCGGCCGCGGATAGAGAAGCCAAATTTCTGGGCAAATATGCCATAGCTCGACGGTACGGGGAGGGAGAGAGACCCGGCAGGACGCTGGCAAGATTGATGCAACTTTCACGCAAACCAACATACATAGCTGAACTTACTGGGGATTCGGGGGAGCGGATAACAGGAAATGTAGGAATACTACGAGAGGTACTTAAATACTATATAGAACTATACACCTCTAACACTGATTCAACCCTGGAGGATTGTCAGGAGTACCTGGACGAGATTTCCCTCTCCTGGATGGACAAGGTCCACCAGGAGTTCCTGGCCGAACCCTTCACTGAGGGGGAACTATCGGACGCCATCAATGCGCTCGATGGCTCTAAAGCGCCTGGTCTAGACGGCTTTACAGGCTGCTTCTATAAAAAGTACAAAGATCTCCTCGTCCCACATCTTATTGACGTATTTCAGGAGGCAGTGGATAAGGGGATACTCCCGCCCACTCTAAGAGAAGCAGTTATAATCCTAATACCTAAACCCGGTAAGGACCACCTGAAATGTTCCTCATACAGGCCCTTGTCATTGTTGAACTTTGACAATAAAATCTTTGCTAAAGCGATAGCCATTAGGCTTGCATTGATTATCGAGCGGCACATATCCCCAGCGCAATCGGGCTTTATTCCGCATAAATCCACGGCATTGAACACACGCACATTATTCACTACACTGAACAGGATTGAACCGACTCTGCCGGCTGCGGCGGTGCTATTGGACGCCGAAAAGGCGTTCGATTCCTTGGAATGGCCATTTCTCTATACCACCATGCGCAATCTGGGGATGCCTGAACGGTTTATGGCTGTGATCAGACTGCTGGACACTCAACCAACGGCCTGTATCCGCCTCAATGGCACGCGGACTAGGGCGTTCCCTCTCACTCGCGGCACGCGGCAGGGATGCCCCCTGTCCCCTCTCCTTTTCATACTGGCGCTAGACCCGTTGGTGCGCCACTTACAGAGTAAGCACAGCCACCGCGGCCTGCAATTCAAGACTGGACCATTGTTGCTCACACTCTACGCCGATGACATAATACTTTATGTGCGGCGGCCTGATGACAACTTACCACCGCTGCTTGGTGAGGTTGCTAGATATGGCGCCCTGTCAGGTTTACGCATAAATTAGGACAAATCAGAAGTGTTCCAGTTGGCTGAGGCGGTTTGTGCTAGAGCAGGGGACTACCCATTGACTTGGTGCGACAGCTCAGTCAAATACCTGGGTATCCATATTCACAGGGACCGGGACCGTGTCCTGCAGCTGAACTATGGCCCGGCGGTCGAGAGGCTCGAAAATAACATAGAACGATGGCTGCGACTTCCTTTATCAATGGCAGGCCGAATAGCCATAATAAAAATGGTGGTGTTGCCGCAATTTTTGTATTTTTTCACGAACATTCCAATCCCTCTCTATAATAGTTTTTTTTCTAGATTGCGCACCTTGCTTGGGAAGCTAGTGTGGGGTGGCAGGCAGCCCCGGGTTGGATGGGACACTTTGGTACTGCCTTACGAGAGAGGTGGATTTGGCGTTCCGAACCTGCAAATGTATTACCTGGTTGCCCAGGCGAGTTTTGCTCGCCACTGGTATAACACGGATATTCGGATCCCATACTATCGGCCTGAGGCGGACTTCGGCCTGAGGCGGACTTGGCATTTCCGGCCCCACTCAACGCACTGCTGCTGCGCGGCTTCCCTAGAGACCCGCGGGATATCCAAACACTGTCCACCACGAGTTGGGCCTGGCTTAAGCTGGCGAGGGTGACAGGTATGAGTACGTTGTACTCCCACGCTCTGCCCTTGGCCGCTAACAGTTGGATACCCATCCTGCAGGAGACGCTAGTCAAACGAACACTGTCCAAATTCCAGCTGATTACATTTGGAGACTTGTTCCCTGGGGGGCACATATTCTCGCGCACTGAAGATCCTCGCCTCCGGGAGGCTACGACTTTGGACCACTTTGTGCTTCTGCGCGAACAAACGGCGCTCCGTGCATGCATGGAGAGCTATCCCTTGGCACCCACTGAATTTCCTCTCCTGACCGGGGTCATTAGTGGCGGGGATGGGAACCACCTGGTTGCCAAACTGTATAAGGGGGCGATATCACGGCTCCCGAGTAGAGATGCAGCGGTGAGGGCTGCATGGGAGGGCGATCTTGGACACCCCTTAACTGACGTCCAATGGTATCGCTGCTGCGCACAAACGCGAAAAGTGTCGCCGAATCACCGCCATAAACTGTTGCAGTTTAAGTTCCTGCGGCGTGTATATATCACCCCTCACAAGTTACATCGCATTGACCCAGCGTGGTCGGACGCCTGCCCGAGATGTAGTGCCCCGGATGCGGACTTGCGCACATGACGTGGACGTGCCTTAAGATAGAGGGCTATTGGAAATCAATCTTCCGAGAGATATCTAAGATGGTTGAGGTGGAAATAACGCCATCGCCACTCCTTGCCCTACTGGGGTATGTCCATGACCTATCTAGATCCCGGCGTCGTTTTGTAGCGATGGCTCTCCTGCTTGCTAAATGCGAAGTGGCCCTTAAGTGGGCATGTAAAACAGGCCCTACACTCCACACATGGTTGCACAGCATGACATATTGCAACACTACCAGCGAAGTGTATGCCCAACTACAGCCGCCGGCCTCCAGACCGGTAGATATTTGGCAACCTTTGTTGTTGTACCTACAACGGTTGCAAGAGCTAAATGCTACGCCTATTCAGACACCACAGACACCTTAGGGTCTAGGGGGCATAACCTGTGCAATACCTCAATCCTTCATAGGTGGCATAAGTAATGTTAACTGTAGATGTAGCAGCTAACTGGTCGCGACGATTGCTGAGACCTCAAAGCAAACACTGTATGTGCGGATGCATGTCAAGACCCATGCTACCTGTATATTTGATAAGAGATATACCTACTACAAGCCATTTGACTCGTTTGCTCACCGTAGAATGCTTATGCTATAACTCTGACCAACTATTTTCTTTTTTGTAAATGTTTTCTTTTGAAAATGCAAATAAATAAAGTTATAAAAAAAAAAAAAAAGAATGCAGGTAATTGACTAGCAAATGACATGGAGGCTATTGTTGATGCAGTTCTTCCAATAGTAGCCATTTGACCTGTTTTTTGAATGAGGCAGTCGAGGGATTGGCTCTGATCTCTGTTGGAAGGGCATTCCAAATTCTTGGAGCCAGTCCTGAGAAGGTACGATTGTAAGTTCTTTTTTTATTGAATTTCGGTGGTTTCAGTAGAAGGGTATTGGAGCTTCTTAGGTTTCTTCTGGATCCGGAGTGCTCAAGTTTTTTTGCCAGGTAAACGGGGCTATTGAAATGTAAAGCTTTATGTGTCAGGCAGGCTATCTTGAAGCGGATCCTAGCTTCAATGGGGAGCCAGTTAAGCTGGATTAGGTCAGGTGTGATATGATCATGTTTTCTTGAGCCTGTGATTAGTCTGGCAGAGGCGTTCAGAGTAGCTCTTAGCGGTGCTAACCTAGATTTAGGAAGACCAGCTAGGGTCACCAAGCCATATTCAACTCGTGATATAACTAAGGATTGGACTGCTGATTGCATGTCTTCTGGAGGTAGGAACGGTTTGATTTTCCTAAGAGTGTTGAGCTGATGGTTGGCACTCTTAATGGTTGCAACTGATGTGACCTTGCATGTTTAGAAATTTGTCTAGGGTGACCCCTAAAGAGCAGGCGGAGTCCACCAAATGCGGGGTGCAGTTGAGTGCTGAGATTTTTTTGATCCAGTTTTGCGTGGGGGCCTCGTGGTTGCGTGGGGAAATCAGGAGAAATTCAGTTTTGAGAGAGTTAAGCAATAGGTGGTTATGTGTTAGCCATTGTTGAGTTTTTTTAAGCGCTCCGTTAAGAGTTTTAATGTCATCTGGAGAGGAGATCTTCAAATATAGTTGAGTGTCATCCGCGTACATGTGGTACTGAATGTTTGAGTCATTTAGAATGGCAGTTAGAGGTTCCATGCATAGGTTGAAGAGCGTGGGCGAAAGTGCAGAACCTTGAGGCACCCCAATAGAGACTGAAGTGCTGGCCGCCAAAGATTGGTTGACTTTGATTCTTTGTGTTCGATTATGCAGGAAAGAGGAAAACCAATTTAGGACAGGGCCCGATAGCCCCATCCTGTATTGAAGAAGGTTAATCAGGTTATCATGTTTGATAGTGTCAAAAGCAGAGGACAAGTCCAGAAGGATTAGAAGACAAGGTGTATCTTGGTCCAGAGCTCTCAATGCGTCATCAACAATGTGAGTTAGTGCTGTTTCTGTGCTATGACCTGATCTAAAGCCTGATTGATGTTGGTCTAGGAGCTGAAATTTCTCAATGTGGTCGCAAAGCTGTGTGTGAACACATTTCTCGAGCAATTTCGCTAGGGACATGATGTTGGTGATCGGTCGGAAGTTACTGGGATCTGTAAGGTCTGCATTGGGCTTCTTGGGGATGGGTGTGACTTGCCCCATTTTAAGGCAGTCGGGAATCCTCCCTTGTAAGAGAGATTGTTGGATGATCCTGGACCAGAGAGGCAGAACTGCCAAGTTGAGGTCTTTGAGCAACTTGGCGGGGAGTGGGTCCTTGAAATGGTTGGAAGGTTTCAGAGAAGCCAGGGAAAGTGACAGCTCCTCCAAGTCTGGAGGTCGGAAGGTATTCCAGCAGGCATTGTTTTTGGGTGTGTACAGGCATTGATTTTGGATGTGTACTGCCGTGTAACCAGGCAAACCCTCGGAACTCATTGGTAACAAATTCTCAGCGGCCCGTTGCAGTTCTCGCTCAATACTTCTAGACTTTTCAGCGAAGTGCTCTGAGAAGTCCTCCTCACTGGGTCCAGCGATTTTGATTGCTGGAATAGGATTAGCCTGTTGTTTGATGATATCAAACAGTTTCCTGGGACGGTTTTTCGCGCTGTCAAGCTGATCTCTGAAATGATCTGATTTAGAGATGCGAATGAGTTTTTTGTAAGAGCTTCTCATCTTTCTTAACTGTTCGAGGCTAGAAGTGGAGGGGTCATTTCTCCAATGTCTCTCCGAGAGCCTCAGCTTGCGACGTTCGTCATTAAGGGTACAATTGAACCAAGGTTTGGATTGTTTGCAGGGAATCCTTTTAAGTAGCCTCGGGGCTGCAGAGTCGAGAATATTAGACATAGTGTTAGCAATAAAGCATCAAGTCTCAAAGCTCCTCTCTCACATGGCTGAGCTACAAAGGTGGGCGGAGGATGGCAAAAATCGTTCCCGTCGGAACAATCTCCACCTTGTGGGTATTCCAGAGGGGTCCGAGCCCACTCAGGCGTCAACTTTGATCAAAACTTGGATTAATTTGTGAATGCCGGCAGAACGCCTCTCTACATGGTTCATGGTGGAGGGGGCCAATGTGCCCTTGTGCCTAAACTGCCTCCGGGAGCCGCCCCACAAGCCCATTATAGTGCGCATCCTTACCTTCAAGGACAGAGATGCTATTCTGCAGGAACCGCGCTCGCAACCCTATTTCTCCTACCAAGGATCCAAAATGATGGTGTTCCCAGACTATACTAAAGAAGTCCAGGGACTGTGGAGATCCTACACTGCAGTCAAACAGAAGCTGCGAGCCTTCAATCTCTCGTATAGACTCCTGTTCCCGGCCCGTCTCAGGGAAATCCACAACAAGAGCCACTTCTTCGACTCCCCGGAGGTGGCGTGGACAGGGGACACAGAGGAACGTCCCCTCGTGGGGAGCAAAATAGTATCCTCCTATCCCACATGAATGCAACCAAAGATTGCAGCGGGAAGATCGGCGAAACCACAACGAAGACGCACTCGGTCCCAGTGGGGACGCAAAACACACAGGAGGAAATCCTCCTCACCAGAGATGACCATAAGAAATGCCTCCAGGTCTCCTCTATCAGTGAGAACGTGTACCCTATCGAAAGAGCGGGACCCGAGTACAGAGGCGCCTCGGACCCGATTACCAACTCCAGTGACGGTTGGAACCGGAGACTCAGACCTATCCCACAGCCCAGCAATATGATTGGTCGCCCTTGAGTGCGGTGGGTGTGGAAACTTTGGGCCTTGATGGCCACAAACATTTCTGGACTTCTGTCTAAATATAAATCCTGCTACGTGGAGGGGTTCACCACTCTGCCCCCAATGTGCAATGACTGCACCTGTTCTTGTTCTTATTGTTAGGGCGACAGATGCTTCAAGGGATGAAGTATGGGTAGGGGGGAAGATAGTTTGGGGTTTTGTTTGCTTATTCTTTTTTTATTCCTTCTAATTGCTTAAGACACACAACACAATGCACCTCCACCACCCTCATGCTGACGCTGACCCAGGGACACACCAGTTCTCCCTGGCCTTAAACCCTGCGCACAATGGCCCGGACACCCCCCAGGCTGTCATAAGCAGCCCCCCCCAGTGATAGCACCCAAGGCGACACCCCACCATGACCTGGAGCCCTTACTCATACTCTCCTGGAATGTCAACGGTCTCCTGGACAAGGTGAAGCGTGCTGCAGTCTTGAAGTTCTCAAATCGTTCCGCCCCCTCCGCCCTCATGCTGCAGGAAACTCATCTATTAGGTAACCACTGCCCATTTCTAGCCCACCAAGGATTTGACAGGGTGCACCATACAGAATTCACACAGGGTCTCGAGGAGTAGCAATCCTTCCCCGCCGCTCCTTTCCCTTCGTAATTATACGAGAACTCCGTGACCATCAGGGATGATTTTTGGCTCTCATTGGGACGGTGGGGGGACGTGCAGTTAACCTGATCACGGCCTATGTACCTCCAGCAGTTCTTATGCCCTCCCTGCACAACCTTGCAAATCTGCTGATGTATCTCCCCAGGGACTAACAGTGCTTGGAGGAGACTTTAATGGTATCATGAACCCAAATTGGGATGCTACCGGTGCCCCCTCCTTGTGTCGGAGCGTGAATGCCAAGAAACTTGCAGGCTGGGCCACCCAGCTCGGCCTCTGCAATGTCTGAAGAGTATGGAACCCACACCTCCGCCAATACACTCACACATCTGCCATCCATCATACCCGATCGCACCTTGACTATTTGTTCATGCCCGCTCTGGATTGCAGACTGGTCGCAAACATCCACACACTTGTCTGAGGAATCTCGGACCACGCACCACTACTTCTAGATCTCGGAGGGCCTATGGGCGTTCTTCGCCCCATATGGTGGTTTAACGCCTGGTTCTTACAACATAAAGAGTGCAAAGAGGCAATTAGAGACAAGCTGAGATGATATTTTCGAACTAACGAGGGCACGGTTGCTTCCCCTGGCATGTTATGGGCAGCCAGAAAGGCGACAGTCAGAAGCTTCGCTAAAGGGCGCGTCAAAAGGACACACCAGGCCTGAGACGAGCACCTCTCCCTGTTGGAAGCCCGCGGAATCCAACAAGAGCAGGCAGCAGACGCAGAGGCTGGCGGTAAGACAACCCGTCAGCTTGACCTGATATGTGAAGAAATTCGGCACACTTCCCTAGAATCGGCCAGGCAGATGTAGATGTCCTCGACAGCCTGCATCTATGGATGGGGTGACAAAACGGCAAGCTCCTTTACTGGCTAGCATCCCGCCCCTTAGCCAGTTGAATAATTCCCGAAGTAGTGGATGCGGAGGGGGATACCCTTCGTGCACCAAAGGCGATAGCCCAGACATTTGCGTCTTACCACAACCGTCTCTACTTCAGAGTGCGGAGTCCAGACTCAGATGTCAAGTCAGACTTCTTAATGGACGTTCCGCTCCCACAGCTGCCGGAAGCGGATAGTCAAGCGCTCGACCAACCCCTCTCATGGGATGAGATAAGCCAGGCTATATCGGCGCTAGCCACAGGTAAGACCCCAGGCCCTGATGGCTACCCAGGGGAATACTACCAGGCGTTTAGGGAGATCCTGGTACCACAGCTCGGGGCACTATACACCGAGGCAATAGAGGAAGGGACCTTTCCGCGAGACGTAGACATTGGCTACAATAGTGGTCATCCTGAAAACAGACCCTCCCTCCAACCTCTGCTCAGAGTATCATCCGATTTCACTGATCAATACTGAAGTTAAACTATGCGCCACGATTCTCGCTACCCATCTTAAAAGAGTAATCACGATCCTGGTACGTCCTGACCAATGTGGGTTCATGCCCCACCGTAGAACGAGACATTGCCTGAGATGCCTGCAGGTGGCCCTGGCTCACCGTCATCTCCTTCCACCCTATCTGGCCCTCTTATTGATCGACTTTGAAAAGGCCTTTGATATTGTGGACTGGCGCTACCTGGAGGCTGTACTGGTCCATGCTGGATTTGACCCATATTTCAGAGGGCTTGTAAAGGTTTTATATTCCAAGCCATCAGCTCGTGTCCTGACCAATGGAGTCCTATCAGATGAATTCCACATCAGTCGGGGGACAAGACAGGGCTGCCCCCTCTACCCCATTCTTTTTGCTCTCGCTATAGAACCATTATCCAGACTTATCAGGTTCTACGCCCAAATCCGGGGATTGGTAATGGAATGCGTCCCATGAAGAGCGTATCGCCCTATACGCAGAGAATGTGCTTTTATTTATGGCTGATCCCACTCGCTCGGGCCCCCGTTGCCTGCAAATCCTGAAGCTCTTTGGGGAGGCTTCTGGCTTGAAGCTTAACCCGGCCAAATCAGTACTGGTTCCACTGCATATTTCCCGTGAATGCGTGGAATGGCAAATGAACATTCTGATCAGATGGCTCAGCTTTCGCTACCTGGGGATCTGGGTGACAATTCACCCAGAACTAACATGGTCCCTCAATCTCACCCCACTACTTAAAAAGACCAGGGGCGGTCTTCAGAGGTGGCAAACCCTCCCACTGAACTCGATGGGGAAAATTGTATTATACAAAATGATGATAATTCCTTGGTTCTCATACAAATTGCGAAACATACCTCTCCATCTACCACGGCAATGGTTTGGCGCCTTGGATAAGATGACAACCTCGTTTCTCTGGGGCAATTCCCAGCAGAGAGTGCCGTTGGTCCACTGCCAAAAAGGCGCTATATGATGGGGGTTTGGGGATGACCAACCTCTTCCTCTATTACATAGGCCTGCTGATGATCAACGACTGGTTTTCAGATGGGTGGTCAGACCCAGAAAACCAATTAGAATTGGAGGCACTGGGATTCTCGTGAATCCAAGCAAGGCTGTACGGTTCACCAGTTCCCTACGACATCCCGAGCGTAACCAGATTGGTCTTCCTTGCTTGGCGCTTTTACACACCCATTGGGAAGGCAAAATCACACTGCAAATACCCTTGTGGCAGGGAACATGGTTGAAAGAAGTGGCGGGACTGGACGGGTCCCATACATGGGACCTCATTGGTATCACATAAATGGGTGATGTGTGGAAAGGGGGTCAACTTTGAACGTTTCAGGACCTGCAAAGCATACACTCCCTTAACAGTACGCAATTTTATAAGTACTTGCAGCTTCTGCATGCCATCAGGATGCACATCTCCAGGGATACCACTCTTCCTGTGTTCAGTTGTTTAGAGGCCCAACTCCTCATGGGAGAGATGGGAAGGGGAAGGGTCTGCCAGATCTACAGAACCCTCGTTAATAATTCCCCCACCACCTTAGATCACCTGAGAGCCCGTTGGGAAACATAAATGGGGCCTATGGAGGACGAGGACTGGTGGGATGCCCTTTTGGCTCCCCGGGTAATCACTATCCCAGCTCGACAGAGACTGATCCAAACCTACTATCTCCACTGCGCATACCTCACCCCAGTCAGGCTATTCCGAGCAGGATGTCTTCCAACCCCAAGGTGCATAAGATGCATGGAAGAAACCGCAGACTTCTTTCACATGACCTGGTCTTGTGCTATCATTTCGAAATACTGTGCGGAGGTGGTTTGTGAGTTGAGTGGGAAGTTCCACTCACGCCCCAAGTTTTACTTCTGGGAGTCCTGGATAGCATTGGTGGCTCTAGGGCGGACAGGACATTCCTGGGCATGGCCACAATGGTAGCAAAGAGAGACACAGCGACCAGATGGAAAGACCCAACCCCCCCTACAATTACCCAATGGTGGAGAGTTCTGGACTGGTGCGCCGCACAAGAACAACCTGTATATGAGGCAAGGGGTTGCCCAACCAAATATAAACAAGTGTGGGGTAAATGGTTGGGATTGTTGGACTGAAAGGGCGGGGTGGGGCACTCAAAACTGCAATCTTGATCTCACTGTAGACCTGTAATGTATTCCAAAGGTTCGGTAAGGGCTGACAGCCCAGTAAAGTGGATGCGCTCTGCAACAATTGGGGTTGACCTATTATCATGAACAATTGTGTCTATCTGCTTGTTTGAAAGCCAATAAATTTGAGTATTAAAAAAAAGGTAGTAACCAATCACCATGCCACTATTAACAAACTTGTAGTGAGTCGAAGCTACAGTATCACATATTTGTAATGACGTATTGTGTACATTTGTTTTGTTTTTTTACAATCCATTAATTGTTTTTTTGCCACTGTTTGATGATGATGATGCTTCATGCAGACCTCTGTCAAAAACTGAAGTATGAAAGCTGGAAACAATAAAAATATTTAAAATATTTTATTTTGTTGTACTAAAGTTTTGAAGAAAAAATATTGTATCTTGTTTTGGTTGCTTAATATTAAAATGAAATCCTAATATATTGTTCTTTGTTTATATTTTTTCACAGTGGTTCCAGATTGAGATATATTACTTGTGTCAAATCACTCATCTAGTGATGAATTCTTCGAGTCACTACTCATATACTCATCCCATCACCCCAACACTACACTTGCACTCATGCAATGACTCAAGTAGTACCCATATACTAAACCAGTCCTCCACACAGAAGCTATGCACATATCCAATCACACATGCAGTACCCATACACGCATTCAGTCACCCAAGCAGTATTCATGCACTCATCCAATCACCACTGCACTACACATGCACTCATCCAATCACCCTGGCACTACCCATACACTCATCCAATCACCCAGGCACTAGCTATGTACTTATCCATTCATCCAGGCACTACCCATGCAGTCATACAATTACCCAGGCACTACCCATGCACTCTTCCAATCACCCAAACACTATCCATGCACTCATCCAATCACTAAACAGTACATATACACTCATTCAATTATGGAGGCACTACCCCATACAGTCATGCAATCACCCAGGCACTACTCATGGACTCATCAAATTAACTAGGCCCTACTCATACACTCATCCAATCATACAGCTACTCTCCATACATTCATCCTATCATCCTGGCACTGCCCTTACACTCACCCAATCACCCTGGTAGTACTCATCTAATCACCCATGCACTCATGCAATCATCCAGGCACTACTCATGCACTCATACAATCAGCCAGGTACTACCCATGCTCTCATCCAAACACCCAGGGACTGCCCATACACCTCATCCAATCATCCAGGAACTACCCATACACTCATCCAATCACTCAGGCACTACCCATACACCCATACAATCACCCAGATAGTACCCATGCACTCATCCAATCAACCAGGCACTACACTTGCACTCACCCAATCACCCTCACACTACCCATGCAATCAAGCACGCGCTACCCATGCACTCATCCAATCAACCTGGCATTATCCATATACTCATCCAATCACTCAGGCAGTACCCATGCCCTCATCCAATCACACAGGCATTATCCATGCACTCATCCTATCACACTAGAACTACCCATACACTCACCCAATCACCCAGGCACTACCCATGCACTCATACAATCGCCCAGACACTACTCGTACAGTCATCTAGTCACCTAGGCACTACTCATGCACTCATCCAATCACCCTGGCACTAACCATACAGTCATCCAATCACCCAGACACTATCTATGCACTCATCCAAACAACCAGGCACTACCCATGCACTCATCCAATCACCCTGGCACTATCCATACACTCATTTAATCACCTAAGCAGGACCCATGCACTCATCCAATTACCCTGGCAGTAACCATACACTCAGCCAATCACCCAAGCACTGCCCATGTACTCATGCAATCATCCAGGTTCTACTCAAGCATTCATTCAATCACCCAGGCACTACCCATGCATTCATCCAATCACCCTTACACTACCCATGCACTCATCCAATCAAGCAGGCGCTACCCATGCACTCGTCTAATCACCGAGACAGTACCCATACACTCATCCAATTACCCAGGCACTTACCATGCAGTCATCTAATTACCCAGACAGTACCGTGCACTCATCCAATCATCCAAGTACAAACCATGCAGACAACTACTGAAACTTAATATCTTAGGTTTTGTCGACAACACAGCTTTTAGCAGTGCCTATACCTCAAACCCTTTCAATTTCTAACACTACAAAATCAACTACATGGCGCTATTCCGCGCGGGGCTATGATTCCTGAAAATCCATACACACCCAGCTTTGGAGACACAAATTTTATCAGGGAATATCTGGGCTTGGTTTCGATAACTGGGCAGCACCTACGTGACTCGGGAGTCATCGTGTAAAGAGAATGATATGGGACAGGCTACATGATGTTCGTTTTCGATCTGACCCCTCGGCGACCATGGAAATCTAAAAGCAGAAATACATTTTAGTCAGCCCTTGGCTACGAATGTGAACATGGTTGTTTTCTCTGTATTTGACAACGTCATTCAGATCAACCACACCCGGCAGATTTTGTTTGACTAACTTTAAAATATTGTAAAATGGACACTGTTCACATTCGGGATTTCTTAAGCTGTCATAAAAACACTAAGTAATACTTTTTGGTGTTCTTCCAAGCGACACTCTACCTGGTGAAATAGGGTTCGAAAGACTCCGTATCCTTGTCTTTAATGCAGAACAACACTACATTTAAGTAACTCACTGGGCGGCCCTGTTTTTAGAAAAAGACAAGGTCACAGTGTCTGACAGCCCAGCGGCATTCCCTGAGCATAGCATTGATACAAAACCTATATTCAAGTATGTAAAAAACGCTGCTGCAAGGGTGGATTATAACAAAATAGAGGTACAGGATTCTCACCGTCACATGCGGGGAGCATTGTATATATTTTATTAGTAAAATGACTGAGGATATGATATTTAGAGATGTTTTTAATCTATATTCGAACTACCTAGTTAAGAATAATAGTATTGTTATGAAATATGGGAAAGAAAACTCTAAGTCTCCATCAAGCGCTATTAAAACAGAATACGCAGTTTGTTAAAAGTGTAAGGTTATGTAACACCTCTTATGTATAATGGTAACCAGTGTTCCCTGTAAGGACTTTGCAGAAGAGGGCACCAGGTCATTGCATAAGGTAAGTGTTCTTCCAGCCAGGCCTCCGAGTTTCAGAAGGGTCAAGGAGTTCAGAGCAGACGGCTCCTACATATGTCGCTTGCTCTGTTATTATCCAGGTTGTCAGGCGGCAGTCTGGGGGAGTCACTTTTACAGACTTCTGATCACCGCTAATCGCCTCTTATCTTGCATGGGGATACTCGCAGGCTTGGTTGTTTTGATTGGGTGGCTTTTAATTTGGTAACAAAAGTGTCATCTTTTTACTATTGCTTTTCTGTCTTTGTTTACTTTAATTATTAGACTGAGTTCATTAATGCAGTTCTAGAACATATGTAAATGTGCTTTCCATTAATATTTCTTATTATGTATTGTTCTAAGGCTGCGTTAGTGATCCCTGACTAACAGTTAAAGTAAACACAGGAAGAATGTTACAGGCAGATGGCAGATGTTTTAAGATGAATTATCTGTCTTTGTTTTCTTTAAGAATTACTCGGGAATCATTAACGCAGCTCTAGAACACATTTAAATGTGTTTTCCCCCTTATATTTCTATTTCTTCTTATTGTTCTAGGGCTACGTTAAACAATCCCTGACTAATAATTAAAGTAAACACAAACAGAAAGCTAATGTTCCAAATGATGAGGCAATTTTATATACTGTCCTATTGAGTATTGTCTGGGCCTTTGCAAACAAAAGGCCATATTTTTCCCCCAGAAAGAAGACAAACCTATGTGTTAACTGTCTCCTTCCCCTGTAACTGGTGTTTTTTTAGTATTGAGCCTGTGATAACATGCGCTAGCGCATGTGTATCTCTTGCGAGACGCTGTGGCATTTAGAAAAGGACTTGGACCCTGCCCGTTGCTTATCATTTGTTTGCTTGCCTGGCACTCTTCTTTACAGCCTCATAATTGGCCATGGTTGGCACATCATTTCCATTCCTGTCCATAGAGCAGGCACCAAGCACTGACTGATTCAACTTAATCAGTGCCCGTCCGCTGCTCCCGACGTGATTCAGGTACTATTTTACCTCTTTAACTTCTAGTGCCCTACAAAAAGAAGGCGCGTGACTGGCAAAAACTATTCAGCAACAACATTTAAAGTTGTATTTTCTAGATTTCTATAGTTAGTGCTCCCCACGCGCTTGCAAAACATAAAGCACTCCTTGCACCTTGGAACCTAAAAGTGGGAGAAGCACACTCCAGTCCTTCCCCTGCAGGTTTCTTTTTGGATAAAGTCTTTTGTGACCCTAAGACTTCCAACAGGAGGCACGCACACACAAGCCCTTGGAGATTCTTCACAAACAGGATACCACAGCAGGGCAAAAAGAGTCAGCCCTTTTCCTCCACCAGAAGCAGCAACTGCAGGCCAACCCACCCCTCACTCAGAAAAGGTAGCGCTCCTCACACAGTTCTTCGCTCTTCTTCTTGGCAGGGTCCTCTTGTTCCTTGAAGCAATCCAAATTACTGGGGTTTTAGGTCACATACTTATACCCCAAAATGTCTTTAATCTCTTTGTAGCAAGGGTCTCTGAACCCAGTCCAAACCAGTTCTGCCCTCACTGGTGCAGCATGGCCACAGGGGGCGGAGACAGCATTGTGCAAAAGGAGACACAGCCTATTCAGGTGTAATCACAACTCCTCCCACTACTCTAAATGCAGACCAGGGCTAGTCAGGCCTGCGATGAGTCACCCAGGCAAGGCAGGTCACACCTCAACCCCCCAGTGACTGTCTAGAGTGAATGCACATCTCAGCTCCTGTTACTCACACACGAGACGCTGAATACACAAACAGCCAGAGGCACACAGAATGGTGAAGTAAGAAAATGCCCACTTTCTAAAAGTGGTATTTTCAAACACAGGATTTAAAAACCACCTTCACCAAAAGGTGCGTTAATAAATTCGGAGTTCAGAGAGTCTAAACTTAATTTTCCTATCTTGTCCCTATAGCAAGTTACACATGTAAAAATGTTACAGTGCAACTCCAATGATAAGCCTATGGGACAGTTAGCCTTTCAACAGTGAACAACAAATTACACAGTATTTCGCTATTACGACAAGTCAGACACACTAGTACATGTCCTACCTTTCACATACACTGCACCCTGCCCATGGGGGTACCTTGGGCCTACCTTAGGGGTACCTTACATGTAAGGAAAGGGAAGGTTTGGGCCTGGCAAGTGGGTGCACTTGCCAGGACAACATGGCAGTACACAACTGCGCGCACAGACACTACAGTGGTAGGTCTGAGATACATTTACAGGGCTACTCATGCTACCAGTGCTGCAAGTCCACTAGTAGCATTTGATTTACAGGCCTTGGCACACACCGTGCACTTTACTAAGGACTTACCAGTAAATCAAATATGCCAATCATGGATAACGAATCATTGTCACAATTTATGCAGAGAGCCTATTCACTTTAGCACTGGTCAGCAGTGGTAAAGTGCCCAGAATCCTATAGCCAACAAAAACAGGGTCAGAAAAATTGGAGGCAAAAGGCAAAAAGTTTGGGGATAAACCTGTCAAAAGGGCCAGGTCTAACACAACCCCCTACCAGCCTAAAGCCAGGGGAGACCAATCAAACACCTTTAGGGACTTCCCTGATTGGGGCGAAGGAACATAGACCCTGGCCCACAACACCAAGGGCACGCTCAAGTTCCACGCCTTCCTGAACCTAGGTGGATCCTTTTATCCATACTCTCAGGGCCCTCTAAGCTAAACCATAGGGAACTCTTCTCCTTGCCTGCGGACCCCATCTGTGCAGCGCCTAAGCTTACCTTGCTCACAGATGTGTCCCAGCAGGCAGACAGTATCCACACTGCCAACACAGTAGTGTGGCCCAGTCCACCCTCAGGGTGAGACTCTTGTCCCTCTCCCAGGGACAACTCTGTCCACCACGACAGCAAGCCAAAGAGGCCACTGACAGCTGTCAGTGACGAAAGCCAGGCTTCATACCTCTCAAGGCTCTCTAACCTCTGTGGCGTCTGAGAGTGGGGGGCGGTAGCCCCAGGAGGATGGCACCCTTTGTCCACTCTCCCTCCTGTCAGGTCAGAGATGGCATCCTGACACTGAACCACCAGCTCAGGGTCTGTACCCTGCAGCTGGACCAGAGACTGGGGTGGGCTCTCCCACACCCTGTCCTCCTCCCCGAAGCTCTGCACCCTTCCACCTGGAGCGGAACCCACAGAAAACAAACCGGTAGGGACACTGCTACTAGTCACCCCTTCCTCCAGGTCAGGACAGACACCCTGAACCTGGTCCTCCAACCCAGGGTCTGTACCCTTAGGCTGGATCTGTGCCTGGCAACCCAGGACTTCCGGGGGAGTACACCAACCCCCCCAAAGGGAAACACACTCCTCGTGAGTTGTGCAATAGTCTGCCTGACGCAAGTCTCCAGCCTCCTGTCCACCTGACAGAGCATGAAGACCCCCCAGGGTCAGTCCTGGGGTGCTCTGATCTCAGAGCTTGCAATCCCTGACCCCCTGGTCCTTCCACTGGGGACTGTCTCCCCCTCTCACCCTTTTCTCTGGAATCATGCACCCTCCCAACAGGAGCAGTGCTGCCAGGCACCAGAACTGGTGGAACACTTGTTACAGCAATCTCCTCCAGCTCACCTGACACCTTGGGATCCCCCTCAGGGAATGGCCTCCAGGTACAGACTAGGCTCCCCTCCTGGTGTTCACTTATGGAACCAACCAGGCCATGGGACTGGGTCTCAGACACCTAGGGACTCAGAACACCCCCACTCACTCTACTCAGAGACAGGACATGGGGCTCCTCGCCCATCCCACTATACTGGGACCTATCTGGGTTACTCCAAACCTCCCCTACCTCACCTGGTTGGGGAAAACCTGAGCCACCTCCTTCAGGATCACTCCCTAAAGCCTCATCAGACCCTCTGGAACCCACCAAAAGGTCTGCCTCCAGTGCAAGCTCCCTGGAAACAGAGAACTCACACTCCACTGGGTGTTGGCATAGCTCTGGAAAACAGGGACTTAAAATATGCTCTCCAACAATTGAGTCACACAGCCCATCACAAGTGTTACCCAAGTTACCCTTCACCTCACCATCCAGTGCCTCACAAACGTACCTCACATCACCCTCCTGAGACTGGCAAGACAGTCTCTGAATGTTTCTGTCATCCAACCCACACTCTTCTGGGCGGTCTCCACACACATGTACCAGGACTTCTACCATTGTGGGAACCCCTCTCCCTGCACCTCTCATCTAGAGTCAGTAGAGTGTCCCTCCTGCTATTAGGACTATGAACCATGTGCCGGTTCCCCAATTCACATCAGGGATACTGCACACCACTGGAATTACCTCCTATCCTTTAGCCCCCTGGTTTGTGTCAACCCCCTCCTTCAAGTCAGGCGCCACATCTCTGGGTGTAGGTACTTCTTTCTCAGCACTAGACATCACATTTTTGCTGCCACCATCTGAGCTGGACTCCACCCTTATGGCTTTCCGCTCCAACTCAACCCTCTTGATCTCCTCATCAAGCTCTCTCATTCTTGCCTCATAAGCCAGAATCATTTCCTGTTCCTCTATTTCCCATTTCTTTTGCATCATCTCCAATTCTCGTTTTGCTAGCTCCAATTCAAGATCCCTGACCCTCTGCCTGTCCACCAGCTCTTCTGGGGACAAGCCTCTACGAGAACCCCTACTGCCTGCTCTGGAGGACATCTTCCCCCCAGGTTGAGACATGATAGTGCACTTTTCATTCATGTTTTATTGTTTTTTCACAAGGGCGCTACTCTCAAAAGATGACTATTATCTTGTTCTAAATATTTCAAACCAACATTATTTCTTTATGTGTTCTAATTTTCAAAATGATGCTTTAACACATAATTGTGCAGTACGCCCCAATACACCCCACCCCACTCCAATCCAAACCACTCACCCCAAATCACTTCAATCCAGCCCACTCGAATCCTCCCAACCCACCCCACTCTGTCCCACTCCAACCCAAAATAATCTGCCCCACTCCAATCCAGAAAAATCTACCCCACTCCAATCCAAAATAATCTGCCCCACTCTAGTCCATCCCACTCCAGTCCAATCAACCACAATCCACCCAACTTAAATCCAGTCCACTCCAATCCAATCCACTCCAAAAATCCATTCCACCCCAAACCACCATCCACCTCAGTCCAATCCACCTCAACCCACAATCCCAAAAACTCTGCCCCACTCCAATATTGCAATCCACAACAATCTGCCCCACCCCAATCCAAAACAATCTGCCCAACCCCAATCCAAAACAATCTTCCCACTCCAATCCAAAACTATCTGCCCCACCCCAATCCAAAACTATCTGCCCCACCCCAAAACGATCTGCCCCACTTAAATCTGCCCCAATCCAATACAATCTGCCCCACTCCAAAACAGTCAGCCCCACTCCAGCCAAGTCCACCACACTACAATCCTCCCAACCCACCCCACTACAATCTGCCCAACTTCAATCCAAAACAATCTGCCCCACTCCAATCCAAAAATCTGCCCCACTCCAATCTAAAACAATCTGCCCCACTCCATTCCAATCCTCCCCACTCCAGTCCAATCCACCACAATCCACCCTATTTCCTAGTCCAGTCCATCCACCCCACTCCAAAAAACCCATTGCACCCCAATCCAATTCACCATCCACCTCAGTCCAAACAACCCCACCCCACACCAATCCACTCCAATCCATCCCAAACCAACCCACCGCACTCAAACCAATCCACCGCACTCAAACCAATCCGCTGCCCTCAAACCAATCCACAGCACTCAAACCAATCCACAGCACTCAAACCAATCCACCACACTCAAACCAATCCACTGCACTCAAACCAATCCACCCTACTCCAACTCCAATTCACCCACTCCACTCCACCCACTCCACTCTAGTCCAATTTACCCCACTCTACTCCAATCCACCCCACTCTAGTCCAATCCACCCCAGTACAACCCACCCAACCTCACCCCAGTACAATCCACCCCACTCCAACCAGCCCGCCCCACTCCAATCCATCTATTCCAGTCCAACTTACTCCAGTTCAATCCACCCCACCCCAGTCCAATGAAACCAATCCATCCACTCCAACCCACCCCGCTCCAGTCTAATCCACCCCACTCCAATTCACCCCACCCCCAAAAAAATCCAATCCACCCCACTCTAATCCTATCACTTCACTCCAATCCACCCACCCCAATCCAATCTAATCACCCCACTCCACTCTACTTCACTCCAATCCACCCCACTACCTCAATCCACTCCAACCCACTTCACCCTATTCCACCCAATGCCACAACACTCTCTGCCACTGAACCATTGAACCCTACTCTCCTCCACTTAACTCTACGACACTCTACTCCCCCTACTCCACGCCACTACGTTTTAGCCATGCTGAACAGCAGCCACACTGATGTACAACAGGGCTAAAACACAATGCCAAAGCCAATAGCTCTTGCATAGGCGAGGCCTTTAGGCTTTGCCAATGCTTGTTTTTCTTTTTTTACACTTTCCTATTGAAAGGTTGGGTTACCACCTTTCCAAGAGAAAAAATACCAGCCATTTGATTATGTTTTAGCAGTACACAGAGGCCTAGAAGTAATACCTAAACAGGACTTTATATTTTTTTAAAAGCCTGTAATCATTTGTAACATAACTTTCTGTTTTTATGTACTTTAATTATTCAGGCAATGCCACAGCAAATGCCATTGATTTTGGTAGTTGTGCACTGCATTTGCGTGAATGGTCAGTTTCTGGGCGCACTTACCCTTTGCTTCAGAGCACAGGGACCTTATACTGCCGCACACAGGGGAAAGAAATTAAAGGGAACAATGATGGTAACTGTCTAAAATAAAAGAATAAAAACTTGAATGCAGACTCAGCATCTTTATTCTGACGCAGGGACACACAATTAAAATGTTTTTAAAAGATGACAGAAACATTTTGAAACGTTAATAGGTTTATTTACAAAACAGTTTTTTTGTAGTACAAGCATCACACTGATAAACTTACTAAAGAAATAAAAGAAAAAGGAAAAAGTTATCTATGGCAAAACAATACACAGGCACACATTTACATAGGTTCAAAAGTCAGAGGAAACATCAAACATTTAACTACGTGTTCATTTTAGACAATGTCTTTTTTTAGGTCCCAGAGGCAGAGCTTCGGTGCGCCAAGAGAGGGATAGCCGGGGAAAGAAAGGGGGTGCTGGCATCTTAGGGAGGGGGTTAAAAACAACAGCTGTTGGAGTACTTGGGGTGCTGTAAGTCAGATCTTTCAAACTTTCAAGCAGCCACCTGTGTTCAGCATTAACAATGATCATCGAAGGAATGTCGAGTTCCACAGAGGCTCACAGAAAGTGTTCCCCACCTCTAGGTGCCTTCTGGAGCGATAGTGTTTTGGGGTGCGTAAGACCTTTAACTAGGTCATACATATGGGATCCAACAAATGGTTGACCTTTGTAGAGGAATTTGCCTCTCTCATTCCATGAGGACAGGTCTTTAGAAGCTGACATTTTACTTAGCAACATTTGCACGGCCCCTCTTTACCTTTGACATATATTTTTTAAACGTTCTTCAACAATGATGTCGGAGGATGGTGGTGGTTCTTGAGGTGTTGAAGGGGGTGGTGGAGGCTGTTCAGAGTCATGGGCATATAGAGTCAACCTGTTTTTTTCAGCATTCGACTGCCTATATTTTATAAAGTTTTGAAGAGCGCTGGAGTAAAGACCTTATTTGTTGTAAGGTTTTAAATCAGAACGATTCAAAATGTCTTTAATCTCGGCATCCAGGTGCTGTGTCTCAATTTTCCAGATATCCCAGGCGTTGCCTGTAGACGTCCCCAACTGTTCCAGCTGCTGCCGTGGTACCAAGTACATCTTTTTGGCATAATCCATCAGTTCCTGGTTAGGAGAGTGGTAATTAGCAGTACAGCTATGCCCAACAAAGAGCCTATAAAGACTCCCGACTGCTTTACAAGTTTCTTCTTAGAACTGAGAGAAGCCCTTTTATTACTGAGCTTCCTGATAGGGTGGTGCTTCTTCTTCAAAACATGGAACCGGTTCTCTGATATAGAGCCATTACCTTTTAGGGTTTTTAGGGCGATTTCTGAAATGGCAGCCACTAAATTGTCTGAAGCCACACATAGAATGACCTTTCTTTGCTTGGGGCTAGCTATGACTAGTATTTTTAGGAGGACTAAATTATGGCGTAGATGCACCAACATGGTCTAGAGTGTACATTTTATGGAAGACTCTTTAACTATTCTTTTTATAGGCCTTGGGCTTGGTTTTAAGTGTGTAAGTGGCGGGGAGATCGGGTGGGAAAATACCAGCACGCAGTGTGTAATCTTCTGGAGTATTGGGTTTTAAGTCACTGAGGGTTTTTTCTGCAGCATCGTTAAAGGCTTCCAAGGAAAACTGTGTGTTTCCGGAGTACATCAGTTTAGCTATAATGGATATCTGTTATTTGTCTAGGGGGGTTTTAAATTAAACCAGGTATGAGGCGTTGAGAGCTATAGAACAACTGGTCTTACCCTTGTAAAACAAGTTCTGCACGATGTAACATATGCTTAGATTGCGATGTTGTGAATATTGACTAAAAGCTTTTTCTTTCTCAGGGTGATCTCCACCTTCGCTCATAAGGTTGTCTACAATCACCGTGTTTACAAGGCCTATACGTAACAATGCATCGTCGTTGATATTATTCATCATGCCTTCTATAAATTTGATGTGTGGGAACCTTAGGGATAATTCTGTATAAAGATCTTAACAGCATGACTATAGCCAAACAATATTGTTATGGGTTTGGGATAAAACACTGGGAGCATATTCTAATAGTTTCTTCATAAAATAGCTTTTACCACAATTTGAGGGGCCTGCTCAAACGCAGGAGAACGGGTGCTGTAACCTGGTATACATAGTCAGCGTTGCGTGACTCTAATGAACCTTCAATAACTGTATGGTAGGGTTTTGTAGTCTTCAGTCAGGACCCTTTTATCAAACACTACTCGCAAGGTATTATGCAATGGCCGGGGTGTAATTTCTCACCGTTTGTTGGACCGAACTATGCTAGATTGTTTTATAATTTTCACGGTCACTCAAGGTAGAAGTATTTGTTCACCAGATTCTTTAGACTGTCAAATTTGATTTTGACACTGTTGTTTACATACTGCATTGTTAGAAGTTCTGTAAGAATAGGTTTTGGGACCGGATGACATGAACTCGACTATATACTCTTCCTTTTCTAGATCGCTGGTCAAATTGCCTAGATAATCGCAGAGTTGGGAATCTTCATCCATTAATTTGCTCAACAAAATAACAAGAGTCGATATTGTGATACAGACCCCATTCCTGAAATTTATCCATCACATTGTAAAGCTCTAAACGAGTGTGAGCGGTTGTGAAACAGGCTATGAAGATGTTTATATTGTTACAAGTTATGGGGTACACTTTTGTGTATTTACAACAGAGCGCTGCAATCTCATCAATAAACTTGCAGCTGGACACCTCGTAACACGGCACAAAAAGATATTCTAAAGGTTCGTCAGGATCTGGGAGGATGGTCGGGATTGACAAGTTTGTGCGCTGTGCGAATTTTCCCCATATGGAACTAAGGCACAGCTTGGCTAGCTTTCGTATGGCAGGGTTGACTTCGATGAACTCGGATCTCAAGTATATACCCTTGTGAGCATAGTAATCAACGATGTATTTTTGCTTTGAGGCCTCGTTAATGCACCATTACTATCATCGACTCTGTATGGTAGTACTGGGAAGTAAAGCCTCCGGGATGGGTAGACTTGACATTTAACTAACCCAAAGTATTCATCTATGGCTTTAAAGTCCCTATATAGATGCTGTATCAGAGTACACCTCTGCAAGTGTTTAAATTTGGTACCCAACAGCCTATTAAACTTGTGGGGTATGTAGCAGTGGGGACAACCATGGTAAAAGCAACCATTGTATTTAAAAGCAATTGGCACACCATTAATTTTCATTACAGCGTACCCATCTGGGAAATAAGGGCCCACAAGGTATTCACCACCCTACAAGGCATGTTGGATGAAGATGTTTTCCTTGTCAGAGACGTACAAGAGCCATTGAATATAGGGTGCAGAATAACGCGTCTGTTTACCGTTAAAGAGGCCGGGGCGGCCCTAGAGCTATGCTTTCATGTAGTAAAAACAAATGCTTGTACAGACACATGCACATGGAAGCCAGTGTGAGGTGTTGAAAAGGGTCGAAGTACTCTATGGATTTTGTCATCTTGGCGGTATTGGGTTTCGGAACCTTCTCTTGTTTTGTCATCTCTACTACGTCTCTGAAGAGATTGGAAGCTTTTCTAAAGATCATTACAGCTGCCTGACAGTAAGCTTTCAACTCGGTTTGAAAATTAAACTTCTTTTCATGGTTTTCACCATACTACTGTAGAAAACTCTCTTTCTCTTCAGGCATCATATACTCAACACCGTTGCTGTCGGACGGAGGCAGGGGACCCTCTTAATTCTGATTCATCCAGGTGTTAAAAAAGTGGGGGAAATAATCTTTACAACCTGGAAAACCAAAGGCTTTTGGCAACTTGTTCAATTTCATGGGAGGAAAATTAGAGGTATCTATGAACCTTATATGTAAAGGTACAGCCGTTTGCAGTATCGGTTTGGAGCCCTAGGTGATGGGTTTTACAGGCATCTTTTCACGAATCATATTTTGCAAAACAAAGACCGAGTCATAAGCTATTGAGTTATGGGCCGTCATGGTATGCTCTTTAAATTTTGTCTGCATGAATGTGCTACGGAATTCGTTCATTAAAGAAGGGCCTTCAAACTACCAGTTTTCATCGGAAGTTAGATGGTGTGCAACAGTATATTTAGGCTGGTGCACTCCGGTCTCTTGGGTATACTATATCGAACACTATGTAGTCTTCTCTTTTGGTCTGGGGCCAGCCTTTACTCATGTAACACATGTGTTTTGTTCCCGGAGGAAAAGATGCCTTACACATGGGGCATTTCATACCTTTGCATTCGTGATCGACGACTGTGTAGCGCCCGCACCTCGCAGTCTGTTTTAGGGATGCACTGAATAACCCCAGTATGTATGCTCAAGCAGTTTTGTGAGCGACAGAATAGATTACATCTAGGACATCTCACCTTCTGATCCACAACTACAATGCAACCGTCCCTTTGACACATTTTACAATACATTTCACACTGATGTGTTGTAGATATGATCGCAATGGGTGCACACATACTTGGCTCCTAGAAAACCATTCAGGTTCAAGATACCATAAAAGTGATTTTCATGATGGAGAATGTAAACCGTCTCACTTCTCCCAAGCTCTACGCATGTGAAGTACTTCCATGATCCACTGTAGTAAAGAACTTTTACTGTGAAAGCAAAATAGTTCTTTGAAAGACCCAGTTCTCTAAAGCCTACCAGTCTGTCGGGAGGTATTTCAAATGCAGCATGGGCTTCAACTGCTCTAGACAGGACGACTGCATCAGTAGTACTGTGATCCATTAGTAACCCAGCGATGCTAGTCACCAGACACGTGTTGGTCGCGCCGGTGTTAGAGTTGAGCAACTACCGCTGTTTTTTTCAATAATTTTACTGTAAAAGATACTCTTTAAAGGTCTGGAAACACCCCTCTCGTGACCCCGAACAACGAGGGCTACTATTCTGAAGGTCAGAAATGCTGCTATTCCTGCTTTTCTCTGTTAAAGTTTAGAGAAGGTTTTTTTTTAAATTCCAGTGTCCAATACATCGCAGGATGTTTGTCTAGTGAACAAGGGGCTGTCAATACCCTGCAAAAGAAACAAATGATGGACGGAATGCTAAACAATACAAATATTCACCCCAGTCACAAAGATCCATCGTTCATTTGCTCACCACGCCACCACAGTTTGGACCGAGCCATATGCAAATCAGTCTTGACCCTGCCCTGGGAACAGTCTAGCCCAAACTGCCAAGCCAGGTCCTCCCTGGACCGGAAACAAGCTTCCTGGGACCGATTTCGGGGCATCACCCCTCAGCAGCCAGGCTAGCTTGAATCCAGTGGTGCAGTGAGCATGGAACCAAAATCTGGGCATACCCTTCCTACTTAGGGCGACAAAAGCAAAAGAAACAAATGATGGATGGAATGCTGAACAATGCAAACTTTCACCCTCAGTCACAAAGATCTGGGTTTAATCCATCATTCTTTTGCTCACCACGCCACCCCAGTTTGGACCTAGCCAAATGCAAATCAGTCTTGACCCTGACCCTCATGGGAACAGTCCAGCCCGAACTACCAAGCCATGGAAACGGAGCTGAAAGAAATCATTCGGCCGTACGTCATGTAACAACTGCTCTACGATCGCTTGTGCGGCCTGGTGAATAGCTAAAAGCACATGATCAGATGAGTTTATGTGTTCTATGTTAACAAACCAGAATTCTTCGTAATTAACAAGTTACTTACCTTCGATAACGATGTATCTGTAAGAGACATATGTAGTTATAGATTCCTTACCTTTAGAATTACCCCAGGCGTCAGACTTGATCCGGAGAATTGTTTCGTAGCAGACCCCTGCGCGTCGGTAGGTGGCGTCGGTCGCCTCTGCGTCCGTCATCGGCGTCGTGGTCGCTGAGATGACGTTGCGGTGTATACTTAGACGCCGCCCCTGCACTCTGATGTCAGTTCTGACACGACTTTCCACGCCAGAAGCACAGAGCCATGCAAGACACTGACCACTGGTGCACATAACTAGGGCCCTAGAAGGGAGTCCCTATCCCTATAAATCAGTTCGCAGAACAGGGAGGATGTGTGGGGCTATAAGGAATCTATAACTACATGTCTCTTACAGATACATCGTTACCGAAGGTAAGTAACTTGTTCATCTGAAAGAGACTGTAGTTATAGATTCCTTACCTTTAGAATAGATACCCCAGCAATGCCAACCCCAGTGGTGGGTCTGCAAACTAAGTTCACACCAGGAAGTCCTGGAGAACAGAACAGCCAAAAAAGCTGTCTCTACGGACTTCGCTTTCCAGGCAGTAATGTTTTATGAACGTGTCCAGGGATACCCACGTGGCTGCCTGGCAGATGTCATTCAGTGGAACTCCACGTCCCAAAGCAGTAGTGGCTGCCGTCGCCCTGGTGGAGTGGGCGCGTAGTCCTATTGGAGGTTCCTTTTTCGCCAAAGAATAGCAGATTTTGATGCATAGGACAACCCACCGAGAGATGGTACGATTGTGCACGGCACAACCTTTCTTGGCGCCCACATAAGCCACGAAGAGTTGATCGTTCACCCGGAAATCTTTAGTGCAGTCAAGGTAGAAGGACAGCGCACGTTTTGGGTCCAGACGGTGGTCTCTCCTCCTCTTTGGAAGGGTGTGGAGGAGGGAAGAAGGTGGGCAATGTGATGGTCTGACCTATGTGGAAAGAGGTAACCACTTTGGGCAGAAAAGAGGGCCTAGTGCGAAGGACCACTTTGTCCGGATGAACAGCAAGAAAGGGAGGCTTGGAGGACAGAGCCTGAAGCTCACTCAACGTGCGGGCGGAGGTGATGGCAAACAGGAAAGCAGACTTTAAAGTAAGAAGACGAAGAGGACAATTATGTAGTGGCTCGAAGGGAGCACACATAAGATAAGTAAGGACAAGATTCAAGTCCCATTGGGGCATTACGAAAGGAGAAGGAGGAAAGAGATGAGTAATGCCCTTCATGAATCTATTTACAATATGGGACTTGAAAAAAGAAGGCTGATCAGGAAGGCGAAGAAAGGCCGAAAGATAGCCTTTAATGGAGCCCAGAGCAGGGCCCTGATGGGCCAAAGATAGAATGAAGAGGAGAACCTCTGAAAGAGGGGCAGAACGGGGATCCACAGCCTTTGCTGTGCACCATGCCACAAATTTGTTCCATCTACAGGCGTATACCGTTTTAGTGGAGGGACGCCTGGCTGCCAAGATAACGTTGCAGACTTCGGGAGGAAGGTTGAAAGCTGTCAACTGTTGCCGCTCAGTCTTCACGCAAGGAGGTGGAGGCTGGACAGGTTCGGGTGAAGGACCGTCCCCTGCTGCTGCGACAGAAGATCCTTCCGAAGAGGCATTCCGATCGGAGGTCAATGGCCATGCTCAAGAGCTCGGGGTACCAGACTCTTCGTGCCCAGTCCGGAGCCACGAGAATGACTTGGGCCCAGTCATGCTTGATCTTCTTCAGCACTCTGGGTAGAAGTGGTACAGGCGGAAAGGCGTACAGGAGGTCTCATCGCCACTCGTGATGAAAAGTGTCATGGAGCGAGTGCCGCCTTAGAAACTCCAAAGCGCAGAACTGCTGACATTGCACGTTCTCTTCGGTGGCGAACAGATCTAACCAAGGCTCTCCCCACTGCTGAAAGAGACCTTGCACCACCTCCGAGTGAAGACGCCATTCGTGATCCATCATGCACCGGCGGCTAAGTTCATCCGCCCTGGCGTTCAGGGAACCTGCCAGGTGTTGAATCACCAGGGATATGCCCTGATGTTCCAGCCATGTCCAAAGGCGAAGAGCCTCTTGACATAGGGTCCATGACCCCCACCCCGCCCTGTTTGTTGCAGTACCACATGGCGGTGGTCTTGTCCGTGAACATCTGCACTACTCTTCCTTTGACAGAAGGAAGGAATGTCTTCAGTACAAGATGGATCGCCCTAAGCGCCAGAAGGTTGTTGTGGAGCCCGGACTCTGCCGGAGACCAGAGACCCCTGATCTCCGCCTTTCCCATGTGGCCGCCCCATCCCAGGAGTGACGCATCTGTCACCACTGTGAACTCTGGTTGGGCAAGGGAGAGGGATCTGCCGTTGACCCAATCCTGGTTCGTGAGCCACCACTGCAACTGACGTGCAGTCCCCTCCGAGATCTGGACTGCATCGGAAAGTTTCCCCTGATGATGCGCCCATTAGAACTCCAGGTCCCACTGCAGGGCCCGCTTGCGCCATCTGGCATGATCCACCAGCAGGATGCAGGAGGCCATGAGGCCCAGCAGCCTCAGGGTCTCCTCGCCGAAATCCGGGATAGAGGCTGATACATGGTATCATAGCCCGAATATCCCAGACTCGCTGCTCGGGAGGATAAGCCCGAAAATGCGCTGTATCCAGAACTGCTCCGATGAAAAGGAGCTTCTGAGAGGGAATCAGGTGCGACTTCGGCACGTTGATAGTGAACCCCAGCAAATGCAGGAGGTCCGCCGTAGTCTGGAGGTGGGAGACGACAGCTTGGGGCGCGCAGGCCTTCAAAAGCCATTCGTTGAGATAGGGGAAGACTGGAACCCCTGATCTGCGCAGATGAGCTGCGACCACCATCACTTTCGTTAACACCCGAGGGGTGCTGGTAAGGCCAAAGGGGAGCATAGTAAATTGAAAATGCTCGTGGCCTTCCATGAACCGTAGGTAATGCCTGTGGGCTGGCAGGCCGGGGATGTGGAATTAGGCATCCTGCAAGTCCAACGCTACCATCCAGTCTCCGGGATCGAGGGCAGAGAGGACCTGGGCCAACGTAAGCATTTTGAACTTCTCCTTCCGGAGGAAGCGGTTGAGGGCCCTGAGGTCTAAGATAGGACGCAGGCCTTTGTCCTTCTTGGGTACCAGAAAGTAGTGGGAATAGCAACCACGACCTACTTTTGGCACAGGGACCCATTCGATAGCTCCCTTGGCCAAGAGAGCCATAACTTCCTGACGGAGAAGGGCCAAGTGATCCTCCGACATGCGATGGAGTGCTGGTGGCATGGAGGGAGGGGTAGTCTCAAAGGGGAGGGAATAGCCCCTTCGGACTATCTGCAAAACCCACCTGTCCGACGTGATGTTGTGCCAGTGGGGGGGGGGGGTGATGGCGAATCCTGCTGCCCACTGGCCTCTGGTGGCCCTGAAAGTTTGGACTAGGAAGGCTTGGAAGCTGCTGCAGGGGGGGGCATGCGTAGACTGGCCCGCCCGCTGGCACCCAGACCCGCATCGCTGGGTCCCACATCCGCGGCCACGCATAGACTGGGTAGCTTGCATGGCCCTGTTGGTCGATTGGGGGGAACGTGGTGGGGCACCCATTCTGTAGCCATGAAAGGGGCGAAAGGCAGACTGCGTGGGGCGAGAGGTTGCTGCGAGGCCAAAGGATCTGGCTGTAGCCCTAGAATCCTTGAATCACTCGAGCTCTGAGTCCGCCTTGTCACCAAACAAGCCACGGCCATCAAAGGGCATGTCCAAAAGCGTGGATTGGACATCCCCCGAAAAACCAGACGTCCTCAACCAGGCATAGCGCCTCAGGGCTACCGACGTGGAAACCGCTCTGCCCAGAGAGTCGGCGGTATCCAGCCCACACCTGATGGTGAACTTAGCTGCGTCTCGACCCTCAGCAACTGCGAGGGAAAGCATGGCCCAGGCCTCCTCCAGGCACTGTGGCAGCACTTGCGCAACCGTATCCCACAGCGTATGGGTATAATGGCCCAAGAGGCATGCAGTGTTCACCGACGGAAGCCCTAAGCTGGCATAAGAAAACATCTTCTTCCCAAGGTGGTCCAGCTTCTTGGATTCCCTATCTGGGGGAGCAGTAGGGAATGCGCCTTTATAGGACGAGGCTTGGACCACCAAGCTCTTGGGGGAGTGTGTTGGGAGAGGAAAAGTGGGTCGCCCGGGGCCGAGCGGTGGCGTCAGGCAATCATCCTGTCCACAGGAGCCCCTGTGCTGGGCTTGGATCAAGTGTCCAGAAGGATATCTGTGAGGGCTTAATTAAAGGGCAGCAGGGGCTCCGAAGAGGCCCCTGTTGGCTGAAGCATCTCTGTCAGGAGGTTAGTCTTGACTGCCACCATAGGAAGCTCGAGGCCCAAGGCCTCAGCCGCCCCACACAACACTAATGTGTAGGACGCTCCCTCCTCCATAGCCACGGTAGGGGGGAGAGCATGCCAAGGTCTGGGGAGGTATCCAAACCACTGGCATCTCCCAACTCCTCTCGCCAGTCTGGCTCTTCAAGTTGGTCAGCTAAAGGGTCAATAGACCCCTCCCAGTCCTCCTCACCCTCCTCTGGCTGCCACTGAGAGCAATAGGGAACGGCAGGGATGAACAGTGGTACAAAAGTTCCCTCCAGCGTCAGTACCGACATCGAGTGACGTCGATCCGGCACCTGGTCCAAGTCGGGGGTGAGGCCGGGGTCGACGCCGGTTGGGGGCATAACCGGCATCGTCGTAACTGGAATTGGCACCGGGGAAGGTACTGTGAGGTCGACCGGCGCCGATCCGGATCCAAGCCTGGATTCTCGGGGCCGGAGCCGCCAGCATCGAAGGCCCAGGGCCCCCAGCCGAGTCCGTGGGGCCCGAAGGCGCGCCTGCGGAGTCTGGCAGCCCAAAAATGCTGTGAAGCGCTTCGTAAAAAGCTTGAAGCTGGGCTGGGGACGCTACGGGAAAGGGAGGGAAGCGCAGAGCCGTCCCAGGAGCGGGCTCCGAAGACGGAGCTGGAGAGCGATGAGGCTCCGGGTCCCGCGTCGCGTCGGCCGACGGACGGGGAGAAGGCGAAGATCAACGATGCTTTTTTGCCGTCTTCTTGTGCTTCGTCTTGCCCGATAAGTGCAAAGACTTCAAAGATGAGTGGTGGTGGCTCCGCGACCGGTCCAGAGACTTTCCTCTCGACCAGGACCACGAACGATGCGGAGCAGATTGCCGGGCCTCCAAGAGCTTTCGGGACCGCTCCCGCAAAGACTTCGGATTCATGGCCCGGCAGTGAGAGCACGACTTTGGGTCGTGGTCGCGCACCAGGCACCAGATGCACACGAGGTGCGGATCGGTGACTGACATCAGCTCATGATAGGAGTCACAAGGCTTGAAGCCGGTCCAACGATTGGACATCCCTCGTGCGCCAGAGTCGAAGACTCAAAAAAGATGTTGAAAAAAGTCGAAAAAGTGTAGTCAAAAAATGACTAAGGGGCACGCTCTCTCCGGATCTGTGCTGGTTGGCGCGGAAAAAGAAAGAACTGACGTCAGCGTGCAGTAGACACTGCAACGTCATCCCGGCGACCACGACGCCAACGACGGATGCGGAGTCGACCAACGCCACCTACCAACGCGCAGGGGTACTGCTACGAAAAAATTCTCGGGATCCAGTATGACGCCTGCGGGTAATTCTAAAGGTAAGGAATCTATAACTACAGTCCCTTTCAGATACTCTGTAGCGTTAAATTTCTCTACATTTCGCCGGTACCTTCGGACACTCTATAAAAACACCATCTCTGAATCCTCTGATTGGAGATTTGTGTTGGATGTTGAACTCTTTTGGCAAATCATTTTGGGGGGGCTGACTCTAATTCTGAGGCAGTGTATTTTTAAACCTCCTTGTAGCACAAATTCTGGCTTTCTTTAATTTACTGATTAAAAGCTTATGCTGCCTGGCACTATTAGCCCACTTTTGTTTCTTACCGGCACACCTGTTTTTATGCAGCCCCCAGAGCAAGTTTGAATGGTCTCAGGATTATTAGCTGAAGATGCTCTCCCTGATTTTCCAGCTACAGCCTTTACTGTGAGACCGTCTTTGTGTTCGGTGTATCCAGGTCTCTCAGCTTTGCCACATGAACACTTGAAACGCCTGCGGACCTCTCCTAAATTTGTGTTTGGGGATCTAATCCATGCCATTTTAGGATGCGCTGTCATGGTATTCGGAACTTTTAGGGCATTTCTGCGGGGTTCTAACTTCTTTTTGACCGTGTGGACTCATAAGAACAATAAAGTGTTAGGTCCCGCGCCCGTAGGGGTAATCTCAAGTTCAAATGTTATTTACTTAAGTAAGTTCAACTTTTTAATGGCGTGCAATGAGGTATCGTCCCCTGACCTTGGACGTATTGTAAACTGAAACTGCCGCGTTTCCCAACTGGGAAACGTCCCTCAGATGCACAGCCTGTGTCCAAATGGAGATCAATTTCAATTGAAGTTTAATAAGTTGTTGCAAAGCATTTTTATTCAAAACATCAAGGTCATCCTTATAATTCCATGAATTAATCCAGTCATTCATGTGATAACTTGCAATGGTTATGCATGATGTAACAAGGTCCAGGACATCCCCAATGTATTTCGGGCATAGTTAATGCCCTTCGTCATGGGGTATATCACTTGAAGCGGTCTCCCGGACCAAGCGTCTATCCTCGTTCGTGTTTGTGGATGCCCGTCTCTGTTGCTGCCTGCCCCGCTGTCCTGCAGTACTGAGGGGGGACCAGGACCACAAGTTCCACCCTCCAACACGGCCGCCGCCGCACACGCCATTCTTTCGTGCCCGGAGGCGCTTTAAAGATCCACACGGGCTCCCGCAGCGCGGGATGCCCGTCTCTGTTGCTGCCTGCCCTGCTGTCCTGCAGTACTGAGGGGGGACCAGGACCACAAGTCCCACCCTCCAACGCGGCCGCCGCCGCACACGCCATTCTTTCGCGCCCGGAGGCGCTTTAAAGATCCACACGGGCTCCAGTAGCGCGGGATGCCCGTCTCTGTTGCTGCCTGCCCCGCTGTCCTGCAGTACTGAGGTGGGACCAGGACCACAAGTCCCACCCTCCAACGCGGCCGCCGCCGCACACACCATCCTTTCGCGCCCGGAGGCGCTTTAAAAGATCCACACGGGCTCCCGCAGCGCGGGACGCGCGCTGGCGTGCCCGGGCGAAGACTGGGCCAAGACGGGCCCGTCTTAGCCCGTCATAGACAGGAAGAGACTGGGCTGGGCCCCCTCCCTCGGTTCTACCACCCGGACACCATTTGTGCACGCGTTTTGGGTTATCCACTTTGCAAACTGCGAAAGTTCAGTGGATTGGATCAACTTTAGCTCCGGCGTGGACATCACTGGGACAATTTGTAAGTGCCCTTTTAACTATTCGCCAAGTCGCTTTGTTTCTCTTTTGTGGCTGCCATTTTTTTTTCTTTTTCTTCTTCTTTGCAACCCCCCTACCACGATCCAGTGTGTCAAATTTCGGACCAGTTGGGCTGCAAAGGACTAAACTTGGGTGTTTTTTGCTACGTGTCCTGTAAAATTCCTAACAATGGGTAAGCGTACCATCAACGCAACTCATCATGCACCACAGCCCATACCCCCTCCCCTTCCGCAGACTTCTATTGATAGGATGCTCCAGAGGGCCATTGGGGTGGTGGCCACAGAGATAGAACTCACAGAACGTCGGCTGTCACTAACCCCTGACCTTCGGCAAGCCTGTTCTGATACGGTGTCGCCTACCAGCTATAGATCTCTGGTGTTATCACCACAAGCACCCGTTGCGGACACAGGAAAAATACCCTAAGTAATCACACGGAGGAGGGGTGACAACAAGGGCACAGCCAAGACCACCAAAATTAAACAGCCTATAAAGGCAGGGGCTAAGCGCAAAAAGTCTAACGACGAAACACCGGTCAGTATGGGAACTGTGAATGACCAGGTCTTGATTGAGGGGCCCAGCTCGCAATCGGACATGTCACTCCCAGCCTGGGGGGCTCCCCTGTTGGAAGTTTTAAGAGGTCAAATTAGAGACATTGTGAGAGATGAACTTGTTCCAGTGCTTGCTCGACTTGATAAACTGTCCAACTCATGTACTACCAATGAAGGAAAATCTCCTACCAATCCTCTACCCGCTAGAGAAAGCAGAACTGACTCGGTTGGCCCCTCAACCTCTGGCACTGCTGTGACCTTGGAAAGGACAAACGTACCCTGTGTGGCGACTTTCACCTCCTCGGACCCGGCTATTAACACCCCAGCTGCTGGTCTCAAGTTAGGGGAAAGGGCTCCACTAACTGAGGGCATCATGAGAAACAGTCAAGCCAAAGATGGGCCCCTGAGCCAGGGGGGTGGGACCGGGGCTGTTCTGCCAAAAATCAATCTCCCCCCAGCCTCAATCCCTTATGTTATTGTCCTCGCAGGAGTCCCAGATGTAAAGGAGGGCCAGAAGGACACACAGTATGAGCTCAAAAACAAATGTCTGCACTGGCTTGTTAGACACTGCCAATATGCTTACTCAAATGCCAACAAAATTCTCATGACTCACAGGGTAGGTTAGGTGGGTAACAGGCCTAAAGATCTTCATGGGGATTGTGTTATAATCAATTTTAGAAATCCACGCCCTGTACAACATCTCCTCCAATCGAACCACTATCCCCATGTATCAGGCACCGCAATTAGACTTCTTCCGCTTACATATTTTTACATCTCAAAATCTATGACCCAAACCAGGGCTGATACCAGATTCCTACAGAATGACTGGCACCAGAACCAGTCAACGCTGGGACAGGGACCACTCTTTCAACCGAGAACACACATTTTCAATCTACCCCTGGCAAATAGATTTGAGGTTTTAGAAGAAGTCGATTGACTTGGGGCTGGGAGGGACCCTTGGATGGTAGGAGCAAGAGAACTCTTAGTGGAAAGGGCTGTGGATGCTAAAACCATAGTACCCAGGCCCACTAATCAGGATCTTGATACAAACCCTGTGGATGTCTATCCTGGCGCTGTTGCACATCCCAAACTGTTAAGCGGCATATTAGTGACTTCAAGTCCCAAGTGCACCTCACTGGCACCGGAGAATGACTTTCTTATCTCTATACTCTCTAATGCCCCAACCCACCCCCCTGGTACCCTAGAAACTCTTACCAACCCAGACAACAGGATCAATCTAGCGGCTTCTATAGATACATTGAGCAAGTGTCACCTAGTGCCATCCGAGTTAGTTGTTTCAATAGCACATGAGGTCCAGGGAGGTAATCCAGTTAACCCAAATGCTCCGAATAAACTCAAGATATTTTCCTGGAACGTGGCAGGTTTGAAGAGTAAGCTTGGTTGCCCGGACTGGGGGGGTTTCGTGGATACTTTTGATATATGCATGTTCCAGGAATCCTGGCCAACGGAGGAAGCTACACGTCTGGGGTTTGCTTAATTTGTAATACCAGCTCTTTCCAGGGGACGGGGCAGACCCTCTGGTGGGCTATGTACCTGGGTAGGCTCCCACCTAGGTTGTACGGTCACCCCTGTGGTGTACTGCTCACCCGATATACTGTGTATCATGCTGACCTTTGCATTGGATTTTAAAATAGCCTTAATCAACGTTTATTCACGGCCGGTGAGGACCGGCCAAGAATCCTCGACCCTAGATCAACTTGATGCTTTGATCTCTAGTTTTTCAAACAACGCTATGGTGGTTCTGGGGGGTGACCTCAATTGCCCATTTGAGCCTATGAAAGATTTCAATGGCACACCTGTCACAGAGGAAGATGAATTGTGGGCTATCCCAGAGTCCAAAACTCCCCCGATTAGGGCCTGGACACCGCTGGCTCTTCAAATCAAAGCACTTACCCTAAAGCACTCTTTGCGTGCATGCAATGGCCGAACCAGTTCTGATTCTCCCGGGAAGCACACCTACAACAGCGTTGGCCACTCTTCTATCATAGATTACATCCTAGTAGAAACCAGGATGTGGGGCAGGGTTGTGGATTTCGCTGTCTGGCCACGCCACGATAGCGATCATAACGCTTTAACACTCAAAATGTCCTTGCCAACCATCGGGGGAACCCCCGACCTAGCTTCAGTAACTGATAATAGATTGATACTCACAAATGACAGGCGAAAAGTCAGGTGGGCATGGATAGAAAAATCGCCCAAAAACTGGCCTTCCTATTTGAAGCCATTATACCCAATTTTGAGATTTTTGCAGAGCTTGTAAGATCAGCAGGTATCGCTGCATCCCTTGCTGATGTTGCCAAAATTAACGAGTCTATAACTGCTAAGCTGGTGGATATGTTTTGGCCAGTGTGTACTCGGGGGTGTGGGACGAAGCTGAAGCAGACATGGTTCAATGGTAGCTGTCGGCTGGCAAAGAAAGCCCTGATCGAGGCCATAAAATCTAAGTGCAACATTAAAGTTAAAACAGCAAGGACCTCCTGTAAAGCCACCATTGCATCTGCTAAAGCTGAATGGGAAATGGATCAATGGGAATGCCTGAAACTAGCCCTCGTGGCGTAAGACATGAAAACATTTTGGAACATTGTATCCACAGATAGTAGCAACGGCAAGACGGCTTTAGAGCCAAACATAGCGGCTGACCACTGGAAAGAGCATTTTCTGGCTCTTTACGCTTCATATGAGGGTGAGACCTGTAGCCAGACCCTAGCTACCCTGCCACCCATGGATCCTAATCCAGTCGCCCCGGAGATTACCCTGGCAGAAGTTATCAAAGTCCTTAATAGAATAGTTCCCGGCAAAGCAGCTGGTCTGGACAAGATACCAGGGGATCTTTTTCGGGCTGATCCCAACATCTGGGGCCCCTATCTACGGGTAGTTTATAATGCCATCTTGCTAGGGATGCCACTCCCTGCTACTTGGGCAGGAGCTGAGATCTTCCCGGTACACAAAAAGGGATCTCCTCTATTACCCACTAACTACAGACCGATCAGTTTGATCGACGTATCACAAAAAGTCTTTGCTAGGATCCTATTAGATCGCCTGCAATCCCGGCTGGAGGAACATAAGATCATGAGTCCCCTGCAAGCTGGTTTTAGAGAGAAAACATCAACCGTAGACCAGATCTTTAGTCTCCAACTCCTCTATTGGAAATCGGTGTATTTAGAAGGCGGTAGCTTGTACCTGATCTTTGTGGACCTTAAAAGTGCCTTTGACCTGGTTCCCAGAGATGTTCTCTGGGTGGTGTTGAACGAACTAGGAATACCCCTCTATCTCTTGAACACACTGAGAAGGCTACACACTGATAACTATGCCCAAATTAGGTATGGGAAGAAGGGGGAACTCACGTTGCCAATCCCCATCAATAGGGGAGTTAGACAGGGCTGTGTGCTCGCCCCTACCTTGTTCTGTATCTACATCAACGGACTGGTAGATGCGCTGAGCGTACTGAAGGACATAGACGCCCCTAAGCTAGCACACAAGCTAATTCCAGCAATTATGTTTGCCGACGACACCTTACTCCTCTCTAAGTCCCCTATGGGCATTCAGAGAATACTAGATGGGTTCTGTGAGTTCTGTAGGCACAGGGGGTTGGAGATCAACATAGAAAAGACAAAATATATGGTCTTCAACCCTGGTAGATCAACTCGCCCCAACCCGCATATGAATGGCACTCCCCTGGAGCGGGTATCCGTCTTTGACTACTAGGGCCTTACTTTAACCGAAAACATGGCCTGGGGGCAACAATCGGACAAGTCAAGCCTTAAACTGGCCGAGACCGCTGGTGGCCTGACCAAGTTTTATAGAAACTCTATTCACAAGCCTGTACGTCGAGTCATAGAGATCCATAAAACTCAACTCAGGAGTGCAGCATTGTACGGGGCTGAACTCTGGGGGCACTGTTATGCCAGGTCTATTATCAAAACAGAGAACAGTTTTCTCATGCAGCTATTTGGTGTACCGGTGAGCTCCCCATTAGTACCACTGCGTTTGGATTTAGGGGTGAGACCCATAGCAGAGGAAATTTGGTGCAGACCTTTATTATTCTGGCTTCGCCTATGGGCGACACCTGAACTGGCCGAGTATAGGTCTGAGCTCCTAGAACTTTTGAGACTCCCTGGCATAGGTAAGCTGGCGTGGTTTGCACATATCAGGGAAGCTCTTAGTACCATTGGCAGAGACAACCTATGGTACAATCCAGAGTCAGCCTGTGCGGCAATCACGCGCACACAGCTAGTTAGAAGTTATAGGGGGGGCAAACTCGCCAAACTCCAAGAAAACTCCACCACAGGATCCCTCACTGTAAATTTCCTGGCAGTCAAGCACATGTACTCTATAGAGCCATGCCTAGATGAAATACGACTAGCACTAGCCAGGAAACTGTACGTGCAATTTCGGCATGGCTCTCTCCCCCTGAGCACATTTACTAATAAATGGTCCAGTAGCGCCACTCTGGGGTGTCCAGCTTGTAGTTCGGGAGAGGAGACTGAACTCCATGTATTCTTCTTTTGTCCGGGATATCACAGAACCAGACACAGATGGTTGATCCAATTGTGTAGGAATGTCGGTACACGCCGCTGCAAAGAAGTATTCAGGCTCCTAAAATATAACACCGATCTACAAATTGTCTATGCTGTATCCCGTTTTTAAGCTCTATGTGGTGGGCACGGATGAAATTTCTCAAAGATGAAACATTGACCCTTAAGTGACTGATTTTTTTACTGTTTTAACCGTAATGGTCTTTTTAATTTAAACTTGTTTTTATCATGACCTTTTACCCTTTTTATCTGTTTTGTATAGATAGCACACATTTGTGTATGTTCTTTTATGGTACACCAACCGAAATAAAGAATAAAGAATGAATGATCTAATCCATGCCATTTTAGGATGCGCTGTCATGGTATTCAGAACTTTTAGGGCATGTCTGCGGGGTTCTAACTTGACCGTGTGGACTCATAAGAACAGTCACGGTTTAGTAAAGATGTCTTGTAACCTTCTTTTTATATTTGGAACTTTGGACTGAGTTTTTAATAAAGCAGGAACCCTCCACTCTTTAGGGAGTGCCGAAGACCTAGTCAAGATTAAATAACCTCTACATCTGCAATGGCTGATTCACAAGCTTCACTCTCTTCTACACCCTTGTACCCTCTGGATTATCTCCCTCTGTACATCCCTCAAGGGTTGGTTCTCGGTTTCTGTCTTCCGCAGTATTACGGCCTTAGAGTTCAGATTGTATTTTAGTTTACTGACAACCTGGTGCATGTCTTTCATATGTGACCCTAGTACAGGTTTTTGGGCTAAAAACCCATATTTCAGGGCATTATCTGTGACATTAGGGGTGGTGAGTATATTACCCTGAATCTCACCGAGCATCGCTCTCTGGCTACCCCCACTAACACCGTTCTAAAGGTCTGGAATTGGGGGGATCAAACTAAGCGATTCCCAATCTATTCACCCAGTGGAGTATCTGCTGGCTGCTCCTGAGGACGCCTTGCCGCAATACTCCGTTTCAAAGCTCTGATTATGACATCAGTTCCATCCTGTACTGCTGTCGGGGTATGTTGAGGCGGGTGATGGAGATTTTACACTTGACGTGGGGCTGGTGGGATCGTACGTGCGGTGACATAGGATACAGTGAATTTAAATGTTGGTCGTAAAAGCTCAGAATGGAAGAGGTGTAGATAGCACTGGGGATGTGAACAGGGGGCTTCTGCCCCTCCGGGTCTACATTAGAAGGAACACTGTGAGCGGCTGCGGCACCGGCTGGTGCTTCAGAACTCAATGGCACCCCTATCAAGCCCTTGAGAAACCCTGTACCTACATAAGATGTGTCCGTTTGGGAATTATCATTTTCAAGCCCTTCATAAACTAGGGTTCTTGAGATTTTTATATACGGTTGTGGCTCACCGGTTAGCCCCCTGAGAAGCCCTACACATGCAGAATATGGGTCTTGGTCTGAATGATCAGTTTCAAGCCCTTGATAAAATAGAGTACGTGTGATTTTTATAGGTGTGTCTGCTTTTGGATGATCGTTTTCAAGCCCTTCGTCCCAAAGGCCATGTGAGATATTTATAGTCGGTTTTGGGTATCCCTTGGGGAGCACATCAACATTCACCCTCTCAGACGGGAAACATTTACCTGAATTAAGATTATAGGGACACATGGATATGGCTGCGCGATAACTGTGTTTTTAAGATAGATCTACAGGGCCGATTTGTAGGTCCGGGACCGTGGGTTTCTTCTTATTCTTGGCTACCCTTCCTTATCTTTAGGGCACTGGGAATGAGATGACATGGAGGACAGGTATTTAAAAACATCGGTCTCCAATCCAGCCTAAGCAGCCCTCCATTGAGCTAGGACTCTGGTCCACCCAAGAGGGGAACCTCTAACACCGTTCTCTGCACTGTACCAGCACTGAAGGGGTCTCTGCGCTTCTTTTTGGCGTCTTCTACGCATATAGTAACTTAAAAAAATCGACAAGTTACTGCATGTTTTTCTGACAGCAGAACTCAGAAATACAAAGTCCCATATCATGAGTGTCCTCTTCATTCTGATGAGGGCGGTAACCGCAGTTACCTGTCCCATCGGAATTTTGATATCTTTGGAAGCACAAAGATCTCTTAACATTCAACAGAGATTTCAGCTGATAAAAACAGTCAGAATCTCCAAGTGAAAGTCTGGCTCAAAATTACTTGGGGAATCGGACTCGTAATTACCTATTCCCCCAGTAATTTATCATTTGTTAGTGGACCCTGAGGGTCCAATGGATCAAACTTTCCCCACCCACAAAGTTACTAGCAATCCTTGTATTGGTAACTTAAGGGGTAGGGAAAATCCAGTCTACTTACAAGGCAACTCATACTGAGTGCCAAAGAGGCAAGTACTGCCCTATGTTTCTGAGCTCTGCTGTGAGCAAATCGTGCATTAACATGGAGATTTTCAAGTTAAGAAGCACACAGGCCCCTTTTGCGCTGACCACAGCACAAAAGACAGATCATAATAGGGTGTCAGGAGATTTGCCAAGGCTTTACCAGTGGGGCAATCCCAGGCCTTGCTAATGGCATTAAGGACTACTTGAAGAAGTGCTGCATAACAAGGGAGTGAAAAAGCATACAAAGGGTGTCCACTCTTTGGTTGTTGACCTAAATGATATTGGACAATAGCTTGAACATGCCCTGAATGATTGCTTGACAACTCTGAAGCTAGCCAGCAAAGTTGTGCGAAGTGAGTGAGAGCTTTCTTTGTAACATGAAAGAGACCAATGATGTTGTATAGTTGGATCATTACCATGCTATTTCTCACCACTAGAAAGAGGACCTTTAGGGCCTAGAAGGTCAGTTTCAGCTGCACCAGGAGGGAAGGGAAGGGAAGAAGAAAGGAAGGAAGGAAGGAAGGAAGGAAGGGATGGGAAGGAAAAAAAAAGGAGGGACGGAAATGAGGGAAGGAAAGGAAGGAAAGAAAGAAAGGGGAGGATGGCCCAATCCTATCCAAAGAGTATGGGTGTGCAATACAGGGTCAAAGAAAAGCATGTAGTCAATAAGTGATAGAAGTAGCTGGATTGTGGATGGGTAATGCATTTTGATGTATTGTTCTTTAAAGAACTGAGGGGCATATTAGCAAGACCGGCGATAAAATTATCGCCGCTTTAGCGGCAGGAAACTGCCGCTAAAGCGGCGATAATGGGCTTGCTAATATGCGTTATAGAATTCCAATAGAAGCCCAGGTTAGATGTCCTGCACATCTAACCTGGGCTTCTATTGGAATTCTATAACGCATATTAGCAAGCCCATTATCGCCGCTTTAGCGGCAGTTTCCTGCCGCTAAAGCGGCGATAATTTTATCGCAGGTCTTGCTAATATGCCCCTGAGTCTTCAACTTTTTCCTAAATTGGAGTAGCACTGGGATGATCTTGATGGATATGGGCATGTTGTTCTGGATTCTTGGTGCAGTGATGGAAAAGGCTTGCTGCCTTGTGTTTTTTTCTTTTTTACACTTCTGAGTTTACAGTTTTATAGGGTCCTGGCTGACAGTGCACCTATAATCAGATGGTGAGCTTGTCTGCAAGATAAGCTGGGATGCTGGTTGTAAATGATGCAGCTGGTTTTGAAGATGGTGCGGGCCAGTAAGAGGAGCTAATGGAATTCCATGGGATGATGTAATCATATTTCTTCAGGCTCTTAATAAGCCATGCTGCAGCATGTAGGATGCCTTTAAAAGAGTGCCAGTGTGGAGTCTTGGAGATCATGGAGCAGGGCACTACCGCCATCCAGATGTGAGTACAAGTGTATGAACAGCAGATCTGAAGTATCTTTCTGGAAAAAACTATTTCACTTTTTGTGAAAGACCATAACATCTTATTTTGTGGAAATGTGTGACTTGATGTTGAGGTTGGTGTCCAGAGTGAAAGCAAGTGACTTAGCATGCAGTGAAAGTTAGGGTTGGAAGCAGTCAAGGTTTGCAACATTGAGCTAGGTTTGTACTGATTTTGTTTGTTGTTCTTGAAAAATAACAAGAATTCTATCTTGTAGGATATCTAGGTAGGAGGAAAACCAGTGACAGACATCGCTGGTGAATTCCATTTGAGATTCTGGGGTGCGTATGAGGGGATGATCGACTGTCCAGCAATATCAGGAGGCATGGCTCATCTTTATCTGTGTTCAGGAGGGCATAGTGTATAATGTGCAAGGCAGTGGTCTCCATGCTGAAGCATGATCTGAAGCCAGATTGGTACTAGTACAGGAGCTGGTTATCAGTGATATCATCTTCGAGTTAAACATAGACTGCTTTTTTAATGATCTTGCCACTGAATGGTAGATGAATTTTGGGCCTGTCTTGAGAGCTTCTAGGAAGATGCCTTAAGTGAGGGCAGTATCGATAAAAGTGAGTAGGTGTGAGAGAGCATCCCCGTACAGAGCTTTGTTTAAGGATGAGAGTAAGACATCGTCTTCATAAGATGTGACTTTGAGGGAGTTGAGTATCTCAGTGAGATCTGTAAGAGATAGAGCTTTGAAGGCTGACAATTGCAGGATTCTATGGGAAGGGGTGGGCATAATCGATGAGGCAGCCTTTATTTTGTTGATGCGCTGTGTGATTTTCTGTATAATTTCATTTGAAAGAGGTTGATGTCATTGGACTTTTCTGTGGAATGAGGAATAGGTGGGCCAGGTAAGACTTAGTTGTCTTGAAATGTGTCTGCTTCTCTTGATGGCTTCATTGATGATGTTGGTATAATACTTTGATTTGGCGGATGTAATGATCTTCTGCGTGTTCCGCAATGGGACTTCAGTATCATCAGGTAATCAAGAGTTCTGTTTTTGTTACATTTTCTTTCCTGTCTGATGATGGATGGTTTATTGTCAGCAAGGTCCTAAGAGCACCAGGGTACTGAAGGCTTTGGTTTGCACTTGACTATTTTAATTGGGGTGTTTATGTTCATATAGTTTTACAGAAAAATGTTGTTTCGAAGTATATGTCCCATCATCTATCTGCACAGGAAATGCAGCAATGTCACTTCCTATGCAGATGGATGATGGGAGATACAGTGATGTCATTTCCTATTCTGATTCATGATGGGCAGTGAAGTCCTCTTTCTTGGCTTCTTCTTTTAAAACCGGTTTAGATGGGAAACCAGTGATGCCACTTCCTGTGCAGATGGAGGATTACAAATCCAGTGAATTCACTTCCTGTACAAATGGGAAATGGGCAATGAAGTGTCACTTCTTGTGAAGGTGGATGATGGGGAATCCAAGTATATAACTTCCTGTAAACACATATATGGACAGACAAATCTAATCTTCCCAGCAAGGGACTGATAAAAAGATCTCTACAGTGACCTTTCCAACCAAACTTTGTTGAACTGATTTTGACAATGATTTGCTGCTAAGGTTTGGGCTTCCCACAAGAATGTTGGGGACATGTGCCACAATAGCAGTGTTTGATAGGGATGGCTAGAGCAGTCATGGATTGGACTGACTGTCCAGAAGTTGGCTTAAGTGTTGTGGGAGATGGGGCACGTGTGGAAATTGGTATGAAGGGCTACCACAGTATAAAATGCTTGAACTGCGTTTTCACTGTAGAGACCAAGCTAGCCATATTGGCAATTCCAGACCTAGTCTTAGTAAGAGTCCTGACTCCAATATTCACAAGGCTGCCAACATGACCTCAAATTAGTTTCTTAACTCATGCCACTTTCAGTCCATCAGTTAATCCCCATGAAAAATACACTCATTCATGTGACCAACAAACTGCCTCCCTCTCGCACCACACCAGTCTCCAGATGTAAAATCCATCACAGTCTGTGATGCTCACTTTGCCTTTCCCTCCCAAGCAAACAAAGTATCTAGAAGAGAAGAACCCTCTGTATGGACAAAGAACATGTACATCACCTAGACATAAAAATAGCACCAAACATTCCACATCTGTTTCAGACAAACTAACTGCCCCTTCTGATTGAAAACGAGAAAGGCCTTGTGCCATAGGCTACACTCTTTATATGCTGGTTGAGGAGGATAAATATGGCAAAAGTTAGCATCTTACTAAGGCTACTCTGTGTGTTTCAAGCCTTGCAAATATCTGTAGAAAATCTCTTTCTAGCCCACATAAAGAAGTTAATATTGAGTTTCATATGGGGGAAACCAAGACCACAAACTTTCCTGAAGCTCCTAAATCACAGCAAAGACGGCAGTATGGTGGTGCAGTGTGTGTTCCTGTACTACATAGCAGCCCACCTGTGGGTAGCAATAGTGGTCAAGATCTGACTGTGAAACAATGTGACTAATGCTATAGTGGGTAGACCCTTAGAGGACTTATTATAGCTGGATAAGAGATTCAGACTACCTACCACACAATTAAGCACTATGATTTATACCATCCTCAAGATCTGGGACGAACTGGTAGGAAGCAGGAGGCTTACCGCATTTCCCTCCCCCATACATCTTGATCCATGTTAATTTTGAATTTACGCCTACATTGCTGATCTTCATCGCCTTGATGCCCTCGGGTGATTGCTGCGCTCTATAAATTGCTAAATGATATCTAAATTAAATCAAATCAAATTGCAGGAACAACCCTTTCCAGAGTGGTGGGACCGGGGCTATAAAATGATTTCTGATATGTTGCAAGATAGCCAAGTTAAATTGTTCTTACATTATAGAACTGGATTTTAGTTTAATGAGCACGAGAGATTGACATATGGCCAAATCAGACAAATGAGTACTTGGAACTGGAGTCAGAAGGGCTACTTGAAATAAGACAAAGTTTGAGACTGCATTTGCTAGATTAATAGGCAGTCAGCGAATGATGTGCAAGATATACCTTTTACTCCTACACCACGATGCACATGGCGACATGTTGCAATGGGAGAGCACTGGGTAAACAAATCCCTCTGAATTAGTAGGAACTTCTGGGCAGAGATATTCATGTCTGCTCTTCTTCTGTTAGAGAATGCGGGTAAGATTACAAACCCCTCTAGAGCTGGCATTACTCCCCTGATGCCTGCACAGTATATCAACCCGACCCTGATGGAGCTCAATTGGCTCGCACAATGTTCAAATCAGTGTTCCACTTAATCAGTAGCTAGGAAACTGCAGGTGCACTTTCCAAACTATACAGTCAAATATGTCTCAATTTCAAGTCTTTTGGTGCAGCAATTGGTGAGGAGGGATTACCAAACGCTCTCCAAAAGGAATATTCACGAAAACTGTGCAAGATAACCTTGAGCGCTCCTTTCACAGAGTAATCTAACTGTTAGTATTTCAATTCTTCTTCTGTATTCTGTAAATTATTTATCCGTTCTAGCCAACATGTGTTTTGTCCTCACTGACTGGTTAGAAATCATAATATATATATAACCAAAATTAGTCTTTCTGTTCACAGACCAAATTACCTGCACCACGTGATTTACCAGACAAACAAATGGAAGACATCAAAAGGAACTTGCATTATCTCATTGTGGATTTTGCAGACAATGTAACGTTTGAATGCATCACCCATGTGTCCATCAATGTATTGGCATGATGATGCCATATACCACATCAAAAAATACACTATAACCGGTTTCCTTCCCTAACAGAAACCAATGGATAAGCAAGACCACGTGTACTGTGTAGGTACTACCAAATATCAAGTTTCCATGCAGATTCAGTTGTTTATATCAGAGTATTTACAAGTCATAAAGCTCACTTATTAGCAAATTGAGAGTTTCCAAGTCAAACTGCACCTTCCTTCAATGTAAGACCTAAATCTGTCTAAAACCATCCACGAGTCCACTATTCTGTGAAATATTCCCTTCAATGTTAAAGTTACCATGGATTTAAACATACCACATTGGAGTACAATACAAAATGTAGTCCCTCCCCAATTGCGGAATCTCTATCAATCTGCTTACTGAAATTTTCACAATCATAAGTGTCTCTGTTATCTGCCATAGTATGCTTGTATCTAGCCACACCTCCAAATGATTCTGAAGTAAAAAATGAAGAATTTGTATTGAGGCCCAGATTTATCATACTTTCACGCAGCAAGCCACCTTGCTGCACTGCGTGAAAGGGCAGGAATGCGCCGTATTTAACATACAGCACATTCCTGTACTTTTCTTGCGCTGGTGCACAATGTGCTGCCTTTCGCCAATGCAGGCACCCTTGCACATGATGGAAGGGTGCCTATGTTACAGGCCGGATTGCTTTTGTGCAGGAAGGGACACTTCAGAGGCATTTTCCTCCCTCTGCAGAAAGAGGGAAAAAACGAGGAGAAATAAAGATATTTCTCCTTGTTACATCTCCCCTGGGGAGGCATAGCATTTTGGCACATTCACAGGTCTACCACTAATGGTAAATCTGGGAGTGCGCCAATATCCTTGGGTGAATGCGTAGGAACACCCACGCTCCACCCATAGAACGCCTCCCTGGGGCAGAGTAAAGGTAGGCAGCGAGTTGCGTAGCTTGATAAATCTGACTTTAGTGTTGTGTCGCCCTTGTGCACCCTTGCGTGGTACAAGGGTCACGCAACACTATGATAAATATGGGCCCAAGTGTGCTAATCTATCAAAATACAAGATGATGTTTCACTCTGTCAAGATAAGTTATTATGATCTACCTTCCCACAATGTTTTTCTCGGTAGCCCTATCATCTCCATACTGCTGCGTGTGTGTGACGCTCTACGTGGGTGCCATGTTGATTAGGGTTTAAATACCCAGTCTCAAAATGGGGTTGGGGGGGTTGTTTTGAGCCCTGCTCCCTGGGCTTTTCAGGCAACTGGTGCAGTCTGGGGACTGCAGGAGATGGACATTGGTGGTCACTGGGGGAAGGCGAGGCTTAGGGTTCACAGTAGGCGACAAGTGAGCTTTCCCTCTCCTTTAGCTCTTTTCTCAGGTGATATGCCGGTCAGCAGGAACAGATAGAAAAGTCCAGTGCGGCTAAATTCCAGTGAGGTAACACAAACACGGCAGGCCAGATTGAAAAAGTGATTGGCACTCTCCTTGCTCTTGAGAAAGCGGGGAGAGACAATCTGATAATGCCTGTTGTCCATGACCAGGCATGGTTCCCCAGGTGAGAGAGATTGATGAGGAGGTCGGCGGGAAGCATAAGCCAGCTGTTATGGCCTGCTCGCCACCGAAACCTAAACTGTCCAAATTGGTGACGGTGCCAGGAGGTGTGAAAGAAGCAGAGACCCTCAGGGGCTGAAAAGCCCCGCCAGGCAGTTTTGCTGAAAAAGAAAACAAGCATTTGCAATGCAATAGGTCTCGCATTTACGGAAGTTTGAGCTATTGGCATTGTAAATGACAATGCCTTTTATTTATGTTTTAAAAACCAAAACCTAAATAAAAGGCATTATCATTTACAATGCCAGTAGCTCAAACTGCAGTAAATGTGAGACCTATTGCATTGCAAATGCTGTTTTAAAGAGCGTCAATCTCTGTTGTCTCTGACACAATGAGAAAAGGAATGCAGTACTGAATGCTACTAGCAGGTGGCGCTGTCTGCTAGTTCAAGCAAACGAAATGCAGGAAACAATCTTGTTAAACGTGCCTACTCTGTTGAAACGGATAGCCTTTAGACATTCCACTCTGACTGAAAAAGGAATTGCTAATAGTGAAGGTAACATATTTTTCTTGTAATAGTTTCTTTGCACACGTGGCTTTGTAGACTTTATTATTCCCTGCGCGCAATCCTTACACCGGAAACGCACATGCCTGTAAAGATAATGAAGGGCAAAGGTAAGCCATCCTCGCGTCGAGAGTACACGACCCGCTTCAGCCAGGCACGGGCGCAGGCATGCGAACAGCTCGAGAGCGGAGAGCTCGTGCAGGTGAGAGCTCGTGCAGGTGAAAGCGCTTCACTCTAAGCTAATGAAGTGTTCCACTGTGTGCGGCTACAAACAGCGCATAACAATGCCAAACAATAAAGCGCTTGCTTTGATAAGGTCCCGCAGGGAGCGGAGCGCTAAGATTAAATAAACGCCAGTTCACTGGAATCGCTGTGATTAGTAGAGCTTTTCCCGTTGGAGATAGCCCCTGGGCCCTTACAAATGGTAAAAAAAAACAAGCCTAGTCAAGCACTCGTGCTTGTGCTGGCATCCACGAGAGCGAGCAGCGGCGCAGGCCATCTGTTTTCAATTAGCACGCGCGCCGCTGCTCGCTCCCGCAAGGTGGATGCCAGCACAAGCACGAGTGCTTGAAAAGAGCTGACCAATTTCTAAAGGTCATCTCCTAGAGCAGCGCATGCGCGCTGCCTAGGCGAGACCTAAAAAGGAGAGGCAGAGAGGAAGCAGTCCCAGGTAGCTGGTAAAGGGTCTGGGCTGCAGGAGGCAGCAGCTCTTTCCCTACCATGTGATGCAGGGAGGACTGCTGGGTCTCCCGCAGTATCGTCGTGTGTACAGGAGGTGGCGTCAGCAGTGGAGGAGGTGGGAGAGGCTGCGGCTGAGCAGTGTATGCTGCTCGACTTCTCCAACCTGCATAGGCCGACAGCAAGACACGAAGGAGGCAATATCATGGAAACAGAAAGATAACTCATCAGAGCAGCTCCTCTGAGAGAAAGGAGACTAGAATTACCAGATTATTTGAGGATTTCGGCTAATATTTGAAATGGAGAACAGATGAGGGTTCATAAGCCAGGTGCCCTTAAGGTAGACAGGAGTTTGTTAAGGGGACAAAGGAAGGTAAAAGGCTGGGGAAGGTGGAGGAGAGGTGAATGGAAAGTGAAGGTGATCTTAGTCGGAGGCATAGGGAAGGTGGGATGCCGCGAGCTTCAGATACTATTAACCCTGATTACATTAAGCATCTGAGGCCAAGTAGGGCGCAGAGTGGTGAACGGGGCGCTGGCAGGTGGTTGTGGGTGCCAGATGTGGTGGCAGGGGACAGATGACTTCAGGGACAATTTAAGGCTGAGCATGCAAGAGTGGCACTTAGCTACAGAGATTTAGGAATGTTCAGCACTGCTTAGCTGGGAGACCTTAGTGCGGCTCAAACATCCCACTCCAAAGTTAGAAATTTTGCCCATTCTGGGACATCGAGGAACCGTGGAGGATTGTTGGGTAGAAGGCTTTATGCAGCCTCCTCCAGTCAGCAGGATTTATACCAGGATCTGTATGATGCTCAATTTGGAGATGGAGGAGAGGGAGATGGTGAGGTGCCTGGTATGAGCATAGCATGAGTTTGTGTGCAGGTGTGCCTGATGAATGTAACGGTATTGGATTATGAAGATGAAGAGATTGAGGAAGGAGAAATACAGGATAATGAGGGTCAAGAGTAAGAGTGGTGGAGCACGCCAAATGATTTGTGTTGTGGGTGTACGGAGACAATAAGGCGAGAAGATGTTGGTGTTTTTCAGAAGACGCAGCTGAGGAAAGGAGTTCTGAGAAAAGTTTCAGTCCAGACAATTAGAAATTGGCATCAAGAAGTCGGGCTTAGGAGTTGGCCCGACTTGGAGGCCAGATAAGGAATCACAAACAGACAAATCCAAGAGGGATGTGGTGGCAGTACAATCAGTGGGAGTGGGTGACGCAGACTTTGAGAATGGGAGGAAAGTGCGATTATCCAAAGGTTGGTATGTTCAGGATCAGGAGACAGACACGGGTGGGGGCGACAAGGAAGGGAAGGTGCAGTAGCAGGACACAGTAAAAGGTCAGAGGAAAAGGATGTGGAAGCAAAGGACGAGGGTGGTGGGGCCAAAGAAAGCGAGGAGATTTAAATTATCCTATATGGACATTACTAAGCCCTAGGGGCCCATTTAATGTCATTGACAAAAGAGCACATCTGGAAAGGGGAGTATACAGAAGTATTTAAGCTTTTGCACAGTAAGATGAGAGCGAAAAATGGTTCAAAAGAAGAGGAGTAGTAACTGTCCAAGAGGCCAAGAGTGCTGGTTCAAATTAAGAACTGGACAGCAGTGTTCCTGATATACGCCAGTGTATATTGCAAACAGTTTCAGGAAAATTGTGTAGCCCTCTTTAAATACACAGATATGGTACAGAGGGCACAGTTGACCTTTGGGGGTTGGGCATGGGTGTGGCACAACAGGGAATTACAGTGGTTGGCCTGTAATTTATAAGTCCTCTCAAGGCTGTCCCACCCACAAGGAGGGTTGGGTGCAGTTGGCAGGGGATAGGCAGGAGGCCTGGGTGCATACTGAACTTTCAATAAGGAGTCATGCATCAGGGAGTTTTGCCGTTTCTGGCATTAACGCTCGAATTGTGGTGGAAGCACGCATTGATACAATGCAGACACCAGTCGGGAGGTTTCGGATCCCAAGGTGGTATGGGGAAGTAGTGGCAGCCTTCTAGTGACAGAGGTAGTGGGAGGGGTGGACAGAATACCATGGTAAAAGGTTCGTACACCAATTAAACTGTACAGATTACGATACTGGACATCACAGGGCAGTGCATTTGGGGACACACAGTTGTAGTTGAACGGCTTTGAATTTGGTTTCAAGTTAACTTATACAGGGCTGCAAGAACAGCGATGTGCAGAAAATCTGTGTTCTGTGCATGGCCATATTCCTCCATTTAGGCATTAGGTTTTAGAAGCAACATTCTCTAGAGCTTCATTAATAACCAATTATATCAACTTTCTATAAGTTAATGAAGCTCAACAGTTTCATTAAACATTTAAGGCAAAAACTTGAATGCTGAATTCAGCTATTCATTCAGAACCCTTAACACATAAGAAGCAAAAGTATAAACTGAAGATTACTTTATACAAATGGCCTCTGGCTGGAGAGATTATTTAGCAATTGAGTAAATCAACTAAATAGTATGTATGTACAAGGCACACAAAGATTAAATATGGCCATCAGAAAATGTAGATGAGCTAACTAATAATCAAGCAGACAAGTATACTAGCAGTGACATGAGTGACATTCAGATTACCAAAACATGTATTGCACATGTTCATAGGCATTACATTACACCTAAAGACGCTGAGGAATGTTGCTGCTGACAAATGCAGACTAAGATTTACCAACTCTTGAAATCACCAGTCTTAGGCAGCGTGACAGTTTCAATGTCTGAGACAAAAAGATTACAATCATGTTCAATAAAAGGGAAGAAAGGATAGGGATTACTAGGTCTACTCAGAGACTGACCCCAAGCTGCAGAAATGATCATCACACACATCAGGTTAGGTTCTTCCAGGTAGGTCCAGACAAGACAAAGATGCCCAAAACCATGCCTTGGGTTCTTACAGGTCAGTGGATCATGTGTGATATATGCAGGTTTAACAGGAAATGCTTCAGTGTGAAAGTGATCCTTTTCTATACCACAGCGCATTCAAACTCTATTCTCATCTGATAGAAAAAGGTTCTCTTTCCTTTCAAGATTAAAAATAGGGAGGAGTGCATCTCACAATGAGCTTTTTACACATGGGAGAAATCAGAAGAGGGAGAGTAGAGATTGTGAAACATTAAAATCTCTTTATTCTTCAGCAATACCAGGAATGGCCTAAACCTAACAGGGTCGCACCACCCTAGATAAAAAAAGAAAGAAGACTTGAGCTTAATTCTATACAAGACACAGATCTGCCCCTCCCCATATTGAAAAGAATGGAAAGACTTGTTCTGAAAAGCAGACACCAGTGAAAGTGTAGAGATGCTCCATTGTGTCAGCATTGAGCATGGACAACTGTCCCCCTTCATAGTCCAAATATACTCCCAGCTTCCTAGGGGTCTCGCATATGGACAAAGGAGACCGAGGGGATGTTAGAGCCTGGTACTGACCATCACATCTCCCTTCCACAGCCCAGATTCCCTCTTGGGGTGATGGTGTGACCCATCCTTTCCTGTGCACTGACTCTCTGGCTGCCCCAACACGCCATCCTCCACCCTTGTGCAGCAGCTGCACTTCCCAGTAATGTCTACCTGAGGAGAATCCCTCCCTCCCCAACACACAGGCAGAGGCTGTAAATCTCTTGGGATTGTCCGGTAGGGTCTGTGCTTTCTCCGTGTATCTCATACGTCTCCCATCCTCTGACAGTATCAGCCATTTGCTTGCAGTATCTGGATCCAGAGTGACCACCACTGCAGGGAAGAGAGAAGACTGAGTGAATGTATTGTGGCCAGATAAAATACAATATAGAATAACCATACAAATACAGATATCAACAAAGAATTAGTGAGCACAATGAGGCCAGTGAGTTGTATTGCACATAGGGAGTCTAGGAATATAGGATAAAAACAACTAATGATATAAATAAAAACTGCATAGATTTGGATTTAAGTTTACACTTGTAACATGCGTTAACATGGAACTCATTTAGAAGAACAATATAATACAACAGGGTGAACCTGTATTGAATTAATCAAAATTGAAAAATCCTTAATTTGACAAAAACATTCTGTTGTGAGTGAATCTCTGCATGAAATTACTTAAAGAGTCAACCAGTGTATTATTCAATTCGTCCGAATTGAATTTATTTTCTAAAGTCAATTATAAATATATACAACAGATAAGTCAAACAGGGTCAAGGGACTAGTTCAAAAGAACCCCAAGGGGATAGTTCAAAAGAACCCCAAGTGAGAGGGACCATAAACGAACAAGTAAAAGAACTGACAATGTGTACATTAAACGGCATATTGGTATTAGTCAAAAGACAGTCAATAGTGTTGTATACAAATAGGAACACCAGGCGAGATATCTTGTATGTTTGTAAAATCTTAATTCTGCCTTTAGATGGTGTTGAAGGCGTTTCGACCTTGTGTAGGATGTAACACATTTTGAAGGGGAACAGGGGTGGTTCCCAGTCACGGCCTGTAGATTTCAAAATACATTGTTTCATAATCAATTTCTGTGCTTGGTTCAAGATGTGGGAAAAAGTAGGGACACAAGTAATCCTGTCACTGACTAGTTTTTGGTGTGATTCAAGCAGAGATTCCCTGCAGGTATTGTATGCCCTCTTTAGTTTGGATAGTGTTTAGCCAGTAACTTCTCTGACAGTTTGAAAGCTTGTTCTCTTAATTTGTGAAGATCTGAACAATTAAGTTGAATGTGGAGAACCTTGCCAAATGGTAAGTTATATCTCAAAGTCTGGGGATGGCGAATGTCAAACCCCAGCAGTCAGACAACATGAAATCCTTGAGATTCTACACAGCTGGAATTAAACATCGATAACCACCTTAAAGTTATTCAAAATTTTAAAAACGCTACAGAGAGACCCAGAGAACTGCTCAGACAAGCAACAGAATACTTTCAGCCCACTGCAAAGTTAACAATCTAAATGAGGTAGATGGATTGAAAAAATAATAAGTACATGCTCTCAAACCAAGCCTTCCCTTCCAATCCAAGAAATGGCATCTGGTGCCCTTTTCACTGAGATCATCACCTACAAGGAGATAGGAAATGTTATTGTAAAATAGGAGACTTCTGTCCAGCCAAACTGCTATTCTACTAATTTAATAAACTGCCAACTCTATTCTTTTTTTAAACTCCAAACATAGTCTTTATGTATTCTACTGTTTGCCATCATTACAATGAAATGTGTCGGCTATCCTGGCAGTTGCAGACAACATATTGAATATCATGGGTTTAGTATATTGTACTCTGTTGGTGTTAGTTAACTTATCATATGCATTAAGGAATCCCGCATTGCCTGCAAACTATGAACAGAATACGGATATGTTCACTCAATTGGTTCAAACACTACTTAAAGAATAGGCCTATCTGAATCAATCGGCAACTTCACAGAAATTATACCACCGTCCTATGCAGGCCCTAGCAGATGTACTGAGAACTTTAGGAGTTATCAAGATTAACCCAGGTGATTCTTGATTGTATCTGATTTGTCATAAGAAGGCATCAATCAGGATTCAATTTTGACTCTCACGCTGAGAAATAGCTATAGCTGGATGAATAGTAATATGCCTTGATTAGACATTCTTAAAGATTTCTAGACAAGAGGCTCTTGTTCTTCACGCAAAATCTTTACAATGCCCTAATCACTCTGAGATTTATTTGAAAATAGCAGAAAGCCTAGAGGTTTGGCTAAAAACTAAATTTAATAATATCTGGCAATTTCACAGAGAACACTAAAGGAACACATGAGGATGTGATGATGATATTCCAGTCCCTAATTTCATTGCAGAATCTTTCATTTGAGTGTCAACTACTCTCTAATTAAAAACATCAGTGGCTGCAGAACTCTGCAGAAAAATCGTCTCCTAGGACAGGACGATTTAAACGATTATATTTTCTGCCATGAATAAAGAGCTGCATGGTGATGAGGTTAGGGACGCTACACTAAGGGCCTGATTAAGAGTTTGGTGGTGCGGCGCCGGGTCTGCCCAGCCGCTGCACCGCCAAACCCATTGTCAGGCCACCCTCCAGATAAGGAGTTTCCTCCTGTCTGGCGGGCTGGTTTTTGGCGCTCCCACGGCAGTGCCTCAGAAAATGGGCACTTTAATGAAAATGCCAAAAACAAATCCTGCATGGCATGGACAGTAAAGTCCATGCCGTGCAGGAACTGGTGTGCACGCACACAGGGGGGCACATGTTGTGGCCCCCCTGTGTGCATCCACAGGGCGTGAGGCAACAACCATGAAAACCATAGCAGAGAGGAAACTTGTAATATGCTTGGCAAGACCACAGTAGTATTACTGCCTGTACTCTGCCGCACCACCAACAGGGAACGGCAGTTCCCTGGCGGCTGCAGCGGGGCAATGTCGGTCCAACCGCCCTTATTGTAATAGGGCCGTCAGGAGACCGCCACCACCACGCCCCCACGAGTCTGACGGTCTGTGAACTGCCAGACTCGTAATAGGCCCTAAATGGATCCACATAAGTAAGGTCTAGCAAATTCTGAGGGCGTACTTTGTTCCACCTAGGTGTTTATAGGATTAAGTGCTTCTCTGGTGATTAGTGTGCTATACAAATAAACATAACATAACAAATAGGGAAATTAAGGGGGAAAGGAGGTTGAAGAGTGAAGCAGGTAGAAAGAAAAGGGCGACATCTACTTCCCTCTACTTGTAACTGTACCCCTTGTTGTGGAATGTGGTGGCTCAACTTATTTTTATCCACTACACATTGTAAATACAGAAAAAGGTTGCTGATGAGCTCTGCAACAATCCTAACCATACTTCACTAGACACAACCCCTTCAGTTTTCCCCTATTTCAGATTACTACAGCATACTGAATAGACTTTAGTGCTATGTTTACTCATTAATATTCCAAAATAACATAAACATTAGGCCATCTCACTCTGCTAACTTCACAAGATAAAGTGACTCGTAATATTTAAGGTAGCTTTTAACCTGTCATAAAACTATGTTCAATCACTTGAGGCAATAACTTATGAGATTTCCTCGCTAGAAACAAATAAATAACTGAAATGAAACATTTGCTTGTAAAGTGCCTGAACATCTGCCATTGCCTCCCTTCATATAAATAATCTTTAAACAAAATGATTTGTGCCATAAATAAGCTCCAGTACAGAATGGAGAATGAGAGCAAATGACACAAAGGATGTATGTTTCTGGGGGCTGAAGCCTAGTTAAGGACTTTTGGTTACGAGTTGATCGAGAGATAGTGCCTAAGCAGATAGTGCCTTTCAGAAGAAGCCCCAGTTCCAGGAGAGAAAAATGGGAACTAAGCAGCTGAAAAAACACAAAGGAGTCTAAACTGCAGTAAGATCCAGGGAGCAACTGAAGAGAGAACAACTGCCGAACTGGAACAAGGAAATACTAGAAACATAGCAGGAGTGAAAAACCTATTGACAAGACTGACAATGCGTTGCGACGTAATCAAAAAGGAATTCTAACCCCTTTTATACCCAAAAACTAGGAAGTGACATTAGGAATAAAGTTCCTGCCATGATGGATTGGGAAGGCCTGATGATAGCCAATGGACAAGCCGCCATCTGAATTGGGACTAATTAAATCACAAAAATCCTCACTAGAGGATTTTGGGAAGAAGAACGCCTTAGGGAATAGAGATATTGGATGTGCCTCCTCGTGGTTATTCCCAGAGAAGAGGAACAGTGGAGCAGGGGATAGCACTGGTGGGCCACCTACCCACTGTGAGATAATTGTATATGAGGAGCCCACCGGTGCTACTTACTCTCTCCATGTAGTCTGCATGTCACGCTCCTCGTCCACCTCGGGGATAAGCATTGGGCGAGGCATCGGCACAACAGTATGGCGTGAACAAATAGATAATAGGTTTTCTACAAACAGTCACTAATGCCAAGTCGTCGGGCTTGAAACATCAGAAGACCAGGGAGTTACGAGGGAGAGCTTAGCAGAAATAAGTGCCATTTTTACATTTGTCCTACTTTACCTGGAATTGTAATGGATGAGTTTAGGACATTTGGAATCCCTTTCCTCAACTGCATTCCATATCCTACAGAACCACCCTCATTATCCTTGTGCAGACTATGGTGTGGGCTCTTCCTAAACACAACCCTAAACCCTACTAGTCCTCTTACTACTAATCATCAATAGCAGGGAAATGTTACTTAACCGTAACATTCTTTTTGACTCCGTTTAATTTTCACAAGCCATCAACTGTTTTCCTAGCCCTATGGTTCTGGATTGTGAGCTGAAGCAGAATGACTCAGAGTCACAGCCCCTGAACAATGTAACGGGTACTGAGACTCCACCTCATACTGAGCACAATTGGACTGTGAGAGCTTTGTAAATGTGTGAATATGATGTATAACAAAGCAGGACTAATACTTTCCGTTCATTGGGTAGGTGGGGGGATGCATGTGATGTGCAACTCTACACACTGGCGTAGCAAGGGGGGGGCGGAGGGGGCGGTACGCCCCGGGCGGCACGAGATTTGGGGGCGGCGGGTAAATTTATCGCCAGCACCCCCCTCCCCCCCCCCGCTCTTAGGCGCTCGGCGGCGGCAGAAGGCAGGGACCGCCACGGGCGGCAGAGTGCCTAGCTACGCCACTGACTCTACATGCTGCAAACTGAGTGTTACAGGTAAGTAAAGTTGTCCTGGTACAACATCTATTGATGTATAGCATATGTGCCTTGAATATAAAACAGTACCTTCTACCTCTAATGCTTCAGTTGACTGCAGAAGTCTGAATAAAGTTTTCTCTGACGTTTGCCTCCTTTGTGCTTCTTTCCTTGCCTGAATGTTGACACCATCAAGAATGTCTAGCGAAAGTATGAACTGATTGCAGCCCTACAAATGTCAGGTAATTGATTGTTTCTGAGGAATAACCTACTAGCTTCTTTTTTGTTAAAAATTAATAGACCGCATACTCCCTAGAGCACATTTCATGTGTAGGTCTCTGAGTTGTATACAGGTAGGTGGTTAAAAAACTTTTCTTGAAAATCACAAAAGTATACAAATAAAATGCATAGTTTAGGAAACCATTAACATGATTCCGCTACAATTTATAAATAAATAGATAAAAAATGGAATAGAGCTTATTTGACAAACTGATGAAATCACAGCATTAAAAACTAAAAGGGACAAAAGCCCAAACATTATTTAAAAAAAGAGAACAAATACTGAGATTCACCGCCCATTAATGACCCTGGATAAAAAACAAGTCAAATAAAAACAGATGGTAGGTGATTTTAGGAATTGCAGAAAAAGAAAGGCCGGCCTAACTTGTTTGAAAGTCATGGAAAAAAGAAGTGGGTGTATGAATTTATGACGTAAGTGATTAAATCTAGGGCATATCATGACAATGTGGAGGGAGTCAGGGAGAGAAACATCATCACAAGAACATGGCGGCACGTCTGAAACTTTGCACCGAGACCCCTTGGGTAACAGAAGTTGATAAAACATGTTAAACCTAAAATATGTTAACAGCCTGCGGTGATGGTTAGACATCTACAGGAGCAAATATGGCTCCATTCCAGGGACAGTTTTTACCAAGATAAAAACGCAAAGAGCATTTGTGAAGGGCCGTGGCCTCACATTCCGCAGCCACCCTTTCATAAAATGCTTGTTTTAACCATGGTATATCCTGCCTAACTATTCCTTCTGGATCAATAAACAACTCGGGACGGCCCAGACCATACAGTCGCGGATGATGAGCCTATTAAGAGACAAATCTTCTTTCAACCAGACGGACAACCAATATAACAGGGGACGCAAGACAATCAAATTTGTTATGTACCCTAGTCCTTCTTCCTCATGAAGCATCTCTGAGGGGGTAGTCTCTGGTACTTTGAGAAGGCTTCTCAGGAAAGCATTTTCTGCAACCTGGAGCTGAGGGCAGGGCACATAGCCCCAAATTTCACAGCTGTAACAGGCCAGCAAAATGCACTTGGCCTTAAAAACGTTAAGCATCACTTTAACGTTGGTATGACCCATACGCCTTGCCAGAAGGATAACCCCATTAATGGTGGATGTAAACCTCGTGTCATTTTTGTTCAAAAGAGTTTGCCAGGAGACTCTGGAATTCAAAAGGATCTCTAAAAACGAAAAGTGCTCAACCCTGGAAATTGAATGCCCCTTGACCAAGTAACTTCAATCTAGTATCCCTGGGGCCCACCACCATAACATGGGATTTAAGATAATTAGTGGTAAGGTCTAGACCATACATATAAATAACAAAAAGATCTAGCAGACTCTGCAGACCCTTAGCTGTTCGAGATATGAGGACGGCGTAGTCCGCGTATGAAAGATTAGGCAGACGATGGCTGCCTACTATCGGGACATCCACGCAAAGATCCAGCAGGGCACTGCCCAGGCCATTAATGTAAAGAGTGAAGAGAAAGGGGGACATGATACACCCCTGGCGCACTCTCTCTTCAACTCCTGGGGCATTGTGCATTCTTCTTTCGGCCCATATTTGACTGAAGCGGAAGGCCCTTCCTGGAAAGAATGTAAGAAGGACAGCAGGGCCGGTTCGACCCCCATGGACCCAAGCACAGCCCAGAACTGAGCTCTGTTGACACAATCAAAGGCTGAGCTTCGGTCCATAAAGACCAATTAGACTGCCCCCTTTCCTAGCCCTAGTATATTTAGAGGTCAGCATGAAAAGATTCAGGGTCTGATCCACAGTGCCCCGTCCAGCCCTACACCCATACTGGAATTCTGAAAGGATGTTCTTGTCAGTCGCCCACGTGGACAAGCGGTACAACAGGACCCTTCTCAACACCTTGACCTCACTGTCCACCAGCGAAATGGGGCAATAACAAGCGGGGTCAGCCCTGCTGCCCTTCTTCAAGATCGGGACGATGATGGAATGTTTCCAACCAGCCTCTCTCTAATGGCCGCATTGTAGTGCTGCGTGAGCAAGGGGGCCCACAAATCCACCTCCGAAATAAAAACATCGCCGGGAATGCCGTCAGGGCCCGAAACCTAGCCGTCGGGGCCCAGAACCTTCCCCTCTGTCAAGGACGTAATGGCTTTCCTTACCATCTCCCATTGCAAGCAAAGACCTTGTGGAGCCCCCACCTCTGACGAAGGGTCATCAGCTGAATCAAGGTCATAAATTGCCTCCACGCCTGAGGAGAAATGGTGAGGGCCTGCGCACTCACTTGATCAGAGGCAAAAATGGGATTGTTCACGACCCTCCCAAACTCAGCAGAGTTGCGCAGAGCAGAAAGCCCCCAACACCTTGTCCCAGATCTCCCTCTTAAGAGATTTCTTCCTCTCACAACGAGCTGCACGATAGCAAGCTCGGGCCCTCCTGACTTCCTCCCGATCACGAGGCTGCCTGTGCAGAGGGACCATAAGTACTCTGTGGGCCTTAATACAAGCCTTATCAAACCATCTACTAGGCAGTGCAGGCTGGATTGCTCGAGGGGCGATAAGGGCAGACTTAATAAAGCCAGCAATATTAGCAAAGACAATCAGAATATTGGAATCAAGGGTCCCATCATCTAAACAGATGCTAAATCCTGATAGCAGGTGGAAAGTAAGGAAAGATAGAAATTCGCTGGAACCACCTTGACCCATTTGAGCCTTCGTCCCTGCGCAACAGTAAGGACCGGTTCCAAAAAAGGTCTTCGGGCTCGGCCTTAGTCACAAACCATCTGAACAAGGCCAACTAATGGTGATGATCGCTCAAGGGGTGTAAACCTACCTTGAAATCAATTAAAGAAGCAAAAAGACAAGAAGAAACAAAAATATAATTAATAAAAGAAGAGCCTGTCCCAACTGCCTTTAAAGTGTGAGTCTGCGATGCATTGCAGGTAGCCGCTGATTTAAAAGATTCACTAGAGAATGGTCCACCAACAGTAAATTAAACCTATCACCTAGGGGAGTGTGTTTCAGATATGCCTGGTCCGCAGTCACCGGGTCATCGTCTAGCAACGATTCCCTGTACAAAAAGCAATTTGCACAGGGGTGTAGATTAAAATCACCCAACAAAAGTAGTACGGTAAAACCCGAAGAGCTGGTGACAATATTATTAAGGAGCTAAGCTATCATACAACATCCTGCTTCTCCCGAGCTGAATGATAGACATCGACAACAAGAACCCTCAGTTGATTGGAAAAAGTCAGAACCATGCCTAAAATTGAGTGAATCGCTGAGTCAACTGTCTCCATTTTGCATTTGAGGCTAACTCTGATAAAGGTGACAAAGCCTCCCTTGGCTCTAACATGCAGAGAGTGAACGGCCTGGGAAATAAACAAAGCAAAACCATATAAAAATAGCCCAGGGGGAAGCAAAACATTTTTACCGTTGCATGGTCCCTTACAGGAATTGATCTAAGATGACATCTGCCCGCCATTTGTTAGAAAAATTCATTACCATACAGTCCCCTGCAAAAGATTTAGGGGAGTGTCCCAGCCACCAACCCAATCTCCGCACTATGATGATATCTCTAGCGCAAAAATGGTCAACCTTGGTCTTCAAAGAGAGCCAGTGTAAGACTTTGTTTTTCAATTGCGGATAACTCTCTGTGGTCATTTTTTTTTTAACAGGGGGACAATAGCCATAACGACAAAGTAAGGAGCTGCAGCTGGGGGAAGTTGTATAGAAACCTTACTTGGGGAATAACCCTTGAGTGGAACAAAAAAGATTGACTCGCCCTTCCCCTGTTGCGAGTCACAGATCATGGTGTCAGGAATGAGAAGTGGGTGGGGGAAAGAGGGGAGCGGGGGTAGGAGGGAGGGACTGTTAGCAGTCACAGTACAGGGCTGTCCAGTACTGATCAGGGGGGGAGGGTCTAACTTAAACAGGCTGGCACCGTGAGCGAGGCCAGTCATGCCAGTCGTGCCCACCCTCTCCCCAGAGGACTCAACGGAGCTATCCGTATTAGTCAAGGATGAACGAATCACTGACACAGAGTCCCCCAACTGACAAGTGAGACTTTCCACCTTTCCCATACAGGACATCAATCCATAAAAAGCCCTAGTAAAAAACGCTTTCAGTCAAGATGGCTAAGAAGGGGGCCTAATTTGGATGCGTCCGGGAGGATCTGTCTGTACTCCTGCATTTGCTACAGAGATGTTCTTCTCGACTGCTTCCACTCGCCTCTTACGCTTGTTCCTCGGGCTAACTGCAGGGCTGGGCTGTAATACTTCCCCCTCCAGACCCCTAACAATATCACCCCCTCCATGTTGAAGAATCAGTGATGGAGGAATCTGCCCCGGTAATACCAGTGCTTAATTTGAGCCGGAGCTTTCCAGTGCTCAGCACCGGCACCTAATCATCAGCACCGGAGCTTATAGCACCAATTAAGGGCACACACATTTGGAAGGAAGGCAATTTTCCCCATAATCACAGAATGTTGAGCCACGCCGAGACTTGAACCCGGTTCCCCAGCTCCGAAATCAGCAGCTCTAGCCATTAGGCCAAGTCCTCTCCAGAATAATAAGTGCAGGGGCTCTAGTCAGGAGGCAGTTTGCACCAGCACATTACTCCTGTTAGCGCTGCCTCCTGAGGAGAGCCCCGGTACTTTTTATATTACAAATTAACCACTGGGTAATACCCCTGGACAGATGCTGGTGGGAAAATAAAGGGCCCCTTAGGGGTAGTAGGGTCCAAATGAACACTAGTAATAACTGAAGGGGGGAGGGACAGGGCCATCCCTGGATAGGGATAGTCTTCTTTCAACAAGCTTGATTTCTTTAGACACCACGCTCACGGCACGAGTCAGGAACCCCTGCATAGTCGACCTGCGGGGGTATCCTGAAGAGTCCTTGGAGTGGGCAGAGTTGTCTTCTTTTTCCCCCATGTCTGCAAAGAACAGATGGTTTTTGTCAAAGCCAGCTCCCCAGCTGCAACAATAGTAACCCCCCCCCCTACAAAATAAGACAAAGCTAAACAAAAAAAGAACCTATAAGGCGTGATATAAACAAAATATGCGTACCCCCCTTGGGTCCAGTAAGTCAATGTAAGCAACTGAGAGCAAAAATAGAAATCAAACAGCCTTAAAACTGTGAACTGGGTAAATAGCAGCCAATATATTGTACACAACCGGCTTCCAAATCTGACACGTCCCAGCAGAAACCGACGGGCAAAGACAGTCACAAGTCCAAAGATGTCCAAACAAACCTCTAGCCGGGCTCACTACATTGGAGAGTTCTGGTCATGTCATGAGGGAATCCAGGTCATGTGGTAGGACTCACAACTGTCCCAGGGACTGGCATCCACCAAAGTAACAATGAGAGCAAACAATCAGAGGCAGGACCAAGAGTGGTGGTCCCGCCCTGCCTCTTCCTGGCACTGACTGGCACAGGACGGGCCCACCCTTATCACCACTAGAAAAGCTGACTTGATGGTAAGCAACAGGAGGGGACAATTGTAAAGTGGCTCAAAGGCACATGAGGTAAGTGAGAACCAGGTGCAGATTTCACTGAGGCATGATGAATGGTGAAGCCCTTCAGAAACCTGTGTACAATAGTGGACTTATATAAAGAGGGTTGGCCAGGCAGCTGCAGGAAAGCGGACAGAGCAGAAAGATAACCCAGAGTAGAGCCCTGGTCACCAGGGGCATAAATGAAGAGGAGAATATCAGAAAGAGAGGCAGAAAAAGGGTCAACAGACTTTTCTGTACAATATTTTACAAAGTTTTGCCAAAGGCAGGCGTATACCATTTTGGTGGAGGGCCGCCTGGTCGCCGAGACAACTTTACAGACTTCGGGAGAAAAGTCAAAAGCTATCAACTGTCACCCCTCAATCTCCATGCAAGGAGGCGGAGTTTTGACAGGTTTGGGTGTGGGACCCTCCCCTGCTGCTGCAACAGAAGATCCTCCTGAAGAGGCAGCCTGATCGGAGGATCGATGCTCATTTGAAGAATCTCGGGATACCACAATCTCCGTTCCCAGTCTGAAGCCACAAGAATAAGTTGGGCAGGTTCATTCTTGATCTTCTTGAGAACTCTGGGCAGAAGCGGTATGGACGGATAATAGCATTCAGGAGGCCTGACTCCACTTGCGATGACGAGCGTCTCCGAGCGACAGCCGCCTTGGAAACTCCAATGCACAATACTGCTGACATTGCACGTTCTCTTCAGAGGCGAACCAAGGCTCTCCCCACTGTTGAAAGAATCCTTGTGCCACCTCTGAATGGAGACACCACTTGCGATCCGCCAGGCACCGACAGCTGAGTTTGTCTGCCCCAGGCGTTCAGAGAACCTGCCACGTGTTGAACCATCAGGGTTATGCCCTGCTGTTCCAGCTATGTCCAGAGACGCAGGGCATCTTGACAAAGGGTCCCCTAACCCACCCCGCCATGCTTGTTGCAGTACCACATGGCGGTGGTGTTGTCCGTGAACACCTGCACTAACTAACCCTTGATAGAGGGAAGAAATGCTTTCAATGCTAGTGGGATCACTCGGAGCTCCAGCAGGTTGATGTGGAGTCCAGATTCTGCCGGAGACCAGATTCCTCTGATCTCCACCTCTCCCAGATGGCCGCCCCATTGCAGGAGTGATGTGTCTGTCACTACTGTAAGATCTGGTTGGGGAAGGGAGAGGAGTCTGCCTTTGACCAAAGCTCGGCTCGTAAGCAACCACTGTAGGAAGGTGGAATCTGACTGCATGTTGCCCCCACTTTTTTCCTGGTGTTTTGCTGGTTTTCGACTTAGTTTGGCTGGGATCCTGCTATTGAGGACCCCAGGCTATCTGCTTTCCCCTTAAATTGATTGTAGGTACTTTAGGTACCCTCCAGATTGGATTCTGAGGGACACTTATAAGTCCCTAGTATATGGTATACTATATACCCAGGGCATAGGTACCCCAGAGGCCTACCAGGGGCAGCAGCATGTATTGTGCCACCCCTGGGAAGCCTTTTAAAATGACACAACAGGTCTGCTACAGCAGCTTGTGTAAGGTGGTGTATGCACCCCTTACTGAGATATAGGTTCCCTATATCTCTCCATATCACTGCACATGTAAACCTATCAGTCACCCCTATGGCAGGCCTTAGCAATCCTGAAGGCAGGGTGCAAGGTTTCATGTGAGAGGGTGCTCATGCATGAGCAGAGCCCCTCTGCAGCTTTCGGAATCTTCATTCCGGGGTTGTTTGTGATGCAGCCAAACCATATACTCTTAAGTGCATTATGACCTCGCGGTAAATGCTAACTTGAGAATGGCTGCATGGAAACATGTTGTGTTTGGTGTCAAACACCTTGGAATCATACCTCCACCCCAGTAACTGGGATGGGAGGTATGATTCCACCCTACTAGAGGGAGAAACATGGCACCACCAGTACACCCGGTACCAGCTTAACAGAACCCTGGCATCACAAAATGGATGCTGCAGCCACAGACACGAGTCTGCCCTCCTGCTGCTGGACGAAACTCCGGCAGGGGAGGCCTGGACAATAGGTTTCCTGTCACAGGGAGGTGTGACCACCTCCCAGACAGGCTTTAGTGTATTGGGGCTGGGTGGGTGCACTCCAAGAGTGCTTTGAAGTCTGCACTGGGGGCACATTTGGTGTCCCTGTGCATAGTCCAGCTCAAACCGGTTGCAGGGGCTACCAGCCCCTGCTCTGGCGCGAAACTAGACAAAGGAAATGGGTGTAGCCACCCCTCTTTCCTGACCCTCCCATAGGTGGGTCCCCAGAGTTTGTCCCACCCCTTCCTTGGGTATAAAGTAGGAACCCCTGACTAGAGGACTTTAGATTTACCTGGACGAAACTGTGATACAGAATCCCAGAACTTCAACTATCTACACAACGTTGGATGACCGAAGAATCTCCCTTGGAGTAAAGGAGTTACTCCCCTGCTTGGCAGGCACCAAAGACGCAACTGACCGGTTGGCATCTCCGAAGGTCCTGCGGACTCCGAAGAAAATTTCCACACAGGAGGTGGGTTCCCGAGGTCTCTGAGGTCGATCTGTGCCCACAGCAAGTCTGAGGCCCGTATCCCTCGTGGAGACTGTGCAACCCGAACCTCTGGACACCGCGACCAATTGCAGAAGCATCAGCTTTCCGGCGACCCCTGAGGCTGAGCTTTGGGTTACTTGTAGCCCTGACCCCGAGCAGTAATTACACCGAAGATTGCTGGCCTACACTCAACGAGTGTTCCGTGGGCCGCCATTTTGTGATTCCTCTCGAGGTCCCTTCGCAATCCCTGGTCCGTTGACCTGTGGGTCCCCAAGAAGGCAACTCTAGCTTTAATTGGGCTTCCCTGGTTGCTTCAGACGTGCCCTGACTCTCCATCGCTTGGGGAGTCCCCAGGACCTTGCTGGTCCGCACAGAAGCATCTTTTCTCTTCCTGCGTGGGTTGCTGTTGCCAAGGCTTGTTGTGTTCAATCCGAGCACCGACACCCCAGCACTCGACATCCTTCGTGGGACAGCTCGAATCCGGCTACTGGTCATCCTCGACGTCTCCTGGACCCCGTGGCTGCAGAGTCAAGCTTCACCTCTTCGCACCTGAAGCACCCGACATCGGTGGGCATTCGATTGCTCCGCTCCTGGTCACTGGCTAGTGACCCAGACTATGTCCCCTCTGCTTTCAGGTTCTTCACATCTTCGATCCAGGCTTGGATCATCCCAGACACTTTTCTTCTTCACGGCAGCAGCACTTTGCAGCAGATCGCCATTGAAATCAACGACGATTCCCGACACCCTTTGACACCTATGCACCCAGCTTCCCTGGGTGAGGTAACTCGAGTACTCCGGTGCTCACATGGGTGTTGGCCCTAGAACCCCTTAAGTCTAAAGGGGTTTGCTGAAAGTCCTCTCCTAAGTGTCCTTTATCTTTAAAATTCCAACTGCGACTTTCCTCATAGAATCCTACGGCGCTCGCGGCTGTGTTCTCACAATGCACACGTCCCCCGTGGGTCTCCTGTGTCACTACCTTGGGTGGTTCCTTGGGGTCCCAGCGATTCCTACGTGCTCTAGGCACTGTGTCTAGTCAAGTCGTGGTTCTTATACCACTTTCTTAATATATGGTTTGGTCCCCCTGGGGTCCATTGTATATTGTGCTATTTACTGTTGTTTTAATACTGTGATATTGTGTATCTTGGACTCTAATCTCATAAAGAGATTAGTAGTGAGTGTTTAGAAATAAATACATATATTTTATATATACCTGGTGTGGTTCTCCTTTCATTTGGTCATTCAAGAGGTTATAATCTGGTAAACCAAGCTGCTTTACACTCCTTCAAGACTTAGCCTGAGGGCTGCTCTCCATAGCTACCACTAGGATAGCTTTCAATAAAGGTTGTCTTTAAACCTATCATCAATAAGGGTCGTTTGGACTGGTGCAAGGTGCCCACTATAACTAGTGGACAGCATATGCCAGGCCAACTTCTCACAACCACTGCATGTCTTTTGCAGTTCCCTCCGAGATGTGGACCATGTTGGAGAGATTCCCCTGATGCTGCGCCCACTGGAACTTCATGTCCCACTGCAGGGCTCACATACGCCATCTGACATGAATTATCAACAGGATGCCATGAGGCTAAGCAGACTCTGAGTCATTCTCACCAAAATCCAGGATAGAGGCTGAAACATCAGTATCATAACCTGAATATCCTGGACTCGCTGCTCGGGGGATAAGCCAGAAACTGCACTGTGTCCAGAACGGCTCCGATGAAAGGGAGCGTCTGAGGAGGAGTCTGGTGTGACTTCGGCACGTTTATAGTGAACCCCAGCGAATACAGGAGGTCCGCCGTAGTCTGGAGGTGAGAGACAACAGTCTGTGGCAAGGTCGCCTTCAACAGCCAGTTGTCGAGGTAGGGAAAGACTAAAAACCCCTAACCTGGGCAGATGAGTTGCAAACACTTCCATCATCTTGGTGAACACCTGAGAGGCGCTGGTAAGGCCAAATGGTAGTGCGGGAACTGAAAGTGCTTGTGGCCTACCTTGAAACGCAGGTAATACCTATGGGCAGGCAGGATGGGGATGTGAAAATACGCATCCTGCAAGTCCAACGCTACCATTCATTCTCCTTGATCTAGGGCAGACAAGACCTAAGCCAACGTGAGCATCTATAATTCCTCCTTTTTGAGGAAGAGATTGATGGTTCGGAGGTCTAGAATAGGTCAAAGACCCTTGTTCTTTCTGGGTATCAGAAAGTAGCGGGAATAACAACCACTGCCTACTTCTGATATCAGAACCCTTTTTAAAGCCCCCTTGGCCAGGAGGGCTGTAACCTCCTCTCGGAGCAAGACTAGATGATCCTCCACCAGCTGTTCTTGAGATGGTGGTAAAGTAGGAGGGAACGTTTGAAAAGGAAGGGAGTAACCATTCTGAATGATCTGCAAGACCCATTTGTCTGATGGTATGGTCTGCCAGCGGAGGAGTTGATGTTGGATTCACCCTCCAACTGGACTTGCAGAATCAAACTAGGAGGACTTAGAGGTTGCAGTTGCTGGGGGGGATGTTGGTGGACGACTCCTGGCGACCATTTCCACCGGGTTGGAATGCACCACGCCTACGTCCTCGTACAACTTGGGAAGCCTGCACAGGATGGTGGCCGGGATATGGTTGCCACGCTCTTTCTGTAGCCACGATGTAGACTGGAGGCGAGATGACACCGAGAGGCCCAAGGACATGGCCGTAGCCCGCAAGTCCTTTAAACGCCCCAGCGCAGAGTCTGCCTTCTCTCCAAAGAGACAAGTCCCACCGAAGGGCATGTCCATGAGGTTGGCCTGGACATCCCCTGAAAAGCCAGATCTTCTCAGTCAGGCATGGCGCCGCAAGGCCACCTTCAACAAAACTGCTCTGCCAAGCAAGTCAGTTGTATCCAGACCGCACCTAATGGTGAACATTGCTGCATCTCACCAGTCTTTCCATGCTTGGAAAAGGATTCCCTGGGCCTCCTCGAGGACCTGTGGCAGCACATGTACAACATTTTCCCATAGGGTATGCGAATATTGTCCCAAAAGGCATGCAGTGTTCACTGACCACAATGCCAGGCTGGTGGAAAATAACATCTTCTTCCCAAGTGTGTCCAGCGTCTTGGATTCCCTGTCCGGGGGAGCGGCAGGGAACGCACCATGGGAAGTCGAGGTTTGGACTACAAAGCTCTCAAGGGTGGGGTGTTGGCTGAGAAAACTAGGATTACCAGGTACAGGGCGATGGTGGCAGCAACTGTCTTGTTCACAGGAGCCCCTGTGCTAGGCTTGGACAAAGTTCCTAGAAGAATATCAGTCAGTGCTTCATTAAAGGGCAATAGGGGTTCAGATGAGGAAGCCACTGGCTGAAGCACTTCAGTCAAGAGTTTAGCCTTGACCACCACCGAGGGAAGTTTTAGGTCAAGTACATCCGCTGCCCTCTTCACTATCATTGAATATGACGCTCCCTTATCCGTAGCCATGGCAGGTGGAGAGAGCACACCAGTGTCTGGAGAAGTGTCCAGTCCACTGGCCTCTCCTAGTTCCTCATACCAGTTCAAATTCTCATTAGGGTGTATAACTGTGTCCTAAAGGGTCCAGTGACCACTTCCACTTTTTCCCCATGCCTGTCTGCTCCACAAAACACTCAGGCAACGACTTAGAACCAATGGGCTCCGTCGGTGCCAGAATCAGCATTGACCGATGCCCTTCCAACGTTGTGTTGTCGGGGATGAGAATGGGGCTGGTGCTGCCGGTGGGTGCTGGCGGTGCCTGGAGCATCGGCATCAGGACCGGAGCTGGAGAAGGTTCTGCTGGCACGACCAGTGCTGATCCAGGATGGGATCCATGAGACCGCAGAACCTGATGGGGCCTCCCCCGACCGCGGGAGCCCGAAGGTGCGCCAGAGGGGTCGGTCCGATTAAATACTCGGCGCATGGCCTCGTAAAACTCTTATTTGAGCGGGGTTCGCTCTGGCTCCCGGAAACAGGGGGAGGCGCGGAGTCGGATCAGGCAACGACTGTGCAGAACCATGCCTGGAACGTCAATCCTCGACAGACGAGGTGAAGTCAAAGTCGGTTTAGACTTCTTCATCTTCTTGTGTCTCTTCCCCGAGTGTCCCGAGGACCTTGAGTGTGACGAAGAGGACTTGGGGCTCCTAGAGCGGTCCAGTGACCACCTTCTCGATCGGGACCTTCTAAGGGCAAGAGTTACAACTGGTAGTGTTGCCCACTTATCACTGAGCATAGGTATCACTAGTGGGCTGGATGGATGGGGGTATGAAAGTAGATGTCTTCTAGATTGAACGCAGTCATGAAATCCCCTTGTCGGAGAAGCTAGATGACATCCTGCATAACATGTGGAAGTGCTCTAACAGAGTGCAGTGGTGCAGCGGTTTGAGATCTAGGATTGGTTGTAGACTCCCATCCTTACTGGGGATTAGAAAGAGGGGATACTTGTTTTGTTTTGAATGCTATGGGGGTACCACCTCAATGGCACCTTTGATGAAGAGCTTAATGTGCTCCTCCATATCCTCCCAGTATTGTCTAAAGTAGTGGGAGAGAAGGCCCATAGAATTAGCAAGTGCCAGTGAGTGGTGCCCTCCCCACCGCACCATCTTGACAGTGGTGTTGAGCACTTACTTTCCTTATCAGGCAGAGGAGCGTCACCCCTGGCTTGACCAGAGGCTTGTGCTGTATGCACCACGAGCATGTTGAGTGAAACCTGACTCCGGATATAAAGTGGCACAGTAGGAAGGGTTTAAACTTCTTCTCCACCCTGTGGGTGATGACTGCGGCCTTCCCCCAATCTTTGAAGTTATCCAGGGCAGTCTTGAACATGCCCTTCAACATGCAAGGAAGTGGACTAAACTCTTTTTGATAGGGTCTCAACAAGAAAATCATCCTCATCTAGCATTCATGTTCACATTATGTTGGTTGGCCCTCTGGATCACCGTATAAGCTGTTGTGTCATCAGGGGAGAGGGTTTGGAGCGGTAAAGATCAAAATCTGAAATGTTAGTAGGGTAGACTCTATAATCCTCCCACGTGTCCTCCCATCCCTAGGCACTAAGGGATCTTCATGAGGACTGCCTAGGTCAGAATAAGTTAAGACATTTTCTTAAGGGGACTTTGGAGACTGTGGTGGTGAAGGTGATCTCGGGCATGCAGGTGGCAGTGAGGGGGGGAGTGTGTCTTGGAGTAGCGGGTGGTTGACTTGTGCCCCTATATTTAACCCTCTTAGGTAGAGGAGGTATGAGTATTTCAAACGCTAACACTTCCTTGAAAGTTAACTTGTGCTTCTTCGGAAAGCGGAAATGTGTGTGTGAAGGCTCGGCTGAGAGCAGCTTTGTAACAATCTTCCTGGTGGAAGGGTGGACGAATAAAGTCTTTTGCCTGGAATCAAGGCCCTTTGGCAAGAGCCCTGGAAGGTGTCAGATTTCAGCATCTACATCAAACCCAATTTTGATTGAACTCTTAGCTTCTACTGCCCCGTCGCCAGGGAGTCATTGTACGGCATGACTTAACACCCTTGGGTGGAACCTTGCTGGGCATCAACAAAAACTCTTGAGCGGGGAGGGTCGAGCGGAACCTCCTGGTAGAGCCTGACCCAGAGGTTGGCGCCTTTATAGGCTAGGCTTGATGCCCACCTCCTTCGGGACTGGTGCTCAGGCTCAGCCTGGTAGCCCTTCTGAGATTAAGATGTCAGTGCCTACCCCTCAAGCCCTAGAGTCGGACCTGTTGATCTAGGTGTAGACTTGGTGTTCAGCCCCAATGATTTCGTGGGAAGAAGCTCTACCTTCTCTGGTTTCTCCACGGATGCCTTTGAGGACGTTATATCTGGGCTGGCCATGCCCTGTGCAAGCAGAAGACTGAAGGAGCCTGCTTGTTCTCTCTCGTCATTGGACGGGTGTTTCTGCCCAAAAATGCCAATGGTTTTGGCAACTCCTGGTGATGCATTTGTATGATGCACCCAGCGCCTCTCCTTTCAATACTGGAGGGTTTTCTTATAGCAAACTGAGAAGTGAGAAGCAGAATTTACAAGAGGCCTGGTATTGGTTGGGGGACAAGGAAAGGTTGCTTACGCTACATTGGTCTGAACTATGGGTTAATTGCATTGCACCTAGGGCAGAACTAGAATGGTGTCTACTCGATAACACACCCTCCCCACAGTCATTCTCCGAAACACAACCTGAATTTTTAAGTTGTCAGTGCAGGAAGTCTCTGGTCACGATGTGTCGCAGAATGCTCAGGTGATGTTCAAATGTCGTCCGAGAGGCGTCAGTTGTTGCCCAAGTCGCTGGGTTGGGAGTTGAAGAGCTGGTCCTCAAAATTCAAAGAAGAAAAGTCTGTCTTGGAGCTGGCACTTGAACATTTAAACCAGACAGCTGAAGATATCAATCTGAGGTGAAGCCATTCTCCTGGTGCATTGAAGATTAAGGGAGGAGATATAACAGATCTTGTGACGCACTGCTTAGAAGAACAACAAGTTTCATATATCCGGGCCCAACACTAGATGGCAGGAGTATGCAGAACATGTGTATCTATAGTCGCACATGCTACAAACACATATCCTTGAGGCCAAGTAGAAAACAAGAAATCTACTCCACTTGCTTGTGCAGTGGTGGATTCTCTCCCAGCAGCTTTAATCTGTAGTGCATATGTTATTGGGTTCGGTGCAGGCATGGATAGTAGGTGGCTTCACAGGGTGAAAGCCAGTGAGAAAGGCAAGGAGTTTGTTAATTTACAGTTAAAGGGAGACATGTTATGCCATGAGAGGTGGATAGGACCTTTAGGGGATTAGCAACACATCATTATGCTGGTGGTAGTGTTATTGATAAACTAGTAAAGGTCTAACATGGAAAGTGGGTAGCCTCAATAACTAATTTTAATTAAACATAGACGCTCCAGGGGGCCGTGTTCCACGTCCGAGTGCGATTGCAGCTTCATCCGACTAACCGCACCCGATCCTTGTAATCATGGGCCTGGGGGCACACTTGCCAAACAATAGGCACATTAAGTGCTAGGGGAAGGTAAGCGCTTCATGATCATGCGCCTGTAGACCACTATATCCCAAACTCAGAGAATTTCTCCAGATTGTTCTGACCTCCACACCGTAGTGAGCAGAAACAAAATGGCAGCCATCATCAGCATTGCCATAAATAGTGTGATCATTGGGGAGCGGCGACTACATGGTCAGCAGTAGGGGCTTGGCGGAACCCCCACCTCAAACGTCGCCCCTACGTGGGGGACCTTACCTCATTTTGACACACACAACAATAGGACCACTGCACGGGCAGCTTGCCCCGAAACCAGCCGCCATAGCCCCAGTGTCCTACATCCCCGCTACAGCAAAAATGCCCACCCTCGGCACGACATGGAAGAACATCATGTACACCAGCGCTCGCTTCAGGGGACTACTTTGTATGCCTGGCTGTCCTGGGGAACACAGCGGCCCACCTATTTCAAGCCGGTGTACCCCAGAGAGCTATGCTTAATATGGTTTATGCTGTCTTTATGACATCACAAAAGAACTATGGCGTCCAGGGAAAGGGGCCTTCCCCTGTGCCAAAAGGGCCGAGAGGCAACCTCTGGTGGGAGTACGTCCTCCCGTGTTTAAACACTAATCCACAAAAGTACCCCACGGTCTCGTGAACAAGGTTCACAAGTACTTAAAGCTAACCCTGGTAAGTTAGATCTGGGAAGGTCCTACTTGAAGCAATGAGCTGTCACCCACTAGAGAGTGGGGAAGGAAACAATTCCTTTTATTTATATTACCCTCACACACCCTAGTGGTGTCATGCTTCATCATCGGGTCATCCTGACGCCTAGAAGTCAGGGTGCGCTCGACCGTATTCCAGGGAGCTCTTGATGAGATGTGGCCAGGGGAATTAAAGATTAAAAATCCGCTGACAGATCCCAGTGTCCCTTTATTCGTGGAACTGTCAGGGATATTAAAATACAAAAATAGGGGGGGGGGGGGGAGGGTCACCAGGAGTTTTATGGTCCTATGACCCTAGTGCCAACATGTTTCAGTCCTTCATTGGCCAAAGAGTTCCTGGACTTTCTTCAGGGCAGAAAATTAGATAATCCTCCCTGGATAGAGCGGAAAGGGGAGTCCCTATCCTGCTTTTATGTAAGGGCAGAAAGCTGCTCCTGAGACGGTAGCAAAAGATATTTTATCTTTAATTTATTCTTACTCCATCTGTAAATAAAAGAAAGAAAAGAGATCATAGTGCAACGTTGTTGTAAAAAAACCTCACTGCTTCCCATATGTGAGGTGCTCATGAATACACCCGTGCTGTCAAACCGGTAGGGTGCAGGGAACACATCATTCAACATACCAGTTTGGTATGTGTATCCAATATAGTATATTATTACCACATACAACTAGGTGGTAAATATAGTGTTGTGGCGACACGAATCGCATTCTGTGGCTAACCACACTCTTGTGCGTGCCTAGTCTCAGTGTGGAATCATACCTGTGTCACTCTCATCAAACAGCATCAAGCTGCTCTCAATCGTCGTGTTTAAACATTCACTCATATCATTCACAGCACTCTCCCTTACCCCTCATTGGGAGAGTAAACACATCACTGGGGACTTCAGGAATAAGTGGGGTAGCCCTTTAGTCAAACACTGTGTTGTTCAAATGCCAAGCAGTAATACGTAATGGCCATCATGGAGGATAAAGACAAAAAAACAGAAGCGGCAAGGTCAATATCAGAGGAAAATTACATCATTTTGGCAGTTTTGCAAAACATACCTGTTTAAGTGGGAAACGCTATCTGTTGTCATTTACATACGCCATCAAGGGTCCTGCCCCGCGGCGATACCTCGTAGGTCCGAGTCCTCGGGCTTGCGCTCCGAGTGACCGGAGAGATCCTGTTTAAATGCACCGCATATGCGCGGGAATATCGGGTAAATGACATGCCCATTAGGAGTCCCATGATTGACGGACTGTCAGGGGCGGGCGCGTTCAAGTCGCGTTTATGTAGGAATGATGGGAATTGTGGTCCCTAGTGGTATGACACCAAATCCTGTGAAAATCAACGTTACTAAGATCGCTAATTTTTACAAGAGGGAATGTGTGTATTGGAATTCCATTAAATACCAATATTCTTCAATGTAGTGTACGCACTAGTATAATTATTGACTCCGCATACGGGAACCCCCGTTCTCAATGCTTGTATTGGAGTTCAAACATCCCCAACTTTATTGATGCCAACCTAGAGCAAATGTGATCATTCTTTAAGGTTAATTCGAAAAACACCAATAAATCACTTTAGATCAGATGAGGCAAACAGGCCCTATAAGTGCCTCACTACCTCAATCCCCAGGAATAGCTGGAAATTTAATATTCTGCACAGCGCGCTGAGCTGTGTGGGTAATGAAACTGTGTTCTGTGCCTTCATAGGATGGGGCACACGCCAAGTCAATTCTGCTCGTGATGGGGAGTGCCTTTCGGGAACTGTGGATGAAGAAGATCCTCCTTTATGGAGATACATTAGTACTAGTGTACCAAGAGTGACAAGCATATCTCAGAGTGGGTGGGACACTCTATAGGAAAGGTATCAGGGGCTGTAGTGATAAACTGCGAGGTCTTATGTCCCATGCTAATGCTGAATTTATCTCTGAATCAGTTGGTTCCATGGTATGGAATCGTTGAGCCCGGTCTTGTGCGTCTTTAACCGGTAGACCCAACGTTGTTCACGCTCAAGTAGCCTCTTGGTTAAATTACCAGTGCCCTTTACTTTCTCAATGATGGTCCACTTTATGTCTGTATCACTGTGTCCTTTCTCCAGGTAATGGGCAGTGAGCTTGATTGCCGTGACTGCCCGCCTTATAGTGCTGCGGTGCTCACTTATCCGCACTTTTATCTTTCTGCTGGTCATCCCGACATACATCAGCTGACATGGGCATTTAATCAGGTACAGAATGTTGTCGGTGTTACATTTCGTTTGTGCCCGTTGTTCCCATGGGTATGTCAAGCCTAGGTTGATTTGTTTCGTGTGCTCAGTTAGAGAATACACTACACACAACCCGCATAGGTAATGACCCATGACTGGCTGATGATTCCAAAGTGTAAGTTGGTTGGTGGTCTTTTGTTTGTGTGTGTTGGTGTGTACCAACGTATCTCTCAAGCTTTTGTTCCTTCTAAAAGAAAACATTGGTCTTTCAAATGTGAGTTTGTTAGATGTTAAGATGGGCCATTTCTTATTTATGATTTTCTTAATCTGGTTTGAGGAGGAATTGTACGTGGTAACACAAATGAGTGAATCCGTCTCTGGTCTCTGGTGGGTTTCTAACAAAGCCTCCCTAGGGGTGTTACGTGACCTTTTCTTTGCCCTCTCAACGATTCTCTTAGGATAGGCTTTCTGTTGTAATTTCGTTGTCAGTATTTCAGCTTCTTTTTTGTAATCAGAAAGGTCAGCGCAATTCCTGTGGATCCTCAGGAACTGACCTACCGGTAAGTTCTCCTTCAGGGAACGCGGATGTGCACTGTCGAAACGCAGCAAGCTGTTTCTGTCCGTGGGCTTAGTGTATAGTGAGCTAACTAGTGTGCCATTCCTTGCCACTAGATTTATGTCGAGGAAAGAGACTGTCTCACTATTTGTGGTCATGGTGAATCGTTGGTGTGGATTGAGCTGGTTGATCCACCCTGAGAAATTTGTCAAGCTGGATGTGTTGCCCTTCCAGATAACCAGGATGTCATCTATGTACCTGTACCACTTACAGATGTAATCAGAGTAAGGCTTTGTGGGCCAGATGTGTTGTTCTTCAAACTGGCCCATGAACAGACACGCTATGCTTGGCGCAAATGTGCTGCCCATGGAAGTCCCATGGACTTGCAGGTACATTTGGTCTTCAAACTTGAAAAAGTTCTCAGTCAAGGCTAAGCGTATTAGAGTGATGACCCAACTGACTGGTGCCTCCCATTGCCATTCTTCCTTTTTCAAAAGTTCCTCAATAACACGGAGGCTTTCTTCCTGAGGAATGCTAGTATACAGCGCCTCAACGTCCAAACATATCATGGTGTTTTCCTCTGGATTGTATTGGAGACCTGCGAGTAGGTTGAGCAGATGTTTGGTGTCTTGTACATATGATTTTATGCGCGTGACCAGGGGTCTCAGGAACCAGTCCGTGTATTTAGACAAGGGTTCAAGAAGTGACCCTATGCCTGATACAATCGATCTGCCAGGGGGTGGAATTCTGCCTTTGTGTATCTTCGGTATCGTATAGAAGAGGGGCACCCTGGGGTCATCTGAGACGAGGAAATCACGTTCTTTTTCGTAATCCAATCGTTCTCTAGCGCGTCTGTGGTCAACATCTCAATGGTTTTCTTGATGCGTAAGGTAGGATCCTTGTTGATTTTTTTGTAGTACTTCTCCTCAGCCAAGAGATTCATGCATCCTGTCCTGTAAGCACTGGTGCCCTGGATAACCGTGGCCCCGCCCTTATCGGCCGGTTTGACTGGGACTTCCATGGGCAGCACATTTGCGCCAAGCATAGCGTGTCTGTTCATGGGCCAGTTTGAAGAACAACACATCTGCCCCACAAACCCTTACTCTGATTACATCTGTAAGTGGTACAGGTACATAGATGACATCCTGGTTATCTGGAAGGGCGACACATCCAGCTTGACAAATTTCTCAGGGTGGATCAACCAGCTCAATCCACACCTACGGTTCACCATGACCACAAATAGTGAGACAGTCTCTTTCCTCGACATAAATCTAGTGGCAAGGGATGGCACACTAGTTAGCTCACTATACACCAAGCCCACGGACAGAAACAGCTTGCTGCGTTTCGACAGTGCACATCCGCGTTCCCTGAAGGAGAACTTACCGGTAGGTCAGTTCCTGAGGATCCGCAGGAATTGCGCTGACCTTTCTGATTACAAAAAAGAAGCTGAAATACTGACAACGAAATTACAAAAGAAAGCCTATCCTAAGAGAATCATTGAGAGGGCAAAGAAAAGGTCACGTAACACCCTTAGGGAGGCTTTATTAGAAACCCACCAGAGACCAGAGACGGATTCACTAATTTGTGTTACCACGTACAATTCCTCCTCAAACCAGATTAAGGAAATCATAAATAAGAAATGGCCCATCTTAACATCTAACAAACTCACATTTGAAAGACCAATGTTTTCTTTTAGAAGGAACAAAAGCTTGAGAGATACGTTGGTACACACCAACACACACAAACAAAAGACCACCAACCAACTTACACTTTGGAATCATCCGCCAGTCATGGGTCATTACCCATGCGGGTCGTGTGTAGTGTGTTCTCTAACTGAGCACACGAAACAAATCAACCTAGGCTTGACATACCCATGGGAACAACGGGCACAAACGAATTGTAACACCGACAACGTTGTGTACCTGATTAAAGGCCCATGTCAACTGATGTATGTCGGGATGACCATCAGAAATATAAAAGTGCGGATAAGTGAGCACCGCAGCACTATAAGGCGGGCAGTCACGGCAACCAAGCTCACTGCCCATTACCTGGAGAAAGGACACATTGATACAGACATAAAGTGGACCATCATTGAGAAAGTAAAGGGCACTGGTAATTTAACCAAGAGGCTACTTGAGCGTGAACAACGTTGGGTCTACCGGTTAAAGACGCACGAGACCGGGCTCAACGATTCCATACCATGGAACCAACTGAATCAGAGATAAATTCAGCATGAGTATGGGACTTAAGACCTCGCAGTTTATCACTACAGATCCTGATACCTTTCCTATAGAGTGTCCCACCCACTCTGAGATATGCTTGTCACTCGTGGTACACTACTACTACTGTATCTCCATAAAGGAGGATCTCCTTCATCCACAGTTCCCGAAAGGCACTCCCCACCACGAGCAGAATTGACTTGGCGTGTGCCCCATCCTATGAAGGCACAGAACACAGTTTCATTCCCCACACAGCTCAGCGCGCTGTGCAGAATATTACATTTTCAGCTATTCCTGGTGATTGAGATAGTGAGGCACTTATAGGGCCTGTTTGCCTCATCTGATCTAGAGTGATTTATTGGTGTTTTTCGAATTAACCTTAAAGAATGATCACATTTGCTCTTGGTTGGCATCAATAAAGTTGAGGATGTTTGAACTCCAATACAAGCCCTGAGAACGGGGGTTCCCATATGCGGAGTCAATAATTATACAAGTGCGTACACTACATTGAAGAATATTGGTATTTAATGGAATTCCAATACACACATTCCCTCTTGTAAAAATTAGCGATCTTAGTAACGTGGATTTTCACAGGATTGGGTGTCATACGGCTTGGGACCACAATTCCCATCATTTCTACATAAACGCGACTTGAACGCGCCCGCCCCTGACAGTCCGTCAACATGGGACTCCTAATGGGCGTGTCATTTACCCGATATTCCCGCGCATATGCGGTGCATTTAAACAGGATCTCTCCGGTCACTCGGAGCTCAAGCCCGGGGACTCGGACCTACGAGGTATCGCCGCGGGGCAGGACCCTTGATGGCGTAAGTAATTGACAACAGATAGTGTTTCCCACTTAAACAGGTATGTTTTGCAAAACGGCCAAAATGATGTAATTTACCTCTGATATTGACCTCGCTGCTTCTGTTTTTTTGTCTTTATCCTCCATGATGGCCATTACGTATTACTGCTTGGCATTTGCACAACACAGTGTTTGACTAAAGGGCTACCCCACTTATTCCTGAAGTCCCCAGTGATGTGTTTACTCTCCCAATGAGGGGTAAGGGAGAGTGCTGTGAATGATATGAGTGAATGTTTAAACACGACGATTGATGGCAGCTTGATGCTGTTTGATGAGAGTGACACAGGTATGATTCCACACTGAGACTAGGCACGCACAAGAGTGTGGTCAGCGACAGAATGCGATTCGTGTCGCCACAACACTATATTTACCACCTAGTTGTATGTGGTAATAATATACTATATTGGATACACATACCAAACTGGTATGTTGAATGATGTGTTCCCTGAACCCTACCGGTTTGACAGCACGGGTGTATTCATGAGCACGTCACATATGGGAAGCAGTGAGGTTTTTTGGCAACAACGTTGCACTATGATCTCTTTTCTTTCTTTTATTTACAGATGGAGTAAGAATAAATTAAAGATAAAATATCTTTTGCTACCGTCTCAGGAGCAGCTTTCTGCCCTTACATAAAAGCAGGATAGGGACTCCCCTTTCCGCTCTATCCAGGGAGGATTATCTAATTTTCTGCCCTGAAGAAAGTCCAGGACCGCTTTGGCCAATGAAGGACTGAAACATGTTGGCACTAGGGTCATAGGACCATAAAAATCCTGGTGACCCCCCCTATTTTTGTATTTTAATATCCCTGACAGTTCCACGAATAAAGGGACACTGGGATCTGTCGGCGGATTTTTAATCTTTAATTCCCCCTGGCCACATCTCATCAAGAGCTCCCTGGAATACGGTCGAGCCCACCCTGACTTCTAGGCGTCAGGATGACCCAATGATGAAGCATGACACCACTAGGGTGTGTGAGGGTAATATAAACAAAAGGAATTGTTTCCTTCCCCACTCTCTAGTGGGTAACAGCTCATTGTTTCAAGTAGGACCTTCCCAGATCTAACTTACCAGGGTTAGCTTTAGGTACGTGTGAACCTTGTTCATGAGACCGTGGGGTACTTTTTGTGGATTAGTCTTTATGACATCACCTGATAACACGCAAAAAGCTGTTGTTTTTTTCTTACCAGTACGCCTACCCATACATACTGCTTTTCCCTTCCCGTGGGTCGGCCCGATATACCATCCTTCAGCTGATATGGTTGTTATTACCCGAGGCACTATACTATATTCCACGCCTTGTGCACTTCTTATAAGAGCTGTCTACTGAAACATATACATTGCTCCCAACCTTACGTGCTCCCAGAATGGCAGACAACAGGGGCAAAGTCTCTAAAGACAGCAGAGAGACTAATGACTTCAAAACCATGCTAAAACATGCCAAGGAAGAACCCCCTCTATAGGATTCCCCGGTCAAACCCAAAACTGACTCAAGTGTGAGCTCGGACATTATACTACAAGGACTTATGGCCATGCATGATCTAGCGCAAGATACCAAGGATAACACTGATGCCATGCACCAGGACATACAAGCATTGAGCAGCGATCTTCATGGTTTGGTGGGCAGAATAACTGAGGCAGAATACAGAATGGGCGTTTTGAAGGATTTATCTGCCTCAGGGAAGAAGTATGCGAATGCAACAACCCACAAGATAAAGGTGATCACAAGACAGATGTCATAGCTTGAGGACCGTAACCGTAGATGCAACCTGCAGATCTTTGGCGTACTGAATTCTTGGAATCCTAGATACCACGTGCCCATGGGATTACATTTGAAAGGGACTTCGAAATAGAGGGGGCATATAGAGTCCCAATGGGAAAACCACAGAATAACCCTGTCAACCCTGTTTCTAACCCGAGGACAATGATATTCAGACCTCTAAATTATCACCATACCAAAATGATCCTCTCACACATGAGGAAGATCCAGCACATACAATGGAATGGCTCCAAGATAAATATTGCTCAGGATTACTTCAAAGAAACAGTGAACATTAGAAAAGGTTTTTTGGCACTCCGCCAATAGTTGGGAGACCTTTTCTTCCCCTTCTAATTTTCTGGCCCTGCGAAGTTCCACATTATTGTCAAGGGGAAACCAATGATCTTCACTGATCCAGTTTACTTGCAATCAGTCCTGGACTCTTCGACCTCTTCAGACACTGGCTGACTAAGATGGTTCTCCAGGTCTCTTAGGTTTTTTTGTCTTGTCACACGTCAGCATTGCCTCTACTTTATTACAGATCATACAGACTTTCCACAGGTCGATTAGAGACATAGTTTAAGTATTTCCATGTTGTTGCTAACTTCCTCTATTTGGTGAGCAGTCAAAATATCGAAAATAAAATATCGACATACACTAATATCGAAGGCACAATATCGAAGGGACAGAATATCGATGTTAAGAATATCGATGGACAGAATATCGACCTAAGGTAAGTAATATCGAATTTTTATATCGATGTAAGTAATATCGAAGTTAGTAATATCGAAATCAAATATATCGATGTTACTAATATCGATGTTACTAATATCGATATTTGTATTATTGTTATGTCTTTTGTTATGTTTTTAATATGTATGTGTTATGTGTTTTTGTTAAGTGTTCTACTTGTCTAAAAATATATGTATACAATTTGTATATGTTAATAATGTTTTTTTTAAGTTATTGTTTTTTTTTTTTGTACCGTAGCGGGTTGTGGGTTTATAGGGGAATAGGGTGGGAAGTATTTTAATTATACTAAATTAATTATTAATTTTTAGGAATTATAAATTAATTTTAATTATTTTTTGCGTTTAAGTTCTGTAGCGGGTTGTGGGTTTATAGGGGAATAGGGTGGGAAGTAATTTAATTGTAACTAAGTTATAATTTATTTTAATTAATTGGTATTGATAATTATAATATTGTTAAATAATTAATAGTTGGTAATTAATTTTTATTAATTAGTTATTAATTTTTATTAATTGATTAATTGATCATTATGTCATTTAATTGTAATTAAGTTATAATTTATGTTAATTAATTGGTATTGATAATTATAATATTGTTAATTAATTAATAATTGGTAATTAATTTTTATTAGTTAGTTATTAATTTTTATTAATTGATTAATTGATCATTATGTCATTTAATTGTAATTAAGTTATAAGTTATTTTAATTAATTGGTATTGATAATTATATTATTGTTAATTAATTAATAATTGGTAATTAATTTTTATTAATTGGTTATTAATTTTTATTAATTGATTAATTGATCATTATGTTAAGTGTATTATTTTATTATTGGAGTGTGTTGTGCGTTTATAGGGGAATACTTTTGGAAGTAATTGAAATCTAATTAAGTAATTATTAAATTTATTTTTGGGTATTGATAATTTATTGGACATTAATTATTAATTGGTAATTTTTTTAATTAGAATTTTTGGTTCTAAAAATTAATTTATTGTTGTTTTATCATCAATTGGTAATTAAATATTATTAAATATTATTTATTGATAAATTTAATTAATATGTTAAGTAATTATTAATTGATATTTAATGTTGAATTATTATTATTTTTGGTATAAAAAAGCATTTAATTGTTCAATATTAGTTAATTGGTAATTAAGTTTTAATAATTTATGTTTTTGTTATTAATAATATTTTATTGTTCAATATTTATTATTTAGTAATTCATATTTATTAATTATTATTTATTGGTATTTATTATTAATTTATTGTTAATACATTTTCTATTGGTAATTATGTTTTTAATAATTATTTATTGGTATTGGTAAATAGTTTACAGTTATTTAATAATTCATTAATTATTTTAAAAATTATTTTATTTATAAGTATGTTATTTGTAACTTCTACGCTATCCAACACTTTCCCTACTGTTGCACTCTCTGGAGTTGGACTAGTAATTTTTACCCCTACGCTATCCAACACTTTCCCTACTGTTGCACTCTCTGGAGTTGGAATAGTAATTTTTACCCCTACGCTATCCAACACTTTCCCTACTGTTGCACTCACTGGAGTGGGAATAGTAATTTTTACCCTCACGCTATCTAACGCTTTCCCTACTGTTGCACTCCCTGGAGTGGGAATAGTAATTTCTACCCCTACGCTATCCAACACTTTCCCTACTGTTGCACTCTCTGGAGTTGGAATAGTAATTTTTACCCCTACGCTATCCAACACTTTCCCTACTGTTGCACTCACTGGAGTGGGAATAGTAATTTTTACACTCACGCTATCTAACGCTTTCCCTACTGTTGCACTCCCTGGAGTGGGAATAGTAATTTATACCCCTACGCTATCCAACACTTTCCCTACTGTTGCACTCTCTGGAGTTGGAATAGTAATTTTTACCCCTACGCTATCCAACACTTTCCCTACTGTTGCACTCACTGGAGTGGGAATATTCATTTTTACTCTCCCGCTATCCAACGCTTTCCCTACTGTTGCACTCCCTGGAGTGGGAATAGTAATTTTTACCCCTACGCTATCCAACACTTTCCCTACTGTTGCACTCACTGGAGTGGGAATAGTAATTTTTACCCTTACGCTATCCAACGCTTTCCCTACGGTTGCACTCACTGGAGTGGGAATATTAATTTTTACCCTCTCGCTATCCAACGTTTTCCCTACTGTTGCGCTACCTGGAGTGGGAATAGTAATTTTACCCCTACGCTATCCAATACTTTCTCTACTGTTGCACTCTCTAGACTGGGAATAGTAATTTTAACCTCTACGCTATCCAACATTTTTCTTACTGTTGTTTTTTGGGAGTTGAAATAGTAGTTTTATTCCCTCCGCTATTTAATATTTTTTGTATTATTTTAGTTAATGTAGTATATAATTAATTGTAAAAATATTAAAAGTAAATGTAATTTTTTAAATTTGTTATACATAATTATTTAATTTTTATTTATGTTATTGTTTTATGTGTATAGATGTATTTGTAATTTATAATATTTTTTATTAATTTATAATTTATTAAAATAATTATTAAAACTGATTATTAAGTATATATATTATATATTATATGTATATGTTTAATTAATGTTTTATTAAATTATATATATTACTTATTAATTTTAAACATTATAAAATATTTTTAACTATGTTTATTTTATTTATAAGTATTATTTAGTTTATTTTACATATTTTTTTTAACAAAAAAAAACACGATATTTTTGATAACGATATTTTTGACCGATATTTTTTTTCAGATATTTTTGTACTTACCATGTTGTAGATAGGATATCGATATTGTTGACATCGATATTCTTGCTCCGATATTTTTGTAGGTCGATTTTTTGACCTTCGATATTTTGTCAGTGATCCCTCTATTTGCATATGGTGTCATAATATTTTATGGATGATACATTAACCTTTTTTCGTTTCTTTGATTTGCCCTATGTATGATTACTGCTGACTTTGTACTGAAGAAAAGTACGTATGAATAGCTGCTTATGGTGCGAATTTTGGTAGACTCTAAGCTCAAAAGAAGACCTCACCCATTGCAAGTGTTAAACACTAGGAAATCATTCTCATTTGTTAGCCAAACTATTTGAGGCTATGTTTATAGTTATTTCCATAGGCTACTGAGATCAAAGCTGTCTTTACTAGCCAAAAGTAGTGTAGTGTTGGGTACATCTTTAACTGGGCCAAATAAGTCTGTTTTGTTTGAAGGATCGGAGCGGGGATTTTGTCGGCTTGGCCTGCTCGTGGCCCATCACGTCCCATTTAGATGAAAGGAGGGGAAATGCAAGTTTGTCGCATTTCGGGGAGGAGTTGGGTGTTATTAAAAAAAAAAAAAAGGTATTTCTTTTCATTTATAATGAACAATAAAGCGAATGAACACCATACTAATACAGTATCAGATTATCCAAACAGTCCAGTTCCGATACCTTTCACCCTCCCTACCCCACTCCCCCTTCTTTCCACTGTGTGACAATGCCTCCCATCAACATGAGAATCTTATTGCAAAGTCGCAACATGTGCTAAACCCCGTTGTGTGCCCTCCCACCTTCCTTAATCATTTCTCTCCTGGCCCTTGAACTACTCCCAACGTGGTGTCCATTTCTCTAACCGCCTACTATTCTATGTCTCCGGCATACCAGGTGCCCCAAATCTTTTCATACTTTTTTCTCACAGCCCCAACCCTTGTATACCTCTCGTTCAATAATTATACAGCGTGCTATACCCTCTTCCCATTTCCAGAACAAAGGGGGTGACTCGCATTACCATGTCTGGGCGATGCCCCTTTGCGCCACCATATATCATAGGTTCACCAGATTCCCAAATCTGTGAATCAATGTTCTAGTGTAATATGTCCTATGCAGCAGTTTTAGTTGGATTAGCCGGAAACTGGCATTAATTGCCCCTTCTGTTGGGAAACACAGATCCTCCTGCTAGTCCTCATCTTCAATTACCCCAATAGCCTGCTCCCATTTGTCTGTAAGCTGCGTCAGTGTCCCCGGGTGCTCTGCATTAATGTGCCATATGTCAGAGATATCAGTTTATGTCGTACCTACCCGTCCAATAATCTTCTCTCCAACGGGGAGCCCTCCTGAGTCTCTTCTTTATCTATGCTACGGGTTAGTGCATGTCTCAACTGTCTGTATTTTAGCCATTGTGTGGTCGGCATCTGGTATTTCATTTGTAGATGAGCAAAGGGCATAACCCCATTAGTGTCCCACACTTCTTCTAGCATGGTGATGCCTATTGCATCCCAACCCAGGAAGCCCTTCAGCTGGCCACTTGTCTCAGCCAATTGCCCTCCAAGAGGGGTATACAGCATGCAAGTCTCTTGTCCCATTTCACCTCCCTAAGTAGATTGTTCCACACCGTCAGTACAGTATCCATCACCGGGTATGCCCGCCTACTCAATCGGTCTCCATATAGTACTTGCATGCAGCTGTGATCTCCTATGCCCCATCTTTCCACCCGGAACACCGGGTCCTCAGTGTATGTACATCCATTCGTTCACCATCCTGACCTGCGCTGCTTTGTAATATTTCCGCACGTTGGGAAGTGCTATACTCTTCGAAATTAGCACGTTGCGAGGTCTGCATCGCAATACGGGACTATCCAGAGCTGCCCAGAGCAGCGTTCTCACCAGGGTGTTCACCCGTTTAAAGAATGTCTTCAGCAGCTTATATGGGCTATTCTGCAACACATACAACAGTCGGGGAGGGCGATCATTTTGAACATGCCTGCCTTACCTATGAGTGACAATGGCAATGTACCTCAGTGCATTACTTCCCCTTTCAGTCTCCGAAGCAACGGATTGAGATTGGCCTGGGTGTAGGAGGTAGCATCCCTAGTTATCTAGATGTCCAAATATTTGAAACTGTAGGGTTCCATCTGTAATGGTAAAATTTGCAGCATCGGATCTGCCTGTCTTCATTTCCCCAATGGGAACAGGAGTGATTTCTCCCAATTGATTGCAAATCCAGAGAACTCCCGGATCTAGAATAGCTCACACACACAGGCCAGTGATTGTTCAGTGTGGGTCAGATAAAGCAGAATGTTGTCCGCATATAATGATATTCTTTCTTCCCATCCCGAACCTCCCGTCCAATCCCAGATCTAGGCATCCACCCTCATGAGGGTAGCCAATGGTTCTACTGCCAATGAGAAGAGCATTGGTGAGAGAAGGCTGCCTTGCCTCGTGACTCTCCTGATAGGGAATTCCTTGGAAAGGCAGTTATTGACTAGCGCGGGATCTCTGATACAACTTTAACCAGCTAATGTAGTGATGTTCGAACCCTTCTCTTTCCAAAAGCAGGAACAAGAAGAGTCACTGCCCCAAATCAAACGCCTTGCTGTCATCCAAGAACACCACAGCCCGGGCCTACCCCCTGCATCTGATTGCGTTATCTTATTATGGATGCCCGTAAGTTCAGTTTTGTTGAGCGACATGTCATAAAGCCCGTCTGATCCGCATGGACCAGATTCACCACCGCCGTACGGAGCCTATTGGCCAGTACTTATGCAAGGATTTAGGAATCGACGCTTAGTAATGAGATTGGTCTATACGAGTGTAGGAAAGTAGGATCTGCTTTCATGGTTTTCCCACTTTTTGCCTGGTGTTAAACTGTTTCTGACTAGTCTGACTGGGTTCCTGCTAATCAGGACGCCAGTCTCTGTGCTTTCTCCCCTAAATTGGTTATGGTGAGTACTTGGGTACATACCAAATTGGCTACTGGTGTATCCTTATAAATCCCTAGTATATGGTACTAAGGTACCCAGGGCATAGGTACACCAGGGGTCCTCCATGGGCTGAAGCATGTATTATGCCACCCATGGGAGACCACACAAACTGTGACAACAGGCCTGCCATTGCAGCCTGTGTAAGCTGGTGCTAGCACCACTTATGACAGATATAGGTTTCCCTATATCTGAGGTTACTGCACTTAAAACCTTTAAGTCACCTCTAAAGCACGCCTTTCAATCCTGAAGGCAGGGTGCTTGGTTCTAAGTGTGAGGATGCTCCTGCATGAGCAGGACACCCCTACAACCATCAAGTCCATTCTACCGGGTTGTAATTGCATCAGCCATTACGATATATAGAGTGGCCATGCGTCATTATGCAATGGTTAACTCTAAGCTGGCTGTAACAAACCCTGTCATGTTTGGTATCAAACATGTTGGAATCATCCTCCCACACCGTAAAAGGTGTGGGAGGTATGATTCCATGCACTGTAAAGCTCCTCCAGGAGGACCTCAGTGCTCCCAGTACCAGTCTTCAAGAACCAGACAGCAAGCTAGGGCTGCTGCCGACCAGAGACATGATTCTGCCCTCCTGCTGCTGAGCCAAGCTCGAGCAGGGGAAGGCAGAACAATAGATTTCCTGTCACTGGGAGGTGTGACCACCTCCCAGACAGGGTTTTGTGTATTGGGGCAGGGTGGGCGCTTGCCAGCGCCACTGAGACTGCTTGCAGGGCACATTTGCTGCCCTCCTTGCATAGTCCAGTTCAAACCAGTTAAGGGAGCCATTGGCTCCCGCTCTGGCGCGAAAATGGACAAAGGACATGGGACAAAGGACATGGGAGCCCCACTGTCCGACCCCTCCCCTGGGAGGGAACATTGCATTGTCCCAACCCTTTCCTTAGGGTACTTAAGGACATACCTATGGGTGGGTCCCTAGAGTCTTCAAACAAGGTTAGAGGTCCAAAGGGAACACCTTGGAGGGTAGAGAGCTCCTCTACAGCGAGGATGAGGGATACGTCCTCCCTTTAATATACTCAAAAACAAACAAGTATCCCATCCAGAGCCAACCTGGCTACTTGGAAACAATAGAGGTGGGGGACCACTGGTACGCTTATTAACAGCACACCCACTATTGTGGGGGACCACAATAGTGGGTGTGCTGATAATAGGTGTACCAGTGGTCCCCTACCTCTATCGTTTCCAAGGAGTCAGGTTGGCTCTGGATGGGATACTTGTTTGTTTTTGGGTCCCTAGATTCGTTGTGGGACAAGATTCATATCAAGACACAACTTCTTCGACCGCCTGGACACTCTGGCCTTCGCTGGACTTTGCTCTGGGCTCCGAGATTGCAACTGGGAAGACTCCTGCTGCTCCTGTTCTAGTCGTTCTGAAAGTCTGCTGCAGCGTCTGTGATCGTGCTCCATACAGGAACCTTTCAAGGCCTGTGGACATCCAAGACATCTGAAGGAATGTCCCTTGAAGTGAAGGAGTCACTTCCCTGCATCTGCAAGCAGCGCAACGAAGCTGACAGGTCTGCTGATCCTGGGCTCCCACGGACTCCGAAAGGCTCAGCAACACAGGTCGTGGTTCTTCTCATCCCTCGAGGCCTGCCCTGTCCTCTCGCCAAGTTTGAGGCCAGTATCCCTCGTCGGAGCCACAGGAACCGAACCCCTGTGCATCGCATCGACTGGCCGTTGCAAAGGCTTGCTGGCTTCCTTCCTCTAAGATCTTCAGGCTCCAAGTAGCCCCAACCTCAAGCTTCTCCTGTGACCAATATCTTCGTCCTCACCGCATCGATTGCACTGTGGGCCAGCATCTTTGGTGAGCTCCTCGAGGTCCTCTTGCTACTCCAGTGCCTCCGGCCTGCGGGTCCTCTTGAGGGTCTTCTTTGATGTCAGTGGGCTCCCCTGATTGCTCGTGGCCTGCTCTGACTCCCCTGCTTGTGGCGAGTCACCTGGACCTTGCTGGTCCCGAACCTGCACCCTTTTCGATTTCCACGTTGGATGTAGTTGCCAAGGCTTGTTAATGCTGCCGACGGACACCGACCTCTCAACTCTCGACATCCGACGTGGGACAGCTCGTGAATGGCTCCTGGTCTTCCACAGCGTCGTCTGGTACGCACAACTGCAGCTCCAAAGTCACCGTCAGCTCTCCTGCAACACCCGACATCAGTGGGCATTTGTCTTCTGTGCCTCCTGGTCATTCCTTAGTGGCATAGACTCTGTCCCCTCTGCTTATAGGTATTTCTTATCCCGAATCCACCTTCGGGTTCCATCGGACACTCTCACCTTCTCCAGCAGCGGCATCTTCCTGAAGTCCTTCATTGAGTTTGACAGCGGTTTCCGACGCCACTTCACACCTATGCACCCGGCTTCCCTGGTGTAGGTATCCTGGTTCCTAGGGTATCCACGGGTGGGTTGGCTCTCCAACCTTCTGTCTTCCACGGGGTTTCTTCAGGGTCCACTGAGAAGGGTCCTTCTTCTTCAATATTGTAACTGCGACTCTCTCATTGGCTTGAATTGAGCACGCGGTCGTATTCCCACTCTGCACACGGCCTCCGTGGGGTTCCTAGGTACTTACCTCTGGTGGTTCCTTGGGTCCCCAGCACTTCTACGTCTTCTGGGTATAGTCTTGACTTGAGTCGTGGTTCGCATACCACTATTTTAGTATATGGCTTGGTCTCTCCCTGGCGACCACTGTGTATCCGTGCTACTTACCTGTTTTATTTGCAAAATATTGTGTGCATTGTGTATATCGCCGGGCAGGAGATATTTGTCTGTGTTAGTGAGTGTCTTATAATAAATATATATTTTTATAAATACACTGTGTGGTTCTCTTTCACTTGATCCATACCAATAAGATTACACTCTGGTAAAACAAGCTGCTTTACACTCCTTCTGGAATAAGCCGGTAGGCTGCTCTCCACAGCTACCACTTAGAGAGCTTTCTAAGGTTGTCTAAGACCACTAAAACCGCCATAAGGGTTGTCTGGATTAGTGCAGGGTGTCCACTTACATAAGTGTGCAAAATATACTGAGCCAGCTTCTCACATTGGTGGTCAGTGGTTGGGATTCAAGCCTGCATTGTTTTACCAGCTAATCTTGATATGGATTTACTGAAAAACCATCACTAATATTAGGCACATATAATAAAGCTTAGACTAAGTAAGTTCTACTGAACTTAGGGTTGGGTAGTTAAGGGTCTTGCACAACCCTTTCTCCAACCTCACGAGTTTAGTTTCCACTAGGGTAGGTAGGTGCAACACCTCACTACACCCAGAACCATGTCTTTAGTTGAGGATACCGGTGTACCCCAGTCTGCTAAGTACAGTGGTCTAAAGTTCCAGGAACTAAGGACCCTGTTTAGCCTTGAAAGATAACGACAGGTGGTAACCCCACCATTAAGCTGCTCTTAGAGCTGCTGCATCAGGATGATGGCCATCCTGTAGAGGCAGAAGAACAGGATAATGTGGGTGGGGATACTCATGGAGAGGGAGCACCAGGGGTTCCCCCTGATGATCTCAATTCAGGGTATGGGCAGGAGGACTTGAATGATTACAACCTGCCAAACTCTGACCCCTCAAAGAATAGTGCAGATGGCACAGAGGACATCCCTTTGTTCCTCCTGGGAGGGGACAGAGTAGACCAAGGCGGTCTAGATCCTCCTCTAGAGAATCCAGTGCTTCAGGCACTTCCATAGGGACCTCCATATCTACTAAGAGGGACAACTCTTTGGAAAGGGAATACCAAATGCTCAAACTTGAGAAAGTCAGACTTAAGCTCAGGAGAGATCAGTTGTCCCTTGACAAAGAGTACCTGGAAGTACAGAAGACTAGGAAGAGATTGGGACTAGAGTCCCATGGTGGCAGCAACAGTGTCCCTAGAATCAGAGAAACTTCTTTTGACAATAGGAACCTGAGCAGGATAGTCCCTACTTACCAGGAGGGGGATGATATCCATAAGTGGATTACTGCTTTGGAGAGGGCCTACAATGTTTAGAGGGTCCTTCTATAGCAGTGGGCAGCTATCCTGTGGCTCTCCTTTGCTAACAAAGGTAGAGATAAGCTAACAAAGGTAGAGATAAGCACCTTGCTGTTAGAGAATAGGATGCTGACAATTACTCAGTACTGAAGAGTGCTCTCATGGATGCATTTCGCTTAACCACTGAACAGTATAGGATTAAGTTCAGCGACACCCAGAAGGCACATACTCAGGACTGGGTAGACTTTGTAGACAGTGCTATTAAGGCTCTGGAAGGCTGGCTTCATGGAAGCAAGGTACAGGACTATGAGGGATTGTACAATTTGATCATGAGGGAGCACATCCTTAATAACTGTCAGAATCAACTTTTGCACCAGTACCTGGTGGACTCTAATCTGACCCCTCCCCAAGAATTGGGAAAGAAGGCCGACAAATGGGTCTGCACCAGGGTTAAGCAGAAAAACCATGGTAATGGAGGTGACCAGAAGAAGAAATATTCTTATAAATCCCAGGATAAGGGTGGGGACAAAAGTAAAGAGAAGAAAGAGTCTTCACAAGGGCCCCAAAAACCTGCATCTGGGAGTGAGTCCCAAAATTCCAAGAAAGGCAAAAAGAAACCTTGGTGCTACGTTTGTAAGGTAAAGACCCTTTGGACAAGGGATGCTGATTGTCCAAAGGTCAAGGAAACTCCTACTGCCACTGCCCCTAAGGCACCTGTTCCCCCTAGCACAAGTACAAGTGGTTGTATAGCAACCAAGGGATTAATGGGGTTAACCTTGGGTTCTGAGATGGGTTCTGACTTAGTCAGAACTCCAGCTCAGGCTGTTCTAGTCTGTGATGGTGGCAAAGACCTTGCCACCTTACTGGTAAGTCCCACTAACTTGGGAAAATACAGACAACAGCCTTTGATCAATGGAAAAAAACAATGGCTTTCAGGGACACAGGGGCTGGTGTCTCTATGGTGACAGATAAACTTGTGTCCCCTAAACAGATCATACTTGGACAAATGTACCAAGTCACCAACTCTAGCAATGTCAGGATTGACCATTCCTTGGCAGTTGTGAATCTCAGCTGGGGAGGGGTAACTGGCCCTAAAAAGGAGGTAATGACATTGTAGTAATAAGCTCCAGCAGACAGAGAGTAACTTGTGTTGAGTTTATTACAAGACAGCTACACAGCAGAGACAGCAAAGAAGATAGCCAACAGCTGGGTCCCAACTGCCCTCTTGCACTATTCAAAAACCCAGAACCCAGTGACCATGCATCCAGGCAACCACCAACATTCCACCTGTCATAGCCTGGAATGCAGCACACCATTGAGAGTATAACATATCCTCTCTTCTCAATAAAAATAAAAAACAATAACAAAACACAAAACATAAAAGCATAAAGATAGTACATGCTTGCACAATAAAAACTTATTACATCACAATTGGTATCTTTTGGGGATCACCTTAGATCTTGTGCTCCTTCTAAGAGGAACTTGGAGACCCACAGTCTCGGAAGACGAAGGTACATTTGAGGAACATGGAACGACATTTTTCACTTTTACAATCTTTCCTACATTCCACCAGTTGCCTCCCTCAACCTGTACAGCATTTTCCCCACCCGCGTGACTAAAACAGGTGGACCAAACTTACTCTCTCCCTTCTTAACATGAATGGAAGATTTAACACGGACCAAATCCCCTATAAATACAGGTACAATTTTTGCAAACTTCTTCTTGTCAAACCAAGATTTTTGTTTAATTTGGGAGTCCAAAACATTCTCTTTCACCACCTCCATAAGACTGTCAACATTGTGAACGGATTTGACCCACTTGTTCATCCATGCTGGTCTAAAACTAGTGTTTGCTTTTCGCCCTCTCAATAGTTCAAAAGGCGAAATTTTAGTCGTGGAGTGTGGAGTGGTCCTGTAGAACCAAAGCATGCTATTTACAGAGTTCACCACATCGCAGTTGGAATGTTTTGCCCATCTGATGCAGTCTCCCACAACCCTATTCATGCGTTCTACGAGACCTTGATTGGGGATGGTACAGGGAACTTTTGACATGCTTTATGTTGCATGACTGCAAGAAAGACTCGAACGCAGTACTGGTAAACTGTGTGCCGTTATCTGTCACCACCGTTTCAGGAAAACCTTCCCTCATAAACACATCCTTTAAAAAAACAATAACACTAGCCGAGGAAATCTCTTTGACAAATTTTAACTCGGGCCATTTCGATGCGTAATCTATTAACACCACAATGAAACGAGAACCTCCTTGTAAAATTTCTAAAGGACCTACAATGTCCAACCCCAACTTGGACCAAGGTGCAGATGGACATTCAATGGGATGAAGGGGTGGTGTTACTACTTTCAAACCCTTGTCAGCAGACCTGCATATTGTGCACACATCGACCACGTCATGCACATCACTGTCCATGGAGGGCCACCAAAAACAATCTCGAACTCTACGCTTGGTAAGTGTCGAACCCAAATGACCCTCATGGGCTTTAACAATAATACTTCTTCTAAGGCTCTGTGGAGGAATAAGTTTGTCTGCACGTATCAAAACACCGCCCTCCATTGAAATTTCAGATTCAACTTTCCAGAAAGGTTGCAAACATTGAGGGAGAACACGTTCCCTAGGCCAACCAGTCCTTGCATACTCACACACTTGTTGCAATACTTCATCATTAGACAGTGCATCTAACCAACTTTCCTCGGTACCAAGACTATGCTCAGGTAAGTCAATTGCAGCAATAAAACAGTCATCTGAATCCTCATTACTATAATCCGCAACATAAGACTCTTTTCCTTTTTCACCCATGGGGAACCTAGATAAAAAATCAGCTCTGACATTTCTGCCCCCAGACACATGAACAACATCGAATTGGTATTGCATCAGGCGAGAAACCATCCTGAGAATCCTCGGAGAACAGCATTTACTGGTGCCCGCACTAAGTATATTAACCAGAGGTTTATGATCCGTCCTTAACAAAAAACGTCTTCCCCAGACATAGGAACGGAACTTTTCAATTGCCCAAAGACAAGCCAATAACTCTTTTTCTATTACAGAGTATTGAATTTCCCCATTCCTTAAGACTCTAGACGCAAAAGCAATCGTATTTTCACCACCCGGTGGATCTTGGGTCAAAACTCCCCCCAGACCCACTTGACTTGCGTCAACCGTAATACAGGTTGGTAACAAAGGATCATAAGGCTTAAGAGCACCACTATTGACAAGGCACTCTTTAACAAGATTCAGAGCCGAAACACACTGTTCTGACCAACAAAAAATTACACCTTTCCTGAGCAGCGAGCTAATGGGGCGTACTATAGAAGCATAGTTAGGAATAAACTTTGAATAATATTCGAGCAAACCTAGCAAAGACTTTACTCCCGTTTTATCTATAGGAGCAGGAGCACAAATAATCGCATCTAGCAATCCTTGTCTGGGTCTAATACCCTCTCCAGAAATGTGGTGGCCTAAATATTCGATTTCATCGCAAAGAAACTTACATTTTTCTGACTTAACTACTACACCATGATCTTTGAAAATCCCCAGAACCTTCCTCAGTAGAAAATTATGTGAAGGAATGTCTTTAGTGTGTATGAGGACATCGTCTTGAAACACAAAACGCCATCGATACCCCCAAGCATGCCTTGCATGACCCGTTGGAAAACTGAAGCTGCCGAAGCAAGTCCGAACGGCATCCGTTTATATTGAAATGTGCCTAAAGGAGATATAAATGCAGTGAGGTGACGAGATTCTGGGTCTAGCTCAATCTGATGGTATGCACTGGCTAGATCCAGTTTCGAAAAATAGCAAGACCCTCTGACACTTGAAAAAAGATCACAAATTTTGGGTAGTGGGTGAGAATCAATCCATATTTCTCTATTAAGAGACCTCAAATCCACACAAACGCGCAACTTGCCACATTTATTGCGTGCGACGACCAAAGGCGAAAGCCACAAAGAAGATTCTGTTGGCTCAATTATCCCTTGATCGCACAGAGACTTCAGCTCTGTTTCGAGATCATCTCGCACGCTGAAAGGTACACCCCATAATTTGTGTTTTACCGGAGAAGCTCCGTCTTTGACAATAATTCTGTGCTTAAAACCACGAATAGTCCCAAGGTTACCAGAAAAAACTGATGGAAAAAGATCCTCCCACTTGACCAACCATTCCCCTTCAGAAACTACAAGAACCTGTTCAGCACATCCAGGTTTGAGGATCATGCCAAACAGGCCTTGGTGATACCACCCCAGGATATTCAATCCCTTGACCGCAACATAAATTTTTCCTGAAATTTTCCTATCTTTAAAAATTAGATCATCCTCGAAGTAACCCATAAGATCGATTTTGCGACCCTCGTAGGAGACTGGTGAACGATCCGGAGGTTGAAGAGATCTGTCACCCCATGTTTCAAGAAATAACTCTTTTGTCAACATGGTAATTCTTGCTCCAGAATTGACCAGAAGGTTAAGTGGTTTCCCACCTACAGCAATTTCCACAATAGGATCAACGCATTCAATGGGATCATTGACATTAGAAATATGATCAATAATTTCAGTGACTACAGAAACAATTTCAGAATCAGATTCATAATCTGACTCCAAAACACAAGCAACAGACCTTTTCTGCTCATTGAATTTCTTTTTGAAACAGACCTTCGCAAAATGTCCTATTTTTTTACAGTAACTACAGACCACATTGGCACCCGGACATCTGGTACCCTTTTGATGTGGCGAATTACCACACCTGTTACACATTTGTTTGAAGTTTTGAACTTCGGACGTACTTTTCCATGAGCTAGAGTTTTTGCTAGAAGAGTTTTTACAAGAAGATTTTCGAAGATCACCTTGTTTCGGTTTAAAATTATTAGAGACAACATTGACAGGATCGACATGTTTATCCTCTAACTCTTTCAAAGACACTTGTGAAGTCTCTATGCTTTTAGCAATTTTAATCGTTTCATCCAAATCTGGATTTGCAAGAGATAAGAGCTTCTGACGGATTTGTTTGTCCCTGCAGTGACAAACAAATTGGTCCCTGATCAATTGATCATTGAATGTTTCAAATTGGCAGTCAGATGCCAACTTACGTAATGCGGAGATGTATGCATCAACATCTTCACCTTCATTTTGCTGTCTCTTGAAGAATTTGTGTCGTACAACCATCAGGCTTGGTTGTTTGTGAAACCTTGTTTTAAGTTTGGTAATTGTGTCTTGGTAATCGTCAATATCATCCGCAGGAAGATGAACAACCTCAGGAAGGTGTTTATAGATGGATCTGCCTTCGAAGCCAAGAGAGTGAAGAAGTAGAAATTTTTTCCGTTCATTACTGAATCTAGCGGCCCCAATGGCTCCAAGGTAAGTTTGAAACGCGTCAAACCAAACTTCCCATCTGACTGGTGGCTCTCCAGCCGAGTCCAGGAAAGAAGGAGGTGGAGTAACAGATTGCATGACTGTAGAAACTTTAATGCCTTAAATAATAAGATACTTTACACAGTGTATGACACCTTTTTAAAATAAAGAAAAATAGCGTGAAGATCACCTAGCTTGAGCTGTATAAGAACTAAGGCAAAAAAATAAATAAATATGTGTGATCTGCTTGAGTGTGCGAATCACTGTTGCAATCTGATTGACGTCTTTTCCAATGGTGTGCAGATCACTGTGTTGATCTTCTTGAGTGTGCGAATCACTGTTGCGATCCGCTCGAAATCTTGAAACAGTGGTGTGCAGATCACCGTGTGAATCTCCTTGAGTGTGCAAATCACTGTTGCAAACTGATTGACATACTAACAGGAAATTGGGGTGCCGAACCATAAATTCACTCCCAAATACAGCACTCCAACAATGGCGAAATGTGCTCCAATCTGTTTGGAACCTTTAATCAGTGGTGTGCAGATCACCGTGTTGATCTGCTCGAGTATGCCAAATATAGCACCCTAATAATTTTAAGATGTGCTCCAATCCGTTTTAAACCTCTGTTCTGTGGTGTGCAGATCACCGTGTTGATCTGCTTGAGTGTCTCTTTGAGTGTGCGGATCACTGATGCGATCCACTTGAAAACGGCAATTAGAGCCCGACAATGGCTCAGAGCGTCTAACACTGTGTTGCTAGGCAACGTACAACACGCGTTGACACAAAGAGTGGATTGAGCGCTGACGTGCTTTCCAAACGTCACAAGCGTGATGACTCCAAGGTCAGGCAACCAGGCAGCTGCGCGCGCGCGCGCGTGCGTCGGAGGAATAAGGCCCCAACTTGCACGAAGGCCCCACAAGACAGCTCGAGCGGTCCCTGCAGCTCCCTCAGACCAGGAACCCTCCAGGAACACAGTCGCAAGCCAAACAAAGCCAAACGGAAAGAGCGCCGCGTCAAACCGAGGTAAGGGACCAAGAATCCGACTTTTTTTTCTTCGCTTTAAAAGCGGTGCGTTGTTTGTTGAAAAGGCCAAAAGGGCGCGCTTAGAGAAGAGGAAGTCAAAGGCTTTAAGGAACAGTCTTACCGCTTGTGAAGCGTAGTCTTGTCAAAGAGTAGACGAAGAGGTTGAGGTGCACGTTGAGTTCTTAGCAGGGTTGTGTAGCAGGAATCGTCGCCACAAATATTGTAGTAATAAGCTCCAGCAGACAGAGAGTAACTTGTGTTGAGTTTATTACAAGACAGCTACACAGCAGAGACAGCAAAGAAGATAGCCAACAGCTGGGTCCCAACTGCCCTCTTGCACTATTCAAAAACCCAGAACCCAGTGACCATGCATCCAGGCAACCACCAACATTCCACCTGTCATAGCCTGGAATGCAGCACACCATTGAGAGTATAACATACATCTCCAGACCTACCTGTAGATTGTCTGTAGGGCAATGATCTAGAAACTTCAGCCTGGGCTCAAGTAGAGTTTAGAACTCATGCAGAAATGATGGGCCTTTCTGCCAGTGTCTTTGCTGTCACCAGGGCTCAGGCCAAACAGCTCAGCAATGAAGAAGCACTAGATCCTAGAATAATGGACAAGGTGCCTCCTAAGAGAAGGAGCAGGAAGGGTTAGGAATTGCCCTCCTCTCAAGCTCCCAGTGAAGATCAATCTCCTGAGGAAGTTGATCTCAGCCCCTGTGTGAAGGAACGGTCCCAGAGGAACTTGGGCCTGACCAGGCAGAGTTCTTGAGGGCAAGGGGCCCTTCCAGGGCAGACTTGAGTTTGGAGCAGCAGACCTGCCCCTCTCTTGAACCCCCTCAGACTGCAAGCTGCTGCTGAGGAAGCAGGAAATATCAGTGGGTCCCATAGGATCTATTGGGAAGAGGGACTCCTGTATTCTGAAGGTGGAGATCCCAATTCTGGTGCCACCAGGAGGCTGGTAATACCCCCGAAGTTCAGAGGGTTTCTCCTCTCCCTAACACATGATATTCCTCTTGAAAGACACTTAGGGCAAATCAAGATTGGGACAGGCTTGCCCCTCACTTTCACTGGCCCCATTTGTCTGAAGACACCAAAGAGTTTTGTCGCTCCTGTGCCACTTGCCAAGCCAGTGGTAAGTCAGGTGGCACCACAAAGGCCTCCTTAATTCCACTTACAGTGGTTGGGGTCCCCTTTGAAAGGGTAGGGATTGACATTGTTGGTCCCTTGAACCCTCCAACTGCATCTGGGCACAGTTACATACTAGTGGTGGTGGACCAGGCCACTAGGTACCCAGAAGCCATTCCCCTTAGAACCACTACTGCTCCTGTAGTGGCCAGGCCCTCCTGGGAATCTTATCCAGAGTGGGCTTCCCTAAGGAGGTCTTAACAGACAGAGGTACAAACTTCATGTCTAGTTACATCACTGCCATGTGGAAAGAGTGTGGAGTGAACTACAAGTTTACCACACCCTACCATCCACAGTGCAATGGGCTTGTTGAAAGGTTCAACGAGACTCTAAAGGGTATGATTATGGGACTCCCAGAAAAGCTTAGGCGAAAATTGGATGTCTTACTACCCTGCCTTATCTTTGCCTACAGAGAGGTTCCTCAGTAGGGTGCTGGCTACAGCCCATTTGATGTTCTTTTTGGACATCCAGTTAGGGGTCCATTGTGTCTAATGAAGGAAGGCTGAGAGCAACCTCACAAACCCCCTAAACAGGACATTGTGGACTATGTCCTTTGCCTGCGTTCACACACCGCTGAGTACATGAAGAAGGCCAGCAAAAAACCTGGAGGCCAGCCAAGAACTCCAAAAAGCTTGGCATGACCAAAAGGCTGTCTTGACTGTTTACCAGCCAGGCCAGAAAGTGTGGGTGTTGGACCCTGTGGCCGCAGCAGCTCCCCAAGACAAGTGGAGTGGCCCCCACACTATCCTTGAACAAAAAGGTGAGGTCACCTACTTGGTGGACCTAGGTACTCCAAGAAGTCCCCATAGAGTACTTCATGAGAACCGCCTGAAACCTTTTGTGGACAGGGCTGACATGGGCATGCTCATGGCAACTGATGAGGGACAGGAGGAAGAAAGTGACCCTCTCCCTGATCTCCTCTCTCAGAACCCTGATGATGGGTCAGTAGATGTAGTAGCCTTGGCAGGCAGTCTTACTGACCAGCAGCAAGCTAATTGCAGGCAAGTCCTCAATCAGAATAGACACATGTTCTCCCTGACACCAAGTCAGACCACCTGGTGTACCCATGAAGGGGACACAGGTGACAGCCTTCCTGTCAAGAGTAAAATCTACAGACAGCCTGACCATGTCAGGGATTGCATCAGGACAGAGGTTCAAAAGATGCTGGAATTGGGGGTCACTGAACCTTCAGATAGCCCCTGGGCTAGTCCAGTAGTCCTGGAACCAAAACCTCACACCAAGGGTGGAAAAAGAGAGATGAGGTTTTGTTTGGACTACATAGGCCTCAATGCAGTCACTAGGACTGATGCCCATCCTATTCCAAGGGCAGATGAACTTATAGATACTTTGGCCTCAGCCAAGTTTCTGAGTACATTTGACCTGACTGCTGGCAAATCAGACTAGCTGAGGATGCCAAGCCAAAAACAGCATTTTCAACCCCTAGTGGGCATTATCAATTTATTGTGATGCAGTTTGGCCTGAAGAATGCACCTGCCACATTTCAGAGGTTGGTGAACAAACTTCTAACAGGTCTGGAAGCCTATAGTGCAGCTTATCTAGATGACTGTCTTTAGCTCCACCTGGGAGTATCACCTGGTCCACCTCAGGAATGTTCTGGAGGCCCTGCAGAAGGCAGGCCTCACTATCAAGGCCACCAAGTGCCAGATAGGGCAGAGCCAGGTTGTGTACTTGGGCCACATGGTAGGTGGAGGCCAGGTACAACCATTGGAGAGCAAAATCCAGACCATTGTGGATTGGATTGCTCTCACTACCCAGGCTCAGGTCAGAGCTTTCTTGGGCCTGACTGGGTACTACAGAAGATTTCTCAAGGGATATGGGTCCATTGTGACTCTCCTGAATGATCTTACATCAAAGAAAATGCCAAAGAAAGTTCAAAAGGCATTTGATGACCTGAAGCAGGCCATATGCGCTGCTCCCATTCTGCAAAGTCCTGACTGCCCTAAAACTTTCATTGTCCAGACAGATGCATCTGAGATAGGGGTAGGGGCTGTGTTATCACAACTAAATGCAGAGGGCCAGGATCAACCAGTAGCTTTTATCAGCAGAAGGTTGAACCCTAAGGAGAAACATTGGTCAGCCATTGAGAGGGAGGCCTTTGCTGTGGTCTGGGCCTTGAAGAAGCTGAGGCCATACCTGTTTGGCACTCACTTCATTCTTCAAACAGACCACAATCCCCTCCTATGGCTTCAACAGATGAAGGGTGAAAACCCCAAACTTTTGAGGTGGTCCATTTCCCTACAGGGGATGGACTATACAGTGGAACATAGACCTGGGAGTAACCATGCCAATGCAGACCGACTCTCCAGATATTTCCACTTAGAAAATTAAGACTCAACTGGGCAAGGTTAGTCTCATCTCCTCACGTTGGGGGGGGGGGGGCGAGTAGGAAAGTAGGATCTGCTTTCATGGTTAACCCCACTTTTTGCCTGGTGTTAAGCTGTTTCTGTCCAGTCTGACTAGGATCCTGCTAATCAGGACCCCAGTCCCTGTGCTTTCTCCCCTAAATTGGTTATGGTGAGTACTTAGGTACATCTCAAATTGGTTACCTGTGTATCCTTATAGGTACCTAGTATATGGTACTGAGGTACCCAGGGCACAGGTACACCAGGGGTCCCCCATGGGCTAAAGCATGCCACCCATGGGAGACCACACGAACTGTGACGACAGACCTGCCATTGCAGCCTGTGTAATCTGGCGCTAGCACCACTTACAACAGATATAGGTTTCCCTATATCTGAGGTCACTGCACTTAAAACCTATAAGTCACCTCTAAAGCAGGCCTTTCAATCCTTAAGGCAGGGTGCTCGGTTCTAAGTGTGAGGGTGCCCCTGCATGAGCAGGACACCCCTACAACCTTCAGAGTCCATTCTCCCAGGTTGTAAGTGCATCAGGCATTTAGATATATAGAGTGGCCATGCGTCATTACGCGATGGCTAACTCTAAACTGGCTGTAATGAACACTGACATGTTTGGTATTAAACATGTTGGAATCATACCCCCACACCATAAACGGTGTAGGAGGTAAGATTCCATGCTTGTAAAGCTCCTCCGGGAGGCCCTCTGTGCTCCCAGTACCAGTCTTCCAGAACCGGACAGCAAGCTAGGGCTGCTGCCGACCAGAGACATGTTTCTGCCCCCCTGCTGCTGAGCCAAGCTCAAGCAGGGGAAGGCAAAACAATAGATATCCTGTCACAGGGAGGTGTGAACACCTCCCAGACAGGGTTTAGTGTATTGGGGCAGGGTGGGGGCGGTTGTCAGCACCACTGAGACTGCTTGCAGGGCACATTTGGTGCCCTCATTGCATAGTCCAGTTCAAACCAGTTCAGGGAGCCATTGGCTCTCGCTCTGGCACAAAACTGGACAAAGGGCATGGGAGTATCCTCCCCACTGTCCGACCCCTCCCCTGGGAGGGCACCTTGAACTGTCCCAACCCTTTCCTTAAGGTACTTAAGGACTTACCTGTGGGTGGGTCCCTAGATTCGTCGTGGGACAAGATTCATATCAAGACACCACTTCTTCTTCGACCGTCTGGGCACTGTGGATTTCGCTGGATTTTGCTCTGGGCTCCGAGACTGCAACTGGGAAGACTCTTGCTGCTCCTGGTCTTGCCGTGCTGCAAGTCTGCTGCAACGTCTGTGCCCGTGCTCCATACAGGAACCTTCCAAGGCCTGTGGACATCCAAGACACTTAAAGGAATCTCCCTTGAAGTGAAGGAGTCACTTCCCTGCATCCTCAGGCACCACTACGAAGCTGACTGTTCTGCTGATCCTGGGCTCCCACAGACTTCGAAAGGCTCAGCAACACAGGTGGTGGTTCTACTCATCCTTCGAGGCCTGCCCTGTCCTCTCACCAAGTTTGAGGCCAGTATCCCTCGTCGGAGCCGCAGGAACCGAACCCCTGTGTACTGCGTCGACTGGCCGTTGCAAAGGCTTGCTGGCTTCCTTCCTCCAAGATCTTCGGGCTCCAAGTAGCCCCAACCTCAAGCATCTCCTGTGACCAAGATCTTTTACCTCAGTGCATCGATTGCACTGTGGGCCTGCATCTTTGGTGAGCTGCTCAAGGTCCTCTTGCAACTCCAGTGCCTCCAGCCTGCGGGTCATCTTGAGGGTCTTCTTTGATTTCAGCGGGCTTCCCTGATTGCTCAGGGCCTGCTGTGACTCCCCTGCTTGTGGCAAGTCACCTGGACCTTGCTGGTCCCGACCCTGCACATTTTTCACTTTCCACAGTGGTTGCAGTTGCCAAGGCTTGTTGGTGCTCCCGATGGACACCGACCCCTCAACTCTCGACATCTGATGTGGGACAGCTCGTGAACTGCTCCTGGTCTTCCACAACATCGCCTGGTCCACACAGCTGCAGCTCTAAGGTCACCGTCAGCTCTCCTTTAACACCTGACATTGGTGGGCATTTGTCTTCCGTGCCTCCTGGTCACTTCTGAGTGGCATAGACTCTGTCCCTTCTGCTTGCAGGTACTTCTCATCCTGAATCCACCTTTGGGTTCCACCGCACACTCTCACCTTCTCCAGCAGCGGCATCTTCCTGAAGTCCTCCATTGAGTTCGACAGCGGTTTCCGACGGCACCACACATATGCAACAGGCTTCCCTGGTGTAGGTATCCTGGTTCCTACGGTATCCACGGATGGGGTTGGCTCACCAACCTTCTGTCTTCCACAGGGTTTCTTCAGGGTCCGCTGGGAAGGCTCCTTCTTCTTTAAAATTGCAACCACGACTTACCCATTGACTTGAATTGAGCACACAGCCTCCGTAGGGTTCCTGGGTACTTACCTCGGGTGGTTCCTTGGGTCCCCGGCACTTCTACGTCTTCTGAATATAGTCTTGACTTGAGTCGTGGTTCGCATACCACTATTTTAGTATATGGTTTGGTCTCCCCCTGGCGACCACTGTGTATCCGTGCTACTTACCTGTTTTATTTGCAAAGTATTGAGTGCATTATGTATATCTTCGGGCAGGAGATGTTTGTGTGTTAGTGAGTGTCTTATAATAAATACATATTTTTATAAATACACTGTGTGGTTCTTTTTCACTTAATCTATATCAATAAGATTATTCTCTGGTAAAACAAGCTGCTTTACACTCCTTCTGGACTAAGTCTGAAGGCTGCTCTCCACAGCTACCACTTAGAGAGCTTTCTAAGGTTGTCTAAGACCACTAAAACCACCATAAGGGTTGTCTGGATCAGTGCAGGGTGCCTACTTACATAAGTGTGCACCATATACAAAGCCAGCTTCTCACAATGAGTTACACCTCTGTTCAGGTTTTTCCGCCTTAGATATGAGCACATTTGTTGTTGTGCGCAAATCAGCCGGCAATGACCCCTTAAGGAGAGCATCTTGGTACATTAAGAGCATTGGTTTTGCTGACTTACTGGCCATTTTACTGAAGAATTCTAAAGGCAGCCCACTCGGGCCTGGAGTCTTCCCTGCCTGCATTCGAGCTAATGCCTCTGTGATTTCTGCCTCGGCAAGATTCATCTCAAACTTTTCCCCCTGCTCTAGGCTCAGGGTTTTCACTTACACAGAACTCCTAATCTCATGTTCCGATCCTTTGGCCCTGGTTGCATAAAAAGCTGCCATACAGGTCACAAATGTGTCAGCAATTTGTCTACTGCCCCTTACAACCTCTGCTGTCTCCTGTTGCAGCTCACAAACATGCATGGACTCCCTTTCTCTGCTACCTATCCAAGCCAGCAATTTAACAGCCTTGTCACCAGCCTCGTAAATGTGGTTTTGTTTGGCTAGAAAAGCCATCTTCAACTCATGACATGCCACCTCTCTCTGTACTTTGTACGCTTGCACTCCAGCTTCTGTTGGCGGGAGGCCACCGGGAGAGAAGCATGTCGCCTCTCTTATTCCTCTATGTCGTGCTCTAGCATCTCTAAGCATTGAAGTCTTTCCCTTTTGTCTTTCACTTCTCCTGCTATTAGTATGCCCCTGAGTGTTGCCTTATATGCCTCCCATACTACTCTAGCACTGTCTACTGTACCCTCATTTTCTCTGAAGTATAAGTCGGGAGCCTTGCCAAGTGCCTTCACCACCGGTTTGTCAGCCAAACTCCAAATAGCCATTTTCCAACCCTGGGGTTACTTATCTCTTCTGGTGGTCAGGATGAACTGCAAAGGGAAGTGATCAAAGATCCCTTGCGCCACATATTTGGCTTCCAAGAACCTCTAGGTGTCATAATATAGTCTAGCCTGGAGGACATGTGTGAATGCGAGTAAAAGGGAAAACCCTGTTCTTGTCAAGGAAGGGTCCTCCATACATTCATCAGTCATGGGGCCTGCGTGAAGCCCTCCAATTTCCCAACCATGGCCTCTCCTGGTTTTGTACTCATTCTATCTAAATGCGTGCCTTGCACTAGGTCGAAGTCACCCCCTACAATAGTAAAGGCCAGTGGAAGTCTAGCCAGGAGCTACCCTACATTTTACAGCGTCTGCGATTGTAGGACTGGTGGAGTGTATACATTAAGAAGAATCACTGCCTCCCCCTCCCATTCTAGCCGTATAGCAGCCCGCAGTATCCGACCAGGTACGAAGGACATGGAACGTCAGAGACATTCTAAGTAGGATTGCTACCCCCCTCAAGCTCGATGTAGTTGCTCATATGATGCTACCTTATATTTGCCTTTTCCAAGACTGTTGTGTTGTGCATCCATCAGTGAGTCTTCTAAAGGAGTATCATATCCGCCCTATATCTGGTGAAGGCTCTAATCACCAGGCTTCTCTTCACCTTATTGCCGAGGCCATTAACATTCCATGAGACTAGGGTTAAGTTGTGTGTCGGGCCATAACAATCTTGCCTGCCTAGGAGGGCCTGTCCTTGCCCTATTGGGGGGGGGTACCTCCTCCGCTGTATGTCTGGTGTGGTGTCCATGTGTGTGTGTCAAGTATAACTATCCCCAAAAACGCCCCCCCACCTTACCGTGCTGTGATCTAGAACTTGATCACCCCCCAAATTCACTGTATGTATCGAACCTTAACCTAGCAAACATATCAATCAATCAATCATGTGGTATCATGTGGTACTTGTAAAGCACAGCTTGGCACCACTGAGGATATCCAGGCATTGGGCTGCGGGTTCAGTCAAAGAGCCAGGTCTTGAGTCCCTTCCTGAAGTCTGTCCATGAAGGATTTATTCGGAGGTGAAGTGGGAGGGCGTTCTAGGACTTGGTGGGAGGTGGGGAAGGAGCGTCCTCCGGTGCTGCAGCAGCGGATGTGTGGTGTCTGTGTGAGGGCGAGGTGAGCAGAGTGGAGGTTTCTGGGTGGATGGTGGAAATTCAGGCTGTGGTTCATGTATGCAGGTCCTTGGTAGTGGAGGGCTTTGTAGGAGTGGGTCAGTAGTTTGAAATGGCATCTTTTCTGGGTGGGAAGCCAGTGAAGGACTCTCAGGTGCTGGGTGATGTGGGTCCTTTTGGGCAGGTTGAGGATCAGTCTGGCTGCTGTGTTCTGGATCGTCTGGAGTCTTCTCACGAGTTCACTGGTAGTGTCTGCATTGAGTGCATTGACATAGTCCAGGCAGCTGGTGATGAGTGCCTGCATCACTGTTTTCCTGGTGCAGATGGGGAGCCATTTGAAGATTCTGCGGAGCATGCAGAGAGTGTGGAAAAAGGCTGAGGAGACAGCGTTGACCTATCGTTTCATGGAGAGTTCGCTGTCTAAGATGATGCTGAGGTTGTTGGATTGGTCTTTCAAAGCGGGGGTGGGTCCGAGTTCCGATGGCTACAAGGAGTTGTTCCAGAGGGAGGTGTGGCTGCCGAAAATCAGCAGTTTGATTTTGTCCGTGTTGAGCTTCAGGCAGTTGCCCTTCATCCAGGCTGAGACATTCTTCATGCAGTTGTGGAAGTTGGTCTTCATCATGGTGGGGTCCACTGAGAGCCAGAGGATGAGCTGGGAGTAGTCGGCATAGGAGACGATGACTGCTAGTGGCGTCATGTAGATGTTGGACAGGGTTGGACTGAGGGATGAACCTTGTGGGATGCAGCAGATGGTGCGCTTGAGCTGTGAGGTGAAGGAAGGGAGACGGATTCTCTGGGTGCACCCCGCGAGGAAAGATGTCATCCATCTAAGAGCATCATCTTTGACTCCGATCTGGTGCAGTCGATTGATGAGTGTGTGGTGGGAGACGGTGTTGAAAGTTGCAGAGAGGTCAAGAAGGATAAGGGCAGCCAATTCTACTCAGTCGAGTAGGGCACAGATGTCATCTGTCAGAGCGATTAGGGCAGTCTCAGTGCTGTGGTTGGCTCTGAATCCTGATTGGGAGGGGTCTAGCAGGTTTCCTTCTTTCCAGATGTTCGGTGAGTTGGAGGTTGATGGCCTTCTCCAGGACTTAGGTGGGAAATGGGAGCAGTGAGATGGGGCGGTAGTTCTGGAGGTCTCTGGCGTCTACGGAGAGTTTCTTGAGAAGGGGTCTGATCTCTGAGTGTTTACAGGCGTCAGAAAAGGCGGAAGCATTGAGGAGGGTAATGAGTTGGTGGCTGATCTAGCCGCTTCCGAGGTTGAAGTGTTGATGGGAACGAGTGGTCGGCGGCTGTCTTCGTGGGAGTGGGGAGGTTGAGGTGGTTGGTGGGTTGGGGATCAAAGTTTCTGTATATGGTGGCTATCTTGTTATGGAAGTGGTCTGCAAGAGCGTTGCAGACTTCCTGTGAGTAGGGGATCGAGTTTTCGGTGGCTGATGGGTAGGAGAACTCTCTGATGATGGTGAAGAGTTCCTTGGTCTGGTTGGCGCTGGCCTCCATGCGGTGTGTCAGGGCCTCCATTATCGCGACTGAGTAGGTGGTGGTAGTTGTTGAGAGTAGACTGGGAGGTGGCTCGAACAGTGTTGTTTCTGCTGGTTCGCCATCTTCTTTCTAGTCGTTTGCATCTGCATTTTGTCGCGCTGGATTCTGGGGTGTACCAGCTGGCTCCTTTGGTGGGTCTGCGTTTTCTGGCTGGTTTGGTGGGGGCAACTCAGTCAGCGGAGCTGGTGATCCAGGTGTAGATGTTATCTACTGCCCGACTGAGGTTGGTGGAGGCGTCTGTCTGGGTGATGCTGAGGATGTTTGTTAATTGGTGCTGTGTGACCTTGGTCCAGCTGCGGAAAGGGGTGCTGAGGTGGCTGGAGGTGGTGTGGAGTGCTCCGTCAGTCGTGAAGTGAACGATAGAATAACCGGAACAGGTGAGTTCTGTGGTGTGGCTATATCCGACTCTGGTGCTGGACGTGAAGATAGGGTCCAGCATGTGTCATGCTCTGTGCTTGGGGTCTGAGACCAGCTACGTGAGGTCGATGTTGTCTATTTGTTCCATGAGGTCGGTGGAGTTGGTGTCTGTGGAGTTGTCCAGGTGGAAATTGAGATCTCCCAGGAAGATAAGGTGTTCGGATTCGCTGGCGAGCAGGGTGATGAATTCTGTGATGGCGTAGCTGAGGCTGGTTATTGGTCCTGGGGGGGTCTGTATTCGAGAGTGCCTTTGATGGTTGTTTTGTCGTTGGTGTGGAGTTGGATGTTTAGGTGTTCCATGATCAGCATGGTTACATCTTCGGTGGTGGTGCAGATTATTGATTCCTTGAGTACAATTTCATTTCTGTTGGTGCCTTCTTGGTGTTTCATCTTGTAGCTGTTGGGTGATGCGGTGGGGATAATGGGGCCGATGCAGGGGTGAGCCAGGTCTCTGAGATGAATATCACATCAGGGGCGAGGGTGGAGATGGTGTCCCAGACTTTTGTGGCGTGTTTGCAGAGTGATCTGGCATAGGAGTGGTTCCGAGGAGGTGACAGCCAGTGGGGAGGGCGTGTCGTGTGTTTCGGTGAGGGTGGTTGGTCCTGGGATAGAGGTGAACTGGCAGCGGAGGCAATTGGGGAGAGAATGTGGCTTAACGGCTAGAGCAGCCAACTTTGAAGCTGGGGAACCAGGTTGGAGTCTGGTAGGAGGCTCAAGCATCATGTGATTCTGGGCAAATCACTTAATCTCCCAGTGCCTAAAAACAAACATGTCCGTCTGTAATGCAACTGGTGCTCATGTAAAGCACACTTTTCCCTTCAAGTCTAGTTCGCGCTGTATAAAACTGCAAAAAAAAAAAAAAAAAGAAGGTGAATGGTCTCGTTATGGAGCAAAGCAATGCGGGACAGCAGTTATTGCATCTGGGATCCAGGGCACAGAGATCTGCGGTGGAGTATCTGCGGGAGTAAGAAGGGACTAGGTTCCTGGCTGGGCGAGGTGGCAGCGTGGTTGCGCTTCGGCCTCCGTTAAGTAGGTCCTGGGAGGGGCGCTGGGGAGGCAGGTGGCGGGAAACGGGTAGCAGGAAGTGGGAAAAAGGCAAACAGGGCCTGGGAACTGGAGCCTAAAGGCATTAAGCGTGGTCAGGAATGTTGGCTGAAGGAGGCTGTCTTCCCAGCTAGCTTGTGGCAGAAGCAGCCTAGCAGTGTCAGTGTCTGCAGGAGTTGTGTCCATACTGCGCTATGTTCTGAACCTAAGGTGGAAAGGCAGTGTGTATGCTGCTCGTCTTGTCGAGGTTTCACGGGACTCACGCTTTCTGAGAAGACTCACGGTTTGGATTTAATATTTTTGCACATACTGTGTGGTTGCAGGTGGTGCTTATTTGGGAGTACAGCATCTGGCAGACCGGTCGAGATTCGGTCACAGGGTTATTTTCCCTCTTCGTTTCAAGAACTGTATTTATTTTGGAGTTGGAGTGACACAGACTTTCATTGGCAGAGCCTATTAAGGGGAGGGCATTGTTTCCTGCCTGATCTTCTAGTTTGGATGGATTGACTTAAATCTCATTTTCTTTTCAGAATGAAAAAACAGTGTTAGAGGGTAACTCTGGATTACGCTTCCAGACTTTACGATAATTATGTTTGAAAGTGCATTTATCTTTGTATTGTGAGCTGCTATGGATTATCTTCTCTTTTTGTATGTATTACTCTATATTTGCATTCTCTTTGACTATTGAGGGGCTGACGTGTGTATGTATATGTATATATACATATATATATATATATATATATATATATATATATATATATATATATATTGTAAATCAGCATATCCTATGATATTAAATAGGTCCTCAGTTGGCACATTGTGTACCTTGAACTTCTCTATGTACTCGCTGACACTGCATCATTTTATTTTCGTGTTTGGTATAGTGGGGAATTTCAGGTTATGCTGTTTATTTATTGTTTCCTTACAGGTCCTCCCTCCCAGGCGGACCTTCCCTAATTTCCCTTACCCCCCATCTAACCACTTTGAACCTCTGTTATCTCAATATCAGAGGTGGTTGGTACTGTTCCAGAGGATCACTCTCTAGGCTGGCAAGCAACACTCAGTCAGGCGGGAGCAGGAGAATGGCGAGTGAGCCACGTGGTGCCAAGCAGGAGGATCGCGGGAAGGACCTGCTCCTAAACATGACAAAACAAAAGGAACTTTATGCACTACTCATGTGGGAACTGACCTTGCAGGCATTGTAGCAGCTACAGAGAAACATGTCCTATGTCACATGTTACCCACTGGCCCTCCCCCAGTCCTGTGCATTCCCAGAGCATTTTACCAACTGCACCAGGCAACAGGTAGAAGCCCATATCTAGTGTCGCCCAGCCCTCTGACATGCAGAGCCAGTGCTTGTACTTACAGTCCACACAGGTAAGCGAAATTTCAGTTTCAGACAATGTGTCCAATGTCACTGGGCTAATCACCAGCAGTTGCTCTCCTACTGTCTCTGTGACAGATCCCGCTAAATCCGTCTCCCCCCCCACCACCCCACCTACCGGTGCTATGCCTTTCCATTTGTTATCAAAGATGTCACTACAGTTCTTAATTGCCTTCACTGCCTTTTCTTTATCCGCCTTCATCTGTGCGTTTGTCAGGGAAGATCTATTGCCTGCACCTCTCCGTTTCCTGGACTTTCGCTACTGCCACTCATTGTCGTTCTCAGGTGAAGTGTCCGGATCGGACCACAGCCCCTGGTGTTCCAACCAGTGCCACGCATCCTGGTCGGAAAGCAAAAAATGTGCCTTAGCTTTGTGTACCACTCTCACCAGAAAGATAAGGGTGTATTTAAGACCTAGTTCGTGCAGTACTTTTTTAATGGGCATTAATGCCCCAATTTGTCATTGGACTAAGGATGCATAATCTGGATATATACTGACTTCCTGCCCTTCCATTAGCCATTGGCCATGCTTATGAGAGATATGGAGGATATTGTCCCGGTCCTAGTAGTTCATTAACCGTACAATTATAGGGCGGGTTGCCCTGGGCCAGAGCCCTTGCTGGTATCCTGTGCGCTCATTCTACTGAAAAAAAGTGCGAGGGCCGTCCCTGCAGTACTGCCTTATCTAGCCAATCCTCAACGAAGAGCTCAGTGTTCTTTCCCTCTGCATTTTCAGGGACCCCTATGAGTCTCACATTATGCCTCCTAGATCTACCCTCTGTGTCCTTCAGGCAGTCTGTGAGGACAGTTATCCCAATCTCCAAATGCGTGCATAGCCTCGTGAGATCCTGTACTGTCAGGTGTGTTGTGTCCAGCTTAGTTTCCGTCTCCTGGAACCCCTCCAGTAGTGATGATGTGCAGTATGGGGGATGCGCACCACACCTCTCTCTAGTCGGCAGTCAAGCTGTCTTCTGTGTCTCTCCTTCAGGCTTTCAAAATATGCTTATGATATTCGCCCCCCAACACAGGTCACAAAAGGCAGTACTGTGCAGTGTCACTGGGTTATCCAGTTCACTGCTTCAGATGCTTGTTTTAGCGCTAAGCAAAACAGTACGCCTCATGCCCCTCCATCCACAAATTCAGTGGCCCCCTGGCCCCTCCAACTGTCTCCCTGAGGGCAGGAAAATAATGGGGGGGGGGAGCGGAGGAGCACCCTCATGTTGCGGGCGTAGCCAAGCCCCGGGAGTCCAGTTTGCACCAGGGAGTTGCTCACCACACGGGCCTCTGCACAATCACAGGCATTTGCCACATCCAGCTCTGTCGGGCCCCCTCTGTTCCGATGACGGGCACAGTAGACAGGACGGGTCGCAGACACCCTCCGAGTGCTCGCACGGGGATCCAGGCGCTCACCCCATTGCACTCAGCGATGCCGCACCCAATTTGTAGCTCCAGACGCCATCTTGTGCAGACCGTATCACAGCCACGTCTGGATGTCCTCTAATTAGGGTGTCTCAGGCCCTGCGGGACATCAGGTGACCCATGCCACAATTCATCTCGCCGTGTGGGTGTCCATCCCCCCATCCGGCGTTGCCCGTTACACCGGGCTGGGAACAGGATAAATGGCTGCGGGGTGCTTTGGACAGCAGGAACTCAGCCAAGCACATCCGCCATCACTGCCTGGTAGGCCACGCCCATGGGTGTTGTTTTGGGGGTTCTACATATCCTTTACTTCTGCTCTTGCTTTCTTCTCTTTTCTCTAATCTACAATATTTGATACAACTTCCGCACCATGCTTCATCGATAGCTGGCAACCTATCTTTGTCGATGACAAGGCCAATATTTTACACATGGTGTATTCACTGTGCATGCACTGATGCAACTGTTTTTATTCATAGTCCAGGACAAGTTCAGTCACTGAGGCTACACTCTTTTATACCTCCTACATATATCTAGTTCGCATTTGAACTTCAACAAGCTAGGCTATAATGTCCTTACCCATTAGAATACTCTCACTAAACACCAAAGACTTAAATCACCCGGTCACACGTAAAACGATACTACTGCAATACATTAAAAGGCGATATTATACTATTACTAGAAACACGCCTTAAGTCCATTCATGAGGCTAAATTTTATAGTATGTGGATTGCGGAGATTGGGATCTCCCTGGCAATACAGAAAAAGAATAGGGTTCTCACTTTAATATCTAAAAAATCTCATAACACAGTGATATCCCATACACAGAACCAACAGGAAAGGTGGCTTGTATCCAGAGTGAGCAAGAGAGACACTGAGTTTCTTATTGTCAATATTCATGCCCCAAATGACAATCCAGTGGAATTTTTTGAAGAGCTTGAAAAACAACTGGCAGAGTTACCTGTTAACCTCAAAGGGGCTCTGGGGGGGAATTTTAATCTTCTGATGTATGGCAATCTATTCAATATCAAATTCAAGGGTAGCAGGTCACACAAACAAATGAGAATATGCTGTGATAAACTAGATGATGTCTGGTGGTTACAGAACCCATCAGGTAGGGACTACACATTCTATTCTTCTCCGCACCACTTCTTTACCAGGATTGATTACATCATGGTCAGTAAAAGATTGCTTTCTATGTCTCATTCCCCTAAAATAGAAATGACTGCAATATCGGACCATGCATGCATAGCTCTAAATCTTGACTTGGGAGACCCCTCCCCACCCCCTATACATTGGCGCCTAAACAATGACCTTCTTGTTGATGATAATAGTAAGGAGGAAATTGCTTTGGCAATTGTTCATTTCTTGAAAGAAACTCATGTCGATGACACTCCCTCTATCATGAGATGGGACGCACTCAAGGCCACTCTCAGAGCTCTCATGATTACCCTAATGGCCATTAAAAACAAACCCATAGCTGAGCAACTGACACAGCTAGAATTGGATATACAGATGTTGGACAAGCAACTTAGACATTCTAGGGTCAGAGACACTAACTAAATTGCGTAATCAACAGTACAAGTACAACAAAATTCTGAGTAAAACAGCTTAAAAGGGGGTGGAGCTGGGAAATTGTGTAATAGAAACAAAGCTGGGAATACTCTGGCGAATTACCTGAAATACACCAAAATGAAATCTCCTATACCAGCAATAAGAAACACAGCAGAGGAGGTTGCATCTTCAACTCGGTATTCTAGATGCATTTAGAACATTCTATTCTAACCTACATAACTCTAACCTGACAGCTCCCCAAAACATAAGCATCGAATACTTAGACTCATGTGACCTCTCACATGTTCCACAAGAAGACCTGCTTACTCTTAATGAACCCATTGAGGAAGGAGAAATTTGGTCTGCTCTATAAAGTCTTAGGGCCTGATTACAAGTGCGGCGGTCTTCCGACTGCTGCACTCGCAGTGGCAGTCCACTGTCTGCTGCATTATGACTTTAAAAGTCGCTGCAGCGGAGGACCATTGGCTGTGCCTGGGAACAGTCGTCCTTTGGCGGTGGGGGAGCTGCGCCACAATGTAAGATGCTCATCAGGACTGGCGCAGTCCTGCTGAGCATATTATGAGTTCCGTCGCCACCAGCCATTTCATAGCGGGAGCCCCACCATGAAAAGGCTGGCGGTGGTGGAACAAAGGGTACCCTACAGGGCCGCCATGCTCCCTCGCCATGGGGATATATTCAGGGGGGCACAACATGTGCCGTTCACGCCGTGCTGGAACTTTTTTGCCGTTTCCATTGCGGTGCCTGTTTTCCAGGCACTGCCATGGGAAAGGCAAAGGACCGTCAGCCTTACACGAGTTCAACTCGTAATAAGGTGGGCGGTCCTTGCGCAGCTTTGGCGCAGCTGTGTGGGTGGAGAGCCCGTCGCAACTGTGCCAAAGTCGTAATTAGGCCCCTAGATCTGGATAGGTGCCGGGCCCAGATGGGTACTCCTGTAGGTTTTATAGAGTGTTTGCGGGGCTGATTGCGAAACCGCTGCAGGCCGTTTATTAGCATTATGAGACATGAGGATCTATCTCAGGCTCCGTAACTGAAGCCACAATTGTAGTCATTCCGAAGGAGGAGAAGGGCCATTTGGAAGTTAGAAGCTATAGACCTATATTCCTTATCAATCTTGACGTGTTACAGCAAACAAATGATGGACGGAATGCTGACAATGCAAACATTCTCCCCCAGTCAAAAGATCTGGGTTAAATCCATCGTTCTTTTGCCCACTACGCCACCCCAGTTTGGATCCAGCCATATGCAAATCAGCTTTGACCCTGTGCCCCATGGGAACAGTCCAGACCGAACTGCCAGGCCAGGTCCTCCCTGGACCGGAAACAAGCATCCAGGGACCGGTTTCAGGGTATGTCACCCTTCTTCAGCCAGGCTAGCTTGAATCCAGTGGCACAGTGAGCAAGGGACCCACGTCTGGGCATACCCATCCCACTTAGGGCGAAAAGTGTTACAGCAAACAAATGATGGACGGAATGCTGACAATGCAAACATTCTCCCCCAGTCAAAAGATCTGTGTTAAATCCATCGTTCTTTTGCCCACTACGCCACCCCAGTTTGGATCCAGCCATATGCAAATCAGTCTTGACCCTGTACCCCATGGGAACAGTCCAGACCGAACTGCCAGGCCAGGTCCTCCCTGGACCGGAAACAAGCATCCTGGGACCGGTTTCAGGGTGTGTCACCCTTCTTCAGCCAGGCTAGCTTGAATCCAGTGGCACAGTGAGCAAGGGACCCACGTCTGGGCATACCCATCCCACTTAGGGCGAAAAGTGTTACAGCAAACAAATGATGGACGGAATGCTGACAATGCAAACATTCTCCCCAGTCAAAAGATCTGGGTTAAATCCATCGTTCTTTTGCCCACTACGACACCCCAGTTTGGATCCAGCCATATGCAAATCAGTCTTGACCCTGTGCCCCATGGGAACAGTCCAGACCGAACTGCCAGGCCAGGTCCTCCCTGGACCGGAAACAAGCATCCTGGGAGCGGTTTCAGGGTATGTCACCCTTCTTCAGACAGGCTAACTTGAATCCAATGGCACAGTGAGCAAGGGACCCACGTCTGGGCATACCCATCCCACTTAGGGCGAAAAGTGTATGTATGACATTGTTCTGCATTCTGTCCATCAACTGTTGTTTTTGCATTTGTCACCCCGAGTGGGACAGGTATGCCCAGACGTGGGTCTCGTGCTCTCCATGCCACTGGAATCAAGCTATCCTGGCTGAAGAGGGGTGAAACCCCGAAACCGGTCCAAGGATGCTTGTTTCCAGTCCAGGGAGGACCAGGCTTGGCAGTTCGGGCTGGACTGTTCCCATGAGGCACAGGGTCAATTCTGATTTGCATATGGCTGGGTTCAAACTGGAATGCCATGGTGAGCAAAAAAACGATGGATTTAGGCCCAGATCTCTGTACTGGGGTGAATGTATGACATTGTTCTTCATTCTGTCCATCAACTGTTGTTTTTGCATTTATCAATCTTGACAGCACAATATATGCAAAAATTATTGCACATAGGTTGGGTGTCAGTCATATCCAGTGCTTTAAATGAAAAAAAATAAGTGCAGGTACTCATCAAAGTGAGTTAGAGGTGTGGCTAGTGGGCGGGGCTAGGGGTGGGATATGATACATTGGCACTTCTTTCATCTGATGTGTATTCATTTTGTACTTGCATTGTCCATGTTAGTAATCTCAAATTCCCCATATGTGCAGATTCTATGTCAGGACCGGAGGCTCAGATTATGCTTTTGTCTTTCTCCGCTTTATTAACATAAAATCTCATAGCAGCCAGAAAGACATATTTATAAAAATCTTTTGAATGTATTAAAAGTAACATATGAACAAAGAAAAACATCAACTCCCATAACACCAAGGGAGGTATCCAAGAACATAGACTTTCCATAGTGTCCATAACTAGTACATAGTCCTTTCACTCTGTCCCTCCTCTTTCTTCACTGCTTTGCAGTCAGTTAAGTTCACACTTTTTCTCTTTGTCTGTTATTAGTGGTATTTATGGCAATATTGGCTTGTTTATATATATTTTGTTGCTTCCCTGTGCTGTGGTACGCTCCGCGTTACCCGGGGACGGTTTCATGTTAAATGCGTTATCGTTTTATTTTCCAGATCCCTACCGGCCGCGGGAGTGTTTCACGCTCCTTACGCGGCCGGCGCCATTTCACTTGCGGTGCTTTGGAGGCCCGCTAGGGGGATTTGCTTGTCTCCTTGCTCTAGCGTCGCGTCTGAGGAGGAGCCGTGCTGCAGGAAGCGAGTCGGTTGAGCCTTGTCCCCGCTGATCTCGCCTGACGCCCGGCTTCCCGGGTCTGTATTCCCTGCTTTAAGTATAATGAACACCCTGGCAGGGGTCCGTATAGCGGGATCTTCCCACGATGATGCTTGCGAGCGAACTTCATTGCACAGTCCCTGGCTTTTCAGCGCGCGGTGAGACAGCAAGCCCTGTCAGTTTCTCTGAGGGCTTTCTGGCGCGCTGTAGGTGAGTGCAAGCCTGATTGCGGTCCTTGAGGCTGCGCTATAGTAATTGCAGCCCTCCGGTCTGCCCAAAAATTTGTCTAGGTCCCCCAGCCTGGTATTTTTTAGCGCACAGCGCTTTGAACGAAGGAACTTGGCCCATTCATTTATTTATTTACTTTATTGTTCTCCAAAACAATACTAATGGAGGCACAAAATGATATATATAAAGAGGAGGAGGTCCAAGAATACTTACCATGGGACGACGAGTTCTATGATGCTGTGGACTCCTCCATCTATAGAGTGGTCAACGAGGTGGTTGGGCCTATGGAGCAACGCCTGTCAGACAAGATCGTTCAAGAGTGCGCAAAATTAGCGCAGAAAAGCGCAGAGCTCCCTGCACCTCCGGCTGAACCCGTTACAGGTGGGGGGGTCCGCCACCCCCTAAAAAGAAGTGCTCTGAGGGGGTAGATAGGGACGCGTTTGCACGCCTTAAGAACGCCTTCCTTGCAAAGGTAGCGTCTTCCCCCACTGCCCCCCCCCTGGAAACCGAAGCCCAGGGGACTCCGGACCCTGCCTAGCCGAAGCCTGATGAGGACTCCCAGGGGGATTCGGTCGGCCGTGGCTTCCAACACAATCCCCAAAGGGAACAAGGCTCTGGGCGCGGACAGTATAATTCCAGCACAAACTAGAACCACTTTTACCCGACAAGAGGCCAGCACTTCAAGGGCCGTGGAGGATTAAAAAACAAAGCCGGTGGCGGCAATCCCAGCGGTAAGTGTTCTACCAGCGGCCAGTACCGCATCGGGGGTCGATTAGCGGCCTTCCGGGATGCTTGGGCAGCTATTACATCAGACGCATGGGTCTTACAAACCGTTCAGGGTTTTCATATCGAATTTTACGACCACCCTCGGCAGGAGAATTATCTTCGTCCCAGCTCCTTCACAGCCCACGAGGCACAACTGATCGACGAGGAGGTCTCCGTGCTGCTTCGCAAAGGAGCCATTTGCCGATCAGTTTTGCATCCCAACGGTTTCCTAAGCAACATATTCTTGGTGGACAAGTCCGATGGGGGACGTAGTCCGGTTATCAACCTCAAAGAGTTCAATGGGTGGTTGGTATACCGACACTTCAAGATGGAGGGGATTCACCTCCTCTGGGACGTCCTGCTCCCGTCCGACTGGATGGTGAGGTTGGACTTAAAGGATGCTTACCTGGTAGTACCAATCCATCCTCCTCATCGGTGATTCCTGCTGTTTTGCTGGAGAGACCTGATTTACGAGTTCACCGCCCTTCCATTCGGTCTTTCCTCAGCATCATGGTGTTTTACCAAAGTGCTCCAGCCAGCAGTGGAATTCCTCAGGGCCCAGGGCATACGCATGATTGTGTACCTGGACGATATTCTCCTCATGGCACAGTGTCCCAGGATCTTGTCCAAGCAGCTCCAACAAACGGTGTCCCTGTTGCAGGGACAGGGATTTATCATCAACTAGGACAAATACGTCCTCAGCCCTTCCCAGAAGGTGGTTTTCCTCGGGTTTGTGGTGGATTCCATCCACTCGTCCTTGAGCCTGCCATCTCGGAAGATGGCCAGGATTCGGCACGAGTTGCGCCAAACCATCTCCAAAACTTACACTTCACTCCGACAAATTGCCCGGTTGGTGGGCCTGCTGTCCTCCTCCATCCAGGCAATTTTTCCGGGACCCCTGCATAACCGGGCCCTCCAGCGCCTCAAGGCATACCACCTGCGGAGAGGGTTGTCATATGATCAGTCGGTACCTCTCTCTGCGGAAGCAAAGGAGGAGATCGTGCGGTGGCTGATCCACATGGAGGCGTGGAACGGTCGGGCGATTTTCGGCTCGGTTCTGGACCTCATCATAGAATCCGACGCCAGCAGATGAGGCTGGGGCGCCCGCTGTGGGGATTTCTCCACCGGAGGCGTTTGGTCATTAGACGAGCAGAACCTCCACATCAACTGCCTAGAGCTCCTTGCAGGTTCCTTTGCGGTCCGTTGTTGGACCAGGGACAGAGTGCGGTCATGTGTCCTCCTAAAGATGGACAACATCTCCGCGGTTCGATACGTCAACCATTTGGGGGGTCCTCGCTCGCTCGCCTTAGCGAACCTGGCAAAGGACTTTTGGGGTTTCTGCTTGGCTCATCACATCTCGGTAACAGCGGAATACCTTTCGGGCCAGGACAATCAGATGGAGAACCTGTGGGGGCCTTTCTCAGTAGACCTCTTTGCGTCGCGTCTGGACCACCAAGTCCCGAGTTTTTTCAGTTGGAGACCGGATCCAATGGCTTCTGCCACGGACGCATTTCTCCAGGATTGGAGCCAAGAGAGGGGCTATGCATTTACCCTGTTTTCGATGATCACAAGAGCGGCGGCCCAGATTCGCTGTCAGGGGTGGTAATGGCGACCCCGTGTTGGAGATCGCAAGTTTGGTTTCCAGTTCTTCTCGAACTTTCTTGGGATTCTCCAATCCTACTACCCCTGTTTCCTCACCTGCTTCTGAACCCGGACAGAGTTCCGCATCACCTGATCACCCAGGGTTTTCTTCGTCTCACGGCGTGGCGGCTTTCAGGCAACGATGGTCGCTCCTGGGCCTTTCGAGACCGGCTGAAGTTCTATTGTCAAAGGAATGGGCAGATAGCACCACAAAACATTATCGGTCCGCCTGGGCAAGATGGGTTCGTTGGTGTCTTCGAAGGGATTTGGAACCCGTGGTCGCGGGTGTTGTTCCAATCCTGAACTTTCTGGCGGACTTGGCGACAGAAGGGTTGGCATATCGCTCAATCAATGGGTTAGGGTCGGCAGTTTCGGCGGGTCACAGCCCAATAGACAGGGATCCAGTGGGGGAACACCCGTTCGTCTGCAGGCTTCTGCGTGGTATCCATCTTTCATTGCCCCTGGAACCACGCTCCTTGGCCCAATGGGACGTCAATTTAGTCTTGAATCTTTTTCTGTCTTGGCAACCGAACAGGTACCTTTCTTTAAAAGAAATCTCGTCCAAGCTGGCAATACTTTTATGTTTAGTCTCCTGCAGGAGAGTTTCTGATGTCCGTGCACTGGATATCTCAGCAAGAGTTTTTCCCCCAGACGGGGTAGTGTTCACGGTGGGACGACGCACTAAGTCTCATACCCGGACGTCTCGTACCTGGCTTTTCCGGATGCCCCAAAATTATGTGTTGTGAGCTGCCTCAAAGCATATGAAGAAATACCTCAGGAACTCCGCCCTCCAGGCGAGCGTCAACTTATTATCGCTCTGAGAAAACCCCACAAGGCTGTCTCTTCGCCCACTATAGCCAGGTGGGTGCGTTGGGTCATGCAGGAAGCGGGCATTGACACAAAGCAATTTGGGGATCACTCAGCCAGGGGTGCGATGACTTTCAAAGCTTTTTCTCTAGGGGCTCGTCTACAAGACTTGATGCGGGCAGCAGATTGGTCCTCGGACTCGACCTTTAAAAGGTTTTACTTCAAACCTGTAATAGAGGTCACTCAGTTGGTGGTAAGTAAGCTTTAAACTAGCATAATCTGAGCTTCCGGTACTGACATAGAATAGAAATTTGCCTAGTACCGTAAAGGTAAGTTTCAATTCTATTAAGGACACGGAGGCGAGGATTAGCCCACCGAGGGCACGGTCTCGTGCGAACCCACCCATAGGATGGTAAGGATAAGTTACTTACCTGTAATCCTAGTTCTCTTCCAGGGGTATCCTCATCAAAGTCATAAGCACTGAATATTCCCGCCCACGTGCGGGGACCCCGGAAATATAAAAATTATATATGGAAATCACATATATACAGCTCTACATATATGCATATACATATATAATTTTTTCTCATACCAATGCAGCTCTCAATAGGAGGCTAAACAATGTAATTACACACATAAAAAACTACATTTGCCAATATATAAAAACACCAGAGGACAATTAGTACTTGAACTCTGTTTTTTAATGAGCAAAATACTCATAAAGAGTAAAAACTGCAAAATAAGTAGACATTGTTAGCCTACAGGCTGCATTGTAAACCAATAGCATAGAAAATGAAAACATTTTCAACAAAAACTGGCACCGTGCCTTTAAGGCAGCCATGACCCCTAGCTTCCCATCATGCCTCAGGGGTGACAGTTAGGTCAGTTGTTCTTTGCATAACCCTGAAGGTCAGGGCACAAAGATATCCTTTAACACTTTAGAAATCCCTCATTTACCTGGGGAGGCGGGTGGGTTGCTTATGACTTTGATGAGGATACCCCTGGAAGAGAACTAGGATTACAGGTAAGTAACTTATCCTTCTCTTCCAGGGATCCTCATCAATAGTCATAAGCACTGAATAGAATAGCAAGCCCATCAACCACCTGAAGGTAAATGAGAGTAAAGTGACCCAACAAAAAAACATAACAGCCGAAATCAGCTGTTGAACAGATTCCTCAAGGAGGCCTGGCCTACTTGGGTGTCTGCTCTGGTGTCTGATTCCAGACAGTAGTGCCTCGTAAATGTATGGACGGACTTCCAAGTTGCCGCCTTACAGATTTCAGACATGGGCACATTCTGAAGAAAAGCAGTAGTAGCTGCCTTTCCTCTAGTAGAATGCGCTCTGGGAGTAAACCCCAGGAGCTTCTGCGCTAATTGATAAGCAAGCTTGATACATGAAACTATCCATCTGGAGATGGAGCGCTTTGAAGCTGCGAACCCAGATCTGATCGACCCATAGTTAACAAATAATTGATCAGATTTTCTTATAGATTTGGACCGATCCAGATAGAATTTTAAAACCCTTTTGAGGTCCAGAGAATGCAAAGCCCTCTCAGCTGGAGTGGAGGGATTGGGAAAAAAGGTGGGTAGAGAGATGGTCTGATTCACATGAAAATCCGACACCACCTTTGGAAGGAAAGAGGGGTGCGTCCTCAACACAACCCTGTTAAGATGGAAGACTGTATAGGGTTCTTTAGAGCAGAGAGCCTGTATTTCACTCACTCTGCGAGCTGACGTGATCGCTACCAAGAAAGCCGCCTTCCAAGAAAGATGCTGCAAGGTTGCTTTGTGTATGGGTTCAAAAGGCGGACCCATCAATTTTGATAGCACCAGGTTAAGCTCCCAGGTTGGTGAAGGAGGCCGTACCGGAGGATAGACCTTCTTTAAACCCTGCAAAAAATCCTTAACAGCCTGTAATTGGAAGAAGGAGGGTTGAGAAGCTGAACGCCTATATGCAGTTATAGCTGCTAAATGCACCTTAATGGAAGAAAACTTCAAACCTGCTTTCGCCAGATAAAGTAGGTAAGGAAGGATGACCTCTTCCTGACCTTTGATTGGGTTACAATTGTTCTGCATACACCACATGTAAAACCGTTTCCACTTGCATGCATACGAATGCCTCGTGGACGGTCTTCTTGCTTCCTTCAAGATGGACATGCAGTCCTGCGGTAGTCCTAAGTGGCCATACTGGAGGACCTCAGGAGCCATGCTGCCAAGTTCAGTGAGGGAAGGTTGGGATGATGAATCCTCCCGTTCATCTTGGACAGCAGGTCCGGTCTGCACGGCAGCCTCTTGTGAGGACACTCTGATAGGTGCAGAAGATCCGGGTACCACCATTGTCTCGGCCAGTCCGGGGCAATTAGTATCATCCTCGTGCACGAATGGGACAGCTTGGTCACCACCTTCGGGATCAGCGGAAGGGGTGGAAAGGCGTACACAAATGCCCCTGACCAGTCTATCAAAAGGGCATTCCCTTTCGATCCTGGTCGGTAGAACCGTGAGGCGAAGTCTCGGCATTTGGTATTTTCGTCGTCCGCGAAGAGGTCGATGGTGGGACGACCCCATGTCTGGAAGATGTCTTCGACGACCTCGTCGTTGAGTACCCAGTCTTCTCTGTCTTCGAAGTGACGGCTGAGTGCATCCGCTCTCACGTTCTGTTCTCCTGGCAGGTGTACTGCTGTGACTGCCAGATTCCGAGCCAGGAGCCAATGCCAGAGTGCTTGAGCTTCCAGGGAAAGTGTGCGTGAGCGAGTTCCCCCTGTTTGTTCAGGTAGTACATGGTGGTGGTGTTGTCCGTCTGTACTAACACTGAGGTTGCCTGAATCGAGGGGAGGAAAGCTTTGAGGGCTAGGTGAACTGCTCTCAGCTCTAGCATGTTGATGTGATAGGATCGCTCTTTTGGAGACCACAGTCCTTGAGTCTGGAGAGAACCCATGTGGGCTCCCCAACCCTGCAGTGAGGCGTCCGTGATCAGTGTCTGAGCAGGCGGAGGTTGATGGAAAGGAACTCCGACTTGCATATTTTGTTTTCTCATCCACCAAGGTATGGAAGCTCGAGCCGCGTTTGATGGACTTATTTTTCGTCCCAACGAGCGGTCTGCTGGTCCCACTTGTCCTCCAGATCCTGCTGAAGAGGACGCATTCGTAGTCTGGCATTGGGAACCAGGAAGATGCAGGATGCCATCGACCCTAGCAGGGAGGCAATCCGACGCACAGGCAGTTTTCTGTTGCGCAGAACCAGCTGGTATTTCTGTATGAGGGAACACTGTCTCTCCTCCGAAGGAAACACTTTTCCTACCGTGGAGTCTAGCAGAGCTCCTAAGAAATGTATTTTCTGTGTTGGCTGTGAAGTTGATTTGACGAAATTCACATGTAGGCCCAGTCGGTGACACAGCTCGAGACAGCTCAAGAAATGACTCCTCACACTGTCTGTGGAAGGACCTTTCAACAGCCAGTCGTCCAAGTACGGGTATATGAAGACACCCCTGCGGCGCAGTGCGGCTGCCACCACCGCCATGCACTTCGTGAACACTCTGGGGGCTGACTTCAACCCGAAGGGTAGAACCTTGAACTGGTAATGAGCGGATCCCACTAGGAATCGCAGGTACTGTCTGTGATACTGTTTGATCGGGACGTGAAAGTATGCATCTTGCAGATCCAGCGAACACATCCAATCCCCCTGCCTGAGATGTGGATATATTTGATGGAGAGCCAACATGCGAAACTTTTCCTTTTTGATGGATAGGTTGAGTGACCGCAAGTCCAGAATGGGTCTGTACTCTGCTTTTTGGCCTTTTTTCTTTACCAAAAAATATCTTGAGTAAACCCCTTTCCCTCTTTGAGATACTGGCACCCTCTCGATGGCTGACTTTCTGAGAAGGGTGGCAACCTCTTTCTGCAAGAGTTTTAACTGGTGACACGACGGAGGAACTGGAGGGATTGATGGTGGGAGATGTTGAAAACGTAGAGAGTACCCATTCTGCAACGTGGCTAGCACCCACCGATCCTTTGTGATAGCTCACCACTCTTCGAGATGATTTGCGATACTTCCCCCCACTGGAGTGGTGAACGGCGACAGGGGAAGTGAGTGCTCATTGTTTTGACTGCGTCTTGGCGGAATTGTTGCCTTGATGCTGGTTTCTTCCTCCTCTGGAGGAGCGTCTGCCCCGATACTGCGTTTTTGCTGGCCTTGCTGATCCTGATTTTTCTGCCAATGAGGGGTTTGAACCCTCTGTTGGGAGGATCGTCTATTGTAAGGACGGAATCTCTTACGGAATTCCTTTCTTTTCTCCAGGCCCACCGCTTTAAGCGTGTCCAGTTCCGTTTTCATCCGTGTCATCTCTTCATCCGTGTGAGTCCCGAACAAAGAGGAACCAGAGAACGGAAGATTGAGGATGCGTGACTGCGCTTCTGGCTTGAGTGCTGTAAGACGTAGCCATGATGTTCTCCTTGCGCATACCCCATGAGCATAAGCATGTGCCGAAAGGGTAGCTCCATCCGCCGCAGCACTGATGACCTGGTTAGACACCTGACTGCCCTCTGTTAAGATTTCTTCAAAATCTTTACGGTCTTCCTGCGGCAACTTTTCAGTGAATCTCTGTAGAGAGTCCCACAGAGATCTGTCGTAGCGGCCCAGGAGTGCCGCTGCATTGGAGACCTTCAACATGGAGGCCGAAGTGCCACAAACCTTCTTTCCCCAGGAATCCTGCATCTTGCTCTCCTTGTCTGGTGGGACAGTGGAGGAGGATGCCACCGCATGGGTCTTCTTTGCCGCAGCAATTACGACTGAATCCGGAGGAGGATCAGTCCTGAGGAAGAGCGGGTCGTCCTCTGGTGAACGGTACTTTTTAAGATCCTCGCTGGAGCGGTCTTAACACTCGCTGGCGTGAGAAAGATATCCATCACTGGCTCTATGATGCCTGGTACCAAGGGAAGCAGAGGTTTAGCTGCTGCTCTTTGGTGTAGAGTCTCAAAAATCACAGAGGACTTGCTTTGACGAGTTGGCATAGGGATACCCAGCTTTACAGCTCCTCTGCCAAGAATGTCCTGAAAAGTGTAGATGTCGTCCACCGGAGAGACCCTCGACGGTGGACTGTTCGTCAAAGTAGGCGAATAGTCTCTATGGGATGTATGAGTGGAAGAAGAGGACGGAGTAGGCGATCTGTGTGCTCTCCTCCTGCTTGTTGATCTAGACCTCCTCCTGTGTGAGTGCACAGGGGTGCGGCTGCGAGCTCTTGTTCTTGAAGGAGATCGCTCTTTATTCTGAATTAAACGAGCCAACGGGGATCTGTTCTGAGGGCTCGAGTAATTCCTGTTCGTAGCCCAGTGATGTAGAGGCCTGTGCCATCGTGGCGATAAATGGATGGAAGACGATCTGCGTCTTTCCTTAGGAGACTGAGCAGGAGGCGTGAAGCTCAGCTCTTCATGCCTTGTTGGGGAATCTTGGTGACCCCCTGACACTGGACTGCTAGACGTCGAGATAACCACCTCCGGGGATCTGGACGTTGACCCTCTGTGAGAGTTGGGCGAACCTGAAGGTGACGAAGACAGGCTCACTGGAGGTGAGGCGTCTCCAGAAGGGCGCTTTGACGTTGATCTGGAGCGTCTATGCGTCGACTGCCCTCTCAACGGAGACGTATGTCTCGACGTTGACTTTCTCCTCTTAGAAAGTGGACTTCTCGACGACGAACGTCTCTCCAACACTGGTGCAGTGTCATGCTTCGACATTCCCTGCACCCTCTCAGGAGATTGCTGTCTCGACGTCGACCGGCGTTGGACTGCCGGCGACGGAGGTCTTGGTCTCGACGCCGAAGATCCACTCGGCGGAGTCATCCGTCTCGACGGCGTGGAATGATGGATCGACATTGGAGTCTGCTTCGACGCCGAAGGAGGTGTCCTGTGTCTCGACGCCGAAGATCGTTGCCTTGATCCCGGCGGAGATCTGTGCCTCGACGTCGATCGCCGATGAGGAGGCGACGACGGAGAGATGCGCCTCGACGTCGATCGCCGCTGATGAGACGGAGAGATGTGCTTCGACGTCGATCGCCGTTGATGAGGCGACGACGGAGCGCTGTGCCTCGACGTCGATCGCGCCTGCGACGACGGAGCGGTCTGCCTCGACGTCAATCGCGCCTCCGACGACGGAGCGGTCTGCCTCGACGTCGAACGCCCACCCGGCGCCGACGGAGACCTGTCTCTCGACGTTGAGCGCCGCCTGGTTGACGTCAACGGAGGACCTGTTACCTTCGTCGACGAAGATTTCGTAGTCGAATGATGATGCGCCGGCATCACCGAAGTCTTCAACGCCGATTTCTTCGTCGCCGATTTCTTCGACATCGATACCGACGCCGACGGAGAACAGGTCGGAACTTTTCCTCTCGACGTCGACCGAGTTCTCCTCTTCTTCTGCCTCACAGGAGACCTACCTCTTTCAGAGAGGCCATAGAGACGGATCCTGTCCCTCTCCTTGATAGTCCTTCTTGATAACTTCTTACAATGCTGGCAGTTGTCAGAAGAGTGGGACTCGGGGAGGCAGAGAATACACACAGGATGTGTATCTGTTCTGGCCTTCTTCTTGCCACAGGACGGGCAAGGATCGAATAAAGAAGGCATTTTATCCAAAAATAAACCTTTTCTGTAACACAAAAAAGGTGTTACTTGCACTCTAGGACCAAAAGACGTCGAGTGAAAGTAGAAAAAACTAGATTTATACAGATATTTTTTGACAGAAAGTCAAAAAAACAAGAGCTGAAAATCCAGGGTCCTGACTGAAGGGGCCGGAAAGAACAACTGCCCTAACTGTCACCCCTGAGGCATGATGGGAAGCTAGGGGTCATGGCTGCCTTAAAGGCACGGTGCCAGTTTTTGTTGAAAATGTTTTCATTTTCTATGCTATTGGTTTACAATGCAGCCTGTAGGCTAACAATGTCTACTTATTTTGCAGTTTTTACTCTTTATGAGTATTTTGCTCATTAAAAAACAGAGTTCAAGTACTAATTGTCCTCTGGTGTTTTTATATATTGGCAAATGTAGTTTTTTATGTGTGTAATTACATTGTTTAGCCTCCTATTGAGAGCTGCATTGGTATGAGAAAAAATGATATATGTATATGCATATATGTAGAGCTGTATATATGTGATTTCCATATATAATTTTTATATTTCCGGGGTCCCCGCACGTGGGCGGGAATATTCAGTGCTTATGACTATTGATGAGGATCCCCTGGAAGAGAAGTCATCAATTCATGTTTATAAGATTTCCAGTCTTAGTTGGGAAATGTATTTGATACGGTTGGTTTTTTTCTCGTATGCATTCGTTGAAGCCTTGTACTTTTGGATTGTTTTTTCTTGAAACCCTTACGCTGTCTCTGCTCTTCTAGGAAACGACGGTTCAAAACAGGACCAGTGATGGATTTGCGTGACTTGCGCAAAGAAAGAGGAGGGACAGACAGAGTGAAAGGACTATGTACTAGTTATGGACACTATGGAAGGACTATGTTCTTCGATACCTCCCTTGGTGTTATGGGAGTTGATGTTTTTCTTTGTTCATATGTTACTTTTAATACATTCAAAAGATTTTTATAAATATGTCTTTCTGGCTGCTATGAGATTTTTATGTTAATAAAGCGGAGAAAGACAAAAGCATAATCCTCGCCTCCATGTCCTTAATAGAATTGAAACTTACCTTTACGGTGCTAGGCAAATTTCTATTCCCTCTGCACATGTGACATAACACATGCTTAGTAATTAATAGCCATTTTGCTGCTATGACCCACTAAAATATGTATGCAGCCCATTGCACTTTAAGTGTTCTTGACATATTCTGTGTGGTCTTTGGCCAGAAAAGTTTTTACACCGCTCAACACTGTGTGATTTTTAAACCTGCCTTGTCTGATCATGAGCCATTGCTGTTATTTAGTCCAGCACTGAGGGATGTTGGGCCACCAATTTACTATCTTGTGCCAGTGATGTGGTGTCCTGGTTCAGCCCTTTCAGACCTTGCCTCTGGAATTTCAGATCTTTGCTCGGTACTTTGTTCCTCACAGAGAACACAGACCACGAAAAGATCAGGATGAGCTCACGAAGAATAGCACTTAGTTCCTAATGGCATGCATGCGAAAACTTGTGAAACAGAGGGGAGACTTTTAGCTTTAAATTATATTTTAACTTGGTCATCCTTTTTCCTTCACTCTAAATAAAGCTAACAGAAAATAAAATTGAAATGTATCTCTCTAATATTAACTCTTAGGTATTCCCAATATGTTGACATGTATTCATGGTAAACACTATTTACAACGCATGCCGTTACAACGACGTGTTGTTACATCGCATGCCATTACAACGCAAGTCGTTACAACGACTTGCTGTAGGGGGCAGAAGGTGTTGGATTTGTTGGATTTTCAATACAACACCTTCCCTACTGTTGCACACACTGGAGTTGGAATAGTAAATTATACTATTCCAAACTCCAGCGCCCCCCCTACAGCAAGTCGTTGTAACGACTTGCGTTGTAATGGCATGCGATGTAACAGCGCGTCGTTGTAATGGCATGCATTGTAAACGCATGCGTTGTAACGAGTGCTATTCGTATACATTGGGAGTCTGTAATGTAAGCGGTCTTGGTCCTTCCACCTATCTTTACTACATGAAAGGAGATTCCAAGGTACACCTCTGGCACAGCAGCTTCAACATGCACACTCATAGACTACTGCTTTACCATTTGTTTCTTTTAAACCAGGTAACACCAAACAGTAATTGTACAGTCCTGGGCACCGTCCCTCCTTTAGCACCATAGTTTTCAAGAGATCCTCATTTAAAGGGCTCATCCACATTTCCTCTTGTATGCAATGGGCATATTCATGCATCCCGTTCTATTTATATAGACTGGTCAGATCAGACAATGTGACAGAATCCTCAGAACGAGTTTGACAAATTAAAAGCAATGCACATTGATCATCACTGTGGGTTATGTTAGGCCTGCATGGTGCTGTAGGCAAGCATTAGGAGATCCCAGCACTGTGGGGTATTGGGTGTTGGTAGTTTAGTATGCTAATTTGGGTCATTGCTGTACACCGGACAAGCACTGTGTCATACTGAGTCTGCAGCGGGTGTGCGGAGCAGAGTAGAGGAATTGATGGGTGGGACCTGTGTTAGTTCATGGTTTTTAAGCGCTTTGGAAACAAAATCCATGACAAACATTTTTAGCGTCTGGAAGGGGGATGTCAAACGTCTCAACTATCCTTTATGAGTCATGAATCCACCAGCTCAGGCGTGGCACAGCCAAGCATGAAGGCAGATGTGTAATCGTGTCTCCCTCCCACCTGGTCTTCTTACGTCGTCGTTAGTTGGTATCAGAAGGTGAGTAGATAAATATTCTGGGGTAAATTCTTTGTAACACTATGCACATCTCATTATCTTAGCTCAGTTATCCCTAAAGATGACATCACATTCTTTGAACAGTATTACTATTCATGCATCACTGCCACCACACTGGAATATTTACCATCTGCCACCCTCTGCTTGAAGCCACCGACCATCTAGGAACTTCTAGGGTCCTGGTTCTACCTATCCTATGTAACACATGGAAATATGTTTGAGGCCTCAAATAATCAAGACTGACTGACTTGTGGTGTCTTCTGGCACAGAAGGAATCTCAGCTCACAGCCCACATTTTTGTTTCAGATTGGTGATTTAACAGGGGTGTGTTGCCTACAGTGAAAAGATAGCCTAAGAAAAGAACTCACTAAGTACAACGGACGGATTCTGCAAGTCTCTCTGCTTGCTGGACATGTCTTGGAATTATACCCAATTCATACATTCCCCATCCCCCATCTTAAAAATTTGTACAATGATAATATAGAGCAGAGGACCCTTGTCTTACAACCTACTGAACCCTTTTAACACATTTTATGCAGCCATGCCAGATTCTATTAATTGCCGTCCCCTCCCCACCATCCCAGCACACACACACGCGCGTGCACAAAAACACACACACTCACACATATCCCTAGTCCTCTCTAGTCTTAACTCGGAAGAGTAGAAAACAATAAATGCAGCAAAACAAATCACAGATCTGTCCGTCTTCAGATCCAGCCGGAAAATGAAGCCAAGCTAACACCCTTTTCATTTTAAGGTTTGGTCAGAGACAGCTTTAGCTGTCTTATCAGCCTTATGAAATTAAAATACATCCATAAATAAAAAATACATATGTAGAGGGGAATTTTACTCAACCGTCTTCATACATGGGTCTGTTCAGCTATCATGCACATTCTGCTTCCACTCACCACAACAAATAGCATGGGATAAAGCGTCAGCCCATGAAGGCAACTAACCATCTTGCACTGTGAGTGACGACATTTTTCCTAATCACATGGGCAAATTTGCCTTAAACAGTGTACTTCACTGCCAGGCTGGTGGGCCAGTACTTTACTTTGGCAATTCTTTTTTTCTTTCCAGTTTTTATACATTTTTTTAGTCATTGCGTATGTTTAAAATAGATCTCCAGGTTACAGTAATTAAGGGCCAATAGGTGCTTTTGCTTGCACCAATAAGAATCATACTTCCATGTGATGTGTATTAAAACTAAAAAGGGGTTCTAAACCAGTTGAGGAGAGGAGGTTGCCGAACGGCTAGAGCAGTTGATGTTGAGCTGGAGAACCGGGTTCGAGTCTCGACAGGGATGCTCAACATCCTGTGATTCTGGCCAAATCACTTAATCTCCCTGTGCCTCACAAAAAAATCGATGGGTCCGTCTGTAACGCAACTGGTGCTCATGTAAAGTGCTCTAATACCTTTGAGTCTAGTTTGCGCTGTATAACCCCCCCCCCTAAAAAAATAATAATTCTAAGTTACCTGCCTGATAGGGCGCACTGATACTGTTAAATTATGTGCAATGGTAAATCCTTTTTTATTTAAATTCATTTTTGGGTGCTTAGGCTCACCACATATAGGAGGCATGTTTTCTTTTTTGTGGCATATTAGTGCAATAATCTTTTTTGAATTAACAATTGCATCAGCATTACCAAGGCCACACCTAATGGCTTTGGCAATACTTGTTTATCTAGTGCAGCTTCTTGATGCCACACTGTTATTGTCAGGAAAGTGGAATTATGCGATTCCATTTCACAAAAATTATTCTGGATCTGCCCCATTTGCCACATCATCTGCTGCATAATCTGCAGATTTTAACAAAAAAATTGTTTCTACCTCAAACAGTTCAAAAGTTAGGAAAATCGTACCAACACCTGCTGCTGCGCAGTGCAAGGTCCTTTCCAAAGGTTGACTTCTCACCTTTCTGTTGCTTATTGCTATGTTTAAACTGAAGTGCAACCTATGCCCAGACAGTGTTAACAAGTATAGAAATTACAAAATAATGAAGTAATACAATCAGGAACTATTCTGCATTACGCAGCATAAGTTGACTTTTCTTGCTGCATAATTTATTCAACCCTGACGCATAATTACAGTGGCTCTGATTATTATTATTCATTTGCATTGGGCTTAATACTCAAATTCTCGTGTGCGGACACACTCACACAGGCCCGAGCATACATGCACATACAAGGCAGTCCGCACACTTTCTTCAAAACACCTTCGTAGACTATCCAGATTCTATATTTTCCTCTTTCCCTTACACGTAAACGCACACACAAGCCGTTAAACACTCACAAGCAGTCAAACACTCACACAAAAGGCTCACGCAGGATAAAGGACATTTTTACCTCCTCACCTCTCATGGCTTCCTTAATTGCCGCTCTCAGTGGGTCACCTGGATTCCAGGGTGTGCACAAATGCACACCATAGTGTAAATGTGATTGACAGAGCAGTGTCTGAATGGTATGGACACTGCTCTGTCAAGCTCAGCGTGAAGGTGAAATTCTCAACACCCACACATCCAAGACATAATGCAACTGAGCTGCTGTTGAACGGTTCCGCAGGGGTTCAGCACAGGGCTACAGGGGCACTTTGGCTGTCCCTGCCTCCGTGGAATTAAAAATAAAAAGTATATCAGACAAGAGTACCGGTACTCTCCTTGGCGGGGGAGAAGTGCCGGTACTTGAAGGGATAAAAATAAGAAATGCTGGTCTCAGTACCGGTGAGTACCGGCCCATTTAAAGCACTGGTCATATCGAAACTCATCTCTCCCTTGCAAACTGGTTTCCTGAAAGGCAGACTTGCTTCTCCCAAGCATTAGAGAAAACAAAGCTTATTAACACACCAACAGCCACACTGACACTTGATGCGGAAAAGGCCTTTGACAAGGATGTCTGCTCTCTACCCTTCTCTTCTTGTTGGTTATCGATCCCTTGATCTCCTCACTAAGGAACAACCTTAATATTAAGGGCATTAACTTCAGTTCAGGTAGGCAATTGGTTGGGACTTATGCTGACGACATTCTACTGTTTACTGAAGAGGCTGATCGGACTATTACCCCTATTGTGCAGGAGATAGAGAGGTACTCATTAGTTTTGGACTATTACTTGAAAAGGGAAAAAACGTAGGTTTTTTCACTAAACATTCATTGCACCCCATCAGTGATTGGCAATTTGGGCTTGAAATGGCAACCAGATGCCATCAAATTCTTAGGTATATGGTTTGGTAAAGACCTAAAAACTCCATCACCCTTAATGAAAACAATAAACTGACTAAAATGAAAAGCTTATTGAATGCCTGGTCTTCCATACATGTTACCTGTTGAGGTCGAGCTAAAACTGTCAAAACGATGATAGCTCCACTGGTTAACTTTATTTCCAATATGTTCCTGGTTGCCCTCTCGATCTCTTTTTTAAAAATCTGTGGACAATTATATACCTGAATTCCTATGGAAGGCAAGGATCTCCATGAATACGCTGAAAATAAATAAGACCACAGGGGGCCTAAACCTTCCTGACTTCCCAAGATACCAACAGGTGTTCCTATCCTCCAAGGGCTCCTCGGGGTTTCAAACGCAGGAGCCCTGTCCTCCTCTATGGTTAGCCATCGAGGCCCATTTGATACATCTTTTACCACTCAGGTCCACTCTCTCTATATACACAATTCAGCAAGACTCACACTCAAACACTCAAAATGTTTAATATCAGATACAGTAACTGCCCAACTACTGCTTGACAAGCGACTAGACAAAAAATGACTGGGTCAGTTATGGCTTCATTGTGGCATAATCATAAGATTAAATTAGATGAGAAAAAGTGTACAGGGAGTCATGGGCGAAAAAAGGTATAATATATGTTAGAAGATCTGGGCACTCGGCTTTGCCCTATTCCATTTTCTACATTACGCGTGAAATTCGACCTCCTGAATATCAACTTCTACAAAGAGAGCAAAAAGCACAATTGGAAAACTGGCACCTACCTCCTCACTCACCTGATCTACTGGGACTACTTGGTCATTTTCAAAGAGGTGGGCATTCTGAGTCAAATGTTTATATATTTCTAGAATCCCCTAAAGATCACTTGAAGAGGGCTTTAAACGGAAATAGGACACATATCCAATCCTCACAGCACTCGGACATCTCAGAAGACACATGGAGAAAAATTTGACAATTCACCCTTCACTGAGAAAATCCCTCCGGTTAAAGCTCAAATCAGATTCTGATCTACACAGAAGCTTTACTGGACTCTTGCCAGATCACATGGGGTGGGTTTGAGCATGAAGGCTGTTTGCTTGAGTATTCAGACAAAATATTTAAAAAAATAATATTGTGTGACATAAATATTGCATCTAAAATTTTGTGATTCAAAATATCGTGGTATTTAATATCGAAGTCAAAAATATCAAAATTAGGTGTTCTAGTAAATAACGTTGTCAAAAATATAGCTGTATGTAATATCAATCTTTTAGTTAAAAATAGTTTGTAATAATTAGTTTTTTGTGCGTTATTTATAGTAACATAATTTAAATGTAAATTTGTGCTGTAAATAAAAGAAATTGTAGAATTTTTTCGTTGTGTTAATTAATATTTTTTAAGAGCGGGACGTTGGGTTTATAAAGGATAAGGCTGGGGAGTAATTAAAAAAATTACAAATCATAATTTTTTTTTTTTTAAACTGTAATTAAGAAAAAGTATATAGAATTTAAGAAATTTAGGGGTGGGATATTGGGTTTATAGGGGATAAGGGTGGTGAAAAATTTAAAAAAGAAAATTGATAGAGTTCGAAGAAATTTATGAGCGGGGTGTTGGGTTTATAGGGGATAAGGGTGGGGAGTAGTTTAAAAAATTGTAAAAATGTGTATAATATTTTACTGTTTTTGTAAATTATAAAATTTTTACATCAAAGTTTTGAAATTTAGGAGAGGGATGATGGGTTATAGGAGAAGAGTTTAGGGAGTATTGTAAGTTATTTTGTTTTATTTTAATTTGTGATTAAAATTAAACATTTTAGTAGTGGTATGATGGGTTATATTGGGAAAGTGTTGGGAAGTATTTTTAAATAATAGATGATTTTTTTTAAATATTTTCAATTTATATGGAAAAACGTAAAAACATTTAGGGCCAGATTATGATGTTGGACGGAAAGCCTCCGACGAGCGGGCTTTCTGCCCGATATACCATGTAGAGCTTTCTGCCCGACATGGTAGGTTTAAAGTCCGACCGCCGTATCAGGATGACGGCGGTCGGAGTTTAAACCGGCAGGGGAATCCAACCTGGTTCCAACAGGCTCAAGGAGCACGTCAGTCAGTCAGAAACACTCCATAATCCCTTAAGAACGGTGTTTCTGCCGTCGGGATTATGATGTCGGTTTCTGACAGCCATTCCATGAGGACTTTCCGACATGGAAGGCTTTCGCAATGTGGCCTGGGGGGCACCTATGATGCCGCCCTAAACATCTCTGCACCGTGTGGCAGGCATCGTGAGGTGCCTGTCACACGATGCAGGGATGTTTTAAAACACCCATTTTTCAATGGGAGCTTGTGCACTATGGATGTTTCCGACCGCACTACGGGGGTCATTATGATGTCGGGCGGAATCACTTCCGCCCGACACCGCATCAGTTATGGGACCGACCGACACCCGGTCAGCGAGCCCGACCGCCCCATTAGGATAAGACCGAACACTGTTTGGTCGCATTCCTATATTTTACTATGGGAGCATGCTTCCGGCCGTAATGCATGCTCTCAAAGTAAAACGGGAGGTGCCACAAGATGCAGGGATGGTGCCCCCTCAGCCTCCATCCGGAGGCCATGCACCAAAGGGGGCCCTGCTGGGGACCCCAACACGCTTTCCGACAGGGTTTCCATGTCGGACAGACCGACATGGAAACCATCTCGGAAAGCATGCATTGTAATCTCAAGGGCGGAAAGAGCCGCCCTTGAGATTACAGGCCGCATTCGGACTGGTGGACGGGCTCTCCGAGCCCGTCGGAAGCCCACAGACCTGATGGAACACCTACACTTCAAGATACAGGCCAGCCCTACCACCCCCCTCCGGGGAACCCTCATCTACCGACCCCCCGGACCCCGCGGACCATTCACCGACTCCATCACGGACAGCATCACCCCGCAGGCCATCGCGTCCACCAACTACACCTTGCTGGGAGACCTCAACTTCCACCTCGACAACCAACAAGACCCCAACACCACATCCCTCCTGGACAACCTCCACAACATAGGACTCCGCCAGATCGTGACTGAACCCACGCACTCAGCAGGACACACCTTCGACCCCCATCTTCACAACAGGAAACTCCATCACGCCACACCATCGAACTCCCGTGGACAGACCATCGCTGCATCCATTTCACCTTCAGAACACCCACCATCCACAGAACCCAGCACCTGCTCCGATGAAGAAATTGGACTAAAATCACCGACGACCAGCTCACCACCTCACTCGGCAACTCCACCCCAACCATTACGGACAACGACGACCCCAACACTGCAGCCCGAACCCTGCACAGATGGGCCTCCGACTGCGCCAACACCATAGCCCCCCTCAAGAAGAACAACACACACGCCAGGAAAGCCAGCTGGTTCACCACCGAACTCCGAGAGTCCAGACGCACATGCTGCCGCCTCGAAAAGGCCTGGAGAAACTCCAAATCTACAGAAGCCCACAACAACTTCAGAGCCGCCACCAACGCCCACCACCAACTCATCAGAAATACAAGAAAGAAAGCGATCGAAGACAGAATCTCCAAGCACGCGCACAAAAGCAAAGAACTCTTCAGCATCATCAAGGAGTTCGCCCAACCCATCAGCAAGTCGACAGACATCCCTCCCTCACAAGATCTCTGCGACAAACTCAGCACCTTCTGCCACCACAAAATCAAGAACATTTACGACAATTTCAAAGAAGACAGCCAACACACAGAACCCTCACCAACCACCCCGACACCTTGAAGCCAACGATTGACAGCCCTCACCACCGAAGATACACTGAAGACGATGAAGTCAATCCACTCCGGGCCCCCACAGACCCCTGCCCCCACCACATCTTCAACAGAGCCGCCGACACCATCGCCCCCATGCTCCGCCACACCATCAACCACTCCCTCGCGAACGCCTCCTTCCCCTACAACTGGAAGCACGCAGAGATCAACCCCCTCCTGAAGAAACCCTCAGCGGACCCGACCAACCTCAAGAACTACAGACCCATCTCCCTGCTCCCTTTCCCAGCGAAAGTCATCGAGAAAGCCATCAACAGCCAACTCGCCACCTTCATCGAAGAGCACAACATCCTCGACTCCTCCCAATCCGGTTTCAGAAAGAACCACAGCACAGAAACCGCCCTCCTCGCCGCAACAGACGACATCCGCTCCCTCCTGGACAGAGGAGAGACAGTAGCTCTCATCCTCCTCGACCTCTCAGCGGCCTTCGACACAGTCTCTCACCGCACCCTAACACGCAGACTTCGCGACACAGGGATCCGAGAGAAGGCCCTCGACTGGATCCGCTCATTCCTCTCCGGCAGAACGCAGCGGATCAGACTCCCTCCCTTCCTCTCGGACCCTACACCCACCACCTGCGGAGTCCCCCAAGGATCCTCCCTCAGCCCCACGCTGTTCAACGTCTACATGGCTCCGCTCGCCCCCATGTCAGAAACCACGGACTCAACATTGTTTCGTACGCAGACGACACCCAACTCAGCCTCTCCCTATCCAACGAACCCAACGCAGCCAAACACAACTTTCAAGAAGGCATGAAAGCAGTCGCCAAATGGATAAAGAGCAGCTGTCTACAACTCAACACGGACAAAACAGAAGTACTCATTATGGGCCCACACCCCGACACCTGGAACGACACCTGGTGGCCCCCCGCCCTCGGAAGCCCGTCCACCCCCACAGACCACGCATGCAACCTCGGAATCACCCTGGACTCCGAACTTAAAATGGACCGCCAGATCAACTCAGTCACATCCTCCTGCTTCCACACCCTCCGCCTCCTACGCAAGACCTTCAAATGGATCCCCCTCGAACACAGAAAGACTGTCACTCACGCCCTCGTCACCAGCAGACTTGACTACTGCAACGCACTCTACGCCGGAATCAACAAAAACCTCACCCGCAAGCTTCAAAACATCCAGAACGCCGCCCCCAGACTAATCCTCAACCTGCCACTACACTGCCACGTCTCCCAGCACTTGCGCACACTCCACTGACTCCCCATCGAGGCAAGATTCACCTTCAAGATTCTCACCCACGCACACAAAGCCCTCCACAACACCGGACCAGCATACCTGAACAGCCAACTCAAATTCCACGCACCCCAAAGGACCCTACGATCAGCCCAGCTCTACCCCGCCGTGGTCCCCCGCACCAGGAAGTCCAGATCGGAAGGCCGCTCCTTCTCCTTCCTCGCGACCAGAGCCTGCAACGCCCTCTCGCTCCACCTCAGACAGACGTCATCACTCCCCATCTTCACGAGAGACCTCAAAACATGGCTCTTCGATAGACCTCCTCCTTGATGGACAGGACCCTGCGCCTCCCCCCCAGCGCCTTGAGACCCTTACGGGTGAGTAGTCGCGCTTAACAAACCCATGATTGATTGATTGATTTACGCACCACATCGTAATCGGCCCCCAAGTGCAATTGCACCCAAATTAGGTTGTAGGAACCACCGACCTATGGTCGGCCGGTTCCTTCACCGCAACGGTGCGTCCGCCCGACATCGTAATCAGGGCCTTAGTAGTGGGAGGTAGAGTTATAGGGTTTATGGTGGAATATTATCTTATATAAAAAAAAAAAAATTTAAAGAAAAAATAAATAGTTGTGGGAAGTATATTTATAGGGGAAAGGGTGGGGTACAGTGAAAATGTTTTTAAAACATGCTATTTTTAATTGAGTAGTGATATGTATTGTTGTAATGGAAAATGTTGAGGGGTATTTTAGAATTTTTACATTTTAATCAATTCTTTTAGGGTAGTTAGTTGGGTTAACTTATGTTGTAAAATGCTGGGAAATACAAGTAACATTTGTATTAAAATTTGAACTTTTTTAATATATTTTAAAATTTATAAAAAAATGCATAGGTAGCTTTTGTGTGTGGATGTTATGTCTATAGGGAAGAACAGTTGGGATTTTTAATAAATGTAACTAAAATTTTGAAAAAGTTTTTGTTTCGAAAAAATGTTATTAATAGGAAATTTGAAAGATAATGTAAATGAAATTTTAAGTGTTTTGGTGGTTATAATTTTTTTAAGTTAATTATTATGCTTTTAAAACTTTTATATATAGTTTATTTAAATGAAAGATTATTTTTGGGAGATGGTGTTTTATATGACTAAATTAGAACTATGGGCCTGATTATGATGTCGAGCCGAAATCCTCCGACCAGCTGCCAGAGGCTTTTCGACAGACATCGGAAGCCACCATAATCTGCTAATGACGGTGTAGCCAGCCTTGGCTCCGCTGTCGGGATTATGATGGCACTTTCCGACTGCCTTTCCATGTCGGCCTATCCGAGATGGAAAGGCTGTCGGAAAGTGACTTGAAGGGGCCCCTAGCAGGACCCTCTTCCCCCCGCTATGGGGCCTGGGGTGCACCTATGGTCCCTGCACTATGTGGCAGGTTGAGCGAGGTGCTTGCCACATGGTGAAGGGATTTAAAAACATCCATTTTACAATGGCAGCTTGTGCTGCGAGCTTTTTCCGCCGCTGTTCCAGTCCGCTACGGTGTCGGGCAGACACAAGTCCGCCCAACATAGTAACGATGCGGTTAGTTTTAAAAAAAATAATTTATATTATTTTATAATGTTATGTATCTGCATTTTGTGAAGTATTTTAAAAATTGTAATTATATTTGAATTGCTACATATAATTTATTTACAATAATATTTTTACATTTTTGGCAAACATTTTAATATTTGAATTCATAAGTTTAAAAAAAAGTTTTTATTTAATTTATAATAAATGTTTAGTAAACGAAATATTGAAGAAATGTTGATATTTATATAATAAAGAAAATTATCTTTGAAATAATTTATATTTAGGTGAAATAGTTTATATTCTTTCATTTTAAAATAACTTTTTTTTACAGTTTTGAATTAGTGTGTAGTGTTTTGTTTAAGTGACGCTGTTTTTAATTGTAAAAGCTATGGTTCCATGTTTAGTGTGTAGCACTTTCCCTGAGTTAATTTATATTGGTGTAGTTATGGTTCATTTTGTGTGTTAAATATTCAGCATCTTCCGTGAATGAAGTTATATTGGAGTGGGAACAGTACATTTTGTATGTTTAATGTCCAGCACCGTCACTGAGCTAAGTTATATTGGAGTGAAAATAGTAAGGATTTGATTACGAATTTGGTGCTGTTGCGTCGGCTCTCTGCCTGTGATTATGAGTTCAACTCATGCAGGCGGATGGTCCTTTTGCCATTCCCACAGTGGTGCCCTGAAAAAAAGGCACCACAATGAGAATGGCAAAAATGTTCCAGCACAGCATGGACAGTGAAGTCCATGGTGTGCTGGAACTGGGGGTGCAAGCAGATAGAGGGCCCATGTTGTGCCGCCCTGAATGCATCCCCATGGCGGGGGGGGGGGCATGGGGCCTGTTGCGCCAGCCTTTTCGTGGCAGTATCACCGCCATGAAAAGGCTGGCGGTGGAAGAACTTGAAATATGCTCATCAGGACTGCGCCAGTCCCGCTCAGCATATTATATTGCCACTCTGCCGCGCCGCCGTCAGGCGGTTCACTGGCACAGCCGGTGGTCCACCGCCGGAACGATGCAAAAAGACGTAATCCGGCAGACGGACCATTGCGACAGCGAGTCTGGCGGTCCATGGACCACCAGACTCATAATCAGCACCTTAGTTTTGTATGCTTAGTTATATTGGAGTGGTAATAATAAATGTTGTATGATTATTGTCCAGCACCTTCCCTGCCTTAAGTTATATTGGAGTGGGTATAGTATATTTTGTATGTTTAGTATCCAGCACCTTCCCTACCAAAAGTTATATTGGATTGGAAATAGTTAGTTTTGTATGTTTAATGTCCAGCAACTTCCCTGACTTACGATATATTGGAGTGGTAATAGTAAATTTTGTATGTTTAGTCCAGCACCTGCCCTGACTTAAGTTATTTTGCAGTGGGAATAGTAAATGTTGTATGTTTAGTGTCCAGCACCTTCCCTGATTAAGTTATATTGGAGTGGGAATAGTTAATTTTGTATGTTTAGTTTCCACTGTCTTCCCTGAGTTTATTTATATTGGAGTGTAAATAGTTAATTAAGAATATTTAATGTATAATAGATTTCCTGATTTAAATTATTTTGTTGTGGGAATAGTATATGGGGTGTGTATATACTGTCTAGTCTGTTGTCTGAGTTATGTTTTGTAGTGGGAATATTATATTTTGGTGTATAGTGTATTGTCTATTAAAATAAGTTGTGGTGGCAATAATTGTTTTTTTATGTGTAATAGGTGAGCACTTTCCCTTGGGTATGTTATTTGGTTGCAGAATAAAGTCATTGTTTGGCGTTTATTTTTATATTGTAATAAAATATTTAAAAAGTAATTTTTTAGTTAATAGTTTGTAATAGTGTAAATGTAGCACGCTGTGAGAAAGAACTGCAACCTCCTAATAACCTGGAAGACGTCAGCGAACTCATGGAATACTACAACACTACGATGACGCAAATAATTGAGGACATAGCCCCTTTAAAACTCAAAAGGATTCCAGACAAAGACCCTTGGTTCAACGGATCCCTCAATGAAGAAAGACGATCACTCAGACTCACAGAAAGGAAATGGAGACAACACCCATCCTAACCCCATCTTAATCAACTAAGACAGGCCAGAAACGCCTACAATAAATGTATTCTAAAATCAAAAAAAGACTTCTTTAGAAAAGAACTGGATAATGCAAAAAACAGTCCGAGGAAACTCTTCGACCTGCTAAAAGATCAATCCAACAAAACGGCCAAATCCGCGCCAATAGCTCCAAAATCGAACATCAGCAGCAAAGAATTCTCCTCCTTCTTTACAGCCAAAGCCAAATCCATGGAGGTGGAGCTCAAAAAGGCTGCGGAGATCGCTTTGATCCTAAAGAGCACTCCAGCTAAGCTTCAGTCTCAACCAACTCTGGAAATGCCTAAAAATAAAGCTTTATGGTCAGAATTCAAGTCATATGACAACAAAGATATTGCCAAAATTATTTCGACCATAAAACCAAACAATCATATCAATGATCCTCTGCCTGCAAAATGCTGGTCTACAATAAACCATTTGCTTATTCCCTCGTGGACAAAGATTATTAATGCTTCTCTATCGCAAGGCTCATTACCAGACTGCCTAAAAACAGGGCAAGTCATTCCAATCTTAAAAAAACCTACAGAGAATCCCTCAGACCGTAACAACTTTAGACCAGTAACAAACATTCCCATGCTAGCCAAAGTTATTGAAAAATGTGTTCAACAACAACTGAGCCAACACATTTCTGAATTTAAACTGCTGAATGACTACCAATCAGGGTTCAGACCAAATCACAGTACTGAAACAGCAATTCTTCACATAGTGGACGACGCTCTACTTGCCCTAGACTGCAACGAAACCGGTCTCCTAATTCTGCTCGACCTTTCGTCGGCATTCGACACTGTAAACCATGCCAAAATACTAGAACGCCTGAAAGAAAGGATGGGTTTGGAGGGTACAGTCCTAGAGTGGTTTAGATCCTTCCTAGAGAACAGATCGCAAAGATTCATAGTGAACCAAACACTATCTACATCATCCCCAAATCTTATTGGAGTACCACAGGGTTCAACACTATCCCCTGCTCTATTCAATCTTTACGCAGAACCACTAACAGAAATTTTACAGCAGGCAAATACCTCCTTCCACATGTATGCAGATGACACACAGCTTTATATCAAGATTACATCGATAGAAGAGATCGGTATCATGAACCAAGCACTAAAGAGGACCGTTCATTGGCTAACTAGTAATCATCTCAAGCTTAACCCGCATAAAACAGAATTCCTTCTGATTTCCCCCCAGAAAAGCGATACGAGTATCATGGAATGGTCCAAGCTGATCACTGCCCTAAACTGTACTCCGAGTCTAGTAGACTCAACCAAATCCCTTGGAACTATGCTAGACAAAAACCTGAACGTGCTAATACACATTAACATAATAGCAAAAAATGCCCGCTTCCATTTAAGCTACCTCAGAAAACTGAAACCTTTCATAACTAACTCAGACCTTAAAACAGCAGTCCAGGCATTAGTCATATCGAGGACGGATGCACAACTCTAGCAGGACTACCCAAGATTTCAACGGCCCCACTAAAAGCTTGTCTCAATGCGGCCACGAGACTTATTACAGGCTCCAGAAAATTCGACCACATCACCCCTCATCTGAAAGCACTCAACTGGTTACCTTACGAAGCAAGAATCCAACTAAAGATGGCATGTATCACACACAAAGCGATACACTACAAAAACCAATGTACCTAGCCCAGAAAATCACATTATCAGGAGGATGCAGAGTTTCTCGGAGCCATGGAGATCTATTACTGAAACCTGCCCTTTTCCGAAAGAAAATAACTTATGACCGAGCTCTCTCTGGTGCAGCACCAAGAATTTGGAACGCTCTCCCCCCGAACATTAAAAGAATATCGTCCATTTCTGCCTTCAAAAAAGAAGCCAAGTCCTTTTTTATGAGCAAATTCCTCCCATAATAACAGTAGCCTAGACACTGTTAGGTTACTTTCTTGTCACAGACCCTGTAATACAAATTGACCTCTAGTAGTCGTTTGGAACTGTATATATGAGTATGAAAGCACAAATGTTTCTCTCTTAAATCGATGTGTATTTACATTTGATCTCGTAGCACAATTGTCTCTCTCGCAATTTATGGTAAACTTGTTATTTTTACTTAAGTTCATGTCAACATGCTGTCCTAAGTGTAAGGCTATGTAAATGTGAAGCGCTCTGATACCCTTTTAGGGTCATGTCTGCGCTATATAAGACACTGAATAAATAAATAAATAAGTATATAATTACTGTGGCATTGTAGTAGCATATTTAGTTTTGCATCACATTTAAACATTTATTTATACATTACTGAAAAGAAACACATGTTGTAATACATTTTATTTAAGAGATATAGGTATTTAATGCAAATTTGAATAAATTGAAAACATTTTCTATTAATGAGAAGACATTGGTTTTATATACAATTATAATACACTGCATATAATTTAGCATTTATTGTATACATTTATTGTAAATATTTACAGGTAAATTAAAAAAATTGCTCCTATATTGTTGATATACAGTAGGGATAGGTAGTATGTATTTGGAAATCAATTTTAATATAATATTACAATTTTTGTAAGTAAAATATATTGTTGCACTTTTTAAATAGTATTTTTTATAATATTATTTAATGTACAGTTTTAATACTCATATTTATTGTTTGTATACAGAAAATATATCTATTTTGCAATCTTTTCATAAACATACTTGTTGCTATTTTATGGTAACATTTTTAACATATAAATAAACATGTTTTATAATCAACATATTTTAACGTTTAAGTAATATATTTTTAATATATGTAAATTTTTGTATAGGTCATATTATTTAATATATATTTTCGAATTATTACAAAATTAATACTTTATACTTATGTATGTATCATTTTTTTAAATATATATTAAATAATATTATTTAATTAGAGGAGCTGCTTACGATGTCGGGAGGAAAGCCTCCCCCAGACAGTCGAAATCTCCTCAACCGTGTAGGAGCCTATCCGACCGACTCGGTCAGTTTACATTCGGACTGCCCAATTACGATGTTCGCGGATGGAACCTAAACAGCGCGGCCATTCCGAATCAGTTCCGACCGACTCGTGGACTATTCCTGTCGGTCGGAACCGCATCATACACCCCTACGGACAGAGTTTCCGCCCTCGGGATTATGATGTCGATTTCCAACAGCCTTTCTGCGTCAGCCTGTCTGAAATGGAAAGGCTGTCGAAAAGTGCCTTTGTGGGCCCCTGGCAAGGCCCCCACGGGCTACGGTTGATGGCCAAGGTGGTACCTAAGGGACCCCCCCTGTAATACCCTGCAATGGGGTGCCTGTGACAGGGTGCAAGGTTTTCCGCACACACACCATTTCTCCATAGGAGCCTGTGTTACTGCCGGTTGTAGGGTGGAACACGAGCTCCCATAGGAAACAATGGGACTTGTTCGGTTGCATCGTAATCCGGTGGGCGGAAGCGCCGATCGCAAGTCGGTCGGTCCCAAGTCGGTATCGGGCAGAGGCTTTCTGCCCGACATCAATAATGAGCCCCTTAATATTTTACAATTTTTGTAATACATTTCACACACATTTTACATGTTGTATAATTTTACATTTTGAGTAAACATTTAGGGGCTGATTACGATGTTCGTCGGAAAGCCTCCGACCGCTAGTCGGAAGCTTTCCGACCGCGGTCGGAGGCTTTCCAACCGTCATGGTTGGTTTGAGGTCCGACCGCCCGATTACGATGTCGGCGGTCGGAACGTAAACTGGCCGGTCATTCCGACTCAGTTCTGACCGGTTCTCAGAGTCTTCCAGCCGGTCAGAACCGCACGGTAATCCCCTATGGATGGCATTACGATGTCGGTTTCCCACAGCCTTTACGACACGGAAAGGCTGTCGGAAAGTGACTTTGGGGGCCCCTGGCAGGGCCCCCTTGCCTCCGCTGCCTACGATTGGCGGTCACACAACACCATTTCTCTATAGGAGCCTGTATTCTGACTGGTTTACGGCTGTGACATAAGGTCCCATAGAGAAAAGTGAGTATGCAACCTAACAGTGTTTGGATCATAATCAGAGGTCGGTCGACCCAGAGTCCGAGAAGGTGTCGGTCCGAGGCAACTCCGACTGACATCGTCAAAAGCCCCTTAATAACAACGTTTTTAATTTTTATCTTGTTTTCCCTTTGATTTCAATGGGGAAATAGCCTTTTTCAGTTTTATTAGGCAGCCATTTTTTTCCCTGACTGGGTTTTGAATCCTATTGCTGTTGTTTTTGTTCGCTGTTGGAGAAGGAAGATCGCGGTTGGGAGCTGCATTTAGTTGGTTAAGGTAAGTTTATTTGAAAGTATTTTTAAAGTAATTTAAGGGTACGGGGTATGTAGTTAGGTTATATACAGAGTATGTACTACGATGTTTTTGAAATTGTTGTATAGTGCAGCGTGTTTTTTGTAGTGTATGTAATAGCATTAGTGGATTTTTTTAAATAATATACAGTGTTGCACTTTAATAGTTACCTGTATTGTAGTAAGCTATGTGTAGTAGTAGGTGTTGTGGAATTGTGAATTGCAAAAATCTAGAAATGTATATGTTTGTGCGGGAGGGTTTTGCCTTCCTTTTTATAGGTGTTTTTGCTCCCGATTTACAGTTATATAGAAGATGCGTTTCACTTTTTTTTTTTTAAGGAAATGTTTATCAGTTTATTACTATATATACTTGACTTACAGTGATTGGTGTACACTACTATCATCATATCGCAGACCACTACGTACCACATACTGTTTTCTTTTTGGTCCATTTTTGTATTCCCATCTTTTTTAACTTAAAACTTCCTACTGCATCATTCCTGAATCAGCAGCATCATTAGTTGCATCCCTAGAAGTGGCCTTTGAGAAGGAAAGGTTGGAAACCTACAACGTAAAGGAGTTGAAGGCTATTTGCAAAAAGCTAAGAGTCCAAATCAGAGGCCTCACCAGGAAAGAGGCGCTCCAATAGGATTTGAGGGCCTGGGTAGCAGCCAGACATGCCAGTAGGCAGTCTGGAGACCTAAGCGTGGAGGCGGAGGAGCCTATTTCTACAGTGGATAAGCTTGTGGGGGGGGGAAGGACCCTCCAGGCCAGGCAGAAGTGCTTTGTCCCCAGAAGAGCTGGAGGGCAGGAGGGAAGCTAGGAGGCATCAAATAGAGCTTGAGAGACTCAAGATGGAATCACAGAAGATGGTTTTAGACCATGAGCGTGGTATCAAGGAGCTTGAGCTATAGAGGAAATATGCAGGACAACATGGCAGGCTAGACGTGTCTGTCCGCAGCTCTGAGAGCCCAGAAACGATCTTGCTGCAATCCCGAGCTTAATTGCACTATCCTGCACATCAAAACACGGACCGAGTGCCGAATGATGTTGTCCACGTTGTGAGTGCACTCCCGAGACTGAACACGGACCATAACAGCCCAAGAAAACGCTGAATAGGAAAGACTCGGCGGCGGACAAAATGGCGGCGGCCAGAGCTCCGGGGGAAAACTAACGGCGTACCCAGGAGCCGGTGTGGTTAAGGAGGACTCTTCTCACGGTGAGCGATGTGGTGCCCCAGGAAGTACAGGTATGAGCGCCACCCCAGCTGACGCACCCGATTGCGCGACGGGTGGCAGAGCCGGTGACGGGCCCGGTAGATGCGGAGAGGTGGCGTCAGCATCGCTGAGGCGCTGCCCGGGAGCCCGCGGACCGTGCTGAAGGGGTCGGCAGCCTCAGTTCCGAGGCTGGTGCGGCGTTTACACGCGGAGCGTTGCGTGTGAGATGCTGAGTTGCGGGCGATACTGTATTGACAGCAAAATGGCGGCTCCCTTTCCGCTCGGCCGCGGAGACATTCTCCGGAGTGGTGAGTGCAGCGGTGGTTCCCGCAAACAGTGAGCGGAGCTGGGTCTGTGGAGACCTCACACGCCTAAATCCCGGGGGCTGAGGACACTAGTGGATTGATAGCGCGCGGCTCTACCGACACCGTCCACGAGGGAAGCTAAGCGCTATCACCGGCGAACCTAAAGATCGGAGTGCGGGTCCCCTGGAGAGTGGTGGTGTTTATGAATACAGTAGAACCCAGCGGATGGGGAGCAGTAGCTGCGGTGAGGAGCGGGGGTGTTCCTAAGGCGATAATTGAAAGAGAGTACGGACCATGGTCATGGAGGTACATGCAGTGTCTGTGGGTCGGGTGCGGGGACTATATGCTTTTCCAGGATTAAGTCTTTGAAAGTGGCACGAAGCTCTCCGCGCCACGGGATGAGTACACGGATTCTCTTGCCTGATGTAAAGCGAGGGCATTACTGAAGCAGGCCCCATGACCTCGTAAGGGACTTTGCTGCTTTTGGAGTATAACACCACTCAGCAGCCAACCGTAGAAGCTTGAAGCTTCCTGTCCCGGACATGTACGGCGCAGGCCAGCTGTTCTAGTGGGATCCGGGATAAGGGGGGTCTCCCACGGCCCTTCTCCCCACGGCGTGTGCATATCCGGACGTACAGTGACGGCCGCCGAGCCCCATCGCGACACCGCCATTCAGTGCCAGGGGAGGATCTTGGCGCTGGAAACTGCATGGAAAGACGTGCGAGATGGTAAATAAGGCTTCTCTTTCTATCCCCTGCAAAAATGTGACATTGAAACTATGGCAGAAAAGTGAAAATATCAACTGATCAAATATCTTTTGCATTGCAAAATGGCCACTGAGTAGGAGCCTCCCGGAGGAGCTCCAGGTTTGGTGATGACCTATTCTGGTTTTTATCCCCGTATAAACCGCAGGGCGTCTCTCATGAGACTTCTTTGACTCGGGTCCCGGCTTGCCTTCTTACGACGTGTGTGTGTCTAGGTCTGTCTTTTGGGGTGTGGACTACCCAGACTGCCTTGACTTTGCATACGGAGAGCGCCACGCATGACATATCTCCCAAGACTTTGGGCCAGAACCTTTGCGGATGCTTTGAATCTAATGGGGTTGAGGTCTGTGTGCTGGCTCAGCCATTTTAAAACCACATAGGATGTAAATGTAAATAAACAAAAATGGAAAATGTCCTCACATGCCCCTACTCATAGAAAGGGAAAGAGGACTGTTCGAAGCTTTCACAACAATAGAAAGAGGACTGAGCTAGAAGCCTTCCATAATAATAGGTCTTTTGCAGGGGCCATCTTGGCATGGGCATACGATTAACAGCCCTCTCAACTGTCTCTACTGAAAGTAACCTGGTAACCCCCACCGATCAGTGGATAGACCGATTAGATCCTCCAACCGATTCTTTAGATCCAGAATCTCTCAGTCATTAACTATGCCTCCGCCATATACCTCCAGGAACTCTAAACTCGCTCGCCACGGACCAAACTCATGGTCCATTAATTACCCAGAAAACCTGACCAGTAATGCTAGAAAGAACTTAAAGCATAGAACCCTAAAACAGCACCCAGAAACACTTATTGTTGACAACTACCACACTGCTACTAATGGCGAGATGAAAACTAACTTCATCTTTTACACAAACCGCCCAACTAAGTGGAAAAACACCTTCCTTCTTCATTTTCTAGTCACCAAATCGGTTAATATTCCCTATGGAGAAAAAATCTCCACAACAGTCTCCCCTACCTTTAAAGGAGAACTGACAATTTCCATCTTCAAAACAGGAAACATTCTCATTCCGGCCTCGGACCCGCACCTCACCACTTTTGATCGGCACTTCCCAACGCTACTCTCCTCTATAACTCATCAGTGCCTTCAAACCCAATCTTCCTTACCGCCCCTCACCCGGTCAAAAAACCCTAAACCGACCCAATCTCCCTCACCAGATGACCCACGTTACAACTCATGGACATCCACCATCACCAACTATAATCTCACTACCCCTATCATCACACTCCGCCGGCAAACACCCACTACAATGACGGCAACCGATACCACCAGGTCCAGCAAACTCACAACCAGGAATCTCCACAAGGCTGATCCCGTGTCACTTACCCCTCCTGACCACACCCTCTCTACAGCCAACGGCATCAATGATCCATTGGACACTGACCCCCCTCAAACCGCGGCACACTCAACCCCCCTGTCCCCCCACCTCAGGCTCAAACCACCCCCACTTCCAATCCTACTGCCAATCCCCTGGACACGGACTTCCCCCTAAACATAGTACACTCACCTCCCTTGGTCCCAAAACCCACTACACCGCGACCTAACCTCTTGACTAGAAGCAACAACGACCCCTCACCTCACGTCCAATCTATCCCTACTCCTAATCCTAATGCTACCTTAGGGACTCCCTTTCCTTTGCTTTCCTCCTCTAACTCTCTTCCCATTGCTCAGGACGCTACCTTTGGGCCACCCTCTCCTCTGAACTCCGCTAAACCTACTGCTTCCTCTTGCTCCCCAACCAGGGCTCAGGATACTACCTGTGGACCGCCCCTTGGACTTACTCAAGGGTGTACCCCTCAACCGCCGCTTATGATCCCTGACGCCATCCTTACCATTCACACTACTCCTTTGGAGCCCACAACTGAGCTTAAGCAGGGGTCCATCTCCCCTGTAAGAGCTGTATGGAGAAGGGGCATCTCCCTGCACCTTATACTGGACGGTCACCTGATGGTGTCAGTCTTCGGCGGATTGAGGAACAATTGGCCGAACTGAAGCGGGACCTCCTTTCTGTAAATGACAACCTCCAGATCCTCCTACAATGCTCAATAAAGAATGAAAAGTTCCTCACACCTTATCCGCCCGCGGGATCGGATCTGCCCTCGCACCCTGCAACTAATTTAAATGATGGAATGGAAAGGTCCTCTGTTACCTGCCCGAACTACCCTCAAGGGCCCGCTCCCCCTCCTCCCTACCTCCACTCCAGACCCTGTAGTTTACAGACGCAGTGGTCTGAGGTTGACACGCTCGCACTCTCACTATCTTATGAGGACTACGCAATCTCGCCTAGCTCCATACCCACTATCTCCTCTGATCCTGATAGAGAACCAAGTGTTAACTTGAGATCCTTGAATAAGGATAACTTACTTCAGGTAGTCACTTCGCACCTAGTGGAAGCAACTACAGATTCCCATATCAAATCGATGCTTCTCAACTGCAGATCAGCAGTGAAGCACGCAGCAGATATCTCCGAACTCATCTTATCACAAGAATTAGACCTCCTGATTCTTACGGAAACATGGCTCAATGACTCTTCCTCCCCAATACTTGACATTTTAATTCCTCCGGGCTATCACATTGTCAGATGTGATAGGGCTATTAAAGCTGGGGTGGGATTGCCTGAATCCATCGGTCCAACCTCGTTTTGAAGCAGACTCATAAGGACTCGATGTCCTCCTGTGAGCTACTTGTCGCTGAAATTTTGAACAAGGGCAAGACTGTCTGTGTGCTTCACTCGATCTACCATCCTCCTGGGGACAACAACTTACTCTTCGTAGAACAATTAATGGAATCCATCTCTGCCAGCTCAGCCTTCCATACTAATCACATCTTCCTCGGTGACTTCAACCTTCACTGGAATGACTCTAATGATCCAGTAGTCTGTTCTCTTAAGTCTTTCCTCTCAGACCTCAACTATATACAGGCCTGCAACGGGCCTACCCACTGCATGGGCGCTACCCTTGACCTCATCATAGCTAGAGAGCACATTATTCAGCTAGACGACATAGTACCATGTGATTGGTCGGATCATCTCCAAATCTCCTTTCGCATTCAGGAAAAGGTATTGCTTAGACAAGGGCAACCACTCAAAAACAAGCAATTGTCTCGTAACCTGAGAGATATCAACATCTCTAACCTTTCCATCTTAAGCAAGAATCTACTTGAACCCTCCAACTACCATGAATAATTTGGAAGAGTTGACGGATCATTACTTCAACACTATGTCTAATATTCTCGACTCTGCAGCCCCGAAGCTACTTAAAAGGATTCCCTGCAAACAATCCAAACCTTGGTTCAATGATACCCTTAATGACGAACGTCGCAAGCTGAGACTCTCTGAGAGACGTTGGAGAAATGACCCCTCCACTTCTAGCCTTGAACAGTTAAGAAAGATGAGAAGCTCTTACAACAAACTCATTCGCATCTCTAAATCAGATCATTTCAGAGATCAGCTTGACAGCGCTAAAAACCGTCCCAGGAAACTGTTTGATATCATCAAACAACAGGCTAATCCTATTCCAGCAATCAAAATCGCTGGACCCAGTGAGGAGGACTTCTCAGAGCACTTCGCTGAAAAATCTAGAAGTATTGAGCGGGAACTGCAACGGGCCGCTGAGAATTTGTTGTCTATGAGTTCCGAGGGTTTGCCTGGTTACACGGCAGTACACTCCCAAAATCAATGCCTGTACACACCCAAAAACAATGCCTGCTGGAATACCTTCCGACCTCCAGACTTGGAGGAGCTGTCACTTTCCCTGGCTTCTCTGAAACCTTCCAACCATTTCAAGGACCCACTCCCCGCCAAGCTGCTCAAAGACCTCAACTTGGCAGTTCTGCCTCTCTGGTCCAGGATCATCCAACAATCTCTCTTACAAGGGAGGATTCCCGACTGCCTTAAAATGGGGCAAGTCACACCCATCCCCAAGAAGCCCAATGCAGACCTTACAGATCCCAGTAACTTCCGACCGATCACCAACATCATGTCCCTAGCGAAATTGCTCGAGAAATGTGTTCACACACAGCTTTGCGGCCACATTGAGAAATTTCAGCTCCTAGACCAACATCAATCAGGCTTTAGATCAGGTCATAGCACAGAAACAGCGCTAACTCACATTGTTGATGACGCATTGAGAGCTCTGGACCAAGATACACCTTGTCTTCTAATCCTTCTGGACTTGTCCTCTGCTTTTGACACTATCAAACATGATAACCTGATTAACCTTCTTCAATACAGGATGGGGCTATCGGGCCCTGTCCTAAATTGGTTCTCCTCTTTCCTGCATAATCGAACACAAAGAATCAAAGTCAACCAATCTTTGGCGGCCAGCACTTCAGTCTCTATTGGGGTGCCTCAAGGTTCTGCACTTTCGCCCACGCTCTTCAACCTATGCATGGAACCTCTAACTGCCATTCTAAATGACTCAAACATTCAGTACCACATGTACGCGGATGACACTCAACTGTATTTGAAGATCTCCTCTCCAGATGACATTAAAACTCTTAACGGAGCGCTTCAAAAAACTCAACAATGGCTAACTCATAACCACCTATTACTTAACTCTCTCAAAACTGAATTTCTCCTGATTTCCCCACGCAACCACGAGGCTCCCACGCAAAACTGGATCAAAAAAATCTCAGCACTCAACTGCACCCCGCATTTGGTGGACTCCGCCTGCTCTTTAGGGGTCACCCTAGACAAATTTCTAAACATGCAAGGTCACATCAGTGCAACCATTAAGAGTGCCAACCATCAGCTCAACACTCTTAGGAAAATCAAACCGTTCCTACCTCCAGAAGACATGCAATCAGCAGTCCAATCCTTAGTTATATCACGAGTTGAATATGGCTTGGTGACCCTAGCTGGTCTTCCTAAATCTAGGTTAGCACCGCTAAGAGCTACTCTGAACGCCTCTGCCAGACTAATCACAGGTTCAAGAAAGCATGATCATATCACACCTGACCTAATCCAGCTTAACTGGCTCCCCATTGAAGCTAGGATCCGCTTCAAAATAGCCTGCCTGACACATAAAGCTACACACTTCAATAGCCCCGTTTACCTGGCAAAAACACTTGAGCTCTCCGGATCCAGAAGAAACCTAAGAAGCTCCAATACCCTTCTACTGAAACCACCGAAATTCAATAAAAAAAGAACTTACAATCGTACCTTCTCAGGACTGGCTCCAAGAATTTGGAATGCCCTTCCAACAGAGATCAGAACCAATCCTTCGACTGCCTCATTCAAAAAACAGATCAAATGGCTACTATTGGAAGAACTGCATCAACAATAGCCTCCATGTCATTTGCTAGTCAATTACCTGCATTCTTGACAAGCATTTTTACTTTGTTGTGTTGAAATTTATGCTTGACAATGTACTTTCACTTTATGTTTGTAACTCGTGCTTGACAATCATTCTCACTTGGGGTTTAAAACGTATCTCATCTGTCTTTATAGTAAGGCGATGATGAAACTGTTCGGCCTCATCTGGGTGGGCTGTTTACTGTTTGTTCATTTTCTACCTACTCTTCCCCTAGCGTCCTCATGTACTTTATGCCTCAGATTCCTCTCATGTTGCCTTATGGGGTGTCCTTGGGTGTGTTATTGTATGCTTAACAATTTACTTTCACTTTATGTTTGAAATTTATGCTTGACAATCATTTCTACTGGGGGTTTAAACTTACTTCGTTTGTCTTTGAAGTCAGTCTATGATGACAATGCTTGGCCTCATATTTCCTTTTTTGTAAGTGTATTTATATTGTCTCTGTACGTATACGTCAGCTTTCCTCTTTGTACAGCGCTCTGATACCCGGTTGGGTCTTGTTCGCGCTTTATAAAACTTTTCAAATAAATAAATAAAATAGAGTAAATCCAGCTCAGATGGTGGCAGCAATTCCTCAGTGCACTCAGAGTAATACACATTCCTAAGAATGTAGGGAAGTGGTACAAGAAGGGTGATGATATGCAAAGGTGGTTTCAGGGCAATGAGGCATCTATTCACATGAATGTGGTCCCTGAAAAGAATTGCGGCGCAAGATTGTGGCCTCATTTCTCAGAAGAGGGGAGGGACAACTTGTTGGCTTTGGATAAGGGGTATAACCTTACCTACACTTTCATGAAGAAGGCCCTTCTCACTGGGTATGGTCTCACTCAAGAAAAGTACAGAGATAAGTTTAGAACCAGTAAGAAATTTTATTTCCCAGGCATGGTTAGAATGTGTGGATTCTTTTTGCAGGTCACTGGATGGTTGGGTGAAGGGCAGCAATGTGACAGATTTTCAGGGGGTGTACAATGTGATTGTGTGGGAGCACTTCTCTAGTCTATGTTTTGCAGAGCTGAGCTAGCACTTGACAGATAGTAAGCTGACTGACTCCAGGAAGCGTGCTTTGGAGGCGGACCGCTGGGTGAGTACCAGGGTCCACAAGAAGGTGTATGGAGGAGATTCAGCCTAAGGTGGGCATGGTCCCCAGCAGAAGAATGGGGGGGGGGCAAGGGTAAAGGAAAGGAGTTCTTTAAAGGGCCCCAAACTAGTACCCAGGGTAAGGATTCCAATCCACCAGGAGATAAGAATCCATGGGGCTCTTCGGGGAAGTCTGCAGAGACGGGACCCTGCAAGTGCTATGCCTGTGAGCAGGTGGGTAACTTGAAGGGGGATAATAAGTGCCCCAAGAAGGCACCCACCGGTGGGCAGTCCAAGGTGTTGGCTAGTGTGGCGCTTGGGGAGGAAGGGTACCCAGAGGGGCGCAGGGATCCCACTGAAATGACCCTTGTCTCACTAGGGGACAGTGAGATGGTGCCAGGAAACCAGGTGCCTGGAAGCACAGCGCCTGGGTGACCATGAATGGGAGAAGGGTAGAGGCTCTCAGAGATACTGGAGCCAGTGTGACCTCGGTCCGGTGTCACCTGGTCTCTGAGGAGCAAGTAGTCCCTGGAGCATTCCACCAAGTAGTTGCTGTGGACAACTCAGAGTGTCAGTGTAAGGTGGCTCACGTTCCCTTTGAATGGGGGGGGGGTCCTTAGGTCCCTTGAGGGTGGTTGTGAACCCTACCATGCCTGTTGATTGTCTGCTGGATAATGACCTGAAACAATCCTTATGGAAGGATGTGGAGTTCGGGTCTCACTTGGAGATGCTTGGGTTGCCAGAGTGGGCATGCGTGACACCTCGGTCCATGGCAGCCAGTAAGGGTAATCGGAAGGACTTGAAGCCTGAAACAGTGGCCCAGGTGCCTGCCAAGAGAAAGGGCAAGGGGCACGGAAACCCACCCCTTAAGTTCCCAGGGTCCGGGTGGAGGCTGACCTTGAGGAGGGACACCCCAGGCCCTACAGGGGAGCAAGTGGCTGAACTGGGGGAGCTGACCCATTGGCAGCAAGAAGGGGGTCCCACCAGGGAAGAATTCTGCAGGGAACAGAAAGAATGCCCTTCTCTAGAGGGTTTGCGGCAGCAGGCTGCAAGCAGGCAGCTGGTGATCAGTCTGGATAAGACTAAGACTGGATCTACTGGGAGAATGGTCTCCTATACAGCGAGCCTAAGGTCTTGAGCCTGGGTCAGCACATTTGCTGGTAGTACCCCAGCGCTTCACGACCTTCCTACTGGGTATGGCTCATGACGTGCCTTTGGCAGGACAATTCGGGCAAGATAAGACCATTGACAGGATTTTCACCCACTTCTTTTGGCCCCAAATGCGAAGGCAGTCTGATGCTCATTGTAGGTCTTGTCAAACTTGCCAGGCAAGTGGTAAGAGTAGGAGCAAGTGCAAGGCTCCTCTCCAACCTTTTCCGGTTGTTGGCACCCCTTTTGAGAGGATGGGGATAGACGTTTTGGGGCCCCTAGACCCCAAGGCAGCCATGGGCAACAGGTACATCTCGGTCTTATTGGACCATGCCACCTGGCTGCTATTCCTCTCAGGACAACGACGGCGCCAGTACTGGACCGGGTGTATATGGGGATCTTTTTCCGCATGGGGTTTCCCAGAGAGTTGGTATCTAACCGGGGTACCAATTTCATATTGAAGTATATGGCATCTCTGTGGGACGAGTGTGGTGTAACCTACAAGTTCAGCACTCCTTACCACCCCCAAGGTAATGGTTTGGTGAAGAGATTCAACCAAACCTTGAAAAGCATGATCAAGAGTCTAACTGAACCTATGAGGAATAAGTGGGATGTCCTCTTACCATACCTTCTCTTTACTTACAGGGAGGTACCACAGAAGTCCTTAGGGTTCAGTCCCGTTGAGCACCCTATGAGAGGACCATTCAGTTTGGTGAAGGAAGGCTGGGAGACAGCTCCCAGGAAAACTCCCCAGGAGGTATTTAGCTACATGCTGGCCTTCAGGAACCAAACTTCGTACTTCAGGAAACTTGTTCAGGCGAACCTAAAAGCCAGCCAGGAGGAAATTAATCGCTGGTACGACCAGAATGCCACTCTGGTAGAGTTTCAGCCTGGCCAGAAAGTGTGGGTCATGGCCTCAGTAGAGCCTTGCACTCTTCAGGTCAAGTGGACCAGGCCTTTTGAGGAGGTGGAGCGCAAAAGTGAGGCTACTTGTATGGTGAATTTTCAGACTCCCAGGAACCCTTTGAGGGTCCTCAATGTGAACTGCCTCAAACCTTACTTTGAGAGGTCTGAAGTGAGCATGCTCTTAGCGACAGATAATGGGATGGAAGAGGAGAGTGAACCTCTTCCTGACCTCCTGTCTACAAAGGAGCACGATGGGTCAGTGGAAGCTGTGAACCTCTCCCCTACACTAACCCCAGAGCAGAAGAGTGACTGTCGCCAGTTGTTGAGGCAGTATGCCACCCTGTTCTCCCTGACCCCAGGTGTCACCCATTGGAGAACCCATGATATGGACACTGGGGACAGTTCTCCTGTGAAACACAAAATTTACAGGCTGACTGACAGGGTCAGAGCCAGCATCAAAGGAAGAGATTTCTAAGATGTTGGCGTTAGGGCTGATAATGTGCCCTCCAACAGTCCCTGGGCCAGCCCAGTGGTCTTGGTCCCAAAGGCTGCAGCACCCGGTGCCACTCATGAACTTTGGTTCTGCATGGACTACTGTGGGCTCAATGCCGTCACCAGGACTGACGCGCACCCCATACCCAGAGCTGATGAGCTCATAGATCGGTTGGGAACTTCCAAGTCCCTCAGCATGTTTGATTTAACATCTGGGTACTGTCATATTGCCTTAACTGATGGGGCCAAGGAGAGGTCTGCCTCAACATCAGAGGGGCACTACTAGTTCCGGGTGATACCCTTTGGGTTGAAGAATGCCCCTGCACCTTTCAGAGGCTGGTCAACCAGGTGTTGGCTGGACTGAAGGATTTCAGTGTCGCCTACCTGGGTGACATCCCAGTGTTCAGTTCCAGATGGGAAGATCACTTGTGCTACCTCTTGGAAGTGTTGAAGGCTCTGCAGAGGGCAGGCCTCACAATCAAGGCCAGTAAGTGCAAGATCAGGCAGGGGTCTGAGGTGCACTTAGGGCACCAGGTAGGAAGCGGCCGGATGGCACCCCTACAGCCTAAGATCGACACTATTCTCTCTTTGGAGCCCCCCAAGATCTCAGACAGAGCTGAGAGCCTTTTTAGGTCTCACCGGTTATTATAGGAGAATTGTCAAGGGCTGTGGCACCATTGTTGCCCCCTTGACTGAGCTGACTTCCTGGAAGCAGCCCTGGAAGGTGATTTGAACTGATGTCTGCAAAACAGCTTTTGATGCCCTGAAAGCAGCCATGTGCATGGCATCTGCGCTCAAGGCACCAGGCTTCTCCAAGGAATTCGCAGTGCAGACTGATGCTTGATGCTTCAGAGCATGGTGCCCTCACAACTGAACGAAAAGGGTCTAGACCAGCCTGTAGTCTTCCTTAGCAGAAGACTACTCCTCAGGGAACAGAGGTGAAGTGCCAGAGTGAGAAGCTTTTGCTGTGGTCTGGGTACTGAAGAAGCTAAGACCCTACCTGTTTGGGACTCACTTCCGAGTTCAGACAGCCAACAGGCCCCTCAGATGGTTAATGCAGATGAGGGGTGAGAACCCAAACTGTTGAGGTAGTCCATCTCCCTACAGGGAATGGATTTTACGGTAGAACACTGCCCTGGCACAGAACACGCCAATGCTGATGGTCTGTCCAGGCTCTTCTGCCTTAGTGAAGAGAACTCCCAGGTAGTTAGGTAGTTCACCCTACTTTCAGCTGGAGAGGACATGTGTTAGCCCTGGCATCTTTTGGCGTGTTTCCCCTGTATTTCTGCTTTCTGGCCTCCTGGTTTTAATGGTATGTACGACTTCGTTTAGCTGGTTTAGTGTCTATGTGCACTTTCTCACTGCTGTTCTGTGTTTTAGTGCAAGTGCTCCTGCTGTAAAGTGTGTTTATGGATTGGTGTTTCCATGATTGGCTTATTTGATTTACTACTAAGTCCCTAGTACAGTGCACTGTGTGTGCACATGGACCTGTAAATCAAATGCTGCTAGTGGGCCTGCAGCACTGATTCTGCCACCCACACAACCAGCCCTTCAAAGGTGTCTCACACCTGCCACTGCAGTTTCTGCATGCAGTTTTAACTGCCAAGTCGACGTGGCAGATGCCCCCACTTGCCAGGCCCTAACCTCCTCTTTTCTTACATGTAAGGTACCCCTCAGGTAGGCCCAAGGTATCCCTCTGGGCAGGGTGCAGTGTATGTGAAAGGTAGGACATGTCCTGGTGTGTGTGACATGTCCTGATAGTGAAATACTGCAAATTTCATTTTTCACTATTGAAAGGCCATCTGTCCCATAGGCTAACATGGGAGTTGCTTTGCAACATCTTACAAGTAAAACTTCCCATTGGGACAAGATGGAGAAATTGAGTTTAGCTTTCTGAACTCAGAATGTAATAACACATCTTTCTATGGAGATGGTTTTTAAATTGTGTTTGAAAATGCCACTTTTAGAAAGTAAGCATTTACTTGTTTAACCATTCTGTGTGCCTCTGCTGGTTTGCGTACTGACTGTCTGGTTTTGAAGTGACAAAAGTTGGGAATGTGCATTCACTGTAGACAGTCAAAAGGGGGCTGGGGTGTGTCCTGCCTTTCCTAGGTGACTCATAGTTGGGATGAATAGGCCTGGTCTGCATTTAGAGTGGTGGGAGGAGTTTTTACTAGCACCTGAATAGGAAGTGTCTCCTCTGCACAATGCTCTCTCCACCTCCTGTAGTGAAGCTGGGCCAGAGAGGGTAGAACTGGGCTCAGACGCCCTTGCCACAAAGAGAATAAAGAGAAAATATGGTATAAATATTGGGGCCCTGACCCTAGGACTTTAGAACTCTTTTGTATCACGGAACTTGCCAAGAAGAAGAGCTGGAGAAGCTGTAAGGAGGAATTACCACTTTGCTGTGTGCTTTGCTGTGTTGGCCACAGTAGCTGCTTATGTCTTGGGTGGAGAAAAGACTGGACTGAACTTTCCGCAACTTCTTTGTTTGAGTTTCTCCAAGGGCTTGAGGTAGAGCTTGCCCCCTGTTCAAGAAGTCTCAGGAATAGCAAAGACTTCAAGTTCATCTGCTACCAGCACTGGGAACTCTGTGTTTTGTGCTGCAACAGAAGAAAAAGCAACCTGATGCTGTCAATGACGCTGCTGCCGGCTATGTGTTCTGAAGGCACCGCAGAGGGCACCGTTGGACTTTGCACCGCAACCCTGGTCTTACTGATGACGCCGCCCGACGCCTCCACCGAGCCGCTGCCTGCACCGTGACCTGTGGGCACCGCACTGCCTCGCTTCACACCGCTGCCCTGGTATCCCCGATGCAGCCGCTCCACACCAACATCGACCCTGCTGCTTGCACCGTGGTTTGGGAGCACCGCTCGTAAGTTACACGACGCAGTTCCCCATCCACACTGCAGGCTAGGCCTACCAACGCAGGCGCTATCAATTTCAGTTCGTCACCCAACGACAGTGCTTCAGCAATGACGATGTCGCTACTTGCACTGTGACCTGCCAGCACTGCAACGAGCACTGCACCACTTCGCATCTCACATGCCGCTGGATGCCGTCACTAACTCCGCTGCCTGCACTGCGACCATAGGGCAGTGCACCGCTGCACTTCGCACTGCAGCCCGATGCCCGCTGATGCCAGCACTCCTGACTTCAGCCGCACAGATTTTGATCTGCAACATGTGTGATTTCATGGGCCATGACTCCTGCACCGACATTCGGAACCGATGGATCATCGCGAGGTCACTGATGCCCTGCATTTCTAAAGTTACTGTTTGCGGGTCTTCCCGACACCGTAGCTGGCACGTGACGTCGCGATCAGCCAGAACTGTTTGGATTTGTTGTTCATGACGCTGTGATAGCCTCGGACGGAGCTATCGACTTCAAGGATCTGTATTTTAAGTCTATTTTTACTTATTGATATTTCTAAGAACTGTATGGTGGATTTTTATCTTTTTTTTTGCACAGATAGAATATTGGACTTTTTTCTAAATCAGGTGTGGTGTCCTTTTGTAGTGTTTTCACTGTATTACTGCTGGTTATGAGCAAATGCTTTACACACTGTCTCTGAGATAAGCCGGACTGCTTGTGCCAAGCTACAGAGGGGGTGAGCAGGGGTTATTTTAGAAGTGTATCCCCCTTACCCTGACTAGTTAGAAGGGTCCCTAATTGGACAGGGTAACAACCTGCCAACTAGAGACCCCCATTTCTAACAATAGGTTATAGTGATTTGCTACTTCATTGATTGGGATGTAGGCTAGAGCTATTCATTTTTTTATTTTGAATGCAAAATGGCTATTTGTTGCATATGCTACACTAAGGGAAAGCTTACGAGTTTGGCGGTGCGGCGCCGGGTCCTCCCCGCCGCCGCACCGGCATACCCATGGTGAGGCCGTCCCCAGATTACGAGTGTTTTTTGTGTCTGGCGGGCTTTTTTTTGGCGTTCCCTTTAAAAACAGGAACCGCAATAGGAACGCCAAAAACAGTTCCTGCACGGCATGGACTGAAAAGTCCATGCTGTGCATGAACTGGTATGCATGCTGACAGGCGGGACACATGTTGTGCCTCCCTGTGTGCATCCACAGGGCGCAGAGGCACCAGGGGGCCCTACAGGGTTCCCTTTGTTTCCTTTTTGCCAGGGTTTACATGGAATAAGAACCTCCATGTACACCCTGGTGGAGAGGAAACTCGTAATATGCTTGGCGGGTCAAGCATATTGATGCCTCTACACCGCAGCAACACCGCCAGGGAATGACGGATCCCTGGCAGCTGCGGCGGGCTGTGGTGGTCGGACCGCCCGACTCGTATTCGGGCGGTCGAGAGACCGCCACCGCCACGCCCCATGAATTTGGCAGTCCTCAGACCGCCAGACTCGTAATCGGGCCCTTAAGGTAGATTTTTGTAGGTGGCGCCATATGCTCTGGTTAAAGTGGTAATAGCAGCCTTGAATGGTTGTGTGGGGGAAAAGTTTAGGAGAGGCTTGTATCATTGCTTGTTCAAAATCAATGATAATCCTTTGAAGGTACTAATTGTTAGTTTGCTGTGTTATTTGGGTTAGGAGTTCTATATAGGTAGTTTGTTTATTTGTCAATAATGCATAGATGAAAGGCATGTTACTGTTGTGAAATTTCCCATGGATGGTGATGGTATAGAGTTGGGTAAATGGTTTGGGACATATTTTAAATGCCCCATCCATCATCCATGTTTCACATTGCCCCAGTTTTAAAAATTTGTAGGGGTAGCAAAAATGATAATTCGTTTTTCATTACTTTTATTGTCATATAAAAGGAATTGTTCCTCTTTGTGTGTTAATGTGAGTTTAGGTGGAATTTCTACCTTGGACCACCTGACTCGTGGGGGTGCGGTGGTGGCGGTCTCCCGACCGCCCTATTACAATAAGGGCAGTTGGACGTCATTGCCCTGCCGCAGCCACCAGGGAACCGCCGTTGCCTGGCAGTGTTGCTGTGGTGTAGAGGCATCAATATGCTTGGCAGGAACGCTACGGTCCTGTCAAGCATATTAGGAGTTTCCTCTCTGCCAGGGTTTTCATGGGGGTTCCTCCTGCATGAAAACCCTGATAGAGAGGAAACGGCCTACTGGTGCCTCAGGCCCTGTGGATGCACACGGGGGCACAACATGTGCCCCCCTGTGTGCATGCTCACCAGTTTCTGCCCGGCATGGACATTTCAGGCCATGCTGTGCAGGAACTGTCTTTGGTGTTCCGATTGCAATGCCCATTTTCAAGAGACAAAAAAAGCCCACCAGACAGGAGGAAACTCCTAATCTGGCCGGCCACCGGACTGTGGCTTTGACGGTGCGACGGAGGGGCGGTCCCGGCGCTGCACCACCAAAGTCGGAATCCAGCCCTAAATATTTTTGGGGCAGGTGGTGTTTGAGTGGTGCCTCTTTTTGTTCTGGAAATTAGACGTTTAAAGTTGATATAGCAGGTAACTGACCAATTACGTGCCATGGGACATGAGGCAAAATATCTTTTAGAATTTGAGTTGTTGGTTTTTGGGAGCAGGTGCTTGCATCTTTAATGTTTTCTAGCACATCTCTAACTTCAATTTCAGTGACACTGGGGGGTGATTATGTTCTTTAACACTTATAAGGATAATGTTACTTACCCAGTAAGCAACTGTTCTTGGCATGTAGAGCTGTAGATTCACATGCTTTGCATACTCCTTCCATCTAGTGTGGGGATCCGGGTGTTTGCAAGTTGTTATTCTTCGAAGACGTCTGTCCAGTCACGAGGTAGGTGACACCTCCTTTCGGTGATATTGCGCATGGGGATCGACTCCATTGTTAGATTGTTTTCCCGCAGAGGGTGAGAATGGAGTTAGTAAGAGTAGAATAGAGATGTCCATGCGTATGTATATAAAGTAAGAGAGAACTGCAACAGGTATAGGTACCCGGGGAGGTGGGTGGGCGCATGTGAATCTACAGCTGTACATGCCAAGAACAGATGCTTACTGGGTAAGTAACATTATCCGTCGAGGCATGTGAGCTGTAGATCACATGCTTTGCATAGACTATGCAGCAGTATTCTCCTAAAGCGGTGGCTAACCTGTAGCTGTTGCAGTTGTTTAAAAGAGTGTTCTAAGTACTGCCTGGCCTACATTAGCTTGTTGTTTTGCTAACACATCTACACAATAGTGCTTGGTGAATGTGTGTGGTGTACACCATGTTGCAGCCTTACAAATGTCAACTATGGGAATGTTGCCTAAGAATGCCATAGTAGCCCCTATCTTGCGAGTGGAATGCGCTCTAGCGAGTATTGGTAAAGTTCTTTTTACTTTTGCATTACAAGTTTGAATACATTTAACAATCCACCTGCAATACCCGATTCGTTAATAGGATTGCCCTTGTGAGGTGGAGAAAAAGCAACAAAAAGTTGTTTAGTCTTACGGAATGACTTTGTTCTTCCTATGAAGTATAATAGGGCTCTTCTGACATCTAAAGTGTGTAGAGTTCGTTCTGCCACTGAATCTGGTTGAGGAAAGAACACGGTAACTCAACCAATTGATCCATGTGAAGGGCAGAAACTACTTTAGGTAGAAATTTAGTGTTGGTACGAAGTGTGGATTGGTGTAAGTGGAAGTAGTCTGTGTGGTGAGAACTTGCAAATTGTTTATAGCATTAGGGTTGTGTCTGGGTACTCTATGAGGGTTCGGGGGAACTGTCGTATATGGTCCCGCTTATCTAGCTTGCCTATGTGTGTGGAAATGTATGCATGGAGGAGGGAGTGAATGTCGCTGTCTGTTAAGGAATCCTTAAATCTAAAGGGTCTAGAGCCGGCATTCGGGTAGGGTCTGGTTCTCCAACTCAGGAGGGGAGTCGCAGAGTTGGGAGGCATCCCCTTAGCTGAAGGGGGAGATGCTAGCTTAGTGTTATAGTAAGTACATAGTGCTTGATTGTGTCTGTTCTTCCCAGACGACCTATTAGACCACCAATCATTAGACAACTCTGAGGGGATGTTTATAAGCTTTTGTAAGTCAGCCTTAAGCTGTTGAAGGTCCAAAGTGATCTCATCTAGTCTGGATGCAGGAAAGGGGTGGCGATAAGTAGCTGTGGAATGGATTAGTGGGACAGGAGGGGACGGGTCTGTAGAGTGGTGTTAGGGTACTGCTGGCCTGAGAGGACCAACGGAGGGGAGGATGAGATGGAGAGGTAGTTAAGCTTGCTAGGGATTGGAGGAGAACTCATGAACTGATTAAGTAGAGACACTGGGGTCGAATGAGTACTCATGTTGTTTGGGATTGGAGGTTCAGATTTCAAGGTAGTCAAAATATGATCCATGGGAAGTGTCGCAGGCAGGTTAGAAGCGTGTATGCTGGTGATGTCAAACGATGTGGGTAGGTATGGAGTGGTTGAGAAAGTTCCATTTCTATGTGTGTCAGAGATCCCTGCTTTAGAGGGGTGGGAAGGGTGCTGGCTGGATTGTCGGATCATGGTGGGAGAATTAGACCCCCTCACCCCCCATAAGTGATCGCGAGTTGGGAATATGTGTGCTGCTCATAGTGGGGGAGTTAAGGGGGGAAAGGGATGGAGTGCTTAAGTAGATGGGATTATGAAATTAAACTGCTTGGGGGTCCTGTGGCATGGATGAAGAGCTAGGCCACAGATTTGATGTGTCAGGGTCATTGTTAGTTATGGGCTTCTTGATGATGGAGAACATTTCCTCAAAAGTCCCTATGTTGCAGTCTGAGGCTTAGATGAGGATAATTCTGTTGTTATATATGGAGATTGTAGCAACAGCTCTATATGTGGGTGAAGGGGCTGCCGAGAGTCATAGACCATGTGGGAATTTCTAGGAGGAAGTGATCAGGAGAAGTGAGTGGAGTGCTTTCCTCCATTTAGCTCATCTTTTCATGTAGAAGATGAGATCACTTACAGTAGTTCCTTTTTACAAACAGAAGTATGGGTCAGAGACTAGGGCTTCTGGATAAGATTTAAGAAGTCTGTTTGTGGCATTTGGATGCATTTTTGACAGGTTAGGGGGGTATTTAATTGTAAAAGCATTGTGGCCCACGGGCTCAAGCTTGGTGTCAAGTACTCTCTGTGAGGTAGGATCCATGTCTGGGCATAACAAAAGAACCTAGATAATTGACTATGGAGGGGAGTAGATTGAAAAGGCTTGAGCGGAAGGTAGAGGAGGAGGAGAGGACATGGGGCTAGGTATCCAGACCGAGACTATCCTAATGAGTGTTATGTCTATCTCTATGTCCCAATCTGTATCCCTTTATGCACCTCTGTCCAAGTGTGTCTCCCTTTCTTGCTGTCTGGGACACCTCTACATTGACTTGTCTCTCTCAACATAAATTGTTTTCAATCATAATCTCTCCCAACACCGGCGGGGACACTAGTGCATCCTGGCCACAATCTTGCCATGCATCTCCTTGGACAGTAGTGTATTCTGAGCATAGTCTGATTCCACAGAGACAGAGACTTGTTTTTAATATACTTTCAAGGTTGGACTCGATATTCTCATTATAAATTAGAAAAGCTGTCAGTTGAAGTCCATTGAATGAACGTAAGTTGCAAAAACTTGTCACCACTGATTTTACGTAATGGGCAGGCTTGGTTTTCAGTATTTATTCCGAGAACAATATTCAACAGAGCTGCACCCGGGCATAGAAAATAGCAATTTTAACTGAGAGATGAGAAATGCAACATAAAAGACAACATTCTATGAACACATGGCATCCTGCACTTCTACCTGACAAACCTCATAACAATAGATAAGCTTCAATATGCTACTCATAGCTCTGCCACGTATTAATAACATTGTGTTGGAAAATGCACCTTTAATTAACTACATTTAAAAACAATTCTCCGCAGACAACCCCACAAATTCTCGTTGGGAGAGTTGTGCTTGCTCACTATACTCATACATGCAAATTGAGGATTTTCTCTTGAGCCCCACGACTTTTAAAGTTCACCAAACACCACTGGACAATATACTACACAAATGCTTATGGAACTACAGTAATTCGGTGGGCGTGGAATTCGACCTCAACTCGTTCTCCTAAATTTCATCACAGCTCCAATCATATTCCCCCAACAATGCACCTTATGTGTATGGCACTTTAGGATGGTGGTACCCTAAAATACTGCTTTGCCCACACAAGGTCTACAATGAAAAGCAACACCCTGTGATGCAGCTATGCAGGCAATTCTCAATGCTAGGTTCTCTAAGGTATCAGTATCATTGGGGGTCTGTCCAAGAAGCACTACAGTACAGAGGTTGAGCCAGCCGGGTCTGGTGTCTTAGTGGACTAATGCGTCAATTGCAGGGGCTTGTGTTAGACCTCATGGTCACAGGTTCAAATCCCGGTGGGTCCACTCAGCCTTTCATACATCTGAGGTCGATACAATGAGTACCATTGAGCTGGGTAACAATAAACATCTGTTATTCAGCGGCAAGATACCTCTGGGTGAACGTGCGCTTTACAAATACACATGTTGTTATGTTACTAAATCAGCATACTTTAACATCCGAGTGGAATAAGTAGGCAACTGTGCTAAGGAGCTTTGTGTAATTCTTAGGAAGTAAGGGTAGCTTGAACTCCTGTTACACCCCTTAACCTTTCACACAATTCCATTCTGGCTCTTAAGATCTGGGATTTTTTGTTAATAACCAATTAAAAAAGACCGAAAATCAGAGTGGTATGATTCTGACTACTTCAGGTGAACTGTTGGATACGAGGTTTTGGAAAGGGCTCATAAACCCTTCTTTTCAGTGTGGTTTCCATTACGATAGTTGGTCAGTGAAGGATTGACAGTGTCTGGATACCTCAGGGTTAAGGTGCTTTTGTAAGTGTTTTGATTTGATTTGACTGTTCTAAAAACAAGAGAGGAATTTGAAACTGTACTTGGTTGCCACCCTAATGTCAGCCAGGTTTAACAATGTAATGTGGTGCCGTAAGAAGCTGGCTCTCTATAGTGTACTATAATGAAGTACACTGAGCAAAGAATCCAATGACACCCAGATTGGTACACAGAGCCAAAAGTAGATAATACTAACGCTCTATATGTGATAGTTTGGGTGAGCACTTAGGCTTATCAGAAGGCAGTGCTAAGCATTTGTTGTACTCACAATGGCAATACACGAGACACACATTTAATTTTTAAGACCAAGAACTTCGTTCACAGGTAAGTACTTTATTAATTATGAATTTTCAAAGTTTGGAAAATAACTCACTGTTGTGTACAATTACGCACAATGAAAGTCTATGGAGAAAAATACATAAATTAATATAAAATTGTACAGTCAGTTCTAGGTGTTTACCTTCGAGGTTTAGGGTAGCAGCAGGTCAAGGTCCAATGTACCACCAGCGGATCGTCGGAAACATCCCCGATTCGGCCGGGAGCAAGGGGTCCACCTCAAAACAGGCTCCACAAGGGGACTTACAAATAAGTCTGGAGGACCGTCAACAAGGGATCGCGTCACAAGAGCATCAGGACCAAGGGAGCACAGCTGGTTAATTGGTACCCAGGCTGAGCATACTGGGTGCAGGGCAGATAGGTCAGCCGGGCTCTGTGCTTCAACATGGTCTACGCGGTCACTGGCAGGTAGGTTGTAGGGAGGATTCTGGGACAGCTGGGCCCCTCACAGAGTAGGTCTTAGGCATCTCGACATCCATAGACGGGTGATTGATTCCTGGGAAGCTGGAGTCTGGATTGGACTCTTTGTCTCAGAGTCGCTTGCAGGTAGTCGGTACCTTGGGTATTGCTACGGCATGGCTCCGGTAGGTCCTGGTGTCCTCTCACTTGGTGGGGGGGACAGATCTGACACCCGGGAGCTGGTGTACCGCTTCTGGATTGGTTGTTGCATCAGTTTTGCCAGGGAGCAACAAGTCGGTAAGTCAGACTCTGCGGGTTCGGTGCATGCGGCTGCAGGGGAGTAGTTAGTCTACTCCACAGGAGTTCTCTGGTGATTGTGGTAGGGCTGGAGGTGTTTCTGGGTTCTTGGAGGTCTCACAGAAAAGGATGAGTCAGCACACAAGTACTTTGAGGCAGCAGGCAGGGTTTTAGTGGGGTGACAGATCTGACCCTCAGGAGCTGGTGTACCGCTTCTGGTTCGGTTGCCGCATCGGCGTCACCAGGGAGGGGCAAGTCAGACCCTGCGGGTTTAGTGCTTGCGGCTGCAGGGGAGTTGTTCTTCTACTCCAAGGGAGTTCTCTGGAGATTGTAGAAGGGCTGGCGGTGTTCTGGGGTTCTTGGAGACCTCACAGCAGCAGGACGAGTCAGCACACCACTGTGGTCGAGTCCTTTGAGGCAGCAGGCAGGGTTTCGCATCAAACTTCTGCAGCTGGTACTCCGTTCTTGGGTCAGCAGCTCTTCTTTGCCCGTTTTCTTCTTAGGTCCATCGAATATGAAGTTCAGGGCCTAGGGGTGCCACCTAAATACTGAATTTAGGGATGTTATAGGGGGTGGGAAGTAGTAGCCAATGGGCTACCTACCTTTAGGGTGTCTACACCTACAATGACCACTTCCTGCTTGTGGGAAGAGGCACAACCCTGCCCCTCACAGACTAATTCCCTCTATCCCAAGATGGAAGAATTGGAAAAGTGGGGTTCACATCACCTGCTCCACCTTAAGGGTGGTGCTGGCTGAATGTGGGCACACCTCCCAATGTAACTAACTTTCCCGCCTGTCCTCCAGCCAAAAGTAGAGCAGGACAGGAAGGTTGGCATCCTTCACTAACTGGAGATGCCTGAGTTGCATCTCAAAGGCAGCATCGCCTTTGAAGCTTCCGCCTTGGAATGCCATTCCGACCTGGGGAAGGTGTGAAGCATCTCCGCCAAGAGCAGGCATTGTTCCCGGCCTCTGAGAGCACAGGTTCTGACTACCCATGAGGTAAGAAACATGTCTGGTGGTGGCAGGATGACTAAGACTAGTGGTTGGTAGGTTTTCAGGGGGCACCTTTAAGGTGCCATCTGTGTGCATTTATTAATATATCCAACACTACCCCCAGTGTGGATTTATTAAGTTGAGATGTTTGGTACCAAACATCCCTGAGTACAGTGAAACCATCATGGTGCTGCGGAACTCGTAATGATGGGTGTCCAGCCCATGTACTCTCTATGGCTTCCCAGCACACTTACAATAACCAAGAATGGACTTAGATATTGTAGGGTCATGTCTGCTCAGGGAGATATGACCACACATGTGATATAGTGTACCCTGCCTTAGGGCAGTGAGGCCTGCAGTAGGGGCGACTTACCGATACCTCATGCAGTATCTGTGGGCATGGCACACAGGCATGTGTGCCAAGTCGCTCTTCAGTTTTCTCTGCACAAAGACACGCAGCCTCCAATGGCAGTTTGCATGGTCTTGGGGAGGGGTCCATAGGGTGGCACAATTTGTGCTGCAGCCCTCTTGGACCCTCTTCTGTCCCAATGCCCCAGGTACCAGGGGTACCATTTACTGGGGACTTATTGGGGTTGCTGAAGTTTTGACAATCACGGTACAGTTTTAGGAAAGAGCTTTGGCACTGGGAACCTGGTTATCAGGGACCAGTGCACTTTCAGTCGAAATCACATCATGTTCCAGGCAAAAAGTAGGGGCTAACCATGTCAAAAGAGGCAATTTCCTACATGCCCCCTCCCAAAGGAAGGAGAATGAAACTAACCTTTATCTAGAGAGTCTTCATCTTCTAAGTGGAAGAACCTGGAAAGGACATCTGCATTGGCCAGGTCAGTCCCAGGTCTGTGTTCCACTATAACAGCCATTCCCTGTAGAGATATGGACCACCTTAACAGTTTAGGGATTTCACCTTTCATCTGCATGAGCCATCTGAGAGGTCTGTAGTCAGTTTGAACTAGGAAGTGAGAACCAAACAAGTATGGTCTCAGCTTCTTCAATGACTAAACCACAGGAAAGGCTTCCCTCCCAATGGTGCTTCAACGCTGCTCTCTGGGGAGTAACCTCCTGCTAATGAAAGCAACAGGTTGGTCATGGCCATCATCATTGGTCTGGGATAGGACCACTCCTATCCCATGTTCAGGGGCATCTGTCTGCACTATGAACTGCTTGGTATAATCTGGAGCTTTCAGAATGGGTGCTGAGCACATTGATTCCTTCAGAGTATCAAAAGCCTTTTGACAGCTCACTGTCCAGTTAAACTTCTTAGGCATCTTTCTGGAGGTCAGTTCTGTGAAGGGGGGCCACGATGGATCCATATCCCTTCACAAACTTCCTGTAATACCCGGTCAAGCCAAGAAGATCCCTTACTTGGGTCTGGGTTGTTGGAGCTAGCTAGTCCAGAATTAACTGGCTCTCGGGTTGTAAGGGCTGTAGTCGGCCTCCACCTACAAGGTGGCCCAAGTACACAACCTTACCCTGGCCTATTTGGCACTTGCTTGCCTTGATAGTGAGGCCTGCACTTCTAAGAGTCTCAAGAACCATGCCAAGGTGTATCAGGTAATCTTGCCAGGTAGAGCTAAAAACAGCAATATCATCAAGATAAGCTGTACTAAAGGATTCCAACCCAGCAAGGACTTTGTTCATCAACCTTTGGAAAGTGGCAAGGGGCATTCTTTAATTCAAAGGGCATAAACAGTAAACTTGTAATGCCCATCTAGGGTTGAGAAGGCTGACTTTTCTTTTGCTCCAGGGGTCAAACCTATCTGCCAGTACCCTGATGTGAGGTCAAAAGTACGAAGATATTTGGCTGCCCCTAACTTGTCAACCAGTTCACGAGCCCTAGGAATTGGGCATGCATCAATTTTGGTAAGTGCATTGAGGTCCCTTTAGTCCACACAAAACCTCATATCTTTCCTTCCACCCTATGTGTGAGGTTTGGGGTCTAAAACAACTAGGCTGGGCAATGGGCTCTCGGATGGCTCAAAGACACCGAATTCTAGCATCTTGCTTACTTCAGCTTTAATGCTCTCTTGACATGATCAGACTGCCTGTAGATTTTGTTTTTGACAGGTAGGCTGTCCCCAGTGTCCTCATCACGTGTATACCAGTTAGTCTGACCAGGGGTCAGGGAGAAGAGCTCAGCAAACTGATTTAGGACTTGCCTGCAATTAGTCTGCTGTTAGGCAGTGAGGGTGTTTGACAAGATGACTCCATCAACTGACCCATCTTCATGGTTGTTTGAGAGAAGGTCAGGGAGAGGTTCACTCTCTGCTTCCTGATCCTCATCTGTGACCATCGGCATCATCACTTCAACCCTGTCATGATAGGGTTCAAGGCGCTTTACATGGATGACCCTCTTGGGGTTCCTACAAGTGCCAAAGTCGACCAGGAAGGTCACCTCCTGTTTTCTCTCAGTCTATTTGTCCTGGAGGGCCCTATGTGTCACAGATTCCAAAACCCACACCTTCTGCCCTGGTTGGAACTCCATCACAGCAGCCTTTTGATCATACCAGAGCTTCTGGAGCGCTTGGCTGGCCTCAGGTTTTTGTTTGCTTTTTCCATGTACTCAGCAATTCTGGAACGAAAGCCAAGCATATAATCCACAATATCCTGTTTAGGTTCTTTGAGAGGCTTCTCTCATCCTTCCTTCACAAGATACAATTGTTCCCTTAAAGGATGACCAAACAGAAGTTCAAAGGGGAAAACCCTACTCCCTTCTGTGGCACTTTCCTGTAGGCGAAAAGCAGGCTTGGCAACAAGGCATCCTATCGCCTTCTGAGTTTTTCAGGGAGTCCACCAATCATACCTTTCAATGTCTTGTTGAACCTTTCAACAAGCCCATTGGTCTGCAGATGGTATGGGGTAGTGAATCTGTAGGTCACTCATATTCAGCCCACATGTCCTTTAGGTAAGCAGACAAAGTTTGCACCTCTGCCTAATACCACCTCCTTAGGAAAATCCACCCTGGTAAATATACCAAGGAGGGCCCTAACCACTGCAGGGACAGTGGTAGTTCTAAGGGGAATCGCTTCAGGATACCTGGTAGCATGATCCACTACTACCAGTATTAATCGGTTTCCTGATGCTGTTTGAGGGTCAGGGGACCAACGTCAATCCCAACCCTTTCAAAGGGAACACCAACCACTGAAGTGGAGATTATGGCAGCCTTCAGGTGGCCACCTGTCTAGTGACTGGCTTGACAGGAGGCACAGGAGTAATAAAACTCCTTCACCTTCTGGGACATACCTGGCCAGTAGAAGTGGTTGCTCAACCTACTCCGTGTTTTGGTCTGGCCAAGATGCCCAGCATGGGGGATGTCATGAGCTAATGTGAGGAGAAACTCTCCAAACTGCTGAGGCTCTACCACTCTCCTAGTGGCACCAGGTTTCATGTCTCTGGCCTCAGTGCAAAAGAGCCCCTCCTCCCAAAAGATCCTGTGGGAGCCACTGACATCTCCCTTTTCCTGATCAGCAGCTTGCTGTCTCAGGCTTTCAAGAGTGGGACAGGTACTCTGCCCCTGGCACAGATCATCTCTACAGGGTCTCCCTGGGCCAAGGAGCTCTGACGTGTAAGGCCCAAGATCCTGAAGCTCAGTTCCCTCTGGAGCTGACAAGTCTTCTCCCTGACAAAAAGGAACTTGAGCTGGTGTATGTATTGAAATTGGTTTCTGAGACTTCTTGCCCTTTCTCTTGGAAGGCTGGTCCATAATTTCAGGCTCCAACACTTCTTTGACTCCCTGGGTCATACTATGTGCCCTTCTTTTTACACACACTCACTCAGGAATACCCAGCATGATTATCAGCACTGAGGACTGTATAGGTCTTTCCAGGCAAGTACTGGTTTGAGGACACCAGTTGCTCAGTTACCATGGTGAAACTGGAACCAGTAGCTCTCAGAGCTTCACCTCCAACCCCATTAATATATGACTGTTGTCTGTCTTTCTCAAAATTACAGGGTCACACAGCCACGGTAGCTACATCCACCCTGCCCTCTATGACTAGAGTTGCCTCCGTGAGCTCCTTGACATGGTCAGGGCCCACCTGTGAGCCCATCTGGACTTATTATAGCATTTGCTGAAGTTGAACTAGCAGCATTCTTTTTGTTTTTACAGCTAAGGTCGCCAGTTTGGTGTCCAAGTGCTTGACAGTCATGACAACAAGCATTTTTGAGAACCTAGTTCTTACCCTGGTACCCACCCTTACACTGTGAAGAGTTTCAGGACCCACCCTCCTGAACAGGTTTTTGGGGGTCTTTAGAAAAATCATTTTTGTTTTTATCTTTTTGGTCACCATATTTCCCTTAGGGGATCTTTATGGCCTCTTCTTTTGGACATCCCCACCAGTGATAGTTTTGGTTACCCTTATTTTGAACCAGTGGTCTGCCTTCTTCCCCAATTCTTGAGGAGAAAGTCGACCTAGGTCTACCACGAACTGATGTAACTTCTCTTGATAACAATTACTAAACAGATGCTCTTTCATGATTAAATTGTAAAGCTCATCAAACGCATAAACATTGTTACATTTCAACCAGCCACCTAGTGTCTTAACTGAAAAGTCTACAGAATCAACCCAGAACTGACTCTAAATTTTTCGAGTCTCCTTGAATTTGATTCTATATTTCTCAGTGGTGAGTCCAAAGCCCTCAATCAGAGTACCATTCATTAGGTTATAAGACTCAGCAACTGTATCGTTCAATGTCAGGAGTCTATCCCTGCATTTACCTGAGAACAGTTCAAACAAGAGAGAGCCCTAATGCGTCTTGGCTACCTTTTTACTGATGTAAGCTCTCTCAAAAGCAGTAAACCACTTGGTGATATCATCACCATCTGTATATTTGGGGACAATCCCTGTGGGGATTTTTGGGTCAAAAAGTTCCTCTCTCTCCCTAGTTATGAAATTGCTGCCACAAGAGATGGGGCCTGGTCCATCTCTTTTCTCTGTTTCTCTATGTCCAGGAGTTGAGCTTCAAAAGCTAACCTCCTAGCCAATCTTCCTAGAGCAAGCTCCTCCTCTGAGGGAGCTTCTTCTTCTGAGACAGGGGTCTCCACCACCGCTTCAGCATAATCTACTCCTCTCTGATTGTCATGGGAATCATTTTCATATACTGGATAATCTCTCTCATATTCTGCCAGAAGCCTTCTAAGCTTCCCAATGGTAGCATGAGAGAGAGTTTATATACCATAACCTTTACAGAGAGCCCCTAACTGGGAGTAGGATAACTGCGTGTAAGGGGTCAGGTCGAGCTAATGAGCCTGGTTCTGTGTCAGTCATTATTTCTCCTTAAGTTGGGACTTTTTTGGAGAGGTAAAAACATTAACAAAATACTATTTGTCCTAACTAAAGTAAAGCTTCTTAAATTCTAACCACTAATTTCAGGGACTTAACCAAGGCCCTAGCAGTTAAGTTTAGAAATGTTAAAAATAGACCAATTGAAAAATACAACTAGCGAAAGACAATTTTTGGATTTACTCATGTGGTCACTTATTGACAAAGTGCTATCATCAAACTCAAAGTCGTAGACCTCACCACTGATCCACCAATCCACTCTCTATATAGTGTACTAAAATTAAGTACACTGTGCAGAGAGTCCAGTGAGACCCAAATTTGTATACAGAGGCAAAAATAGATAACGCTCTATTTGTGGTAGTGTGAGCGAGTAGTTAGGCTTATCAGAGGGTAGTGCTAAGCATTGGTTGTAGTCACAGAGGCAATACATGAGACACACACTCAAGAATAAATTGGAAACCAATCTGCAAAAAAGACAAACTGATTTTTATATAATTTTTAAGACTAAGAGCTTCGTTCACAGGTAAGTACTTTTTTAGTTATGAATTTTCAAAGTTCGAAAAATAACTCACTGTTGTGCAGCAATTACACACAATGAAAGTCTATAGAGAAAAATACATAAATGTATATAAAATCATACACTCGGTTCTAGGGCTTCACTTTCACGGTTTAGAGTAGCAGCAGGCCAGGGTCCAATGTTCCACCAGCGGATCGTCGAGAGAGTCCCGGATTTAGCTGGGAGCAGGGTGCTGAGGTCGTTGGTACCTGGTGCACTACGAAGAAGGGGGCCACCTCAAAACAGGCTGCACAAGAGGACTTACAAGTAAGTCCAGGGGACCACCAACAAGGGATCGGGTCGCAAGGGCCTCAGGACCACGGGAGCACAGATGTTTCGTCGGTACCCATGCCGGGTGGGCAAAGTGCAGAGCAGATAGGTCAGCCGGTCTCTGTGTCTCAAGATGGTCTTCGCGGTCAGGGGCATGCAGGTGTAGGGACGATTCAAGGACAGCTGAGCCACTCATGGAGTAGGTCTCAGGGGTCTTGACGTCCCTCGATGGGTGCTTGCTTCCTGGAAAGTTGGAGTCCGGATTGGACTCTTCGTCATAGTGTCGGTTGCAGGTGGCCCGGTACCACGGGTATTGCTATGGTACGGCTCCGGTAGGGCCTGGTGTCCTCTCACTTGGTGGGGGGACAGATCTGACACCCGGGCGCTGGTGTACCTCTTCTGGTTTGGTTGCTGCGTCAGTATCGCCAGGGTGCAGCAAGTTGGTAAGTCAGACTCTGCGGGTTCAGTGCCTGAGGTTGCAGGGGACTAGTTCCTCTACTCCACAGGAGTTCTCTAGTGATTGTGGAAGGGCATGAGGTGTTCCAGGGTTCTTGGAGGTCTCACAGAGCAGGACGAGTCAGCACACAACGATGGTCGAGTCCTTTGAGGCAGCAGTCAAGATTTTGTGCCAAAAGTCTGCAGCAGGTACTCCGTTCTTAGGTCAGCAGCTCTTCTTTGTCTGTTTTCTTCTTAGGTCCATCGAATCTGAAATTCAAGGCCTAGGGGTGCCACCTAAAAACTAAATTTAGGGGCGTTAAAGGGGGTGGGGCGTAGTAGCCAATGGGCTGCCTACCTTTAGAGTGTCTATACCCTCTGTGTGACTGCCTCCTATAGGAAGGGGCACAATCCTGACCATGATAGGCTAATTCACTCCATCCAAAGATGGAGGAATTGAAAAAGTGGGGTCCACATCACCTGCCCCACCTTAAAGTTGGTGCTGGCTGAACTTGAGCACACCTCCTTAATCTAACTAATTTTCCTGTCTGTCCGCCCACCAAAAGTGGAGCCTGGCTTGCATTTCAAAGGCGTCCCGCCTTTGAAACATCAGGCCTTGGAATGCCATTCCAGCCTGGGGGAGGTGTGAAGCACCTCTGCTGAGAGCAGGCATTGTTCCTGGCCTCTGAGTGTGCAGGCTCTCACCCCATGAGGTCAGAAACATGTCTGGTGGTGGCAGGCTGGCTAAGACTAGTCAGACACCACACCAGTGTTTGGTAGGTTTTCAGGGGGAACCTCTAGGGTGCCCTCTGTGTGCATTTATTAATAAATCCAACAATGGCATCAGTGTGGATTTATTAAGACAAGATGTTTGGTACCAAGCATCCCTGGGTACAGTGAATCCATCATGGTGCTGGGGAACTCGTGATGATAGGTGTCGAGCCCATGTACTCTCTATGGCTTCCCTGCACACTTACAATATCCAAGAATGGACTAAGATATTGTACGGTCACATCTGCTCATGCAGATATGTTCACATATGGGATGCAGTGCACTCTGAATTAGGGCTGTAAGGCCAGCAGTAGGGGTGAGTTACCTATACCTCATGCAGTGTATGTTTGCATAGCACCCATGGCTGTGTGCTATGTCGACTCTTAGGTTTTCTCTGCGCCAAGATACGCAGCCTGTAATAGCAGATTGCATGGTCTTTGTGAGGGATCTCTGTGGTGGTGCAATTATTGCTCTAGTCCCAGTGGACCTTCTTCAGTCCCAATGGCCCAGGTACCAGGGGAACCATTTACAGGGGCCTTACAGGGGTTTCTGAATTTGTGCCAATCGTGGTACAGTTTTAGGAAAGAGCTCTGGCACTGGGAATCTGGTTAGCAGGGACACAGTTCACTTTAAGTTGAAATCACATCATGTTCTAGGCAATAAGTGGGGGCTTACCATGTCAAAAGAGGCACTTTCCTACAGTTCCCCATCAACCGAAACAGACCCTTTCTTCCAATTTATGTTGACCTACAGAGGAAGCAGATTGCACACTAACCCATAAGATATTTCTCAGCATTTTGGGCCCTATACACTCAATAACACTAAAATATCTTGAGAAATTGATATTAATTCTGAAAGTACTAAAACCCCAATGGCTTGCCGTTTGTGAACAGAGCAAAACAGGATCCATTAATATTCTCTGTAAGATGAGTCAGTACTGGTTCCTGACAAGAACATACTTTGCCCCTGGTATTGTTCACAAATTTCAGCCACAAATCCCCCTGTTGCCAAAGGTGTAAAGCGTTTGGTGGCATTGTTTTCATAATGTGCGGTCTCTTTATTACCACATTTGGAATAAGGTTTTAACAGACAAAACAAAGTATATGAAAGCTCATGTTATAAAATACCCCAAAATGGCCTTGCTATGATTACTTAATCTAAAAAATGAGTACATAAATGTGTTCTATTGATCTGGCACTTCACTTGGCTAAGCGTTGTACTATCCATTGAAGGATAAGCGATTCTCCTTAATGTTACTTCGCCTTGATTAAGGATTTGGCCCTTTAAAATGAAATTAGAAAACATTTGTCACAGCAGTCCAAGAGATATTTGGGACGATAACCAAACTTATGTGGGTCATTTTTTGTCAGAAGCAGGGTTATTCAACCTGGATGACTTGGATGAATAAGTCTCCCATTGATACAATGGGATGTGCAAATCTGCTGCACACGGTTCATGAGTTTAAAAAAAAAAAAAGCCAGACCCTGCTTTATCTAGGAGGAAATTGAACAAAACGAACAGAGCATTACATCCTTCATTTTACGGCATAGGCACCCTCTGTAAGATGAACTGTAATACAGACCCTTGGCACCTCCAGAAGCTAGCACCGCACAACACTTCATCTCAGGTAGAGGGGAACACTATGACCGGACAACCAATATGGAGATGGGACCAAAACGGATTTAATCCCATCATCATGTAAGGTCCTTTCCCATGGAATTCTCTGAACTATGATCTGAGAACCCCTAAATCATTCCTTTTTGTAACTCTCTCCAAAAAGCCTTTGCCCATTAGTAGACTGGATTTAACCATATCACACTTTATAAAAGGGATTATTTTCACCAGCATCAGGACTTTACCATGGTGAAATTCTGCTTGATGTCAGACTAAATTCTTGAGTGTTCAGACTTATGGCAAACTGCACACCCACTTAGTGCAGAAAGTGAGATGTTCCTGCTCAACAAAGGACCAACATATCTAAATAAGATATATATAGTCGGATGACTTATTATACAGCACCTATATCTACACTATGATTGCTATGCAATTCTGTATTTTAACTTTATGCAAAAGGGCATAACAAACCATGCTGATGATTCTTTGGTTCCAGGTCACTGCTAACACTGCTTTCTCCACCCAGTAAGCAGCCCAGTCTTTCTTTGCTCTTGCTAGCGATGAAAATCCCATTCTAGATTGGATTATCAATTTATTTTAGCTGATTGACTTTCAAATATCAGACTCGGTATACAGGAACTGAGCATAGCAGGGTCATCTTTATTTGATCCAGTACACAAACAATAACCACTTAATACTTACTTGCATTTCTCCCCTCCGATTCAGACTCTCCTTGGAAATGCGGTTCCTCCTCCGGTTTTAGATTGTGTGCAAACACAGATGCGACACCTGGCTCTCCTTATACAAAGAAAAATGAAAGAAATGTTGAAGAAAGATTCTACCCAGCTTATGTCCAAAATGAATAACTGTTTTAAACTCAAAAATTCAAATACATAGAGCCATCACATGAGAGTTTGAAAAATACCATCATCATCACAAAATGGGTCAAAGTGGTTTAGTTAATAGACTATTGGAATTATCATTACAATAATTAATATGTATGATAGTAAGTTTTCCAAAGGTCAAACATTTTGAGTCAGACACACAACAGATTAAAACACTGTAGACACAACCAGGTGTAAAGCCAGAGTTCAAATGCTGGAGCTTTCTAGGTTTAACTAAGGCAGGAATATCGACTCTGGGAAGTGGAAACGACTGTCAGAATCTATGGATGATCTCACTTGTTGACACGCCTTAGCCCCCACAATACTTTCAAGACTAATGAAATACAACATCAGACAGTAATAGTTGACCAGTGTGTATGACAGTTGCCCACACACAGGTCAACGTGAAGCAAACACTCAGTGGAATCAGATAATGTGCATGCATGAAAAACCTATGTATCACAAACCTGTGTCATATTTCTCAGACAACCACTGTTTAAATAGACAGCTCTTCTGGGCATGCAAGCTCGGGAGGGAGTCGACGCACAGACTGCCCAGGACAGCCCTTAGCACCTGGGATCCGGCTTGTTGCAGTTGGAAGGGGGCGGACTACAAGTCCCAGAGCCTGTTGCGGCAGGAAGCCGCCAGTGTGGTGTCTACTTAAGCACTCAAGGGCTACCGCAGTGTCAGAGCCGTTTGTAGCAGTCGTAAGGGGAGTGGACTACAAGCCCCAGAGCCTGTTGTGGCAGGAAGCCGTCAGTGTTGTGTCTGCGCCCGGAGGCGCTCTACTTAAGCCCTGAAGGGCTCCCGCAGCACGGGATGCTTGTGGGTCGTGCCCAGGCGAAGACCGGGCCCATCTGCGCCCGTCAGCGGCAGGAAGAAGCGTGGCGGGGCCACCCTTTTTGGCTTGATCTTTACTAAATAGACTGGAGGCTACCTGCCCTGCTGTAATATATCATCAAGGACCAGGTCAAGGCCAAGGTACTTTTTCTCTGGTATCCAGTATTCTGTGATTATTATTGTTCCGTTTGACTGCTTCGCTAGGCTGCTCATTGGCATCCCTGCTTGCTATCACTCTATTGGTATCTAGGCTGAGAAGAGGGATAAATGGTACTGAAGGGTGCCACAACAATGGGTAAAAAGAAAGGGCCTCTCATTAAACCCCCGTCTCACTATGCCACCCCTGTGTATCGACCATAGAAGGTCTCCATCGGGCTGTGGGTGCGGTGCTGTATCTAAAGAAATAGAACTTGTTGAAAGGAGGCTCTCGCTGGACAGGTACATTTCTTGCGCCCCTCCCATGGTTCACTCCCATGAAAGGGACAATTGGGGGTTTGTGATGAAGATCAAGGGTGGCTACCCCTGGAATGGACAGACTCATAATTCCAACTACACCAGTTATCAGTCTGAATTGGAAAAGAAAGGCTTGTGTATCCGCCCAGCCTCTGCACAGTCTTTGCCGATGGACCGACTTATTTCCAACTCATCAGGAGAGGAGGTGGGCACTTCCCTTAGGAATGTTTCGATTGGGGATCTCAAAATATTGTTAAATAATAAATTGGACACAATTCTGTTGAGAATTTCCCACATTGAAGATATGGTTTCTGAGTTATTTTCCCTGATGGCCAAGGGGAGGGCTGGGTACGAGGTTGCTCAGGTGCAGGGCACAGCAGAGGAGCCGCGGGGTCAGTTGATCCTGTTGGCCCTGGGAGGGACCCTACATTAATCCAAGATCTTGGTAGCGCAGGTTCAGGCCCGCTCCAAGTTGTACTAAAGCCAGGGCCCGTGGGGGTATTTCATAGCTCTTGTAGTATTGATGCCCCAGTCCATTGGACGAACTAGGGGGGTGTTGGCCCTCAGCATCTCCTATCAACCCCGGAGGTCTGTTAGATTTGCCCCAGAAGCAACTCCTTATGTAATGGTCCAGGGGAATGTCCCCCCCCCTGTTCTAGCCTCAATCGGGAATCTTACCAGGAACTCAAAAACAAGGTAATGCACTGGCTTAGCTCACATCTCTCTCTTAGGATGGAGCTTGCGGATTCTATTATCATGGCACGCAGAGTTAGGTAGATAGGCAGGGACAGGAAACCATGGGCGGGAGACTGTGAGGTGGTTAATTTTAATAATTCTTGGTTAGCTGGCGATCTACTTGCTGCTGCCCCCCAATTGACATCAGGCCCACCAGGGATAGTTGCCCTGCCTTTGGGTTTTTTCTATAGACCGGGTTTTTTTTAGCTCGTCCATCATACTATCATTTGGCTGGAAGGGGGTCCTGTCCAGCTAAAGTACACCTTGCTTCTAGGCCACACTCCCGGTGGCCACCGCCAATCGATTTCTTCCCTTGAGTGGTATGGAGTGCTGCGATTGACTGGACTTATGTGATTCTTTCCAGTCTTACAGGGCCCACAGAGCCTCCCCGGGAGTTCACTCACAGCAGCCAAAGGGTCTTACGTTGTTGTCTTGGAATATTGCAGGTCTTTCCTCAAAGTTTAGTGACCCCAGGTGGGTGCATTATGTTGAATCCTTCCACATAAATTGTCTCCAAGAAACTTGGGCAATTGACAACAGCTTTTTTCTTGACGGATACATATCGTATTTTGAACCTGCGGTTCTTTCAACGGCAGGTAGGGTGAAGGGGGTCTTAATCATGTTTGTTAGAATTGAGTTGAGTGGTTCTACTTTGGATCTCAATTGGCATGTTCGCACAACGCAGGGACTACAACTATCAATGACTGGATACTTACCAATAGTTTTAATTTTTATAATAGCAAGGGTGGGAGCTCCGAGCCCTCGGGAGTTTACCACCTGGATCGTGCCTTGAGTTCCATATCAGTCATGGGTGATGGCCAAGCCCAAATCGTCCTTGTTGGTGTTTTTAATTGTCATTTATGCAATCCTACACTAGTTGGTGGTGCCTCTACTGGCAGTTGTTGGTTGAATGAAGGGTTACATTGTGCTCCCTCACAGGATGGTCGGAAGCTAAACGAGCTCTTAGATTTACATAGCCTGGTTTTCAGCATGGAGAAATTGGTGAACTCCCCGAACACCGTAATTTGCCCGTCTTACAAAAGGAGGGGTAGTGGATTGCTTATAGTTTTTATATTTGTTTCGGCACCATTATACCTGCTCATTTCTCATTTTAACATCATTTTCAGTCCTTTCAATGACAACAACCCATTATCTTTAACCTTGGATATCATCATGGGCCCAAAACCACAGTTAAGGGGGGCACTTATAAGCCTATCCACTGTCGACCAGGGGAGAGTGCTGAAATGGTCTCAGGTGGACCCTCAGCGCCTTCAAACTGCTCTCTTTGCATCCTGCCTACATGAAATTAACATTTGTCTGGATAGTGACGCAGGTAGGGGGAGGTACTGGAAGCTTTTAAAGGCATAGCCCTGGGGGTTTGTAAACTTATAACTGTCACAGCCTTCAGCACCCGGGTGTCACAAAACCCTAAATGTTTTGATAGGGACTGCTCGAGAACCCTGCGTCACCTGAAGGCAGACTTGAAGCAGTTCCCGAGGGACGGGCATTTGATCAGAAGCTATAGGTGGGCCTATACGTTGGCTCAGAAGGTTTGTAAATATAATTTACAGGAATCAGCCTGGAAGGAGCTTTGTCAAGCCTGCGAAACGGGGGACAGTTCGCTATTCTGGAGTGTTGTAAATAGGCCTTGCTTTGTTGAGGGCTCTGGCCCGCTCTTATGCCACCACATCTCAGAGCAACAGTGGGTTGATCATTTTGAGGGCATTTATAATCAGGGGGTGGCGGGCGATAAATCCCCTGTTACACCTGTGAAATTTGGTAACTGAGTGGTCTTCCTGTTAGACAAAGTCACACAAGGTATTCTTGCCCTATCTAGCAATAAGGCCCAAGGCCCGGGCAGTATACCGCCAGACCTGCTCAAAGCAAATACAGAGGTTAGGGCCCCAATACTAACGCAGGTCCTGAATGCGGCTGCACAAGAGGGGTTGTTACCTTCTTGGACCACCGCCGTGATTGTCCCCATATTTAAGAAGAGGGACAAAGAGGACCCACAATGTTATCAGCCAATTTCCTTACTGGATGCTACGGTCAAGATCTTGGAGAGGGTGATTTTAAATAGGCTGTGTGATTGGACAATAGAAAACAATATTTTGAGTGATGCTAGTATGGTTTTAGGGCAGGAGGTCGACCTCAGACCAATGCCTGAACCTTCATTTAATTATTAATAAATACACAGTGACTCGGCCTGAATCTTTACATATCGCATTCACGGACTTCATGTCCACTTTTGATAGAATGAACCGAGGGAAACTCTGGGCCCTGCTCGGTGAGATGGGGTCGATCCCAGTATTGTGGCCTCATCTCCATTCAACAACCTCAGCCTCGGTGCGTTTTTCTCAAGGTGCAGCGTGCACCTGATCATTTCTGACAAGCTGTGGGGTTCAGCAGGGATGTATACTTGCCCCTTGTTTGTTCACTCTGTATCTGAACAGGCTAGAGTCTGTGCTTTTATTAGTTTCGGTCGATTGCCCTAAGATTGGGGACAGATTTCTCCCTGATTTACTATATGCGGACGACGGGGTCCTGATGGCTCAGACCGCAAAGGGGTTGGACCTGTAGCTGGCTAAGTAGGCGTCTTTCATGGGGCTCCTGGACCCGCCTGTTAACTTCTCGAAGTCCTACGTAATGGTAGTGGGCCCCGAATCCACAAGTAGTAAGACCTTCAAGGTATCTAATGTTACCCTGAGCAAAGTCAAGGCCTTCCCTTATTTGGGAGTTTTATTTGACGTTAACAACTGCTGAAAACTCCTGGTTGAGGCTAAAAGATCAGAGTCCCTAAAAATGATGTGGGCGGTTTTCAGTTTTGCACATAGGCTTGGGTCCAGGGCACCAAGAGATATTCTAAAAATCTATCAGGCCAAGTGCATTGCACAATTGCGTTATGGTAGCGAGGTTTGGGGGTATGTCAAGTTGGATCTGATTCAAACCACGGAGAATAATTTTTTGCGCAAGCCGGTCCAGGTCCCCCAATACACCCCACCGTTTTCAGTGCATGCGGAACTTGGGCTTGATTATGTTTCGGACCTGATATCTTTAAGCCCGCTCCTGTGCTGAATTAAGATCTGGAGCAGGGCTGTGCTGAAGCTAAGCTGGCTGATTCTCGAGGACTTTTTGGCTCTGGATCGGGTAACTAATATACCTTGGATTGCTCATGTTAAGGCAGCTTTTTTTTCTCTAGATAGGCCTGATATTTTTACAAATCCTATCTCTATCTCCGCCAATGAGCTGGGGAGTGTTAAAAGTTTGTTTTTGGCAGGCTCCCGTTTGGAGAGAGAAGGTTTAGAACTCCAGAAGTTTTCAGTAAGGGGCCACATGCTTTTAAAAACTGTGCAGGGGATGGAGCCATACCTGGGCTTGGTTCGCTCACAGCATGACAGGTTTTTACTGGTTAGGTTCAGGTTTAATCAATTGCATCATTTCTTGGCGACCCCATGTGGGTGGGCTCGGTCTGAGACAAGGGCAACCTGGGGCTGCGACAATGAGTCTCCTTAGGATATGCTCCATTTTATAATGTTTTGTTCTTACTTTAGCTGGTCGAGAAAGCATATTTTAATCCCATTGCTAAAATCATTGCCTTTTAAACAAGTTAGGCCTGTCCTGTTGTACCTTCAGATGCTTCCCACTGAGCATGTGATTTTTACTGCTTTATCCTTCTTACAAGCTGCCTGGGTGTCCGGGAAAACGAGACCTGATTCATTGTTTTAATGCCTTCTGTTTTTATGAGTAATCTTATTGTTTTTATTATTTATGAAATTGATACAATTGTGCTTGATCTGTATTCTTTTATGGTGATTTTATTTACCGAACAAAGATTCATATTGATTGACATTTCTTCCGATTCGGTTACTTCGTTGCCATTCACTGAGCTCAGGCTGTCTTTTATCTGATTAGCTATGTTAAGTCACACTCTGAGATGAGCCATTGTTTACCACTACAGAAGCTTCCCCTTATGTATTTCTGCTGTTTTAGGATTCATCCTAGCACCATGGTCTGCCACCACAGCAACACTACCACCTGTTCTGTCAATCTCTCTTCCCTCTGGGTGTTACTACCAGTGGTCATACACCTATCTGACTCTATCTTACTTATTTCCGCTTCCAAGTTACTCAGCTCCTGTCTGTATTGTCTGTTCCTATAAGTAAGTATATTTGTAATTCTCCCTCTGATGAAGGCTTTCATTGCGTCCCACACTATCTCATTTGAGGCGGAACCACAATTAATCTGAAGGAACTCCCCATCATCTGTCTTTAGGTTATCCATGATGTCCATCTCTGAAAAATGGTGCGATCCAGAGTCCACCTTCTATCTTTGTGCAGACTATTCTTTCTAAGAGTGGTCAGATAGATGTTCGGGGAGATATTCAATGTCCAACACCTCCTGTTTAAGATTCAGTTCTACCTAAAAAATAATCGATCCGTGATCTATGCCCATATTTTTTATTATGGAAAGATACACCTAGTCGAGCTCCTGCCCTCTCTCTCCATACATCACTAAGAGCATGCTGCTGCATCATGGATCTCAAGAAAGCCCGGGATTTCGGGGTGGGTATAGCCTTACTATTACTAGATTTATCCACCTTAGGGTCCAAAATGATATTAAAATCTCCCGACAGTATCACTGGGCCTGGGAAATCTAATAAGTTTGTAAAAACAGACTTTAAGGGTTCACAATTGTCTTGATTTGGGCCGTAGTATCCTACTAAAGTAAGTGGATGATCTTCCATTTTTAAATCGGCTATAATCCATCTGCCGGATCTATCCACTCGTGTACTTAGTAGCCTCACACTACCACCTTGTTTTTTAATGATAATTGCTACTCCTCTTATGTTAGCTGTCTGTTCTGTGCACCCTACCTGTTGAACCCATCTTTGTTTTTTAAAGAGCTTCACACATTCTTCTTTAACCAAATGAGTTTCCTGTAAAATAAACATTTGTGCAGGGGAATCCTTGAGGTATTGTAGGATCCGATCCCTTCTACCCCGTGTACGGAGCCCGTTAACGTTCCACGATAAAATCTGCATCATCTTCTATCCTATCTTCCCAATGGAATTGCAAGGTCAAGTGGAAGAAACCGTACAAAATAGGATCAAGAAAAGATGGGAGGCAAGTAAGCTTGCCCACTTTGAGTATGGGGAGGGAGCAGGGAAGCTCCTAGCATGGAAAGTTAAGTCTGACCAAAATAGAAATTATATGAAATGAAAATGAAATTTGTACTTGTAAAGCGCACCCATACCCCCAAAGGGGTGTCCAGGCGCTGTACGCATACCGCTGTGGAACCCTTCCTGGCTTTTCCCTGTGAAATGTCCACTCCTGGGCACCCCCAGGGTGAAGCCAGGCATCCCAGCGCTGTTGGGGCCGTCCATATCAATGGAATCAAGCTGGGGCAGTCTAGTGTAATGTTGACAAAGGGATCTGATGTGGAAGAGGCCTTCTTTGAATACTTTCGGGATCTCTATGCCGAAGAGGAGGAGGTCTCGGAAGAAGAGGTGGTAGACTGGTTAGCAGAGTCTGTGAAGCCTTTAGACCAGGTGCAAAAAGAGAGTCTTAATCAAGATATAACGGAGGAAGAAGTAAGGAAGGCCATACAAACATCTAAGGGTGGGAAAGCTGCCGGACCAGATGGGATACCAGTGGAATTGTATAAGGCCCTGGGGGAAGTCTTGAATCCATTTCTGATAGAGGTAATTAAAGAGATCTTAGATAATGGGGTGCAACCTCCACGATCTTGGAATGAAGCGACGATCTCCCTTATCCTAAAACCTGGCAAGGACCCCAATAAATGCGGGTCATATAGGCCTATATCCCTATTGAGGGCAGATTATAAAATCTTTACCTCTATGTTGGCGGGGAGACTAAGTAAGGTTGCTGGAGGGATAATCCATAACAATCAGAAGGGATTTATTAAAGGGAGGCACATCCATGAACTAACATATGGGCTTAATGGAGCAATTGACGTGGCAACAGCTAATTCTGTCCCCCTTGCGGTTATTATGATAGACGCCGCCAAGGCCTTTGACAGGGTCAGATAGTCCTATCTCCTAGCGGTTTTGAAGAGACTAGAGTTAGGGGAAAAATTCTGTAGGGCTGTACAACTAATATATGAAAACCCCACGGCAAGAGTTCTAGTAAATGGGAATCTAACTACCTCCTTCAAAATCACAAGGGGCACAAGACAGGGATGTCCTTTGTCCCCCCTGTTATTCAATTTGTATATAGAGCCGTTTGCCCAGAAATTGAGGATGGCAACAAACATCCCCGCCTTTTGTTGGGGGTCTTGGGAGAAAAAAGTTGCTCTATATGCAGATGATTTGGTTATCTTTACTTCTGACTTGGAGGCCGCATTGTCTCCCGCCTTTCAGATAGCTATAAGGTTTGGTAAAATTTCTGGCTATCAGGTAAACGAGTCCAAAACTGAGATCATGGTCTGGAATCATAGGGTAGATAACCCTTTGATTAAAAAGGATATGAAATATCTGGGGATCAAAATAGTTGAGGATATTAGTAATATCCCAGAAACTAACCTACTGAAAATCTATAAGGAAATAGCGCAATTATTGAAGAGCTGGGTATATCTTCCTCTTACGATCTTCGGACGAGTTAACCTGGTCAAGATGATGATCCTGCCAAAAATTATATATCTATTCAACACCATTCCCCTCCATTTTGAGAAATCTATGATAGACAAAATTCAACAGGCTATAAATTCTTTCATCTGGGCATACAAAGGGGTTCGGATATCCTGGAAAAAGCTGTGGAGACGGAAAGAGAAAGGGGGACTATCACTACTAGATATCCAGCTATATGCTTGGGCTTTTCAAATTTCTAACTCCAGAATGCTCTTTAGAACCCCTGACGATACGGATATAGGATCTATGTTTTCTGCAATGATAAAGGAGTGTAGAGGGGGATATGGCGGTTTTCTCTTTAAGTTCGGGGACCCAAATTTTTTCAAGAAGACTAAACTGAAAGTGATACAAGCATTTACTAGAATGTGGTACTCGATACGAAGGCGGCTTAGAGTAGATTACTATTCCTTCTCGGCCCCAATCTGGGATTCCCCAGGAACTCCTGAATGCCTTAAGGATAAACTGGGTTTGTCAATGAGGGAGACAGGTGTACGAGTCTGGGGCGAGATTACACAGGAAGGACAGTTAATCTCATGGAGAGATATGAAGGATCTTATGAAGGATAAAAGTTCCCTTTTCAAGTATATACAACTCAAGAGCTGGGCGCAGGCACGGAAAACACCGTTGGGTGTAGCCAATGATCTGGAGAAACAGCTGGCCAGTAAACTCCCCGGCGTGAAAGAAGTTTCCCTATGGTACTGGGGTTTGCAGGATAATATCGACGGAGAATTCACCTTGGTAGAAGATCTATGGGGCCGATGCTTGCTGAGCTGCAATTTACAACATATCTGGCAAGTATCGATGCGTACACTTTATTCTATTGTCAAGCCTGCTTTTTGGAAAAGAAACCATTTTTTCTCACTTCATAGGGCGTACTTAACTCCGGAGAAGCTGTCCAAAATGGGGAATGGAAAGCCGGCGGCCTGTGTTAAGTGCGGTCTAGAAAAAGCGACAGATGTACACATGTTTTTCCAATGTAGGCACATTCAAAACTTCTGGCATGAAGTAGAATCAACACTTACAGGTATTTTGGGAATACACATAAAGGTAAGCCTCGAACAAATTATCTTTGGGATTAAGGAGGATGTGATAGGAGCACCTAGGAATTTGTTGTTTTATGCATTATTGCTTGCTAGAAGGGAGATCTGTCGTAACTGGATAAGTGAAACACCGCCGCAGCACGCAAAATGGCTAGAATCCATGTTTTATATGTCAAGAATGGATTTGCTGGGTAATGGGTCCAGAAAGAGGAAAAAATTCTGGGAGATTTTACAAAATTGGGTAGGGGATAGTCGAAGCTACGGAGAGGCTTAACGGATAAGTAATAAAAGTAACTAGAAGAATCCCCCTGTCCAATGATTACACCAATCGAACTCTCAGACCCAGCTGCTATGGACCCCCACAGTACATTGTATGCAGCCGCCAGGAAATCGGACGCTGTCTGAGAGAGATATATCAACAGGTGGATGGTGTTTTCTTAGACCTGCGCCTTTCCTCTCCTCCCCAAAACCTCGGTGGGGGGGTCCGTGGTCTTCCCCGTTGTAGAGGTGTGGAAAGGGTAAGAGTCATCAATGCCTGAAGTGAATGAGGACAAAAAAAACAAAACACTACCACCTGTTCACCAATACCAATGCAGTATTGAAAATACATTTTGGGCCTATCATGGCAGATGTGGTTTCTTCAAAGAGGCATTCTGTATAAACACATTGTTCAAAACAGATCACAAAACGAGCTACCTCATATTAACATTTGGGATTTATATTTTGGTTTACGGGCAGTTATTATCTACACCAGTCTCCAAAGGCCAAAACTCCCCAGTGATGGTACTTTCAGTTCTTTGCAGTGTCTCACAATCAAATTATTAGCCCATTGTAGTATCACACCTAGTGCCATATCTTCATAACACATCACCTCCCTGTCCATACACGACACTGTCTGCCTTCTTAGATTTTGTCAATGATGGGAAGCCCAAACACAATGCTCAGGTTAACGGACCTTAACAAACATGGTTAACTAATCCTCTTGGCAAGGGCACTAGCATTTGCAGGACGCTACACAATGGTACAATTAAAACATAAGCAATAGATGCTATAATGGCAGTAGGGATAACAGATACAAGAGATATGCTGGAGCACTGATATTAAGAATAGTGCTAAAGTTAACAGTGCATAGGATTTTAGCCTGCTGTACAGGTCTTAATAGGGCTCAGCACAATAACATTCTGCTCATTATTAACATTCACTATTAGTAAAAATATAGAGGAAGTCTCCCACCCCCCGTTCTTTGTGTTACAATCTTGGATCTCACGGATAAGTGCATCTTTGTGTTGAAAATGCACCAAAATCAAAGTGAGAAAATCAAAGAAAAATATCAATGCAGCTATTTCTGAGTTTCACATTGCGTCTCACAGGATACAGAACCTTTTCCTTTGTGAGCTGCATCCTGAGCAGTTGTTCAATTGCATGCAGGCTAGGAACAATGACAAAGCATGGTCATTGGAGTACTTTATTATAATCGAACGAGGGTCAACCAAAAGACTCCAAAGAACCAGAATCATGTTGGCCAGCTCATTTTCAGATTCCAGCTTCAGAATAACACCTGTGCTGAAAGGTCCATGGTTTTCAATTAAAGAAGAAATATGGTTCAAGACATCACAAGTGGAACAACTTATGTTCAATGTACACACCCCTGCACACCTGTCCAAATGTTTCATGCCATAGGATCTAGCCAAGAACTGGTGATTGACCTCCCTGAATTAACAGGTCATCCACCCACTTAGATAAAGAAGACAGTTGGGCCACTCCTTGCACCACTAAGGCTTTACCCTCCCTCCAGAATGCCTTCCAGCACATACCAGTTCTCGAAGGCACTTTGATGAAAATCAATAGAGGTCTAAAGACACATTTCTTCTGCTCTCTAGCTGATGGCTTTCTATTCTCTGGGCCCCCTTTTTCATGCCAGACCATCTGACTCCTTGCTTGTTCATTAAGCTGTTGATATGCCCAAGTTCAGACAGTCCACACAGTCTTCCGATGAATATGGTTCCTTGTGTGCCTCCCACTACCAAGGCTTTACAGTCTTCTATAACTACAATGAGCAGGAATACGATATAGAATAATAGCGATTTTTTCACTTCAATTTCACTTGAATAAGCTCGTGGCCCATCCCACAAACCCATCTAAGTGTTTAGAAGCAACTTTATAGCAGCTACCAAACAAAACCACTAAATGAATGACTACAGCTCTCCTGAAGCCAATAGTTGTTAATCTTACTCTAAACTTGGTATGCTTCCGTGGAAAAAGATGGCCTTGTGCTGGAGAACCTGGCCCGTGGAGGTTCCTGAACTGACAACAATGACTTTGTAGTACTACTTCAACACATTCCTAACCTTCCATCTTACAAATCCATGATTCTGATGCTTATAGCGTTTAATTCTTCCTTATTAGTTTACTATTTTCATTATTCATTTAGGGTCATAATCACTGGTCAAAACAGAGGCCTTAAGATCTGGTATCAGGCTAAATAAAAAACAAATCCAATTGGCACAAAAGGCAAACACAATGCAGGATAAGATAACAATAATGAGACAAACTAAGCTAAGTGTTATATAGCTATAAACCTTAGACACAGTAAAGCAAATGTTGTGATCCATTATGAAACTGCCTGAAAAGATCAAGTAACATGACAATAACAATCATCCTGTCTGTATAATATAGAAATGTACTGATGTAATATCCATTAAATTCCTACTGTGTAACCACTCCCAACTAACCTATAACATTGATAAAGCTTTCTCTTCTTTCCGATCTCTGTTGGTCCATAGAGTAAGTATTTACGTCTTCTTTTATGTTGAAAGAAGCTGGCGGTGTAATAAGAGAATATCCTGGAGTACAAAAACACAAAAACTTAAAGTGCATGCGCATATACTTAAACAAACAAGTTGCATATTACCTCATTAATAGTTGTTAATTTTTGAGGCCAGTAACAATTACCATGATACAACAACTGTTTATGAAACTCAACTATAGTAAAGTCTGATTAAGGCGTTAAGTAAGCTCCAGTACTGAAGAGAGAGGCTTGTGAACCACTCCACAGGCAGTTTAATGTGATGAGTAAAGGTATTAGGTGATCCAGCTGGAAGCACTACAGATTTCTAATAGTATAAAGACCTGCATTTCAGCTGAAAAATTGCTCTTCCCCTACTTGCGTGCTCCTGCAGAAATGAAGTTAAATGTCCAACAGTTATGACATATATCACAATTTCTTGGCACAATGTCATGAGGAGATACACAAGTCATAAAGAATTAGCCACATTTACAAAACTGGCAATGAAGGTAAAAGAAGTACATGAATAACATTACCAATATAGGTACTGCAGAAATAACAAGCATTTGCAGTGCAATAGGTCTCGCCTTTGCGAGAGTTGGAGCTATTGGTGTTGTAAATGGTAATGTCTTTTACCTATGTGTTTTTGTTTGGAGTGTTGTGGATGTATATGGTGTTGAGTGGAATTAAATGGGTTGGATTGAAATTGTTAGTTGTGGAATTGTGTGGGGTGGTATTGTGTGGTGTGTAGTGTATTTGTGTAGTGGAATTATGTGGCATGGTGAATAGATAAAGGTGGGAGCTGTTGCCAAAGAAAGAACCGTTCATAGTCAGATGGGAAGAAATCTGGAAAATGAAGTCTTTAAAGAACTTCGGAAGATGTAGGGTACAACTTAGAAGTTAGGGGTACAGAGCCTGTAGGCGGCAGTCCGAAGTTACCACATGTTTAATGAGATACGTGGGTGGTGAATAATGTGGTAGTCGGGACACTGAAAGTTCTGGCATGGACATGAGAGGAAGCAGATCGTTCACATAGCCTAATGAATTCCAACGGGAGCTGAAGCAGCGCAAAGTAAGAGTGATCCGTGGAATTCAAGGAGGAAAACTTAGTGCATAGCAATAATGGCCAAAGGTGCACTGGAATGGAAAATGGAAGCAGGCCCCTTGTACTTGAAGAATGTGAATGGGGCTAGGAGAAAGAATCCTAATTTTACAGGCTTGGGACCGTTATCTTGTCAATTTTTGGAAAAACGCATCGAACCAGATGCATGCTGTTCCCAACAGCTCTCTGCACTCCTTGAGGTAAAAAGTAAACTGTATACTTAAGACAATTGAGTAAGTTTCGCAATGCACCAAAATGGTGATGCTCGGAGATCCAAAGATTTGAATTTTCACCTCACAATTAACGCCCTTTCCTTCAAAAAGAGGCACACTTCCAGCCAGCTGCAGTAACGCTCCAGTATGCCTCTCTGAAGGCAATAAGGGTGGAGGGAAGTTACGAAAGGTGCTCATCTTCCAAGTGTGACCCGCTGCTGTAACGGAGGTGGGATGCGCCTTGAAAATTGAAATCAAGGAAGCTGGTGTAGAATGTAGTTACATAGCGCTGTGCGAGAACTGATGTGGCTTCAAAGAGAGGGACCAGCGAAGTGAAGTGAAAATTAAAGCGCACACCATGAACTAAATTTAGTCTGGGAAACATAATTTCTAGAAAATGGATGATGCGGCAAAAAAACGTAAGATAGAAAATTATGCATAATTTAGTCATGTAATATAAAAATAAAGACAGCTGGACATAGTTGGAAAATAACGTATTACATTTCTCACAGCGTTTAAACGCACAAGTATTTTGACGTTGACTATTAGTTATCTGTTATACGGGATACGTTGGGATTATCTACTGCTCCGAATTTATTGTAGCCACTGAGAAATATGTTATATGATGAGAAATGTATGCATCAGCACAGCAGATACAAATCAGACGTTTAAAAGACACACAATAGTCCAATTATCAGATACAAGTAAAGAATAGAAAGCAAATACATATATGCAGTGGCCATTGTATGACTATTTAAGAAAATAGCATCAAAAACCATCAACCACTGTTTATTCCAAGTAGCTTGATTCTGTTAAAAAAATAATGTCTGTTGAATTAGACCTCATATAAAACAAGATTCTCAAATACACTCGTTTTCACCAGATTGATGAAGTTGTGACCTATGTCTCCTCTCAATGACCAGCAATGCAATCATTTGAGCACAGAGTATGCGTAGTCGTAATGTACTGTAACTATCAAATACAACATTAAGCTTCCATCTAGAGATCCAGTCTGTTTACACAATGCAGAGGTTTACAGAGATATGATGTTACTGTTTAAAGGTAACTTTGGCGAAAAGAAAGGCTTATCACATATGCATACATGTGTGCCTGTTTATATAGCTATTCCCTAACAAGAGCTACTAGTTACCATGAACATGTGTTGTGCTAAAGTACATACTACTCTGTAGAACAATGATTTGGAGAGGCATTTAATAACACCCAACCCAAACAAGAGGCGGCATATAGAGGTCTAGAGTAATTAGGTAGAAGCAAAACAACCAAATAAACTCAATTCAGGAAGAGGACCCCTCAAGTCCCAACAATTACGTGGATGTGCACCAATTTAGCTCCTCAACAGGTTCTAAGGCTACTTCCTTCATTCATAACAAAAATGTCTTAACTGGGACAGCAAAACTGCATTGTTTACACAGCTACATGTATGTCTCCTATTTTCACTGTTAGGAGCCAGTGTGCGTGTGTTTGAATATTAAATTAAATTATTCTCTCATCAAGAGGCCAAGTGTACGGCAGAGTAGGGGGTTGACTATGTAAGTAAAGCACCTATATGTTGAGCTAGTTAAGGGCAATTACAGGACTTCACAATGACACCTATATGTTACCATCTGATTTAAAGGAGTGCGGCTCTGCCTATATTTGCTGTGATATTCACAACTGAGCAGAAGCCTGTGGAAAGTAGAATCGGATTCTCACAGTACTGTCAAGGCAAGCCTGCTGATGGAATAGGCTTGTGGTATTCGCGATGTTATGGGTCTTACTTAGTGGCTCTGTATAACAAGCATTGGCATAGCCAATAGGCCTCGCCTTTGGAGCCTTATAAGTGTTTAGCCAGAGCTATTGACTTTGCCAATGTCTTCAAGCTGTGCTGTAGAGAAGTGTGGCTGCTGTGCAGCATGCTGAAAAGTTATAATAAAAAAGTGTCAGAAGCATTTTTGTTACTTTATATATGACCAAGAAGGCATTATGTAAAACTGAACGACCATATTAAAAGAAGTATTTACAATAAAAAATGTCCTCAGTTTTCTTTTGTTCTTGCAATGCTGGCAACTTGTTTCTGCCTATTGCAATGGTTGTTTGTTAAAGCTTTTTTTTTGAGGGGGCATAAACAATCGGAAGGTGAAGGTTGGGAACTAGTACCTGTATTATAACACTAGCAGCGGCCAGACGCTAGGGGAGAATCAACAGATGCCAGATTCCGAGAGCAGGATGAGGTGGTGCTGATTGGTGCTGAGGTGGTAGTGGTGGTGGTGGTGACTGTTACGGAGACAATGCTGAGGTGATGCTGAATGATACTCAGGTCTTGCTGAGTGATACTGCTGTGGTAGCGCCGAGTGATGCTGTGGTGGCGCCGAGTGATGCTGTGGTGGCGCCGAGTGATGCTGTGGTGGCGCCGAGTGATGCTGTGGTAGCGCCGAGTGATGCTGTGGTGGCGCCGAGTGATGCTGCGGTGGCGCAGAGTGATGCTGCGGTGGCGCTGAGTGATGCTGCGGTGGCGCTGAGTGATGCTGCGGTGGCGCTGAGTGATGCTGCGGTGGCGCTGAGTGATGCTGCGGTGGCGCTGAGTGATGCTGCGGTGGCGCTGAGCGATGCTGTGGTGGCGCTGAGCGATGCTGTGGTGGCGCTGAGCGATGCTGTGGTGGTGCTGAGCGATGCTGTGGTGGTGCTGAGCGATGCTGTGGTGGTGCTGAGCGATGCTGTGATGGCGTTGAGAGATGTTGTGTTGGTGCTGAGTGATGCTGTGCTGGCTCTGAGTGATGCTGTGCTGGCTCTGATTGATGCTGTGCTGGCTCGGATTGATGCTGTGCTGGCTCTGATTGATGCTGTGGTTGCGCTGAGTGATGCTGTGGTGATGCCGAGTGAGAGATAGAGTGAAGATATAATGCCCAATTAGAGAGGGTGGTGAGAGAGAAAGAGAGAGAAAGGGTGTACATAGAATAAAGAGTGGAGCGGGATAGAGAGAGAGAAAGAAGGGGAGAGAGAGTGAATGAAGGAGTTTGAAAGAGAAACAGATAAAGGGGTGAGAGAGAATGAAAGGCTAAAAAAGATAGAGAGGGAGAGTTAATTAAGTAGAGAGAGAATTAGAGAGGAGAGAGAGAAGGAGAGAGACAATAAGAGTGGGGGTGTGGAGTTTAAATAGAGTGAAGAAGTGACGCGGAAAAAGTAACCTTAAATATAGCTTTGTGCTTTGCGCGAATAAATATTAATAAAAAAAACAGAGTGAGACAAAAATACTGGTAATTAGGCTGTGACTCCCAATATAAAACAAATAGCGATATAAGGTGAAATCAACCCACCGAAGCAATATTTCTAACTAGACAAAAAAAGCTTGCATTTCAATGCTAATTGCTGTTGTTTTTCATGTGACTGTAGTCCAGGGCCGTCAGTTGGTAATGTGAGCTGCTGCTGCGATTGAAACATCAGAGTCCAGAGAGTTAATGAGCCATGACGAGGAAATGAGGAAGAGATAGAAAACCCAGATGGCAGCTGCGCGCGTGCACGCCATCGTGAACGCAAGCTGGTCGCCAGCCGAAAGCCAGTGGGTTTGCACTTCCAAAACCCGCTTACTAAAACTCTGGGCCAGACCAGCGCAAGCGCTGGTGCAGGCCGAGACCTAAAAACGACAGCGTGGCCACGGGTCCAAGTGCTAGGTGAATTTTATTGTTGCATGTTACAAATGTCTCAGCACCACCCCACATATACATCAAGAGTTCATACAGGTAACTCGCACATGGTGGGACTTTTCCCTTCTAAAATAAAGGCATTAAATACACGTTGACGGCTTGTTTCAGAATTTTTACCGCTTCGTAGATCTTTTGTCTGTGGCATGAGTCTGGTAAAACTATGGGATGAGTTGGCTGTCAATGCTTTCACGTCTCTGGAACTGGCACGGCAGGCCGGCAGGTCCCCAGCAGTAGTTAAGCAGAGGAAGAACTGTCCTATTTAGTCGAGAATAGTGAGAGCCGCAGAACTGAATTTCCCATGCCCTGTTGCTTTCCTGTTACACAATGGGGGAGCCAAGCAAAGGTCGAGCCTTGCTCAAGCCAAACGCCTGCAGTGTCATGAACTGGTAAACTATTTCAAACCCGAGCCTAGCATTTAAAGCACTGTCCCATAGTCAACACGATGCCGTTTTTGAAAGACAAGGAATAAATAAAATGTGCACGCGAGTTTTTCTGCTTGAACATTTCACAACGAAATTACACCTTAAAAGAGGGCATCTCAGTGCAATTGAGCCCAGTCTGTAGCCCAGATGCGCTTCGCAGACTTCTCCCATGTTCTGTAATCATTTATCAAGCACACCCATCACCACCAGATTATGGCTGCTTGGTCCTAAACATTAACAGAATACACTTAAGCAACAGCAGATTAGCACAAAGAAGAGATATTAGATTGAATGTAAAAAAGGTCTTTAACATTAATCGAAACTGGGAATAGCCTTACACCTTCAGGGAGACCATGAACAAGCACTCAGCAAAGAAAAACATTTGCGAGTGCTAATGTTTCACTCAGAAACAATCGTCCGCCCCATGTTAAAACATGGAAGAAAACCATTTTCAAAAACTAAATTACGAATTTATCAAATTTAATTCATCACATAACACGCCCCTGGGTAAGCAATTCACATCGCCAGTCTTCTCTGCCATTGGAAATCTAGTATACGAGCCCAACTCTGAAGGCAGGTGATACCGAAGAGTTTCTGGATAGTAAGAAGGTTGCGCCTTTTTCTATTCTTGATTTCAATAGCCAAAGGATTTATTAACTTTCATTTGCATGTGACCGAAAACAACGTTCTGCAGCTCTCACAGCGGGAAACAAGTTTTATATGTTTAAAATCTTTACTTTTTTCCTTTTTTAAAATCAACTTAGTTTAGCCCATTAGGAATAACCGCTGACAAAATCAATAGGTTTCCCCTTTTAGACCTTTGGTTTTGCCAATGTGTTCTGCCAATGCTGTGCAGCATCTGCACATAAAACAAGCATTGGCCGCGCGGCCGCGAAAGTGACGCGGCCGCGCAAGTGAAAGAAAACAAGCACGCGAGTGGTGCGGGCAGAGAAAGCCAGATGGCAGCTCTGGTGGGGGAGGGGCGAGCAAGACAGAGAGGCAGAGTGAGGTGCGCGCGGGAGAGCGAGAGGAAAGCCCGATGGCGCTCGTGCCTGTGCGCGTAATCGCGCGCAGAATGCCACACAAAAAGCTGTGGTCGCATTTCTGAAAGCCCACTGACTAAATGTCTCGCCCAGACCAGCGCAAGCGTTGCCTCAGGGCGAGACCTAAAAAGGTCTGTTTCAGTGGCTGTGCATAGAATTGCCTGATGGTTGAATTCATAATCCTGTCAGATGCTGATTTATGGCTAGATAACGGAGGCTGGAGTTTCAACGACACACAAACGTTGTGCACGAAAAGGTGATTTTTTAAGAGGAGTACATCTGAGTACATCTGAGTACATCTCTTTGGATATGAGATTTCACATGGCTGTGTGTGTTTTCGCATGGGTTGGCATTGATGATCAGCTCTGTGTTTTGGTGACATGATCTGGGACCGAGTGTTATAACTGAGGATACAGCATAACTTGGGTGTCTGGAGCGACCCCAGGGGCCGCATTACGTATTGGCATTGTTTGCGCCCAGCGCACCTTTGAAACGGTGCGCTGGGCGCAAACAATGCCAATGCGCCCCATTATGGTGTATGCGCTGCCCTGGGGGCAGCGCATTCATGTGAAAACACGGAGCAGCTGCTCCGTGTTTTCACAGTGCAGGCGGCACCCGCCTGCTCTTTCAAAGGGGATTAGAGATCCCCTTGCAGGCGGGTGCAGTCAGTGATTGTACCTGCCTGCAAGGATATGTCTGGGGGGTCCATGGGACCCCCTTTTCCTCCTGCAGAGGGATGCTCTCAGGGGGCGCACTAACCTTTTAAATGGCGCACTGTCAGGGCGCCTTCTGAGGGCTTCTCTGACTCTTCGCCCGCCTAATATGGCGCAGGCGCAGAGTCAAAGGAATTCCCTCATTTGCATAGAGCACCCCCCTATGCAAATAAGGGAACACCCCCTGTTGATAGCACTGGCGCTTTAAGTGCGCCAGCGCTATCAGTATTAAAGAAGGGGACGCACAAGCATCTGCGCCCCCTTCTTTAATACCAAAGAGCCCCGGGGGCGCGCAAAGCGGGTGCAAACGCCCGTTGCGCCCCTGGGGCACCTTATGTAATACAGCCCCATGATGTCCAAATGGGTTTGGGAGGCTGTATGTGAAGAGATAGATATCATTGGCTCAGTCACGTTTACACAGCGGATGGGATGGTTTAGGAAACTAAGTGCATTAGTTTTGAGAATAGGCGGTCAGACTCTTGCTGGGGTGCAAGATCTCTGCGATGCTCAGCCTGGTTCTTGTGTCTGAAGCGGCACAGTACTGTAAGGGACTCTGTGGTTTATTTATTTATGCGTTTTTATATAGCGCAGACTTTACCCGAAGGTGTCAGAGCGCTTCACAATAGGAACAGTAACATTACATGAGGAGAAGGTTACAAGTGAGCATAATCCAAAAGCAAGCGTTACATTACATGAGGAAAAAGTGACAATTGTGCAAATAACAAAAACAAACCAGATACAAAAAGAGGTATACGTTCCAAGAGGAACAAGTGACAGGTGTGCATGATACATGAGATACAAAATACAAATAGAGGTATAATACTGCAATAAGTGGCAGTCACTCCAGAACACACTGGGGAGGCACTTCTATAGGCATGGAGTACAGAATTTCCTATAGTGGAAGAACTTCCTTGAGGGAGTAGAGAGGCGTGAATTAAACAGGGGACTTAAAATGAAGGGAACACGCACATAAAATCCAACACAGCACGCCTGGGTGAGGAATGTACAGGAAAAAGTACAAATTTACAATGAAGAGCGGACTTCCTAGAGGGGCCTGAGAATGAAAGTATTAGTTCTGAAAGTGTCTTTAGAAGAGAAGAGATTTGAGGTCAGCTTTGAAGATCCGGGTAGAGGCGGTGGCACAGAGCAATGGGGGAAGCGAGTTCCAGATTCTCACCGCATTGCCTGAGAAGGATTGCGCCATCGATCTTTCCCTTTTGAAGATGGGGGGCTCAAGCAGAAGCTTTTCCGCATTGCGAGAAGGGCGAGAGCCAACGGACAATTTCAATTTATTTGCCAGGTAACGAGGGGAGGACGTGTGTAAGGCTTTGTGTGTGATGCAGGCAGTTTTGTAAATATATCTTGCCTCGATCGGAAGCCATCGAAGAGAGGACGTGGTCGCTTCGTTTAGACCCTGAAATGAAGCGAGCTGCAGAATGGAGGATGGATTTGAGGGGGGAGAGGTGGGATTTGGGTAGGCCCGTCAGAAGAGAATTGCAATAATCCAGTCTTGAGAGAACCAGAGATTGTACCAAGGTTTTTAAGTCTTTCTCCGGGAAGAACCGACGGATCCCCCATAGCAGGCGCAACTGGTAACGTGCGTTCTTAGCAATAGAGTTGATGTGGGAGATTAGGTTGAGTCTTTTGTCAAGAATGACACCTAGGGATTTAGCGCTGTCGACAATGATGGGTTTGTTGTTGAGTAGCTTCAGCTGATCCATCCAAGATTGAACAGGAGGAGGTGAGAGAGACGTAGAGAGGAGGAGGAATTGAGTTTTGGCGGGATTCAGAATGAGTTGGTGAGCTAACATCCAGTTGTGAATAGAGTTGAGAGTAGAGTTGAGTAGGGAGAGATCGTGTGCGGAAGACACCTTAAGGTAGATTTGAGTGTCGTCCGCATGAAGATGGTAATGGATCCCAGATTTGCGTAGAAGGTTCCCTAAAGGTTCCAGGTGATAAGGACTGCACTATGGAGAACAAACTGTGATAGTTCTGAGTGGGATATTCAGACGAGATGTAAAGTTATGCCCCCTAGGGGACTCTGCTCTGGGATGGCCGCTTGCAGGGCAGGGATTGCCCTGTATCCAAAGTCTGAAAAACGTCCCACACAAATGCAGCAGCGGAGTGGAGCTACCTTTTGACATCATGTTGTCCTCCGCAAACGCTCAAACACACGCCAAAACCCACCCCCCTCACTTGAGCTCTCCCAGGATCTGACAAGTTGGCACCACAACACACCAGTGGAACTAACTAGCGCAGCCATTTGTTTTCAGTCCGGACGTCTTCAGCGGGAGCACCTATAGAGAAGTTCAAGACTGATTAAATACATCAAAACAACTGGCCTGCGCACACCCGGAGACGCAAGGCATATTGTCCTGACAAGCAGCCATGTTAGAATCAGGCAAATAGTATGCAAATCATGATCTTTTTTTTACAATGCCCCGATCTTAATTTCACGCTGTGCTGATAACAAAAAACGGCGCACAATATTTAAAAAGCAAGAAACTTAAAACACGCTCCCTCGCTGTTTTCAATATTGCTCAAGTCCTTTGTATCGGCCGAGGAGCAGAGGCTGTGAAGGGCATTACACCAAGTCAGACTAGCCTCCAGTTCGCGTGCAGAGCCAGCCACGCGGTGTAGAAGGAAACAAAAGTAGGCCAAAGCCATTTGTAAAGAAAAGCAGGCAGCATCCCTACTATAGTGAAAGCGCGCTGATATGCGAAAACAAATACAAGCGGGCCCCTACTAAAGTGAAAGCGCACCGTGCCACGCTGATATGCATAACCTAAAACAAGCGGGTGGCAGCTACATGTAAAGTGAAAGCGGCGCAAGTTGTCTAGATATAGAACGTGGTCGAAGAGAAAAACAAAGTCGTCCTCCCAGGGATACCTCAACCCTGAAAGAGTAAGGAGACAGAACTTGACTGGTGCGCCCTGGTAGGAAAGCAGAAACACAAAGGAGGGAAAAGAGGAATGATTGCCCAATAGCAAGAAAAGATTTCTAAAGGATAGTGCCACAGACAAATAAAAAACAATGGCAAGAAGTGGGAGGAGGTTAACTCCAGAAACCATCAACAACAAGTCGCTAAGCAACAGCGCAAGCGCTGTTACGAGCGACCTAAAAATCAGGAGAAAAATGGAGAAAAAAACATAGTTAGTCGCACCTTTTCCATGAAAACTTTCAAACCGTATTAATGAAGAAGATATCCAACTTTGCTGACATACCTACACAGCATGGTGGGCATAAGGAAAAAAAATCAAAGATGCAACTGCAGAGTCTGTGCAACAAGAGAATTTAGGTTCTCAAATATCCCATGAAAATCAATGAGGGTTTATGCCTTCTCAACTACCATCTGGAGAGGATACTATCTGAAGATATCCTAGTTCAGAATCTTGTCCTTTATAATCTTTGCCAACACTTTGGAAATGAGGGAAATTGGTGGGAAGACAAATAGGGTCGGTAGCCACAGTCCAATGGAGGGATCAGGAATTGGGCATCCACACTTCAAGCCGATAGATCACACTTTTTTGAGCAAAAGTATTGAGAAGGGCATTGTTCCGTACTGCAAATATATCAAACAGGGATAGTCAAATCAGAGTGTGATCAACTGGACCAGCCACACATTAAGACTGAATCTAGGTAGAAAGGCAAACTAGACTTAATTAATCCCATGCAGTAATGTACCCAGCTGACCAGAATAAGTTACTATGGCAACACAAATAGATGATGGATGGAATGCTTAACATTGCAAAAAGAACAATTGATGGACAGAATGCAGAACAATGTCACACATTCACCCCAGTACAGAGATCTGGGCCTAAATCCATCGTTTTTTTGCTCCCTATGCCATTCCAGTTTGGACCCAGCCATATGCAAATCAGTCTTGACCCTGCGCCCAATGGGAACAGTCCTGCCCGAACTGCCAGGCCAGGTCTTTCCTGGACTGGAACCAAGCATCCTGGGAGCGGTTTCAGGGTCTCACCCCTCATCAGCCAGGATAGCTTGACTCCAGTGGCAAGGAGACCACCGGACCCACATTTGGGCATACCCGTCCCACTCGGGGTGACAAATGCATAAAGAACAATTGATGGACAGAATGCAGAACAATGTCATACATTCACCCTAGTACAGTGATCTGAGCCTAAATCCATCGTTTTTTTGCTTCCCATGCCATTCCAGTTTGAACCCAGCTATATGCAAATCAGTCTTGACCCTGCGCCTAAAGGGTACAGTCCAGCCCAAACTGCCAGGTCCTCCCTGGACTGGAAACAAGCATTGTAGGACAAGTTTCGGGGTTTCACCCCTCATCAGCCAGGATAGCTTGACTCCAGTGGCATGGAGAGCACAGGACCTATGTCTGGGCATACCCGTCCCACTCGTGGTGACAAATGCAAAAAGAACAATTGATGGACAGAATGCAGAACATTGTCAAACACTCACCGCCAGTCACAGATCTGGGTTAAATCCATTGTTTATTTGCTCACCATGCCGCCCCAGCTTGGACCCAGACACATGCAAATCAGTCTTGACCCTGCTCCCCATGGGAAAAAGTCCAGCCCAAACTGTCAGGCCAGGTCATCTCTAGACCAGAAAATCAGCATCCAGGGACAGGTTTTGGGGTATCACCCCTTATCAGCCAGGCTAGCTTGAATCCAGTGGCATAGTGAGCAAGTGACCCACAGCTGGGTATACCCTTCCCACTTATGGTTGAGTCCAAACTGGGGTGGCATAGTGAGCAGAAGAACGATGGATTCAACCCAGATCTCTTGACTGGGGGTGTGTGGTTAAAAGGTTTCAGCACTCCATCCATTATCTTGTGTTTGCGATGTGCACCCTAAGTGGCCAAGGGAATGCCCAGAGGTGGGCTCCTTGCTCGCTGTACCACTGGATTCAAGCTAGCGTGGCTGAGGAGGGGTGATACCTTGAAACCGCTCCCAGAATGCTTGTTTCCGGTACAGGGAGGACCTAGCCTGGAAGTTCGGGATGGACTGTCCCATGAGTAGCAGGGTCAAGACTGATTTGCATATGGCTGGGTCAAAACTGGGGGGCATAGTGAGCAAAAGAACAATGGATTCAATCCCGATCTCTTAACTGGGGGTGAGTGGTTGAAAAGTTCCAGCACTCCATCCATCATCTTGTTGTGTTTGACCAGAATAAGTTACTTGCCATTAACTACACTTTGCCAATATTGGTCATTTTCATATATTTCATGATTGAATTACTCTTCGGATGTCAATGTTTACACAGCAGTAGTCATATACATCAAATTAACACTGAAACCCACCACAGACTCCATGCAGTCAAGTCAAGTTTATTTATTTGCATAGTTACTGAAAACCATTGCAATAAGATACAACAAGCAATAAAGCCAAAAATATGCATTTATTTAAAATAATAGCACCGGTTCCCTCAAGAAATTGAAGCAGCTAGACATACTTACAATGGGTCACTGCATGAAATGTATTAAGGGTACAGAACAGATCAATAAAACAAGCTGGGTGAGCCCCTGTTCCTGGTGGATCTTAGAAGTGTTTCTGAGCCCATGACCCCACTGGCAGAAGACCCCAGGAGTAACAATGGCTGCATCGCCAGTAAAGTGGTGTAGGTTCATTAAAGTACAGAGTGAACAGATTTAAGCATAATTCCCCAGTGGAAAATGGAGAAACATGGCGGCTTTAAAGGCTAACCAATTATTGTGCACTAGTTCAATAAAGTGCAGAGGGCGTAAGCTCTAGAGTGCCAGTGCACAGCCAATGCACACTTTCCACCAGATATTTATAGCCGCTAAGCAACTTAAGGTGGGTCTACTCTTAAAAATATATTTAGAATGCAAAGCAGAGCTTACAGGCTGGGTGCCTGCAAGTTTAACCGCCCCTGCATCCAATGGATCATATAAATGTGTTATTGCCCTTAAGCCCCGTTGAAGCAAGAACCCAGGGGTAACAAAAACCGTGTCCTCAGTGGAAATGCTGTGGGTACGTTAGAATGCAAGGAGGGTCGATTCAAACCTATTTCCTGGTGGATACGTTAGAATACAATGAGAGCGAGTATACAGGCCTATATCCCAATGGAAAATGAAAAGCATGACAGCGTCTGGTATCAACCGCTCGTTGCGCAGTGAATTAAAGTGCAGAATGTGTGAAGTGCAGAATGTGTGTGTACTAAAGGGGACTAAAGTGCTAATGCACAGCCTCCTTACATACGTTCAAACAGCAGTATGAAGCAAAACGGACTATTCATGGTTATTGGCCCGCCACCCATTAAGGTTAGCATTTCTGGGGAGCCACAATATAGGGGGAAATTTAAAATTCAGAATGCATAGGTGCAAAAAACCCATTGAATGTTGCCCTAGTCACGTTTAAAAAGAGATGCAGCATGTAACAGACGATCCAGTCTTTTTGGCCCGCCAACCTTGAGATTAGTATATCTTGGAAGGTGTGTTACGGAGATGCATAAAATGTGCTTGAAAGTCGATTCAAGTTTGGCTAATCGTACCTTCTTGGATCAAAAGTCAACAGACTGGATTAAGAATCTATAGTGCAAACTGTGCAGTAGAGTGCTGGCAAGTCCGTCTGGCAGCTTACCTAGAGGTTGGTGGAAATCGTGGAGTTGGGTACCAAGCAGGCCCGTGTTGGCATTCCCTTTTTCCCGTCTGTGAAGATACTTTACCAGCTGGCAATTCAACTGCGGGTCCCTGGGCGCGAAGCAAGCCAGCACGGCTTGTCTCCAGTTGCAGATTCCTCTTTAATTGAAGGGGACTTTAAGCAGCTGTCTGCTTTCCTCCAGTAGCTCTTTGCAGGAGACAATAAACGTACAATGTAGGCTCTCAAGGTGGTACTTCAAAAAATTCTCTTTGGTGGGTCTCAAATACCCTATATTAAAATATTTTTGGGGTACAAGTGTTCTATATTTCTATAGTTGTTTGGAGTCATCCAGAAATGGCCACTGTCTGCAAAGCTATCCTTATCTTCAGTTAGAAAGAGAAGCTTTATTGTTTTGTATGTCAGTTTTTTTAAAGCTGTGTTGCTGTTAGAGGTTTCCCAGAGCTGAGTTAGCCCAGTTACAGAGATTCCTGGAGGTAGGCTCTGGTGGCCGAAGTGTCTCTGTGCTGCAGCTCCTGCCATAGATAGTTCAAGGTGTTGGGGTCTGCCTTTCGGATTTTGTTCCAACAGGTTATGAATGCCCTTCGCCTGGCCAAGGTCTGTTTTTGCAGGCCAAACTCCAGCCTGATCTGGGCAGGTGAGCTGTAATTCGGAAGATTGAAGATGATTCTATATGCTTTTATCATTGTGCTGTCCAGGAATTTGGTGTCCCTTCCTCTCAGAAGTTTGCTGCCATGTTATGGTTGGAAGTAACTTGGCTTGCGTCACCAGAAGGAGGGGGGACAGTATTGGCCCTATCAGTTTCGATTTAAGGTTTTTTAGTGTTGCTGCCAGTGCAAGACCCTTCCTTTTGATTGACTCTTTCTGGAGGGCAAAAAGGCCCTCTTGTCAATAATTACTCCTAGATATGTGCATTCTGCTGCAGTCTCAATCTGTGAGTTGGCCCAATGCCAGACTGGTGTACTATTTTTTGTTATTAATCGTTTTTGTTCTTATTTTGTCGAGATTGATGTTTAGACCGTTCTCAGCAGAATATTCTCGCATTGTGTTGAGAAGGCATTGCAGCCTCACCTGACTGTGGCTAACCAGATCCCCATCATCAGCATGCGGGAAGCTAGAAAGTATCATGGCCCCTAATATGGAGCATGAGTGTTGCAGATATTTAGCCTCAGTGTCAGGTCAGCCAGAAAGAGGTTGAATAAGGTGGGCGCAAGACCACACCCCTGCTTCAGTCCTTTGCTTGTTCGCATTTGTTTAAAAAGGGGTGTTCCATGCCCAGCTTGACCTGAACCCTTACGTCCATGTGAAGCAGTATGAGCATGCCCAGCAGGGCCTGGGGGATGTTCCAAAGGGCCAACTTGCTGCAGAGTTTGCCCCAATCCACATGGTCAAATGCTGCCCTGGGGACTCCATGAATTATAATCAACTCATTGTGAGATCCAAAGTCTAGCGAATGAGGGGGAGGGGGAAAAGAACTCCAACTCCTCTCAGAGACTTTTAAGTGTTCTGATTTTCAGTGGTTATCAAGAGTAAATAATATCAGGCTCTCCTCAAAAGGGGTGTGGTGGGAGGGGGGTTGTGGCATGTACATGATAAATTAAAAGGTTTAAGCACTGTAGTTATTAGTAAGTAACTTTTCTTTCACCAGCACTGGATGTTTCATAGATTTACATGCTTCAATATGATCTCCAAAGCAGTACATAGTGAAGCAAAACATGAAAGGTGGAATGAGGCACAGCTTAGTGAAACAGGCTGAACAGCACCTTCTGTACAAATGTGGCTTCCAATCTTGACTGCCTATCAAAGCAGAAGTGCCTCGTGGGGGTGTGGGCAGAGTGCAAAGTAGCAACGTTGCCACCGTCCTTGAGAGGTTCTCCATGAAACAATACTACGGGAGGCGCCACTCCGCTGGTGGAGTGAGCATCAACTCCAGGTGTCAAATGTCTACTGGCCATGAAATGGCACAAGATAATGCAAGATCTGATCCTGTGCCAAAAGCCTTGCTTCAAAAATGGGAAGCCCTTGATAACAGCTGGCAAGGGAAAAAAAGAACAGGTGTTAATTACGAAGTCCTTTGTTCTGTCCATGTAGAATTTTTAACATGTTACATCTAGCTCCGTGCTTCATAAACGTTTTAGAGCCACAACCTAATTTTTAGGCTTAGAAACTTTTGAGACCCATCTAGCTTTAACAGACATGAGGTAGGGGCATTTTTTTAATGTAATAGTAGACATGATATCAAAATGCTGTGAATACCAAAATAGCATACTGTTTACAGTGGTCTGCAATCCTCTCTAAGGCTAATTGTACATGTCACAATCTTGACCACGCCCTACGATATGTCTTTTCCTACAGTGGCCAATATATTGATCTGACCATAAAAGTGGCAGATGGTGAACTGCATATTAGGAGATGAAACACTTCTCAGAGTGGGGTGCTGGCCTGTGGCATCATTTCATTAAAATAACACTGCTTCTGAGAAATCTTGGTATTGATACCATTGATATTAGCAAACTTGGAATGAAAAAAAAATAAAACAAAATAAATAAATAAATAAAAAAATAAAAAATATATATCCTACTGGCGGTCGCCAGTAGGTAGTTGTAGTTAGGACCTAGTTTCCATAGGAAAAGCGTTTTTGGATTTGCCAATATCTTTGGCGCCGGTTGACGAATCTTCACGAAATTTTAAAAACTAATGGGACGCTCCGGTCAGCTCCAGTCCTGAAAGTTTCGGGGTGATTCGTCAAGCGGGGGCCGAGAAAAAAGGGGGGTCCCAAAACGCGTTTTCCCCATGTTAATTTCCATAGGAAACTTTAGACAAAGCTATAGCCCAAACTGCTGAACGGAATTACACCAAATTTGGCAAAAAAAGTACCCCTTGGTTCAGAAAGAGCCCTTTTTGTTAAATGGTGTAAATCCGTTCAGTAGTTCCTGAAAAATTAGAAAAAGAAAAAGTTTTGATATCTGGGCAGAGCCTAACCACACGAGCTTGCCTCTGATTGGCTGCCAACACTTCAAACCAGGAAGTGTTGGCAGCCATCTTGTGCTCCGACCGAGGGAGAAAGAAAAGGTGAGAGAAAGCTAAAAAAAACAAGAAAAGGGGCAGGGTAAAAACACCCTGACCCCCCAGGCCTGCCCAGGCCCAAAAAAAGCATTTTGTAAAAAAAAAATTCGGGCGGGGTCGCGCCGGTGCGCGAATCGGTCTAAAAAAGCAATTTATTAATGTAGCGGGGGCCCACGGGAGCCCCCGCAGCCCCGGGGACCGCCACCTCCCCAGGGCTATGTAAATGATATGCGGGAGGGCACGCGGCCCTCCCGCAGCCCCGGGGACCACCACCCCCGGGGCTTGTTTTTAATTTGTGGGGGCCTCCAAGGCCCCAAGCCCGAGGACCGCCACCCCGGGGCTTTTCTTAAATGTTCGCGGGGCAAACGGCCCCCTGCGGCCCCGGGGACCGCCACCTCCCCGGGGCTCTTTTTTAAAAATAAAATAAAACCTGTGTGGGGGGGCTCAAGCCCCCCCACACGCCCCGGGAACCGTAACCTCCCCAGGGCACTAAGTATGTAAATGCAGGGGTCCGTTACGGACCCCCGAGCCCCGGGGACCACCACCTCCCCGGGGATTTAAATAGTAGGGAGGGGGGCCGCGTGGCCCCCCTCCTGGAGCCCTCGAAGGCCCTGGGGACCGCCACCCCCCAGGGCCGGCTCCTGCAGTGTCCCGGGGTGCCCACCCCCAGGGACACTGCTGTTTGCTATGGCAGGTCGGGAGCCGTGCGGCTCCTGCCCTGTCATAGCAAACTCTGCTTTGGATTTTGCAAGCGAGAGCAGGTTTTCTGCTCTCGCATCCAAACTCCAAAGCAGAATTGCTTTTCCACAAGGGGAGCTGCATGTCAGCAGCTCCCCGTGTGGAAAAGCAATGCCGGCTCCCGCAGGAGGCGGGGAGCCGTGGGGGGAGCCCCAATGCCCCCACGGTCCCCAACTGAGAGGCCAGGCCCCGGGGGATGGGGTCCCCGGGGCTAGGAGTGGCCCGGGAGGGGGGCCACGTGGCCCCCCTCCCCTTTCAAGAATACATTTAAAAAAAAACCACAGCAGGCCGGCCCCGGGGGATGGGGTCCCCGGGGCCATAATTGGCCTGAGGAGGGGGGGGGCCACGAGGCCCCCCTCCGAACAAAAAAATAATAAATAAACAGGGTGGACAGGCCCCGGGGGATGGGGTCCCCAGAGCCCCAAACAAAGAAAAAGGGGGGCCACACAGCCAGGTACCTCCAGTAAGCGCCACAGAGTTGCGTTGTAGAGAGATGTAAAAGGGGGCGTGGCCTCGGACCACCTCTCTGCAACGCAGCTCTGTGGCGCTTACTGGAGGTACCTGGTGGGCTAGTTGGCCCCCAGGGACCCTCAGGATTCAAAGGGAATTAATCCCCCAACTTAAAACCCGCCAGGGGGTGCGTTTGCACAGTGGTGAAGGGAGGGGGCGGGGCCTGATGTGACATGTGTGTACTTATCCAATCACTCCGCCAAAACCCAAGCACTTATAAATTCACCATGCACTCTCTAATCATCCAGTCACTACCCATGCACTCATGCAATGACCCATGCACCAACTCATGCACTGCTACAATACCGTGAGCACTACCCATGCAGTCCAGCCATCGCCCTGTCACTACCCATGCACTCCTCCAATCACCCAGCAAGCACCATGTACTTATCCAATCACTCCGCCAAAACCCAAGCACTTATAAATTCACCATGCACGGTCCTTGCAGTACTCTAATCATCCAGTCAGTACCCATGTACTCATGCAATGACCCAGGCACTAACACATGCACTGCTACAATCCCCTGAGCACTACTGATGCAGTCCAGCCATCTCCTTGTCACTACCCATGCACTCCTCCAATCACCCAGCCAGTTCCATATCCTTATCCAATCACTCCGCCAAAACCCAAGCACTTAAAAATTCACCATGCACTCTCCTTGCAGTACTGTAATCATCCAGTCACTACCCATGTACTCATGCAATGACCCAGGCACTAACACATGCACTGCTACAATCCCCTGAGCACTACTGATGCAGTCCAGCCATCTCCTTGTCACTACCCATGCACTCCTCCAATCACCCAGCCAGCACCATGTACTTATCCAATCACTCCGCCAAAACCCAAGCACTTATAAATTCACCATGCACTCTCCTTGCAGTACTCTAATCATCCAGTCACTACCCATGTACTCATGCAATGACCCAGGCACTAACACATGCACTGCTACAATCCCCTGAGCACTACTGATGCAGTCCAGCTATCTCCTTGTTACTACCCATGCACTCCTCCAATCACTCAGCCAGTTCCATGTCCTTATCTAATCACTGCACCAAAACACAAGCACTTATAAACCACCATGCACTCTCCTTGCAGTACTCTAATCATCCAGTCAGTACCCATGTACTCATGCAATGACCAAGGCACTAACACATGCACTGCTACAATCCCCTGAGCACTACTGATGCAGTCCAGCCATCTCCTTGTCACTACCCATGCACTCCTCCAATCACCCAGCCAGTTCCATGTCCTTATCTAATCACCGCGCCAAAACACAAGCACTTATAAATTCACCATGCACTCTCCTTGCAGTACTCTAATCATCCAGTCAGTACCCATGTACTCATGCAATGACCCAGGCACTAACACATGCACTGCTACAATCCCCTGAGCACTACTGATGAAGTCCAGCCATCTCCTTGTCACTACCCATGCACTCCTCCAATCACCCAGCCAGTTCCATGTCCTTATCTAATCACTGCCCCAAAACACAAGCACTTATAAATTCACCATGCACTCTCCTTGCAGTACTCTAATCAATTCAATTCATCCAGTCATTACCCATGTACTCATGCAATGACCCAGGCACTAACTCATGGCAAATACAGAGGAGGTCATGCTAATCACAGGGGTACCCCAACGCATAGTGTTCCCTAGTGTATGTAGGTGTTTTCACTTTATTCTAAGTCTTTTAGCATAGCACAGGCTCTAGGCCTGGTTAGTCAGAGTCAGTTACCACCAGTACCCGTCAGCAAAAAGTTGGGGGCAGAGGAGGACTTTCTGCTCCTCTGTTGGTTCTTTCTGCACATCTCTTGCTTCTTCCTGCACTTTTCTTCGTCTTTCTGGACTTCTGTTGCCTCTTTCTGCACTTGTCTTGCTTCTTTCTGCGCTTTTCTTCCTCTTTATTCACATGTCCTACCTTTGTAGGCATAGTTAGAAATTAGCATTTAAAAAACCTTTGAAATTCACTGAAAAAACCATAGGTTTCAGGGACGTTATAGTTAGAAATTAACATTTAAAAAACCTTAGAAATTCTCTGAAAAAAGCACAGGTTTCAGGGACGTTATAGTTAGTTGGACATTTCTCTTGTACAAAACCATAGAAATTCCCCTGTTATAGTTAGTTCAGCTAACTATAACTCGCGCACCCGCAATGCACTGCTGTCACATATTACATCATTCATGACATGGTCAGTGACATCACTGATGACATCTCAAATGACATCACTGATGACATCATCCAGTGACTGTGTTTTTCTTTAAAGTTTAAATATGTATTATATATATGCCAAGGTGTATTGCAGAATGAGTGGGTGTATAAGTGTCTGGATGGAGGATTTAGTAGGTGCCTGACTGACTGTTTAAGTGAGTGATTAAACGTGTCTTACTGAATGCATGGGTTAGTGACTAAACTCTGTGAATGTCTGTATCAGTCTGTCTGTTTTTGTATAAGCTGCTGCATGGGTTGGTCAGTAGCTACATGAGTGTCTATATGGGTTATCGATTGGTTGCCTGAGTATTTGTATGGGTGCCTGAGTGTGTGTGTGGGTGGGTGGGAGGTGTGTGACTGTGCATAGATGTTGGAGTGGTTGATTCACTGTGTGTATAAGTTCAAAAGTGCATGTGGAAACAGCTGTATGGGTGGGTGAGTGTGTGTATGGGTGTGTTGGTGAGTGAATGGATGTCTCAATGGTACATGTCCAAGTAACTACATATGTAAAAGGCAGTGTATATGAGAGTTGAAGTATATAAATGACTATACGTGAGAGTCAGTGATTGTGAGAGTGGCTGTATGGATGAGTGTGTACTTGTATCAGTGATTGAATAAGAGAGTAAGTATGCGTTTGTTTCTGTTTGAATAAGTGATGTGGTGTGTGTGTATAACTGTATAGGTCAGTAAATGGAAGTGTGATTGATTCTTTGCATGACTGACTAGGTTTGTGAGTAACTCTGGATGAGTGGTGGTGTGTGAGTGTCTGTATAGGTGTATGAGTGCTTATGACCAGCCAGCCCACCATCTCCAACTGGACACCGATCACGGCCGAAGACACCGCCTCGACCATGAAAAGCATCCACTCGGGGGCCCCCACCGATCCCTGCCCCCCTCACATCTACCACAGAGCCGTGGCCGCCATCGCACCCGAACTACAACGCACCATCAACACCACCTTCAAAACAGGCACCTTCCCAGACGACTGGAAGCGCGCAGAAGTCAGACCCCTGCTCAAGAAGCCCACAGCTGACCCCACCGACCTCAAGAACTATCGGCCCATCTCGCTCCTCCCCTTCGCAGCCAAGGTTGCAGAGAAAACAGTCAACAGGAAACTGACACAATTCATTGAAGAGAACGCCGTCCTCGACCCGTCCCAATCCGGATTCCGAAGCAACCACAGCACAGAGACCACCCTACTCGCCGCCACAGACGACATCCGCACCCTCCTGGACCAAGGCCACTCCGCAGCCCTCATCCTACTCGACCTATCAGCGGCCTTCGACACCGTCTCCCATCGCACACTAGTCGTCAGACTACACGCACGCAGGCATACAAGGAACAGCCCTGGACTGGATCCGATCATTCCTCACCGGAAGAAGCCAAAGGATCAGACTCCCACCCTTCCTCTCCGACCCCACGAAAATCACCTGCGGAGTCCCACAGGGTTCATCACTGAGCCCCACCCTCTTCAACATTTACATGGCCCCCCTCGCAGCCATCGTCCGACAACACGGCCTCAACATCGTACCCTACGCCGACGACACCCAGCTCATCCTCTCCCTCACCAAAGACCCCACCACTGCCAAACTCAACTTCCAGAAAGGAATGCAAGACGTCGCAGTCTGGATGACCAACAGCTGTCTGAAGCTCAACGTCGAGAAGACAGAAGTCCTCGTCCTCGGTACCACCCCTTCTGCATGGGACAGCACCTGGTGGCCGACCGCCCTCGGAAGCCCACCTACCCCTCAGACCACGCCAAGAACCTTGGCATCGTACTCGACTCATCACTCTCCATGAACCGACAGGTCAACGCCGTCACCTCCAGCTGCTTCAACACCCTCCGCATCCTCCGCAAGACCTTCAAGTGGATCCCCCCTGAGTCAAGGAAGACAGTCACCCACGCACTCATCACCAGCAGACTGGACTATGGAAACGCACTCTATGCCGGCATCAACAAGTCCCTCCTCCGCAAACTCCAGACAGTACAGAACACCGCCGCCAGACTCGTCCTCGGCATCCCCCGACACGAACACATCAGCCAACACCTACGAAGTCTCCACTGGCTCCCCGTGGAGAAAAGAGTCACTTTCAAAATCCTCACTCACGCCTACAAATGCCTACACAACAACGGACCCAAATACCTCAACGACAGAATCAACTTCCACGTACCCAAAAGAAACCTCCGATCTTCCAACCTCGCACTGGCCGAAACCCCGCGCATCCACAGAGCCAGAGCAGGCGGAAGATCCTTCTCTCACATTGCAGCCAAGACCTGGAACGAGCTACCGGCAGACATCAGACGCGCCCCTCCCTGAACACCTTCAGGAAGACCCTCAAGACCTGGCTCTTTGGCTAAACAGATCTGCGGACCCCCCCTCAGCGCCTTGAGACCCTCACGGGTGAGTAGCGTGCTTACAATTCCCTGATTGATGGATTGACTGATAGTGTTGTAGTGATGAGTGATTGTATGGATGAATGAGTGGATGTGTGTGTAGACCTAGGAATCAGTGAGTGCGTATGTAGTAACTGGTATTGGTGTGTCGATGGTTTCGAAAATGGTAGTCTGTATTATACAGTGGGTGTATCAAAGGTTATATTAGAGTGTGAGGAGGTGCATCAGATTTTCATGTGGATGATGTAATCAGTGATGTCATTTGAGATGTCATCAGTGATGTCATCAGTGATGTCACTGACCATGTCATGAATGATGTAATATGTGACGTCATCAGCAGTGCATTGCGGGTGCGCGAGTTATAGTTAGCTGAACTAACTAGAACGGGGGAATTTCTATGGTTTTGTACGAGAGAAATGTCCAACTAACCATAACGTCCCTGAAACCTGTGGTTTTTTCAGTGAATTTCTAAGGTTTTTTAAATGCGAATTTCGAACTATAACGTCCCTGAAACCTATGGTTTTTTCAGTGAATATATATATATAGATATTTATTGCAGTTTATATAGTGCGAACACCGTCCAAGTGATTTGGAGCGCTTTACATGAGTACATGAGCGGATGAGAACGCTGCCGTGAGGGGTAATCCATTGCCCATATGTAATCACTTGAGCCCAAGAGGAGGGGCTCCAACACCTGCTACATAAGTGCTGGGACATTCTGCAGCGCGGGACCCATACGGTACGTGCTGGGACTGTCCCTCTGAGCCAGCTATCGGCCAGAAGAGGCTGGGCTGAGCCCCGTCTTGGTTTTTACTCTTCGCACCCGAGGACAAACACTCGGAATTGCAATTTAGCAAGTACAAACCTGCATTTCTGTGGTGACTTTTATTGCCATTTTTTTGCTTTTAGAAGACTCATGTGTTTCTCCTTTAACTCTTACTTGTCCAGGTCTCTGAAGTGTTTTTGCTAACGACATGGGCAAGTGGAAAGCCACTGAAGCACCCCAAGATCCCATTAAAGTGACAAAATATGCAGCGTGTAATTGTATTGTCAAAGACCTAAAATTTGTTAGAAGAAGTTGAACAACTATAAGTCAGGAGAAATCTTGTAAATCCACAACTGTGATACCTGTAGTGTTGTGTGATCATGTGCAGTAAGACCCTTGTGGTCCTTGATGGACTACTTAAAAAGTTACGTAATAAGTTGGGAGGTATGTGGGTGTGGTCACTAAAGTTTATGACGTAGAACATTCAATTAAAGGTTGCATGCCGAAGAATAAAGACTAGTATTACAGAGTTCTGTGTGTGGCATGGTCATTTGCATGCTCCAGAGCTGGGCTGGATGCGACAACTGGCAATGAGTAGGGAATACATGCCCTGAAGAAACAAGACTGTTTTCCCTGAGAGTTTGCTGAGGTCCAGTAAACTGCTTGTGTGTGCCATGTGCACCCCAAGAAGCAGTCTATAATTGGCGTATGTGGAATCAAAGCGCTGCTCTAGTTCTTACAAGGACCTCGAAGAAGGTGAAGGACCTACAGAGGAGCACAGTCAGAAAGCCCGCCACAAGCCTACTGAAAAGGCTGAAAGAAGAGATGCTGCGCCACAGCGTAACACAGAGCCATCGTCCATACAAAGCAGAAACACTAAAGGCAGCTGACAGCCAGGTACGAAGAAGCACTAAAGGCAGCGAAAGCCAGATGCAAGAAAGCGCTAAAGGCAGAGACGATCAGGCGCACAGAAACACTAAAGCCAGCGACAATCAGGTACAAGAAACGAAAGTCTACCCACCGGCGAAAAACAGACAAAGCAATTTACAACCTTAAAATCCGGCGAGGCACCTCAAGCACAAGCACGGGGTTATGCTTATGAAGCCATTGATCCCTGCAGAAACAACCAAAGAGTTTTCAAGAAATTGAAGTTCCTCACTGGCTGAAGAAAGGAAAGCCAAATATGGTGCAGCTGCGTTTCTGAAACCTTTATCGCCATTCAACACCGTCAAAAAACGAATTTTGGTGCCAGATGGACTGCATGGATCGAAACGTATGATGACTTCACAGATGCTCTAGAAGAAGTAGATGACAAAAAGATCATCAAATACTTAAAGAACCTTGCAGGTGATGGAGAGACAGAAGTGATAAAGAAAATATCACAAGCTGATGAAGTATTGCACCGTCAAATCAAAGAAACATTAGAAGTCAAGTTCAATCCAATGCCGAATGTCGACTATGAAAGGTACATTTCAAACTAGGATAGACAGCAAGCTGGTCAAACCATGGATGAGTTTGTCGAAAGACCTGATGCGCTCATCAAGCACTGCAAGTTCAGTGAATTCAATGACGAAGAAGCAATGCATCTCAGTCATCGATGGTTGCCTCTCGATTCGGTCAGACAACTCATACCTTAAAAAGTGACGTAATAAGTTGGGAGGTATGTGGGTGTGTCTGGGTGTGGTCAATAAAGTTTATGATGTAGTACGTTCGGTTAAAGGTTGCATGCCGAAGAATAAAGACTAGTATTACAGAGTTCTGTGTGTGGCATGGTCATTTGCATGCTCCAGAGCTGGGGTGGATGCGACAACTGGCAATGAGTAGGGAATACATGCCCTGAAGAAACAAGACTGTTTTCCCTGAGAGTTTGCAGAGGTCCAGTAAACTGCTTGTGTGTGCCATGTGCGCCCCAAGAAGCAGTCTATAATTGGCTATGTGGAATCAAAGCGCTGCTCTAGTTCTTACAAGGACCTCGAAGAAGGTGAAGGACCTACAGAGGAGCACAGTCACAAAGCCCGCCACAAGCCTACTGATGAGGCTGAAAGAAGAGATGGTATGGCTCGAGAGCCGGCATTGTCAATTACATACACATTGTCCCAGCAATTAACAACAGACTACAAAATGTACAAAGTATACGGAGAGCAGGAAAGAATGGCTGCCATTTTGGAATGTATATATTACATCTAAAAAACCATGTGGGAACTGATTTAATGCATCATATTATTCACGGATTCATGACACATTGTAAAAAATTAAACATATTTCATCATATACTCAATTACTTTACATTTAACATGATTTACTAATCATTAGCTCATCAAATGTAAGAGCCCTTAATGAATTGCCTTATTATTTAAATAGTACAACTGGTAAAGAAGCAAAGAGTAGGGAGAATGTGCATACAAGTTACATATAAAAATACTTTATCCAGCATCATCCTGAGAGCTTTGATGGGACCATCCTCCTATCTCTAGCTTCACTCAAAGTCGGTGCAATTGCCCATGTGGGTATTCGCACCGTACGCTGATACTTGTTTTCAATGCCATAATTTAATCTATTCTGACATCAGTACCATACTCGTATACCTCAATCTGCCTACCCTTCTAAATTTTGCAGGTTGATTCACCAAAATATATATAACCTACTGGCGGTTGTCAGTAGGTAGTTATAGTTAGCACCATGTTTCCATAGGAAAAGCATTTTTTGACTTGGCTATAACTTTGGCATCGTTTGACCAATCCAAAAACAACAGTTGATGGACAGAATGCAGAACAATGTCATACATTCACCCCAGTACAGAGATCTGGGCCTAAATCCATCGTTTTTTTGCTCACCATGCCATTCCAGTTTGAACCCAGCCATATGCAAATCAGTCTTGGAGAGCACGGGACCCACGTCTGGGCATACCCGTCCCACACGTGGGTCCCGTGCTCACTACGCCACTGGAGTCAAGCTATCCTGGCTGATGAAGGCTGATAGCCTGAAACTGGTCCTAGGATGCTTGATTCCGGTCCAGGGAAGACATGGCTTGGCAGTTCGGTCTGGACTGTTCCCATGAGGCACAGGGTCAAGACTGATTTGCATATGGCTATGTCTGAACTGGGGTGGCGTGGTGAAGCAAAATAACGATGGATTAAACCCAGATCTGTGACTGGGGGTGAATGTTTGCCAATGTGCAGCATTCCGTCCATCATCTTGTGTGTTTTGCATCGTTTGACCAATCTTCATGATTTTTTTTTTTTAAGTTTCAAGGCAGGTTCTGTGTGTCATGGAAAGTTTGGGGGTGATCTCTGCAGTGGGGACCGAGAAATAGTGGCACAAAATAAGGGTGCATTTGTAATGCTAGTTCCCATAGTAACGCGTTGTCAAACCTACAGCCGGAACTGCTGGTTGGAATTACACCAAATTTGGCAGAAAGGTAGATGTTGTTACGCAGATTGTGCTTTTTGTTATTCACTGCAAATCCGTTCAGTAGTTGTTGAGAAATGAAAGTTGAAAATTATAGTGAATTCTCTAGGCGCGGATATTTCGCAACGATTTCGCGATTAGTCGTGGAAGTGTGTTCCAACGGGAATGCTGTGATTGGCTGGAGTCAACCTGAACAGAAAGTTGGGGCTGCCGTTTTATCGATCAGGAATGGTTCCCGGGGCTGAAAATTTCTGTGAAAGCTAATATAAGGGGTCAGGGTGGAGGTATTCTGACCCCATGTTTGAGAAATGAGGGTGTTAGTGACACAAGTTAAGTGTACAAAGTTGAACGCCATGAGGGAAACAGCTCACCTTGCCACCAGCTCTTCATCTCGGGGGCCGTGAGGTGAACAGCACGCATCCTGCTGCTCGCGCCGTGAGGGAAACGGCAAGACTACTACTCCCAGCAGCCCTCAGGAGTCCCGCAGCTGTGACGCGGGTATCTGCGCCCGCAGGTACCATTAAAGCGACAAGCGCCCCCCGCAGCACGGGTTACACGAACGCCTTGAGGGAAACAACTCACCTTGCCACCAGCTCTTCATCTCGGGGGCCGTGAGGTGAACGGCACGCATCCTGCTGCTCGCGCCGTGAGGGAAACGGCAAGACTACTACTCCCAGCAGCCCTCAGGAGTCCCGCAGCTGTGACGCGGGTATCTGCGCCCGCAGGCGCCATTTAAGCGACAAGCGCCCCCGCAGCACGGGTTACACGAACGCCGTGAGGGAAACAGCTCACCTTGCCACCAGCTCTTCATCTCGGGGGCTGTGAGGTGAACGGCACGCATCCTGCTGCTCGCGCCGTGAGGGAAACGGCAAGACTACTACTCCCAGCAGCCCTCAGGAGTCCCGCAGCTGTGACGCGGGTATCTGCGCCCGCAGGCGCCATTTAAGCGACAAGCGCCCCCGCAGCACGGGTTACACGAATGCCGTGAGGGAAACAGCTCACCTTGCCACCAGCTCTTCATCTCGGGGCCGTGAGGTGAACGGCACGCATCCTGCTGCTCGCGCCGTGAGGGAAACGGCAAGACTACTACTCCCAGCAGCCCTCAGGAGTCCCGCAGCTGTGACGCGGGTATCTGCGCCCGCAGGTACCATTAAAGCGACAAGCGCCCCCCGCAGCACGGGTTACACGAACGCCTTGAGGGAAACAACTCACCTTGCCACCAGCTCTTCATCTCGGGGGCCGTGAGGTGAACGGCACGCATCCTGCTGCTCGCGCCGTGAGGGAAACGGCAAGACTACTACTCCCAGCAGCCCTCAGGAGTCCCGCAGCTGTGACGCGGGTATCTGCGCCCGCAGGCGCCATTTAAGCGACAAGCGCCCCCGCAGCACGGGTTACACGAACGCCGTGAGGGAAACAGCTCACCTTGCCACCAGCTCTTCATCTCGGGGGCTGTGAGGTGAACGGCACGCATCCTGCTGCTCGCGCCGTGAGGGAAACGGCAAGACTACTACTCCCAGCAGCCCTCAGGAGTCCCGCAGCTGTGACGCGGGTATCTGCGCCCGCAGGCGCCATTTAAGCGACAAGCGCCCCCCGCAGCACGGGTTACACGAATGCCGTGAGGGAAACAGCTCACCTTGCCACCAGCTCTTCATCTCGGGGGCCGTGAGGTGAACGGCACGCATCCTGCTGCTCGCGCCGTGAGGGAAACGGCAAGACTACTACTCCCAGCAGCCCTCAGGAGTCCCGCAGCTGTGACGCGGGTATCTGCGCCCGCAGGCGCCATTTAAGCGACAAGCGCCCCCGCAGCACGGGTTACACGAACGCCGTGAGGGAAACAGCTCACCTTGCCACCAGCTCTTCATCTCGGGGGCTGTGAGGTGAACGGCACGCATCCTGCTGCTCGCGCCGTGAGGGAAACGGCAAGACTACTACTCCCAGCAGCCCTCAGGAGTCCCGCAGCTGTGACGCGGGTATCTGCACCCGCAGGCGCCATTTAAGCGACAAGCGCCCCCCGCAGCACGGGTTACACGAACGCCGTGAGGGAAACAGCTCACCTTGCCACCAGCTCTTCATCTCGGGGGCTGTGAGGTGAACGGCACGCATCCTGCTGCTCGCGCCGTGAGGGAAACGGCAAGACTACTACTCCCAGCAGCCCTCAGGAGTCCCGCAGCTGTGACGCGGGTATCTGCGCCCGCAGGCGCCATTTAAGTGACAAGCGCCTCCCGCAGCGCGGGACGCGCGCGGACGAAGCCCGGGCCAAGGGCGGGCCCGTCCATGCCCGTCAGAGGCCGGAGGAGGCTGGGCTGGGCCTCCCCTCTAACTTTCTAGCCCCGGGATCTGCAAACAAGGTACTGTGCTGTGTCCCCCAGATTCTTATCTTATAGTTATTGGAATTGTTTTTTCCTTCTACTGGCACACAGTGAATACAGCTCGCATCTCAAATGACTCTATGCTGAGAACAATACTGGAACATTTATTCCGCACTCATTTTTCTATGTGTTTGTTTGAGTTGCACAGACCCTCTATTTTATCTTTGATTTTTGGAAAGCAAACTATATAAGTTGTTTCCCGCATCGGCTCTGTAATTTTGTGTCTGTAGAATTTGGTACTCTAGTCGCGCTGGTCCCAGATAGTGCTCCCTATTAGAGGTTTCCCTAATAGGTATCCCAGTAGTTGTGGATACCCATAGAGCCTTGTAGTGGAGATCTGTAACATTAAGCTCCTGTGCCCACTCCAAATCTAAACCCTTTTAACCAACGCTAGAGTCTAAACACAGAGATACTGTAGAATGGGGAGACGAACCTGGGTGGAAAAGAAACAGGCCCTGGCTGTGCCCAAACCTAACACCAAACCAACTTCTATTGATAGGATGTTGGAAAAGGCCTTAGGAGCTGTGGCCACCGAAATAGAGCGCACTGAGAGACGACTGTCCTTGACCCCAAATCTAGAAATCGCAATGACTGACCCTAGCACTTTACAAATTATAGGGGTTTCGATAACTGATTCTCCCAGTGACCAAACATCAATAATTGAAGCAGTTAGCCCCGAGCAACCTAGGGCTGCCACATCTAACCAATCGGGTAAAAAAGGTAAACCCAAACCCAAAGTGAAAGCAGCAGTAAGAAGGAAGAAGTCCGCAGGAGCGATTCCTGATAATGGGAAATCTGGGATTGGTGACCTAGAAGACAGCACAGAAACCACAAGCGATCAGCCAGGGTGGGTTACCAAGCTAGTGGTGGATTTACAGATCCAAATGAGGGATATAGTTAAGGACGAACTCAAACCTTTACAGGAGAGGGTTGACAGGTTGACAGTACTTTTTAATGACTGGACAAGCACTAGGGGGGCAGCCCATTGTAATGCCGGTCCTGAATGCAGAACACGAGATCAGACCACTGCAAGTATTACACTGGCCAATCCAGGCCCTAAATCCAGTGAGCAAGCTCTGCTACCAACATCAAATAGGAAGACACATACATCGGAGGCTACCAGAGACAGCATTTTAAGGCCCCCATTGGTTACTTCTAATTTAGCCAATTGTCCACCTTTACTTCATAAATCTAGAGGGCAATGGCAAACAAAAATACAGCACGTAGGGGGTGGTGCCCCCATAAGTACAGAAGTTACCTATGACTCCTTCCCCCCTCCAGTCATAAACTTACCTCCTGCATCAACCCCTTACGTCCTTATTCTTGCAGGCATCCCTGAACTTAGAAGGGACCAATATGAATCCCACCAAGAATTAAAGAATAAATGTATCCATTGGCTTATAAACCACAGGCATTTTAGTTATGAGCATGTGGAAGAGATTTTAACTACACGTAGGGTGGGCTGGATAGGCAGGCGACATAAGGATTTACATGGAGATTGTATAGTAATTAATTTTAGAAACCCGTTGATGGCCCAAAAAATTTTAGCTAGAGAGGATGGGAGAAAATCGGGCGGCACTCAAGTGCTTCCATTGGGTTACTTCTACCCCCCAATAGGCCCCACCATGATATTAGGCATTATGAGCAGGGTTGGAGAAATGACACCAAGAATTGCGAGTTACCTCCCCCGGACCAGCACTGGCAAAGGCAATTTATTTTTAATATTCCCACAGTTAATAGGTATAGTAGCTTAGACGGAGTAGATTGACTCAAGGATCAGCCCCCCAACATTAAAGACCAAATACGCCCGGCCCCAATAGCAATCGAGGCTCAGGCTAGTGATATAGGACCTTGCACGCCTCGTGGGGAAGGTAAAGCCTGTGGGAGCATGAGCGGCTCCCCTGGCTGTGCCCACGATGGCTGTGACATGGTACCGAGGGATAATCTAAAATTCTCACTAACCAGAGGGTCCGATCTGATGGACGAAGGTGTGAAGAGAAAGGCCATACCGCAATCATCCCCTTTAGTGGCTAACAAACTGAACTGCCCCAATTGCCCAAAGACAAGGGTTTTATCGTGGAACATTGCGGGTCTGAATAATAAGTTAGGTGACCCAAATTGGGGTCTCTTTATTAGCCAATACGAGATCTGCATGTTCCAGGAGACATGGGCCAGAGGGGATGTTTCCAAATTGGGTTTTGCCACTTTCAGTATTCCTGCAACATCAGGGGGTAAAGAGAGACCATCGGGAGGCCTTAGCACATGGGTGGGAGTTCATTTAGGTTGTACGGCCAAGCAGATTGACACAGTATCTAACGATATTTTGTGTGTTATGCTGCAGTTTCCATCAAAGATTTCGGTAGCTCTTTTAAACGTGTACTCTAGACCAACCGCCCAGGGTAAGGAGTCTAAAACGCTGGAAGAACTAACTACGTTCTTAGCGACCATTGCAGATAAACATATGGTGATCCTAGGAGGGGATTTCAATTGTCAGTTTGAGCCACTAGAGGGAATGCTCCAGGATAGCCTATATGATGAGGATAACTTTTGGGCAATCCCGGAGACCAGGTGTTCACCAGTCAAAAAATGGTGCCCCCTGGTGATCCAGATGAACTGCCTTGCTTTGAAACATTCCCTAAGAGCTTGCAATGGTAGAACTTTGTCTGACACATCGAGTAGTTATACCTTCCATAGAAATGAGCGTGGCTCTCTATTAGATTATATTTTAATTGACTCCAAATCCTGGGACAGGCTAATAGATTTTAAGGTTATTCCACGGCTAGACAGTGACCATTATGCGTTAGTACTTGAGCTAAAAGAGCTCAATCCTGGGAGTGTCCTTGATATGGATAATCCTATTGATGATAGGTTGACACTTTCAAATTGTAGGAGAAGAGTGCGATGGTCTGACATCAGCCAGTCACAAGATAAACTTAGCACTTTATATGAAGCCCTGATCCCGGTGCTTCTGACAGCATCTAACTCAATAACTCACCATGGGGATAGTATAGACTCCGAGATGGTTATAATGAATCATGGCAGGTTAGGAGAAGTCACATTAGACTTCTTCTATCCCAAAAAAACAAATCGGCCAAGTAGGAAACCTCCCCACCCTTGGTCTAATGATCATTGCCGTAATGCCAAAAGATCGTTGGTTCTGTCCATCAAGGCCAACGATCGTCCGTTAATTAAAACTGCTAGGTCGGCCTACAAGGTGGCCATTACTGAAGGCAAAGAAAGGGTGGGAAATGGATAAGTGGGATGTTTTGAGAAGCTCCTTGGGAGCTAGGGATATGAGGACCTTCTGGAAAGTTGTCAACACAGGTAGCTCTGGTGCTAAATCACAGATAGAGCCGAATTTGGAAGCAGAGGTCTGGCGGGACCATTTTGAATCTCTCTACTCTAATGGAGATATACTGAACGCTGAGACAATAGAGGGATGCCTTGGGGGGACTGACTATTCCGCCAAGATAGGGGAAACCAATGAACACTTTGACGATAGCTCTAGTATAAGTATAAGTCTAAATGAGATTAAGGGAGCCCTTGCCAAAATAGCTCCAGGTAAAGCACCTGGATTAGATAAAATTCCTGGGGATCTTTTCCGCAGTGAACCATCTGTATGGGCACCATACCTCTGGGTGCTATTTAATGCCATATTTCAAGGCATGAAGATTCCCCCCAGTTGGGCCGGAGCCGAAATAATCCCCATTTACAAAAAAGGTTCACCGCTATTACCAACCAATTATAGGCCGATCAGCCTCATAGACATTACGCAAAAAAAATTTGCGCGTGTATTGCTGCTTCGGTTACAAACTTGGATGGAGGAACGGAAGATACTTACCCCCCTACAGGCAGGGTTTAGAGAAACTGTCCACTTTGGACCAAATACTCAGGCTACAACTATTACACTGGAAGATCATGTGTGTAGAGGGTGGCAACCTCTATTTAATATTTGTAGACCTGAGGTCAGCTTTTGACTTGGTCCCAAGGGAAAAATTGTGGGCTGTCCTCCACGAGATGGGGGTTTCAGCATATCTATCCCAACTCATAAAGCGGCTGCATGAGGAAAACTTCGCCCAAATCAGGTTTGGTAAGGATGGAAAGCTAACTGCACCCATCCCGATCAAACGCGGTGTTCGAAAGGGCTGTGTGCTTGCCCCTACTCTCTTTAGTCTATACATAAACGGTCTAATAGATTATTTACTTGTAGAGAAAGACCTCGATGCACCAAAGCTGGCCTCGCGTATAATCCCAGCAATGATGTTTGCCGATGACACTCTATTAGTATCTAAATCACCCATGGGGATTCAGAGGGTACTCAATAGATTTGAAGCATTCTGTAGTGAAAGAGGATTAGAAATTAATCTACAGAAAACCAAATTTATGGCGTTTAACAGCCCTAAAAGCACACGAGCAAACCCTTCACTAAATGGTAAACCCCTCGAGAGAGTCTCCTCTTTCGATTATCTCGGCATCACAATCACAGAGACTATGGATTGGGGGGCGCAAATCAAAAAATCATCACTAAAATTGTCGCAATCGTCAGGTGGTATCATGAAGGTTTTCTGTAAGTCTAGCCAGAAAGCAGTGAGTCCTGCCATTGAAATTTATAAGGTCCAAGCCAGGGGAGGGGCTCTATATGGTGCAGACCCATGGGGTCACTCTAGTTTTGAAAACATAACGCAGACAGAGAACAACTTTCTCAGACAGTTGTTAAATCTCCCACGGAGCACCCCGCTAACTCCGCTCCGATTAGACCTGGGTGTTAGGGCAATCACCAATGAATCTAACCTTAGACCTTTATTATATTGGCGCAGCCTGTGGGTTACTCCAGAACTTCTATCATACAGGGAGGAATTAAAAGAAGTGATGAACCTGCGGGGGCAGCCAAACTGCCGTGGCTTGCGTATATCAAGCACATGCTAGCCAGCATGGGGTTGGGGGAACTCTGGGCTGACCCTGAGCTTGCTTGCATCTCACTCCCCAGGAAATCGTTAAAGGCCCATTATGGGGAGTATAAAATGGCTCAGCTTTTAGTAGCCCCCGAGTAGGCAAGTTAACCTCAGCCTTTTTAGAAATCAAAGATAGGTATAGCTTTGAGCCGGCCCTGGATGACATCAAGCCGGCAGCTGCTAGAAAGCTCTTTCTTCAGTTTAGGCATGGGGTTTTGCCTCTCTGCTGTTTTACACACAAGTGGGGGGGTCCGCAAATCCTGAAGTGCCCGGCATGTGACTGCCCTGCAGAGTCAGTACTTCATGTGTTTTTTAGCTGTCCTGGCTACCATAAGGCAAGAAAACGATGGCTGGTGCAGATTTGTAGAAATCTTGGAACTAGGCGCTGTTCTGATGCTTTCAGGATACTGAAACACGACTGTAGTATCCCGATTGTTTACTCAGTTGCAGATTTTCTATTTTCTATGTGGTGTACCCGCAGGATATTTTTAAAAGCATCCTTAAATAGTTAAGATAATGATTCTGGAGGAAACAGAAATAATCTTTTCATCAAATTCCCGGAAAAAATATCTATCTATGGTCACCCTTGCCAGTTTTAAAACTAGGTCTTGTTTTTACATGATTAGTTTTATCTGAGCTATGTATGTAGGTTTTCCAATTATGTCACAGGAAAATTGTTTTGCTACTTCATATGTTTTCTTAAAGTATGTATATTTTTCTATATGTTCTTAATGTTTTTTAAAATGTTAGTATTGTTTTCTGTCCTTGAGTAGCTTACTAGTCTACTACCATAATTGTTGCGAAAACCCCATGCAGAAGCAGCCTGCATTGTGGGGCTCCCAGTGCTAGGTCGTGCCAACTGCTGCATAAAACTAGTGGTAATAATAGCGGTCATCTTTTTATGAAAACTGTTTTTACTTAAATTATTTATTTATTCGCACTATGCACTTTCCAAAAGTGAATCCTTGTCCTCTGCTTTGATCAACCCTCTGTTATATCCACTGCCCTCGCTTTCCTTTGGTGAAGTAACTAGAATAGAGGGCATTTTTAAATTGAGTGTGGAAATTATTTACTTCATATGTGTGCCAGCAATGTTCATTACTGTTTTTATTATTTGTTTTTCACTACATGCAATTGATTTTCTTTGTAGTTTCAAATGTATTTGTATGCACTGTGTCTGTACTTTTAAGGTCATACTGACCGAAATAAAGTTTATTGAATTGAATTGCTAATATAAGGGGTCAGGGTGGAGGTATTCTGACCCCATGTTTGAGAAATGAGGGTGTTGGTGACACAAGTTAAGTGTACAAAGTTGCTTTTTTTTTATTGCGTGCGATATTCGTGGGACGAAGCAGCGACTGCCAGCGAGGCCCCCGTGTACCCATGCGGGAATGTCGCGACTATTGCAGCGACACTGCGAATATTGGTGGAGATATAAAACAAAAAGTATCTACATCTATACCCTCGCTGGTCAGTCACAGACTCATGTACTTACTCACATATCCACTCAGGCACTCATACACCCACTCATACACCCACTCACATACCCACTCAGACACAAAGGCACCCACTCACAGACTCAGAGTCCCATGTGTGTAATCACATAAGCATTTAGAGGCTCATGCACCCACTCACAGACTCGTGTGCCTATTCACATACATAAGTGTTACAGCAAACAAATGATGGACGGAATGCTGACAATGCAAACATTCTCCCCCAGTCAAAAGATCTGGGTTAAATCCATCGTTCTTTTGCCCGTCCATCATTTGTTTGCTGTAACACTTTTCGCCCTAAGTGGGATGGGTATGCCCAGACGTGGGTCCCTTGCTCACTGTGCCACTGGATTCAAGCTAGCCTGGCTGAAGAAGGGTGACATACCCTGAAACCGGTCCCAGGATGCTTGTTTCTGGTCCAGGGAGGACCTGGCCTGGCAGTTCGGTCTGGACTGTTCCCATGGGGCACAGGGTCAAGACTGATTTGCATATGGCTGGGTCCAAACTGGGGTGGCGTAGTGGGCAAAAGAACGATGGATTTAACCCAGATCTTTTGACTGGGGGAGAATGTTTGCATTGTCAGCATTCCGTCCATCATTTGTTTGCTGTAACACTTTTCGCCCTAAGTGGGATGGGTATGCCCAGACGTGGGTCCCTTGCTCACTGTGCCACTGGATTCAAGCTAGCCTGGCTGAAGAAGGGTGACATACCCTGAAACCGGTCCCAGGATGCTTGTTTCTGGTCCAGGGAGGACCTGGCCTGGCAGTTCGGTCTGGACTGTTCCCATGGGGCACAGGGACAAGACTGATTTGCATATGGCTGGGTCCAAACTGGGGTGGCGTAGTGGGCAAAAGAACGATGGATTTAACCCAGATCTTTTGACTGGGGGAGAATGTTTGCATTGTCATCATTCCATCCATCATTTGTTTGCTGTAACACTTTTCGCCCTAAAGTGGGATGGGTATGCCCAGACGTGGGTCCCTTGCTCACTGTGCCACTGGATTCAAGCTAGCCTGGCTGAAGAAGGGTGACATACCCTGAAACCGGTCCCAGGATGCTTGTTTCTGGTCCAGGGAGGACCTGGCCTGGCAGTTCGGTCTGGACTGTTCCCATGGGGCACAGGGTCAAGACTGATTTGCATATGGCTGGGTCCAAACTGGTGTGGCGTAGTGGGCAAAAGAACAATGGATTTAACCCAGATCTTTTGACTGGGGGAGAATGTTTGCATTGTCAGCATTCCGTCCATCATTTGTTTGCTGTAACACTTTTCGCCCTAAGTGGGATGGGTATGCCCAGACGTGGGTCCCTTGCTCACTGTGCCACTGGATTCAAGCTAGCCTGGCTGAAGAAGGGTGACATACCCTGAAACCGGTCCCAGGATGCTTGTTTCTGGTCCAGGGAGGACCTGGCCTGGCAGTTCGGTCTGGACTGTTCCCATGGGGCACAGGGTCAAGACTGATTTGCATATGGCTGGGTCCAAACTGGGAGTGGCGTAGTGGGCAAAAGAACAATGGATTTAACCCAGATCTTTTGACTGGGGGAGAATGTTTGCATTGTCAGCATTCCGTCCATCATTTGTTTGCTGTAACACTTTTCGCCCTAAGTGGGATGGGTATGCCCAGACGTGGGTCCCTTGCTCACTGTGCCACTGGATTCAAGCTAGCCTGGCTGAAGAAGGGTGACATACCCTGAAACCGGTCCCAGGATGCTTGTTTCTGGTCCAGGGAGGACCTGGCCTGGCAGTTCGGTCTGGACTGTTCCCATGGGGCACAGGGTCAAGACTGATTTGCATATGGCTGGGTCCAAACTGGTGTGGCGTAGTGGGCAAAAGAACAATGGATTTAACCCAGATCTTTTGACTGGGGGAGAATGTTTGCATTGTCAGCATTCCGTCCATCATTTGTTTGCTGTAACACTTTTCGCCCTAAGTGGGATGGGTATGCCCAGACGTGGGTCCCTTGCTCACTGTGCCACTGGATTCAAGCTAGCCTGGCTGAAGAAGGGTGACATACCCTGAAACCGGTCCCAGGATGCTTGTTTCTGGTCCAGGGAGGACCTGGCCTGGCAGTTCGGTCTGGACTGTTCCCATGGGGCACAGGGTCAAGACTGATTTGCATATGGCTGGGTCCAAACTGGGGTGGCGTAGTGGGCAAAAGAACGATGGATTTAACCCAGATCTTTTGACTGGGGGAGAATGTTTGCATTGTCAGCATTCCGTCCATCATTTGTTTGCTGTAACACTATTCACATACATAGTCAGAGACTTATGCACAGACTCATAGACCCACTGAGACACTTGTGCTTCCACTCACACACCCACTGATAGACAGACCCACTCAGCCATTGATTCACCCACTCATAGATCCAGTCACACACTCATGTACCCATTCACATATCCACTCAGACAATCATGCACCCATTTACATACCCACTCAGACTCTTACACACCCACTCACATACCCAGTCAGAGACTTATATACCCACTCACAAACTCACTCAAAGACTCATGAGCCCATTTATATACACACTCAGAAACTTATGTACCCACTTATAGACCTACTGAAGGGCTCATGCAGCCAGTCACAGACCCACATGGAGACTTATGCACCAGCTCACATAACCCAGTGAATCATTAATACACACTGTTATAGAGATATTGAGAGACTTATAAATGTTTTTATAGAGTTATTTAGATAGTGATTTATATAGTGTGATGGTTAGAATAAATTATATAGTTGTAATTTTTTTATATGGTGGTGGCTATTCATTTCCTAATTTTGCGCTGCGTCATCGCAAGTCCTGGCGTCACCGCAAAAACAGAAAATAGGTTTTAGAGATGGTTTTTATAGAAACTCAGTAGAAAAATATGAGTTTGGACTGTACAGTAATCAATCCCTAGAGCAAAAAATACTATGTGAGCATATATGTGTTTTTCAGTCTGTAAAAAAGGCGCGATCGTCGTGGTTACCGACGTCATCGTGACTCCTGGCGTCACTGCGAAAACGGAAATTAGGTTTTAGAGATATGTTTTATAGAAACTCACTAGAAAAACATGACTTTAGACAATACAGTAATAAACCCCTAGTGTGTAAAATACTGTAAGATGTATGTATAGATGTCACAGGTGGGATTGTCACAGTTAATGTCGTTGTGACGCCGTGAATAACCGCGAAAATGGAAAATAGGTTTTAGAGATTGTTTTTAAAGAAACTTAGTACAAAAACATGATTTTAAACATGTTTTTTAAATAATTATGTATAAATATATGTAGCGCAATGTATAGAATGTATTTTTATTTTTATTTTTGCATGTGCTGGTGGCCGTTGAATGTCTGCTTATGTTTTGTGAATTCACTGCTTATTCGTGACCATCGCAACATCGTCGCAAAGATTCCAAAAAAAAGGATTTTCATTAAAAAAAATAACAATATTTTGGGTTCTAGGGTGGCTCTGAGCCGTTGTGTTGGTTGTGTGTATATGATAGCTACACATAAGACTGGATGTAGAGTTTCAGGGTACTTAGAAACAGTCTGTTGCCTTCGTCTGTAAAGTGCACTCCATCATTTCTATAAATTCCATGCATGTCAAAATGCAGATTGTTGTTTTAGATACAGCCCATGCTATGGTATCTGAGGAATGTAGAAACAGTTTTATTAACATGTTTCCTGGCTTTGTAAATCTGTGGACAGAATTGATTTGGCCACTTCCATTTTTGTCTTTGGCATATATTAGAGTACACCAAGACAGTGTGAGGGGAAAAGTGACATCAGTTCTGCAAAGGCATCCTTCATTAGGATTTCCCGCCCTACCCCAGTTAGCGTGCCTAGGTCATTTCCACCATAGTGCGCGATCATGAGGTGAGGAGCTTGGCAATGCACAATGGTTTTAACAAAAGCCAGCATGGTCCTTCTAGAATGTGCTGTGAACTTGTGACCTACTGGTTCCACTGGGTTGCTACACACACAAGAGTGTATTGGGGGAAGGGTGTTAAAGAGACAGAATTTTTTTTGAAAAGTTGAGGAGTTATGACACACTTTAAGTAATGATAAAACTTTAATTTCAACTCAGGACTATGCAATATACTGTTGAGCAGTATTTACATTTTAAAAAACTGAAGCTAAATAAAGGTTTGGATTACTCTGCGATGGTCGTGAAAACATCGCGAACACGCATAGAGAGGAATCTCTATTTGAAAGAGAGGGAAATGCTAACCATTAACAAGTGGAGACAGAGTAGTCTGAAATGAAAGACATGATTTCATTTGCTGCTTTTCTCATGATCATAGAGTGGGAAGTTGAAGAGGTTGTCATTCTATAGTTGCTTTGTATGAGAGTGGTGTACCATTCTTGTGCTTAGTTTTTATAAATCCTAACAGTGTTAAAACTATTCAAAAAAATGTAAAACAACAATATAATCTACAAACTCAATTCACCGGTATGTACATATCTTTTCAAATATTTAAAAAATGTACATTAGAAATGAAGATGTATATGGGATTTTGATAAAATAAAATGTATCGCAGTGATATGAAAAAAATATATCAGATGAACTGTATCTGGCAGAGGGTATGCGTTTAATATGTTGGTACCAAATGTTTTGGGAAGTAGGAGGAATATGAATTAGTGCCCCTTTATTCCATTGTGTACTTTATATAAAAACAACAGTATAGTATTGTTGAAAATTACAATGAGAAATGAATTTAAAACTAAGAATGCTTTAAAAGTGTAAGCATTATGTGCAGAATAGATACATCTATGTTATTTGCATTCTGGGAATTGTAGTACTTTTAGTCACATTATTAAACAGGAGTAGGATAGTCATGAATAAAAGATAAGAAAATGTGATGCGCCTGTATATGAATTATAAAGTAGTAATACTTGTTAGGCATGTATTAGGAAGTGTTTGCCAATGTGGTTTTTAACTTATATGACCGGTTTGCATATGTTTAGATGGTGAGATATGGTTTTTCTGTTTGAAAATAGTTATATGTACGATGGGACTATATAATTTACTTAAAGATGTAGAGAACTATATATTTTTGGAAAGATGGCCTGAAGGTGTATATCGATTATGAAATCACATATATGTTTACATGGTGATCTATGCTCTTTAAGGCTGTTGAAAATTTCATGTATATGATGAGGGTGGTGTATTTCTTTAAACATGCTGTGTTTAAAATTAAGGAGGGTTAATAGTGCAGAATGTCTGTTGAGAGTTCTTGTGCCAGCTTCACTTTGTGTGCAACTCTTCTTTGAGAAATGCTGAATATATGTTTTAAAGACACAATAACTATTTGAGAAATGATGTAGGTATGCCATTAAGAAAAGGTTTTGCACTTTGAAAAAGTGAGAATTGTTGTTTTCAGTTTTAGAAAGTTACTGATGCATGTGCACGCTGAGTAACAGAGCAATGTATGCTCCTAGAGAGCCATGTGTCCAATTATATATCAAGTGTGATATCTAGACTTCACTCACACATAGCTCAGTAAAAAAGGATAGATACATTCAAACAGGTAGTTTGATACTGACAAAAGGACTTAAACAATGAGTCACAGATATAGTCACAACTGTTATGTATCTAACAGCAATGGAGGTACTTTCACAGTCAGCCAGGCACTAATCAGGCATTTATCCAATCACCCAACCACTACTCAGGCAGTCATCGAATCACTCATGCACTTTGCAAGCACTTATTCAATCACCCAGGCATTATACATGCACTCTTCCAATCCCACAGGCACTAATTATAGAGTCATTAAACTATGCAGGCACTACCCATGCATTCATCCAATCACCCAGGCAATAACCACTTATTCAATAACCAAGGCTGTACCTCTGCAGTCATTTAAACGCCCAGGCACAATCCCTGCACTCATCTAAACACCCACATACAACCCATGCATTCATCCAAATACAGAGACACAACACATGCACTCATCCAATTACGCAGGCAGTACCATTGATGTGAACCTATCATCCATCCAGTACCTATGCACTCATTCAATTACTGAGGCAATACTCTCGCACTAATACAATCACCCCAGCAGTACACTTGCTTTCATTCAATCACTCAAACTTTAACAATGGACTCATGCAATCACTCAGACACTAGTCATGCACTCGTCTAATCAGCCAGGCACTACTGATGCACTCATCCAATTGTCCAGGCACTACCGATGTACTCATCTAATGACTCAGGCACAACCTGTTTACTTAACCAAAAACACACAAACAGCAGCCATGTACTCATCCAATCATTTAAACACTACTCATGCACTTAACCAATCTGCCAGGTACTATCCATGCACTTAAACAATTACGTATGCACTATTCATGTATATTTAAGTAAGTGCATGAAGGTATATAGCTAGGCTCATCTGTAGATTTAAAACTGCAACATAATGTAAAAACTGTTTTTGTATTATATGTAAGTCAGTAGTAAAGTAGTTGGTACGTTGGCTGGAGTGAAAATAAAAATTTACTTATTTTTTACAGAACAATATCTACATAACTGCAGACAGAATGCCTACAAAAGCTCAGAGGGAAAAGCAACAAAAGCAACTACAGTATCTATGCAGAACTGGGACATAAAAGGGGCAAAATGCAGAAATAGTGGTGAAAGAAAAAAGAGGTACTGGTTAGAGGACAAAATACATTTCTTAAACATATGTGGACACCTGCAAAGATTACAAAATAATGAAAATAAAAAGCAAACTATGTGAAAGAATAAGATTGGACAAAATCTATACTACGGTTCGGTTTAGCAAGCTTTATTCGGTATGTACAACAACCAAAAAAGCAACAAACATACAGACAATTAAATCTTATTACTAAAAAGCATGTATAGCTACACAGAAAACAATCCAATCAATCACAATAAAATCATTTGGGAATCAAAATGCTTTTTCTCACATAAATTGATTTTAAAATGAATAACGCAACATAAAAACATATCTCCGTATCATTTAGTGCAATTAGTAGGTTCATACCAGCATTAGTTGTTCTTACATTGTGTTTCTTGAACAATGGCTTTAAGTAGAAACTTCTAAAATTCCGATAAAAATCACAAAAAAGTAGAAAGTGCATAGTGCTCTGTTTGGAATGCTCATCGCATGGGCATAGGGTTACAGGTCGCATTTTCATTTCGGGAAAGGCAACTAAATGATGGACAATTCCTAGTCTCAACCTTATTAATACAAAGCGATGCGAAAGTTTAGTGACTAAAGACAAATAGCCTTGAAAACCGCCACTGTCTACAATTGTTTTGTAAAACAAAAATGTAGTTTGCTTCCCAACTGTTCTCATACGGATCTCATTTTTGTGGGCCAGGAATATACCCGTTATTTCCTGTTTAGACAAACCTATCGCATGTGCTGGATTTTCATGGATCTTAATCTTAAATAGTTTGTTATATAAATCCGTAACATATTTGATCCAGGGGATAGATAGACTATTGTCCAGTTGTAAACAATCCTGGAGAATTTTTTGCGTGAATTTTGTCTCATCCTTGGTCCAAATAGATCTCCAGAGCATTAGCGGTCGCATATCGATCATGTCTGATAAATATCTAATTCCCACTTCTTGGTGTACTATCTCTGTAGATGCCGAATGTGGCAGACATAACAAGTGTTTTAGGAAGGAATTTTCCTCCAGTTGTAATGCCGAACTTGTAATGTGGGCCCATACCCCATCACCATATAATGCAATGGAAGCACTTCTGGCCTTATAAATATCCATCATGTCCTTGATACAGCGGTCTCCCAGTTTGGATGCAAAACGAAAGATTCCTTGTACGCTCTTTAGCATCCTAGTACGGACATTAATTAATTCTTGTGACCAGTCACCCTTGCTTGAAAAAGTTATTCCCAAATAGCAGAAATTGTTAACTGTTTCCACCCTGGTGCTGTCTATAAAAAAGGTTTTTAATTTCTTAGGTTTTAGGCCACATACCATAGTGAATGTTTTTGCTTTGTTAATTAACAACTTTCTACTAATAATAAAAGCTCTAAACTTATCTATTAGTCGCTGTAAGCCGTCCGGGGTTCTAGATAGGAGCACCGCATCGTCTGCGTAAAGCAGAACCGGTATAGCTTGACCTGCAACTTGAGGTGCATCCGCCTGCACTGATTTAAGGACTGTGTCAACCTCGTTTATAAATAAAGTAAAAAGCAATGGAGCTAAAACACAGCCTTGGCGGATGCCGCGTTTGACTTCGAAATTTGGGGTGCACTCACCACGCTGACCATACCTAACTCGAGATGTTAGTCTCTCATACAGTCTTGCCAGAAAGAAAATAATAGATTCTGGGGCTCCCAGGTTAAGCAAAACTGGCCAAAGAATAGAATGGTCGATGAGATCGAAAGCACTACTAAGGTCTGCAAAACATAAATACAGGCTCCCTTGTTTTGCACACGTATATTTACCTATTAAAAGCTCTAAATTAATACATTGCTCTGTCATACCTAGCTCTCTTCTAAAACCATATTGTACCGGTGATAAAATCGCATTCTCAGTGACCCACTCCTCCAATCTTACCAATAAGACTCTACTCATCACTTTTACCGAGGAGTCTAGGAGTGAAATGGGGCGGTAATTTTTAGCTTCCGATTTATTCCCTTTTTTGTAAATAGGAACAATCACAGATTGACCCCATGTGGGTGGTATGCCCTCAGTCACTGCTAGGTTAAAAACTCTAGTAAGTATGGGGCCCCATAGATCTGGGAATCTTTTGTAAACATCTATAGGGACCCCGTCGGGGCCTGGGGCTTTTCCTCCATTACTACCATTTAATCCTACCCTAACCTCATCAAGAGTAATGTTTAAGGGTATTATTGGCTACTTACAATGTAGTGGGCTATGGGGACTAAAAGCATCACAAACAGGTGGGTTAAAAATACCAGAGAAATGTAACACCCATTCTTCACAGCTGACATGAGACAATAATTCCGGGAAATAATCATTTTTCAGGAAAGGTGAATTAACAGTTTCCCAGAAAAGCTTATTATTAGATGTATCCGCTGCCACGGACAATTTGTCCCATGCTTGCTCTTGGAGCTCTCTTTTCCTCTTTGTGAGGACTAATTTATAGTTAAATCTTAAGTTTTTGATTAGCTCTGAATTTCTAGGTCTAATACTGAGAGCCTGTTTCAATTGCTTGGAAGCTTGAGTACATGTATGATTAAACCATCCCTTGTTTTGTATAGTTTTATCCCTATGGGGGGCTGTCAATATCTCTTCAATAGCGCTATTAATTTTACTAAAATTGGTTAACAACATGGTGGGGTTAACATCTGCATTAAGGCAATATGAAATCTCTATACCATATTTTTTAACAATATTGTATATTACTTTATTCGGGTCTACCCCTTCCCACTTTATTCGGGTTCCATTTGGTCTAACCGGGGCAATGTTACCAATAAGAGTGTGTAGAGATGCAAATTTGTTACCCCACACCAATTTTATTTATTTGAGTTTTATATAGCGCTGGCTAGACCCGGAGGTATCAGAGCGCTTTACATGAGGATCGTTACGTTACAAGTTACAAATTACATCCGTTACAAGAGCATAGGAAAAACATAGGAAAAAGAACAATGTTATAGTAGTTCGTAGGAGGGAGGGGGCGGAAGGAGACAAAGTGGGGAGACGAGGAGAACTATGCCTAATGTCCGGCTGGGTAGGTGACGGCCGAGGGGGAAGACCAGGGCCAATCTCCTCTATAGCTGTCTAGCAGCTCCACCGGGCATCAGCCATGTTGTTCACGTATCCGCAGTCGGGAACAACAGATTTGCATGGTTACGTTAGTTACTGTTGCATAATCAAACATAGGAGGTCAAGACCTCAGTAGAGGGAGGAGGGAAAAAAGGGAGGGGAGAAAAGACAGGGGGCAGGGGAGCAGATCAGTTCAGGTATACCGGCAATGGAGGGAACGTGTCTCAAGGGGGCCCAAAAGTTAGAGCAAGCTGGACCAAAACCCAAGTGGGGCCACATAGAAACTCGGTCCATTGCCAATAGTAAACACCATGTAGGGTCATCTCGGCATCAAATCTGAAATTGTTTGAGAGTGGGTCCCAGGGGGGAGATCCTTAAGATGTAGAGGCCAGGCGACATACTTTAGGGCTAAGGGGGTAGAGGACTGCGTCTTAGGAGTCTTGCGGCAGCTTCAGTTCAGATCATGGGTGATCCCATCACTCATCACATACTCTGAGATCCAAAACACAGGCGCCATCCTAAGTTCAGGATCAGCACCCAAGAGAAACGCGGTTTCAGGAGAGAACGGCCCAGCAGTAGTACAATCCCTAACAAACAGGCACCACCGCTGAAACGCTTACCCAGGACCATAGGATTCCGATGCGCAGACCAACAGGGGAAGGAGAAAGCGAACCCCGTACATTTCAAATAGACGCCATCTTAGGGTCAGGCCTTACAAGCAAAGCTCGCCGGAATGAAGAAGATACTGTATATCATATATATAGTTCATACCCTACAAAAACAGGCACCACAGCTCAGACAGTTGCCCAGGACCATAGGATTCCAGCACGTAGACCAGTAAGGGAAGGAGAAGCGCTCCCCGCACTTCACAAAAGGACGCCATCTTAGGGTCAGGTCATACAAGCAGTGCTCACCGGAGCGAAGCTCATACTGTATAACAGCGGCGGAAAATCGAACCTTAGGGAAGAGAAGTGAGGACGCCATGAACATCCGGCAACGTGCACACGGAATGGAAATTAGGCCCCTATCTGTTTCGACGGCGATGCAGCCTGCACTGTTGTTCGTCAGACATTTAAGTCCATCGCGTTTTTGAGCAGTCGCCATTTTAGGGTCAGGCTGAGTTGAAAACTGGAGCGAGCCTCTGAAACATACAGGGCTCAGAGAAACCAAAATAGCAGAGTGGCTTGTATGTTGCATGCCCCGTTGAGTCCCGCGTTGACCTCCGGTCGAGATCCGCGCTCCAGGAGGGAAACCGGAGCCTCGGTCCGCAGCAAGCTCCACCGAAGAGCACTCCGCCATCCTGTGCTCAGTGAGAGCTCCTCCGATTCAGGCAATTCAAAGATGTTCCACTCGACCACAGATCCGCACAACCGATGCCAAACTGCTCCGGAGAATGCCCCACAGCATGTGGTCACCGAAACCAACTCCATGTCTTGTCCGATCAAACTGTGTGCAGCAAAGGCTGCACTGCTGTCTTCGCGTCGGGCGGAGAGGCGCGACTAGGCAGCAGTCAGCTCCGCCGTCAAGAAAACACACTCCATCAGTCATCGGCACGGCCAGAAGGTGAAACGGAAGGACCGCGGGGCAAGGAAAGCCCATGTAAGCAAGAGAGGTCCGGGGAGGGCGCAGATTCCCGGGGATACAAGCCAAAAGGCAATCCCTAGCCGGGAGCTCCCGGCCGGAGCGCCTCACCCGGTGGCCATCTTGACTTCTGCATCCTGTGTGCATCCAATATTGACATTATAATACAGTTATGGTCGCTAAGTAACAACTGTGCAATCCTAGGTGTAGGACACATTTGTGCAATACTTGTAGAAATTAGCACATGATCAATTACTGAATTTGCATTCCTGCCAGTAAAGGTTGGTATCACATCCCCGTTGGAATCACATGCACATTGCAACAAGTCAAGGTCGTATTTCGCCATCATTGTATTTAATGCTCCTCCGTAGTCGTTATGTGGGAAATGTATTCAGTCGTCCCCTTCATCACTCTTGTACCCACAGGTTTTAGTCATGGATAATGGACATATTTGCATATTAAAATCCCCAACCCATATGATTGCAAAATTAATGTTCATCGCTCCTATCACATTATCAAGCCCCTTTTCCAGTTCAAATACTGCATTACTACGAGTAGAATCAAAAATGTTATTATAAAAGTTGACCAGGAGCACATCCCTCCCATCTTTACAATACAGCCACAAAATCTGTGAGTGTTCTCCTATTTTGATCACTCTTTTGACAACAACTGGGAGTTTATTCGACATAAGGATTAGGAGTCCACCTTTGGCTCTACCTGGAGGGGAAGGCAGTGCCAATAAACCATATGAAGTAAACCCTTCAATATGCACTTGGTCAGTGCACCAGGTTTCTTGTAAACAGACTATATTGTGTCTATTAATGAAGTCTATCCATCCTAGTGAGTCTTTCTTGCTTAATAGGCCAGCTTTATTCCACGTGACTATTGTGTATCCATTTACTGGTAAATTCCCTGTATTATCATCCAGGTGTTCACAAATAATATCGTCATCCCTCCTTGTTTGTGACATCTCTTCATGCGGACTTGTTACATCTAACGGGATAGTAGGCATAGTCACTAATGGCTTATCAGCATTTACAGCTCCAACTCCCGTTAGCCCTTCTCCATTGTGGCCAGACTCCATGTTAGGTGGACAGGCGACATTATGTCAATCGTTTTCTTCCAGTGCACTCAGGGCTTGGTATCTATTAGACACCGATAGTGCATATTGGGGATAAATTGGCAATACAGGGTTCAAACTAGGGGGCCCCCGATCAACTCCCCTATTAGTTATAGGTCTTAAGTGTCTATAGAAAAAATCAAGAGGTAGTAGGGACACATTGTGATCGTATTGTGGTGGAACAACTGCTCTTTCCAGAGTGTTCCTTGCCCAACTAGGGTTTCTAAAATTAATGATAATGCAGTCTCCTTTAAAGCACTTGGCTAAGGGGCCAATCCAACTTACTCTTCTTGTTAGAAGAATCTGACTTGCGCATCCCACTGGGTAACCACAATTCTTATCTAGCCAGCGGACCACTTTGTTTTTCAGGGTATGGTCCGATTCCCTTTGGTCCGGTTGTAACTGGGGCACGTTAATAATTACTGCCACATACGGACAGCATTCTGGGGGTAAGTTTATAGAGACAACAACTCTACTCTCAGTAACCTCCTTACCTCCTGACTTTGTATAATTAATAGTTGGCTGATTCAGCTCATACCTACCCCCTCTAGTAGGGCATGGTTGATTAAACTGGGGTTGCCTCGATTGGAGGTGAGTTACTGGCTCATTATGACTATCTTTACTCCCCGAAGTCACTCTTTCTTGGGATCCGTGACCTAAATTACTGCCAGTTGGCATACTTGTTACCTTAGTGGTGGCAGCTATTCCCTGGGAGGGCTGTTTAATAGGGAGCCCCATTACAACACTCATCCTTTCCCGTACACTATTATCTAGATTACTTAGTATACTATTAATCTTAGCTATTTCTCCATTCAGGTTATCTAGTTTATTATGAAGGGGTTTTAACAATTCTTCTATTTTTAGTGCTACAAGAGCTACAATTTGTGTGGCATGTGCATTCATTGAAGACTCTTGTTCGGGAGGGACATCACAGGCGTGGACTATTATATTCTGCAATGGTCCTTTATTGTTTTTATTACTCCCCGCCTTTACTTGGCTCTTTTTACAGCCTTTTTTTCTTTTTGGAGTGGGAGAACCAATAGGCGAATGTAATCGTAATGTATTAGTCTGTAAATGTGGTTCGTTTCAGGATTAACAATACTTTCTGTTGTCCTTGGGGTGCCTGATTGCTTGTTGTGAGGAGATTCCCCAATTGAGCATTCTCCTGCTGGGCTACACCACTAACTTCACTATCCATCCCTTCTATCACCGTACATGATCCTAAAGATAGGCGGCGTTCCACCCTGTCGATTCCTACGTTAATTGCACTGACTGCGCGCACTAGGTAGGAGTCAATGGTAGTGCATGGGGGATTGACCACTACTTTTTGCATTTTGCGCTTGGCCATTTCTATTACTCCTTTTACCAAATGCCGTCACCTCGTTCAGCTATAAAGTGCAGCGCACGATGATGGAATAAAGTACAGAGTGCAGAAAGCAAAAAAAGGTGCAAATGCAAAGTGCAAGTGCAAAATGCCATGTGCAATGACTTAGAGGCTAGGGGTATAGGGTCAAAGTGCCAGGTGCAAATACAGAGGGCTAGGATACACTAAAAAGTACGAGCTTTGAAAAATCCTGCGAGGTTTAAAATTTTAAAGGAATTGAATAAAAAATAACAGGTTTAAAAACAGCACTATTTATCACTCTGTGTTTTCACAACAGTTTAAGTTGAGGTGTTCAGTACAATATTAAAATAAAGCACTATTTGGCTGAACCGTTAGAAAGACCATTAAATCCTAAAAATACAATGTCTTACTGTTGACTCCCGCCACTTGCAAGTCCTTTCTACTGCCAGGTAATGGGGGAGGTTCAGCAGGATTTAAATGGTCAAACACAGAAAAAGAAAAAGAAAGGAAAGGAGTTACTTATACTGAAAGTCTCACCGCCTTGGTTATTCAGTTCGATTCAGTTCAAGATTTGGGAGTCTTATCCAGCTTAATCTCTGCCGTAATTCCGTTGGTTAGACCAGTGTTCGGTACCTCAGCCCCTAAGCCAAGGGGGGTGGCCCTGCCCGGCCTCAACCGGCCGAGCGCAGGCGGGCCCGCCCTTGGCCCGGGCACGGCCTGGGCACGCCCGCGCGCATCCCGCGCTGCAGGAGTGCCGGCAAGGTTTAAGACGGCGCCGGGAGGGTGACGTCACCTCCCGCGCCGAGTGAACATGGGGCCTGCTGGGGGACCGAGTCCCACCCCAGCTGTGTAGATGGCTCCCCGGTCCTGCTCCTCCTGCTGCTGCTACTGCTTGGCCCCCCCTGGGACAGAAACAAGGCGTCGTTGGGGCTCACGAGCCCAGGTAACAAGTCCTGCGCTGCGGGAGTGCCGGCAAGGTTTAAGACGGCGCTGGGAGGGTGACGTCACCTCCCGCGCCGAGTGAACACAGGGGCCTGCTGGGGGACCGAGTCCCACCCCAGCTGTGTAGATGGCTCCCCGGTACTGCTCCTCCTGCTGCCGCTACTGCTTGGCCCCCCCTGGGGCAGAAACAAGGTGTTGTTGGGGCTCACGAGCCCAGGTAACAAATCCCGCGCTGCGGGAGTGCCGGCAAGGTTTAAGACGGCGCCAGGAGGGTGACGTCACCTCCCGCGCCGAGTGAACACAGGGGCCTGCTGGAGGACCGAGTCCCACCCCAGCTGTGTAGATAGCTCCCCGGTCCTGCTCCTTCTGCTGCCGCTACTGCTTGGCCCCCCCTGGGGCAGAAACAAGGCGTCGTTGGGGCTCACGGTCTATATTACAAGAACAGGAAAGATTGTAACAAAGATGGACACACCTTAACCAGGAGACTGAAGTAGGTTAAGGAAATCAGAGCCAGGATGTTTCGTAGTAGAGTGGTTGTAAATCTACTGAGAAATAGAATAAGTATAGAAGAAGGAGAGAAGCACTGAAACAGAAAGAACGAGTAGAGGGAGTAGTTGATAATGCCTTTGCTTTGAAGAGGAAGCTTTTCATTTTGATTATAAATAGAATGATGACTCTTGACAAAACGGTGTTGTACATGAGGAGACAAAACCTGAAGAAAAGATTAGTGAATAGAAGTAACTTTTGTACAGTTTTTAGTGGAGAATGGATACATACTTCTACTACAGAGCCTTTCTTTAATGAAGAAAGCTTCTCCAGGATAACACATTAGTTCATGCTATTGATAAAAGAGGACGATGTTATGAAATTAAGAATGGCATTGCTATAGCGAAAGAGGTGATAGTAACTAAAATTGTAGAACAAGTTATTGAAGAAGAGGTACAGGAAAGGCATAGTCAGGCCCTGTATACATATGGAATTGTAGTAGTGTTTGTAGTATTCAACAGCAATCCATTGATATACTAAGAAAATTTCTACATATCTTTCAAAGGTGAAATTTAAAACATAAAATAAGTACTTTACAAGGATTGGATCATGGCAAGGTTAGAAAGAATACAAATTTTGAAGTACACTCACTAGCTTGTTGATCTTTTTTCATTTCATTTGCTTTATTTCGGTTCAAAGAACCATAAAGTGCATGATAACATCTCGATAAAATACACATCAAAACAAAGGTACCCAATTCATTAAAATGCATCTCTGTAATAGATTAATATCATAAAAGGTCTGTGTACGGCTAGAGGCAAGATGGCGGCTGCGTGACCACTGCGAGAGTCACTCCCTGACCGCTAGCTCTGAATGTTTGGTGAACCCTTAGCGGAATTCATGCTCGTGTGAAACGTGACTCAGAAAAAGACGAACCGATGCCTGAATGAGTGTTCGGCAATACTTTCAAGCGCTACTGCGACGAGCAGCGGCGGTCTTTACCATTGGCGTACAGCGATTCAGAAACTGGACATACCTGCCGCCGGGGAAGGCACTGTTCGCCGGGAATTTTCAGCTGGGACTAAGATCAGGCGGGATGGCTCCACGGAAACCCGTTGTGAAGGAGGGAGCGACCGGCACCAAGACTCTTCCTGTGCCCAAGAAACCTGCTGCACCAAAGGGATTAGACGCTGTTCGCAGGCTCAGCCAGGAGGGGGCGGAGAACGTTGACAGAAGCCTCAGTGGCGAGCGGCGTCTCGTCGATGCTGCTGTAAGACCGAAGATTCAGATGGTGCCTGGGATGTTCTCCGGAAGGGGGTAAGCGGCAGACAGGTCAAACCCTCGTTTAAGGATAAGATGGCAAATAAATCTCCAGTGTGGGAAGGAGATGTAGACAATGTGAGAAAGGCTTTACCTAACACTCCATTGGTGACTGTAATACTTGAAACCCCCAATGCTCTCAATGCCCCAGACACTTTTAACGCTCAACCGGGTGATGTTTATAATACCGGGTCCAACGAAAGGGGGCAGGAAGGAATGATGCTCAGAGACCAAGGACAGAATGATAACACGGAAGTGGCAATATCTGCAGAGTCCAAAGATTACAGCACTGACTTACCTGAGACAGGAGATAAAATGTTAGGTACACCGGATGGGGAAAATTTCTTTTCTTTAACCGACGAATCGGATCATACCAATGTTAGTGATCCCGATAACACAGAGCTTGATGCTTCTGGGGAGGATAGCAACAGTGCCCCCACAACAACGGATACCCTGAAGAGGGCAGTTAATCGTACAAAGAGAAAGAGCGCTAATGGTCTAGAGAGTGGAAGTTTTCAATCTGATACTAGTGAACATATTCAATGGGATTATTCTGCCACCTTGCTGGATACAGGAGCTGATGAAGGAAACACGAATGGATTTCCGTGTAAAGACCTAAGGGCTTCTGGCAATAAGACAGAGTCCACTCCCTCTATGGGATTAATATATGCCACACTTAAATCAATGCAGGTAGAGGCTCGTCAAGAGCATAAAAGAGCACAGCTTGCGAATAAAAAAATCCAGGGTGCAATACGCAAGACAACGAAAGCCTGTACAGAAATTATAGCTCGAACCACTGCTTTGGAGGAGCGCGTAGGGGGGCTAGAGAGCACTGAGCAAAAAACTACTGCAAATGATGCTAGGATGACTGATATATTATGGAAACTTGAAGAATCTGAAAATAGGCAGCGAAGAAATAATCTACGACTGCTAGGTATAGAAGAAAATGCTGAAGGGAACGATATACGCGGGTTCGTGCTGAAACTTTTTAAAACTGCCTTCCCCGAACTATCACATTGGAAATGGGAAGTTGAACTTCAACAAGTACACAGATTTCCTTTGATGTTAAAAAAAAAAATTCTGGCTCAAATATTAAGCCTCGAGCTATTCAAATTTTTTGGGGAAATTTTCTATTGCGTCAGGCAATATTCGAAAAAGCGAGACCGGATGCTAAAAGAACAGCCGAGGGGCAGACTTTCTTTGTACGGCCGGATTTCTGCCATACAACGGTGAAAAGAAGATGGCGGCTACGGCAAATGATTAGCCCCTTTCAAAAACAGGGTTGTGAAGCATATTTAATTAATCCTGCACGTTTGAAAATTATTTATCAAGGAAAGGTTAGGTTATTCACCTCCAAGATTCAAGCGCAGAGTTATCTGCAGGAACTGATAGATGGCTGAACATGTTTGCGAACCTTGTCAAAGACGCTTGTATACTGCTTATTGGGTTCTAGTATTTTGGGTTTTTCTCTTAGATAGGTTGGGGAGTGATCTGGGAGCACAGTGGAACGCAGGAGGCATCACAAGGGTCTGAGGACCTTTTTTGCCTTAGTGAGGGGTGGGGGGGGAGAGGGGGGTGGGGGGCAGGGGGTGGATCCTAAATTCTACAAGGGGAGTTTTGCACGGTATTGTTTATGATTTTTTAGATGTGCTATGCTTGAATTTAATGATGTTAATATACTCGGATTTGGTTTTTATTTCTGATGGGGAAACTTAGAATTGCTTCTATCAACATTTGTGGATTAAATGATCCTGTCAAAAGGCGTAGGATAAATCAGGACTTTCGAATCTTGAAGGCTGATATTATCTGCCTTCAAGAGACCCATATAGAAGCAGGAAGAAGTAAAATTATGAATTTTGATGGGCATCAACTGATCTCATGGACCATGCAAGATGTTAGAACCAGGGGTGTCGCAATACTTGCTTGGCGGGGTTTTGCCGATTTTCCACGATCTCTCACGGATAAATTTGGTAGATGGGTAATTTTACAATGTTCAATCGACAACTGCCCGTTTACATTATGTTTGGTTTATGGACCGGTATTAGATGAACCTGAGATGTTTAATTGGTTGAATTTAGAACTGGTGGGCTGGCCACTCCCAATCATTCTATGTGGGGACTTTAATATAAACTTGAGCTGCCCGATATCTAACCATCCTGAGATAGGGTATCAGGGGCGGAAACCCAAAGTTTATAAATCTCTGTCCCAATTAAAGGAGTTTCATGGATTAATAGATGTATGGGCACAACTAGAGAGAAATGACCCAGGGTTTACTTATTTCTCCGCCCCACACAGAACCCATGCAAGACTGGACTATTTCTTCACTTCCCAATGTTTGGCTCAGGGTAGTAAAATCACTAAATTTCCGAGAGTAATGTCCGACCACAACCCTCTGGTACTGGAAGTTAATATTAAACGAAAAACTCAAATAACATGTTGGACTTTTAATAGGGCTCTGCTAAATGATAGATCTTACATTCATCATATGGAGAGATGGATCCCTAGGTTTATAGAGGAAAATTTGGGAAGCACAAGTATTCAAAATGTCTGGGATACTCTGAAAGCTGGGATCAGGGGCGAAACGATTAAATATGGTTGGGAGACCCAAAAAGAGGAGAAGAGCAAAATTAATATACTATATGATACACTGGGGAAGGCTGAAACTAATCTGGCTAAGGTTTTATCTGAGGGCGGGGATGCAGAAACTGCACAAACAAGGATCACAATTGCCAAATCCGTTATAACTGAAATCTCACTTACCAAATCAGCAGGAAGATATTTAGCCTGGCGATCCAATCTTTATGAAAGTAATGAAAGGTTGGGTCATATGCTAGCAGTTCGGGCTAGAGAAAAGGAGGTACAAACACGAATTACTGAAATCTTGGATCCGGATATAGGCTTAGTTAATGACCCAGAAACAATACTTTTGGCATTTCAAAAATGTTATCAAAAATTGTATACGGAAGATATTGAAGATAACTGTGGGGTACAAGAAGATATCGAGAGATACCTTAATGAGATTACATTAGGGAAGCTTACTTCTCAAGATCAAAACATTCTAGAAGCTCCAATTAGATTGGAGGAATTACAAATAGCTATAGAATCTCTTCCCGCGGGTAAAGTGGTTGGTACTGATTCTTTACCAGGTGAATTATATAAGAGATTCCGGACGCAACTGATTTCAATACTGTTTGAGATGTTTAGCATAGTGCAAGGTGGTGAAGCACCTCCGGACTCTTGGAAGATAGCCAAGATTGTTGTATTTTTGAAGAAAGGCAAAATCACAACTGATCCTGGATCATATAGGCCCATCACATTGATTAATAGCGACACGAAAATTTACTCCAAAATTTTCGCAAATAGGTTAGCGTCGGTTATTAAAAAGTTGGTATCTCCCCAACAACATGGTTTTGTTCCTGGTCGGGAAACTATAGATCATATCCGACGGACAATTGCCCTTTTCGATTACACCAAGGTTACAGGAGACACTATGGCCTTAATTCTACTGGATGCAGAAAAGGCATTCGATAGGGTCTCCTGGCCTTTTTTATGGGCTGCCATGGCAAAAAACGGTATAGGAAAAGGATTTATTAAAGCTATCCAAAGTATGTATAAAGAACCAACTGTTAGAATAGCGATGATGGGAGCTCTATCAGGGTTAATCAAGATATCACGTGGCACGAGACAAGGTTGCCCGTGTTCCCAATTATTATTCGCCATCTATATCGATCCTTTGATCAGGAAAATTCTGGGAGACCAAAGAATTCAACCTGTATATGCTAAAGAGGGGGATGTAAACATTTTAGCATACGCCGATGATCTGGCTATTATAACACCTGCTCCCAGTCATGCCCTTGAGGAAATAAATATCCTAACTACACAATTTGGTAAAATCTCAGGATACCATCTTAATGAACATAAAACCCAAATCGTAATAAATGATAAAATTATTCCAGAGGATCATCGAATAGCACAAAGTGCTAGATATCTGGGTATAGAGATTAGTTCTAAAGTAGAAGATATTGTTGATATTAATTTCAAACCACTGATGCAGAAAATAAAGGCTGATTCTCAAAGAATAAATAATTTACATCTGACCTTAATTGGGAGAAGTAACGAAATTAAAATGATATTTTTACCCAAAATTCTCTATTATTTCAGAGCAATTGCACTAGAGATAAATAAATGTTGGTTCTTTAAACTAAATCAAATAGTTTCATGGTTTTTATGGGCGGGACAACGCCCTCTTAAATATATGACTCTAACTAGAGATCGGGGGGGTGGTCTGTACCAAACTTTAAAATTTATTATTGGGCATCAGCTTTGAAACAAATGGTCGAGCTGTTGAAAGGGGAAAATTTGGGATTTGGGGAAGTATCTATTTATTGTTTAATCTACGGTGTTGAAGCCAAAGGACTCCTTATGCGCCATATAGACTATGCTTATTTTAAGAGGGTAAAATTTAAGGTTTTGCTGGGTGCGTTCCGGGTTTGGACTGCCGTCCGGAAAAAGTTCTCGATTGGTCGGATACATAGATACTCCCCTCTCGATAATAATAAGTTACTCCCCGAAATATTTCAGGATGCATATTTTAAAAATTGGAATAAGAAAGGAATTCTGTTTATAGATGATCTAATTTCTGACACCGAAATATTCACTTTCGATTCAATTAAGGAAAAGTTTGGGATCGGGAATAATTATTTTTTTAAATACCTGCAGATAAGGGATTTTTTAACCAAAAAGGTAATTTCTTGTAATAGAATTGCTTTATTAGATCTGATTTTGGGGGGTCGATCTACAATGTCCACGCTTTATAAACTTATCAATAAAGGGATGGGGGATGATATGCCTAAACACCTCGACAGGTGGCAAGTGTTGCTACAAGCAGGGCAGGGAGAGTGTGAAGACTCCCTTCTGTTTAGTCAGACAGCATGTATATCAGCAAGTCTGCAAGTACAGTGCTTCAAGACATGGTGCAATCTTTATATCACTCCGGCTCGAATCTATAGATGGGGCGGGACTTCTGGGATACATTGCTCTCGGTGTGGATTGCTGGCGGCGGACAGTATCCATATGTTTGCTACCTGTCCAAGTCTTTCCCAACTGCTGACTCAAATTGAACAACGCCTTGATTCTATATTGGGATACTCTGTCGTGCTAACCCCCCAGGCTATATTATTAGGGATTAGCAATCAGGAAATGGAGGAATCTGATCGGAAATAGGTTTATATATCAATGGCAGTACTTCGGCTATGTCTTGCCAGTGTCTGGCTTGATCAGAATCCTCCTTCTATACATGTTTGGTTTGGGAAATTACTTTCTATTTATAAATGGGAGATTTTGGTATTCAGAAGAAGGGGAATCAGGGCTAGAGCAAGGGGGTTAAAGATCTGGGAACCTTTAACCAGATGGTTAAATAAAGATGAGGATTAATAGACACTTAATCCTGGGGAATGCTAGGGGAATTCAGGACTAATCTCTTTTTTTTTCTCTTTGTATTGTTTTACTTGGTCGGGATCCACCTGGGCGGGGGTGGGGGAGATAAACGTATAAATTCGGATCTCAGTTAATTTTGGTATTGTACAATTTGTAACATTTTGTATGTTCTGATGTCCTAATAAAAATAAAAATAAAAAAATAAAAAATAAGGTCTGTGTACAAAGATACGGAACAAAATACATCTCCATGATAAGGTGATTCCATATCTGCTGGTTATTTAAAAGATAAAAATAAATTACAAACGTTTTGCATCTTTTTATGCATAACTAGAGTATATATATATATATATATATATATATATATATATATATATATATATATTCACTGAAAAAACCATAGGTTTCAGGTACGTTATAGTTAGAAATTAGCATTTAAAAAACCTTAGAAATTCACTGAAAAAACCATAGGTTTTAGAGACAGTTATAGTTAGTTGGACATTTCACTCGTACAAAACCATAGAAATTCCCCGTTATAGTTAGTTCAGCTAACTATAACTCGCGCCCGCAATGCACTGCTGATAACGTCACATATTACATCATTCATGACATGGTCAGTGACATCACTGATGACATCTCAAATGACATCACTGATGACATCATCCAGTGACTGTGTGTTTCTGTAAAGTTTAAATATGTTTTATATATATGCCAAGGTGTATTGAAGAATGAGAGGGTGTATAAGTGTCTGGATGAAGGATTTAGTAGGTGCGTGACTGACTGTATAAGTGAGTGATTAAATGTGTCTTACTGAATGCATGGGTTAGTGACTGTAGGAGAGTAGGATCTGCCTCTTATGTTGCCCCCACTTTTTTTCTGATGTTTACACTGGTTTCTGGCTATAGTCTGGCTGGGACCCTGCCAATCAGGGCCCCAGCCTCTCTGTTCTCCCTAAACGATTTGGAGTGCACTCTAGGTGCACTAGTGATTGGATACTGTGGTACCTTATGAGTCCCTAGTATATGGTACCTTAGGTACCAGGGGCATAGGTACTTCACAGGCCTACCAGGGGCTGAAGCATGTATTATGCCACCCCTGGGAAGCAGACTAAATCTGACACCACAGGCCTGCTACTGCAGCCTGGGTGAGGAAGTGCTAGCACCCCTCACTGAGATATAGGTCCCCTATATCTCTCCTGCACACACATTGAGACTTATCAGTCACCCCTAAAGCAGGCCCTATCAATCCTGAGGGCAGGGTGCTTAGTTTCCATGTGAGGGGGTGCCTCTGCCTGAGCAGGGCCCCTCTGCAGCTCTCAGAGTCCATTCTCTGGGGCTGTTTGTGGATGCGGTTAAACCATATACTTTTAAGTGCATTATATCCTCGCGGTAGAATGCTAACTTTGGAATGGCTGCATCGAAACATGTCGTGTTTGGTGTCAAACACCTTGGAATACTACCCCCCACCAGTCCTGGCGGCGGGGGTAGCATTCCACCCTTCTAGAGGGATAGACATGTACCTACTGTGGAAACGCGGTAGAATCCTGCAGAGCCCTGGCATCACAAAATGGATGCCACCAGTCACAGAACACTGGGCTGCCCTCCTGCTGATGACCAACACTCGCAGTGGAGGAAGCCCAACAATAGATATCCTGTCCCAAGGGGGTGTGACCACCTCCCAGACAGGGTTTAGTGTATTGGGGCTGGGTGGGTGCACTCTTAGAGTGCTTTGAAGTCCTGCACTGGGGGAGCAGAAGGCTCCTCTGTGCATACCTCAGTTCAAACCGGCTCAGGGGCTACCTGCCCCTGCTCTGGCGCGAAACTGGACAAAGGGAAGTGGGTGTAGCCACCCACTCCCTGACCCTCCCATAGATAGGGTCATAGAGCTAGTCCCTCCCTTTCTTTTAGTATAAGAGGGGGAACCTGTGCATTGCAAACTAGATTTCCCTGGACGACGCTCTGAAGAAGAATCCCGGACCTTCGACGTTCCACTACCTTTGGAAGACTGAAGAATCTCTCTTGGAGTCAAGGAGTGACTCCCCTGCTTGGCAGGCACCAAAAACTACAAATGACGGTCGCAAACTACGTCGCTCCCGCCGGAGCCCGAAGTCCCTGCAGCCCAAGAAGTGGATTTCCTGACTTCTCAAAGGCCATCGTGAGTCCCCAGCGAAGCTGAGGCCAGTGGACCCCAAGAGTGACGAGGAACCGCGACCCCTGGGTACCGTGCACTATTGTCGAGTGCAACCCCTTCACAACGTTCCACGAACTTGTGCTTTGGACCACGTATGGTCCTAGCCTCCAGCAGGAATCCCTCCGAAGATCAGAGGCCTACCACGTCCCGAGTGACCGGGGGCCCCTGTTGAGCGAATCCTCCCGAGGCGTCTTCGCGATCCCTTGCCAGCCGGCTTGTGGGTCCCCAGAAGACTTTCTAAAGACACCAAAGGGCTCCCCTGGTTGCTCCAGGCCTGCCCTGACTTACCCTCGCTGGGTGAGTCTCACAGACCTTGCTGGTCTGCGCCATTGCCTCTTCACACTTTCCCCGAGACTTGCTGTTACCAAGGCTTGTTGGCTCCAATCGTGTCGCCGACACCGCCGTAAGCTGCAGACATCGTGGGACACGCCGAATCCAGCTCCTGGTCGTCGTCGACGCCTCCTGGACCTCGTGGCTGAAGAGTCAAGGCAACCGCGAACGACCTGAATCTTGCGACGACGGTGGGCATCCATCTTCCTTGCCCCGAGTCACTGCCAAGTGACTTTGAACACTGTCCCCTCTGCTTTCAGGTCTTCCATCTTCCGAATCCAGGCTTGGATTCCTCCGGACACTTCTCCTGTCGCCGCAAGCAGCAAGTCTTCACTGGCTCCCATTGAAAACGACGCCGCGACCCGACATCAAAGAACACCTATGCACCCGGCTCCCCTGGGTGAGGTAACTTCAGCACTACGGTGCTCCTGTGGGTGTGGGCCCTAGAACTACTTACCCTGTAAGTGACTTGCTTGTAGCTTCCCTAGAAGTGCCCTAAAACTCTTATTTTCTAAGTGCGACAATTGCGCTGACTCGTACAGGGTTCGCGTCTGTGTTAGACACACCGCGTCCATCTCCTTTGTAACACTATCTAGAACTGTGTCCTTCGACTCGTACTGAGTCCGATCGGTGTTCGCCTCGAACACACAAGGGGCCTGTGACATCGAGACCTCCATTGCACTGACTCGCACAAGGTTCGCGTCTGTGTTAGACACAGCGCGTCCATCTCCTTTGCAACTCTATCTGTAACCGCGTCCTTCGACTCGTACAAGGACCGATCGGTGTGTTCGCCTCGAACACGCAAGGGACCTTTAACATTGAAATCTCAATCGCGTCTGAGCGCATAGACTCGCACAGGACTTGCACCGGTGCCAGGTCACCGCGTCCATCCCCTGTGGGTCTCCTACAACTACCTGGGGTGGTTCTTGGGGGTCCCTCGATTCTAGATGCCCTAGACCTAGGTCTAGCAAACTAAGATTGTGATATTCGATTGTGCTAAACTTATTTTGATAATATTTGACTTGTACATATGTTCCTGACCTCTAATCTCATAAGACGAAACAATTCATCTCGGTCTGTGGATGGTCCACAATGATGTCTAGTGCTAATTGTTACCTATTAAATGTATATTACTTTCGGTCAACAATACGTACTGTTAAGAATTGTAATCTAAATTAATTATTTACAATTGTACTTTCATTATTCTTTGCACTTCAAATAACAGCTATCTACGCTTTAACTAATGTTTTACGCCTAGCTTAGTCTGTCCTCACTTTTTCTCCCCCTTAAACTGTACAAGTGCGCTTTCTAGCGTTTTCTTCTCTGCCTCATCACGTGGTTAGCTGGGCGTCCTTATCACGCTCTACTCCACTTCCGTGTAATCACAGCCTGATTCCTGCCGGCGACCTGTGATTCATTCCTGATAGACAGACAGACTCTTCGGCTGTTTTCTGTCCTACGTTCCGATAATTAGTAAGTACCCTGCTGCCCGCCTAGGCGGTGTTCCCTTGTTTTCCCGTTCACGTCCTAGCAAGTACTCCGCTGCTTGTCCCCTTCCCTGGTTATCCCGTTCACGACTCACAGCCTTTTGGCTCCCGTACTCATGTGTCCCCCTCCCCTCCCTCCCCTTGACTGGTCGCTAGTGGCAGACCTTCTACATGTTTCCCGTATCCTTCGTTGTTTTGCCTTAGCGTTCTCAATGGGACTGTATGGTTCCTATACCCCGGACATTTCTCCTCACTGAGGGGTAACCTTTGTGCCCTTTAGCCCCATGGTACTTCCCGCTCCTTTCTTCGTACGCTAGGCGTATTAAGTTTTTATTGACTTCACGCGCCCTTGCCCCCTGCATCCAGTTATCGCATGGCTGATTTCTTACACTCATGCCTATTCCGAGTTTACTAAATTGAACGTCCTTTCTCCTTTTTGCAGATATCTTTGAAATTGAAACTTTCCAGCAACATTCTGACAGGTCCAAGTTCAATTCTGGGATTAATCCCTCTTGGACGTTAAGAGTGAGTTTAACTCATTACTTTCAAGCGCTTTTCCCCACTTCTTTTTCCTCTCTTCAGGAGCCTAGACACGCGATTTTTCTAGCAGCGTTTCTTTTTAATTTTTTGATTCTATTAGGGCTCCACCTCTACTTCTCCATCTTTAAAACTCAATCTATCTGTCCTTCTTGGTCCACTGAGCATACGGAGCCCTCCATATTTATTCTTCTATCCTTAGCACTGCAATTGAACTAATGTAACCTGGTCCTGATGATGGCCTAAGACTTTTGCAGGCCGAAACGCCGTCGACTCCCACAGTGGAACTCTTCGCGCCCCAATCATGGATACCCTACACATTTAAAAATTGATTTTTCTTGTCATTTATTGTCGTGGTATCCTGAACATGTAAGTCGTGGTTTTTATTTCACTTGTTGTTTGCGCCCATCCTTCTCACTGTTTATACCACGTCATGTGTCACTTGCGCCGTCACTACACTTCACGAGCACTTGTGCACAGTATTTTGTTGGTTACATGCCATTGAATGTAACGCAGTGCTACTGATCCATGTGCTTGAATATGAAGTTAATATGTCCAGCATGTATAGTACATTAAATATATTCTTCGCTTAAATGAAATTTTTCCCTGGTTTCTTTCCCCTTTGGATTAAATCCTGTATAATTAACTGTGTCATTACACATGCTTGTATATTTGTCCTTTGAAACGATACCCTTGAGACATTGTTGTTTGTTATAGATTACATTCCATCAAGACTTAGCTTGAAGGCTGCTCTCCACAGCTACCACTAGGATAGCTTTCTATAAAGGTTGTCTTAAACCTATCTACCATAAGAGTCGAACTGTTCTGGTGCAAGGTGTCCACTTTAATTAGTGAACAGCATATGCCAGGCCAACTTCTCACATTGGTGGGCAGCGTGTGGGATTCCAGCTTGCTATTGTTTTACCAGAAAATCTCTATTTGAATTACTAACTGAAAACCACTATAGGTACTTAAGGTACATATAAAGTCAAGCTTAGTATCAATAAGTTCTACTGAACTTAGAGCTGTGTGCCAAGGGATAGCACACCCTTTCTACAGCTCAAGCTAGTATCAGTAGGCCACAAACTAGTGTAGGTAGTACAACACTGCACAACACTAGAATGTCCTTAAAGGGTGGAACCAGTGGATCCACTCAGCCTCAGTATAAGGACATGGCTTTCTCTGACTTGAGAGCCATGTGTGTTGAAAGACACCTGAAGCTAGAACAGAGTCCCTCCACCCTACACCTGATAGATCTGCTGACAGCAGATGATCTTAGATTGGCTCTAGGAGCTAATGGGTCTGAATCAGTGAGTGGGTCAATTACAGTATCTGGGTCAGATGATGAAAATCAGAATGACCAAGACTCTGTGATTGAAGGGCCAGGCCTCAAGGGGCCTGAAAAGGACAGAGGTATCTCCCTAAGAGAGCTGACAGAGTGGAGGAGAGGCATAGGTCCCCTTCCAGGGAATCTGACCACTCTTATCACTCTGGCAGAGAATTTGTCCACCAGAGGAACTCATACTTTCCCATAAGAGAGACCTCCTCTGAAAGAATGTGCAAACTGCTGCAGTATGAGGAAGCAAGAGTTGCCCTCAGAACCAAGCAGTTGGCACTGGATAGAGAGGCCCTGGAGATCCAGAGAGCTTCTAGAAGAGAGGGGTTAGAACCCCTTGGTGGCAGCAACAGTGTCCCTAGAGGCAGATAATCTATTCCAGACCATAGGAACCTGAGCAAGGTTGTTCCTCCCTACCAGAGTGGGGATGATATCCACAAGTGGATAACTGCTATGGAGAGGGCCTGTAGAGTACAGCAGGTCCCCCAAAAGCAGTGGGCAGCAATCTTGTGGCTCTCCTTTTCAGACAAAGGTAGAGACAAGCTCCTCACTGTTAGAGAAGAGGATGCTGATAATTATGAAGTCCTGAAGAGTGCACTGATAGATGGGTTTGGCTTAACCACTGAGCAGTACAGGTTAAAGTTCAGAGACACCCAGAAGGCACAGACTCAGGACTGGACTGACTTTGTAGATTATGCAACCAAGGCTCTGGAGGGTTGGCTGGTTGGCAGTAGGGTTACTGATTTCAAGGGATTGTATAATCTGATGATGAGAGAACAGATCCTTAATAATTGCCAGAACCAGTTGTTGCATCAATACCTGGTGGACTCAGATCTGACCTCTCCCCAAGAATTGGGAAAGAAGGCAGACAAATGGGTCAGAACCAGGGTGAGGCAGAAACCCCAGAACCAAGGGGGTGACACCAAGAAGCAAGATCCTAAGGGCTCTGAGAAAGGTGGGGATAAGTCAAAAGACCAGAAGTCTTCACAAGGGCCCCAAAAATCTGCATCTGGTGGGGAGTCACAATCCAACAAGGGAAAAGGCCAAAAGAAGCCCTGGTGCAAATTCTGTAAACAGAACGGGCACTGGACTTCTGATTGTAACAAGTCCAAAGACCAAACCACCACCACTCCTGCCCCTAAGGCAACTGTTCCCCCTAGCTCAGCTACTGGTTGAGGTGGTACTCAGAATAAGGGTGTAGTAGGGTTGACCTTGGGTTCTGAAGTGGACTCTGACCTAGTCAGAGTGCCCACTCAGGCAATGCTGATTTGTGAGGGAGACCTTAATATGTCCTTCCTAGTAAGCCCCAGTAATCTGGGCAAATACAAACAGCAGCCTGTAATAAATGGCAAACAGGCTTTGGCATTTAGGGACACAGGTGCTAGTGTCACCATGGTGGCAGAGGATCTTGTGGACCCTGGACAGATCATCCTGGGCGAAATGTACCAGGTGACCAATGCAAGCAATGTCAGGACCAACCATAGTCTGGCAGTTGTGAATTTCTCCTGGGGAGGGGTAACTGGCCTCAAGAAAGTTGTAGTCAGTGCAGACCTCCCTGTCGAATGTCTGTTGGGCAATGATCTAGAGACTTCAGCCTGGTCTGAAGTAGAGTTATGGACTCACGCTGAGATGTTGGGCATCCCTGCAGAGGTATTTGCTGTGACCAGGTCACAAGCAAGAATGCATAACACTGAACAAGCTCTGGAGCCTGGAACAATGGACCAGATGCTTCCCAAGAGGAGGAGCAGTAGGGTAAAGGCAATGCCTTCCCCTCTGTCTCAGATCACAGATTCACCCCCAGAGGGAGGTGAAGCAGATCCTGAAGAAGGAACTGCCCCAGAGGGACTTGAGCCTGATCAGGTTGAGTTCTTGGGGGCAGGGGGTCCTTCTAGGGAAGATCTGAGTAAGGAGCAACAGTGCTGCCCCTCTCTTGAACCCCTCAGACAGCAGGCTGCTGCTAAGGCAGCTGGGAGTGCTAGTGGGTCCCATAAAGTTTATTGGGATGAGGGACTCCTATATTCTGAGGGTAGAGATCCAGCCCCTGGAGCCACCAGGAGGATGGTAATACCTCAGAAGTTTAGGGGGTTCCTCTTGACCCTAGCACATGACATCCCTTTAGCAGGACACTTGGGCCAAAACAAGACCTGGGACAGGCTTGTTCCACATTTTCATTGGCCACATATGTCAGAGGACACAAAGGAGTTTTGTCGCTCCTGTGTCACATGCCAAGCCAGTGGTAAGGCAGGTGGCACAACAAAGGCCCCCTGATACCACTACCTGTGGTGGGGTACCCTTTGAAAGGGTAGGGATTGACATTGTTGGTCCCCTTGACCCTCAAACTGCATCTGGGCACAGGTTTATCCTTGTGGTAGTGGATCATGCCACCAGGTACCCAGAAGCAATTCCCCTGAGGACCACCACAGCCCCTGTGGTGGCAAGAGCCCTCATTGGAGTCTTCTCCAGAGTGGGTTTCCCAAAGGAGGTCATTTCTGACAGAGGTACCAACTTCATGTCAGGATATCTGAAAGCAATGTGGAAGGAGTGTGGTGTAACTTATAAGTTCACCACCCCCTATCACCCACAATGCATTGGTTTAGTTGAACGCTTCAACAAAACCTTGAAAGGAATGATTAAAGGACTCCCAGAGAAGCTTAGGCAAAAATGGGACCTTCTTCTTCCTTGCCTGTTGTTTGCATACAGAGAGGTTCCACAGAAGGGGGTTGGTTACAGCCCATTTGAGCTTCTGTTTGGGCATCCTGTGAGAGGGCCACTGTGTTTGGTAAAAGAGGGCTGGGAGTTACCTCTCAAGCCCCCCAAACAAGATGTGATGGACTATGTACTTGGTCTCCGCTCCCGGATGGCTGAGTACATGAAAAAGGCAACCAAAAACCTGGAGGCCAGCCAAGAATTACAAAAAGCTTGGCATGACCAAAAGGCTGTACTGACTGTATACCAGCCAGGACAGAAGGTGTGGGTATTGGAGCCTGTGGCCCCAGCAGCCCTCCAGGACAAGTGGAGTGGCCCCGATACAATAGTTGAACAGAAGGGAGAGGTCACCTACCTGGTGAATCTTGGAACTCCCAGGAGCCCCCTGAGGGTGCTCCATGTCAACAGATTAAAGCCATATGTTGACAGGGCTGACATGGGCTTGCTCATGGCAACTGATGAGGAACAGGAGGAGGAGAGTGACCCTCTCCCTGACCTGCTCTCTCAGAACCCTGATGATGGGTCAGTAGATGGTGTTGCTTTGGCAAGCAGCCTCACTGACCATCAGCAAACTGAGTGCAGACAAGTTCTGCAACAGTATAGACATATGTTTAGCCTGACCCCTAGTCAGACTTCCTGGTGCACCCATGAGGTGGACACTGGAGACAGTCTGCCTGTCAAGAATAAAATCTACAGGCAACCTGACCATGTCAGGGACTGTATCAGGACTGAAGTCCAGAAAATGTTGGAGCTAGGTGTAATTGAGCCTTCAGATAGCCCTTGGGCTAGCCCAGTAGTCCTGGTACCCAAGCCTCATACCCAGGGTGGTAAGAAAGAAATGAGGTTTTGTGTAGACTACAGAAGCCTCAATGCAGTCACTAGGACTGATGCCTATCCCATACCAAGGGCAGATGAGCTGATTGATACTTTGGCCTCAGCCAAGTATCTAAGCACGTTTGACCTGACAGCTGGCTACTGGTAGATCAGGTTAGCTGATGATGCAAAAGCCAAAACAGCATTTTCGACCCCTGGTGGGCACTACCACTTTGTGGTGATGCCCTTTGGATTGAAAAATGCACCTGCCACTTTTCAGAGGTTGGTGAATAAAGTTCTGACAGGGATGGAAACTTATTGCTCAGCTTTTGAGGTGGTCCATTTCCCTACAGGGGATGGACTATACAGTGGAACATAGACCTGGGACCCAACATGCCAATGCAGATGGACTCTCAAGGTATTTCCACTTTGAACACGAAGACTCAACTGGTCAAGGTTAGTTTAGTGTCCCTGTGTTTGGGGGGTTGTGTAGGAGAGTAGGATCTGCCTCTTATGTTGCCCCCACTTTTTTTCTGATGTTTACACTGGTTTCTGGCTATAATCTGGCTGGGACCCTGCCAATCAGGGCCCCAGCCTCTCTGTTCTCTCTAAACGATTTGGAGTGCACTCTAGGTGCACTAGTGATTGGATACTGTGGTACCTTATGAGTCCCTAGTATATGGTACCTTAGGTACCAGGGGCATAGGTACTTCACAGGCCTACCAGGGGCTGAAGCATGTATTATGCCACCCCTGGGAAGCCAGACTAAATCTGACACCACAGGCCTGCTACTGCAGCCTGGGTGAGGAAGTGCTAGCACCCCTCACTGAGATATAGGTCCCCTATATCTCTCCTGCACACACATTGAGACTTATCAGTCACCCCTAAAGCAGGCCCTATCAATCCTGAGGGCAGGGTGCTTAGTTTCCATGTGAGGGGGTGCCTCTGCCTGAGCAGGGCCCCTCTGCAGCGTCTCAGAGTCCATTCTCTGGGGCTGTTTGTGGATGCGGCTTAAACCATATACTTTTAAGTGCATTATATCCTCGCGGTAGAATGCTAACTTTGGAATGGCTGCATCGAAACATGTCGTGTTATGGTGTCAAACACCTTGGAATACTACCCCCCGCCAGTCCTGGCGGCGGGGGTAGCATTCCACCCTTCTAGAGGGATAGACATGTACCTACTGTGGAAACGCGGTAGAATCCTGCAGAGCCCTGGCATCACAAAATGGATGCCACCAGTCACAGACACTGGGCTGCCCCTGCTGATGACCAACACTCGGCAGAGGAGGAGCCCAACAATAGATATCCTGTCCCAAGGGGGTGTGACCACCTCCCAGACAGGGTTTAGTGTATTGGGGCTGGGTGGGTGCACTCTTAGAGTGCTTTGAAGTCCTGCACTGGGGGAGCAGAAGGCTCCTCTGTGCATACCCCAGTTCAAACCGGCTCAGGGGCTACCTGCCCCTGCTCTGGCGCGAAACTGGACAAAGGGAAGTGGGTGTAGCCACCCACTCCCCTAACCCTCCCATAGGTAGGGTCATAGAGCTAGTCCCTCCCTTTCTTTTAGTATAAGAGGGGGAACCTGTGCATTGCAAACTAGATTTCCCTGGACGACGCTCTGAAGAAGAATCCCGGACCTTCGACGTTCCACTACCTTTGGAAGACTGAAGAATCTCCCTTGGAGTCAAGGAGTGACTCCCCTGCTTGGCAGGCACCAAAAACTACAAACGACGGTCGCAAACTACGCCGCTCCCGCCGGAGCCCGAAGTCCCTGCAGCCCAAGAAGTGGATTTCCTGACTTCTCAAAGGCCATCGTGAGTCCCCAGCGAAGCTGAGGCCAGTGGACCCCAAGAGTGGTGAGGAACCGCGACCCCTGGGTACCGTGCACTATTGTCGAGTGCAACCCCTTCACAACGTTCCACGAACTTGTGCTTTGGACCACGTGTGGTCCTAGCCTCCAGCAGGAATCCCTCCGAAGATCAGAGGCCTACCACGTCCGAGTGACCGTGGGCCCGTGTTGAGCGAATCCTCCCGAGGCGTCTTCGCGATCCCTTGCCAGCCGGCTTGTGGGTCCCCAGAAGACTTTCTAAAGACACCAAAGGGCTCCCCTGGTTGCTCCAGGCCTGCCCTGACTTACCCTCGCTGGGTGAGTCTCACAGACCTTGCTGGTCTGCGCCATTGACCTCTTCACACTTTCCCCGAGACTTGCTGTTACCAAGGCTTGTTGGCTCCAATCCGAGTCGCCGACACCGCCGTAAGCTGCAGACATCGTGGGACACGCCGAATCCAGCTCCTGGTCGTCGTCGACGCCTCCTGGACCTCGTGGCTGAAGAGTCAAGGCAACCGCGAACGACCTGAATCTTGCGACGACGGTGGGCATCCATCTTCCTTGCCCCGAGTCACTGCCAAGTGACTTTGAACACTGTCCCCTCTGCTTTCAGGTCTTCCATCTTCCGAATCCAGGCTTGGATTCCTCCGGACACTTCTCCTGTCGCCGCAAGCAGCAAGTCTTCACTGGCTCCCATTGAAAACGACGCCGCGACCCGACACCAAAGAACACCTATGCACCCGGCTCCCCTGGGTGAGGTAACTTCAGCACTACGGTGCTCCTGTGGGTATGGGCCCTAGAACTACTTACCCTGTAAGTGACTTGCTTGTAGCTTCCCTAGAAGTGCCCTAAAACTCTTATTTTCTAAGTGCGACAATTGCGCTGACTCGTACAGGGTTCGCGTCTGTGTTAGACACACCGCGTCCATCTCCTTTGTAACACTATCTAGAACTGTGTCCTTCGACTCGTACTGAGTCCGATCGGTGTTCGCCTCGAACACACAAGGGGCCTGTGACATCGAGACCTCCATTGCACTGACTCGCACAAGGTTTGCGTCTGTGTTAGACACAGCGCGTCCATCTCCCTTGCAACTCTATCTGTAACCGCGTCCTTCGACTCGTACAAGGACCGATCGGTGTGTTCGCCTCGAACACGCAAGGGACCTTTAACATTGAAATCTCAATCGCGTCTGAGCGCATAGACTCGCACAGGACTTGCACCGGTGCCAGGTCACCGCGTCCGTCCCCTGTGGGTCTCCTACAACTCCCTGGGGTGGTTCTTGGGGGTCCCTCGATTCTAGATGCCCTAGACCTAGGTCTAGCAAACTAAGATTGTGATATTCGATTGTGCTAAACTTATTTTGATAATATTTGACTTGTACATATGTTCCTGACCTCTAATCTCATAAAGAGATTAGTAGAGAGTGTTTATTAATAAATACCTATATATTTGATATATATACCTGTGTGGTGTCTTTTCATTTGGTGATTCAAGAGATTGTGTGGTAAAACAAGCTGCTTACATTCCTTCAAGACTTAGCCTGAAGGCTGCTCTCCACAGCTACCACTAGGATAGCTTTCTATAAAGGTTGTCTTAAACCTATCTACCATAAGAGTCTAATTGTTCTGGTGCAAGGTGTCCACTTTAATTAGTGAACATCATATGCCAGGCCAACTTCTCACAGTGACTAAACTGTCTGAATGTGTGTATCAGTATGTCTGTTGTTGTGTAAGCTGCTGCATGTGTTGGTCAGTAGCTACATGAGTGTCTATATGGGTTATTGATTGGTTGCCTGAGTATTTGTATGGGAGACTGAGTGTGTGTGTGGGTGGGTGGGAGATGTGTGACTGTGCATAGATGTGTGAGTGGTTGATTCACTGGGTGTATGTGTTCAAGAGTGCATGTGGAAACAGCTGTATGGGCGGGTGAGTGTGTGTATGGGTGTGTTGGTGAGAGATTGGATGTCTCAGTGTACATGTCCAAGTAACTACATATGTAAAAGGCAGTGTATGTGAGAGTTGGAATATATAAATGACTATACGTGAGAGTCAGTGATTGTGAGAGTAGCTGTATGGATGAGTGTGTACTTGTAACAGTGATTGTATAAGAGAGTAAGTATGTGTTAGTATATGTTTGAATAAGTGAGGTGGTGTGTGTATAACTGTATAGGTGAGGAAATGGGAGTGTGATTGATTCTTTGCATGACTGACTAGGTGTGTGAGTAACTCCATGGATGAGTGGCGGTGTGTGAGTGTCTGTATAGGTGTATGAGTGCATATGATAGTTTTGTATTGATGAGTGACTGTATGTATGAGTGATTGTATGGGTGAATGAGTGGATGTGTGTGTAGACCTAGGAATCAGTGAGTGCGTATGTAGTAACTGGTATTGGTGTGTCGATGGTTTCGAGAATGGTAGTCTGTATTTTACAGTGGGTGTATCAAAGATTATATTAGAGTGTGAGGAGGTGCATCAGATTTTGACGCGGATGATGTCATCAGTGATGTCATTTGAGATGTCATCAGTGATGTCACTGACCATGTTATGAATGATGTAATATGTGACGTCATCAGCAGTGCATTGCGGGGGCGCGAGTTATAGTTAGCTGAACTAACTATAACGGGGGAATTTCTATGGTTTTGTACGAGTGAAATGTCCAACTAACTATAACTGTCCCTAAAACCTATGGTTTTTTCAGTGAATTTCTAAGGTTTTTTAAATGCTAATTTCTAACTATAACGTGCCTGAAACCTATGGTTTTTTCAGTGAATTTCAAAGGTTTTTTAAATGCTAATTTCTAACTATAACGTGTCTGAAACCTATGGTTTTTTCAGTAAATTTCAAAAGTTTTTTAAATGCTAATTTCTATCTATAACGTGCCTGAAACCTATGGTTTTTTAAGTGAATTTCAAAGGTTTTTTAAATGCTAGTTTCTAACTATGCCTACAGAGGTAGGACATGTGAAGAAAGAAGAAAAAAACGCACAGAAAGAAGCAAAAGAAATGCAGAAAGAAGCAACAGAAGTCCACAAAGACGAAGAAAAGAGCAGGAAGAAGGAAGACATGTGCAGAAAGAACCAACAGAGGAGCAGAAAGAGGCCTTGTTGCAAAATCATCCTGTGCCCACAACTTTTTCAGACGGGTACTGGTGGTAACTGACTCGGACTAACCAGGCCTAGAGCCAGTGCTATGCTAAAAGACACTTAGAATACAGTGAAAACACCTACATACACTAGGGAACACTATGCGTTGGGGTACCCCTGTCATTAGCGTGACCTCCTCTGTAAGGCCCTAGTACATAATAGGGCAGGGGGATTAAAGCTTCCTCTTAAAACGCGCCCCGGGGCGCGTTTGCACAGTGGTGAAGGGAGGGGGGGGGCCTGAGGTGACATGTGTGCAAACAAGCCCTGTGGCCGTTTTAAGTTGGGAGATTAAGTCCCCTTGAATCCTGAGGGTCCCTGGGGTCCAACTAGCCCACTAGGTACCGCCAGTAAGCGCCACACAGCTGCGTTGCACAGAGGTGTAAAAAGGGGCGTGGCCTGGACCACCTCTCTGCAACGCAGCCCTGTGGCGCGCACTGGAGGTACCTGGTGGGCTACCGAGGCACAAGATAGCTGCCAACACTTCCTGGTTTGGAGTGTTGACAGCCAATTAGCATGAAGCTCGTGATCGGGAGGGTGCGCGGATCCACCGCGGCCATAGATATCGAAACTTTTATTTTTTGATTTTCTCAGCAACTACTGAACGGATTTACACCATTTAAAAAAAAGGTCTCTTTCTGAACCAAGGGCTACCTTTTTGCCAAGTTTGGTGTAATTCCGTTCAGCAGTTCGGGCTGTAGCTTTGTCTAAAGTTTCCTATGGGAATTAACATGGAGAAAACACGTTTTGGGACCCCCCCTTTTTTCTCGGCCCCCGCTTGCCGAAACTTTCAAGACAGGAGCTGACCGGAGCGGGCTACGATTTTTGAAAATTTCGCGAAGATTCGTGAACGGGCGCCAAAGATATTGAGAAAACATAAAACGAGTTTCCTATGGAAACTAGGTCCTAACTATAACTATCTACTGGCGACCGCCAGTAGATAATATATATATGAAAAATGCTACTAACCAGTATGCATCTGTTCTTGGCATGTAGAGCTGCAGAGTTGTACACTGTGCATTGATCGCCATCTGGTGTTGGGCTCGGATGCTTGCACTTTGTTGTTGTCTTGGAAGAGTCTTTTGTAGTCACGAGGTAGGTGACTCCTCCTTTGGACGATAGTGCGCATGGGCATCGACTCCATCCTCAGATTGTTTTTCGCCATGATGGGAAAGTGATGGAGTTAGAAAGAAGTAAGAGATGTCCATGTGAATGTATCTAATTAAGATAATACTGGAACAGATACAGGTTCTGGGGAGGCGGGTGGGCGTGTACAACTCTGCAGCTCTACATGCCAAGAACAGATGCATACTGGTAAGTAGCATTTTCCGTTCGAGGCATATGAGCTGCAGATTGTACACTGTGCATAGACTGTACAGCAGTGTCTCCCTTAGTGGTGGTCACCTGTATCAGTTGCAGTAGTTTGAAATAATGTTCTAAGAACAGCTTGGCCTACAGAAGCTTGTTGCTTCGCCTGCACGTCAACACAATAGTGTTTGGTGAAAGTGTGTGGTGTAGACCATGTTGCTGCCTTACATATATCATCTAAGGGAATGTTCCCTAAGAATGCCATGGAAGCCCCTAGTTTACGTGTGGAATGTGCTCTAGGGGGAATTGTTAATGTACGTTTAGCTTTTTGGTAGCATTTTACTATCCACCTGGCGATCCCAGCTTTAGAGATGGGGTTACCTTTATGAGGTGGTGCAAAGGCTACAAACAGTTGTTTTGTGTTTCTAAAAGGCTTAGTCCTGTCTATGTAGTAAAGTAGGGCTCTTTTGACGTCGAGTGTGTGAAGAGCTCTTTCTGCTACAGAGTCTGGGTTTTGGAAAAACACTGGTAACTCAACAGATTGGTTAAGGTGAAAAGCTGAAATTACTTTGGGAAGGAATTTTGGATTTGTTCTAAGAACCACTTTATTATGATGTATTTGTAAGAATGGTTCTTGTATGGTTAATGCCTGGATCTCGCTTACCCTTCTGAGAGAGGTGATTGCGACAAGGAAAGCAACTTTCCATGTGAGGAACTGTAATTCACATTTATGTAGAGGTTCGAATGGGGGACCCATGAGTCTGGTAAGGACAATGTTTAAATTCCACACTGGAGAGGGTGGCAGTCTCGGAGGAATTATTCTTTTAAGTCCTTCCATAAAGGCTTTAATTGCAGGCACTCTGAATAATGACAAATGTTGTCTGTTTTGTAAATAAGCGGCTAGTGCTGTTAGATGTAACTGTATGGATGAATATGCTAGATTACATCTTTGTAAGTGTAGCAAATAGCAAATAATGTGTTGGATGGAAGCATCCAGTGGATCAATTTTATTATTTTGGCAGTAGATGACAAATCTTTTCCATTTAGCTGCATAGCAAGCTCTAGTAGTAGGACGTCTGGCTTCTTTAATAATGTGCATACAGTCTGGCGGAAGGTTAAGATAACTGAACTCTAGGACTTCAGGAGCCAGATCGCTAGATTTAGTTGTCCCGGATCGGGGTGTTGTATCTCTCCATGGTTCTGCGTTAGCAATGCTGGGGAGAGGCGTAGTTTTTGGTGTGGAACCACGGACAGTTGTAGTAGAGTTGTAAACCATGGTTGGCGTGCCCATGTGGGAGCCACCAGGATCATTTTGAGAGACTGTTGTAGGAGCTTGCGTACTACTAGGGGAATTAGTGGGAGTGGCGGAAAAGCGTACGCAAATCTGCCTGACCAGTTCATCCATATCGCATTGCCCTTGGACGACGGGTGTGGAAACCTTACGGCGAAGGTTGGGCATTTTGCGTTCAGGTGTGTGGCGAACAGATCTATGTCTGGTTGACCCCACCTTTGGAAAAAGGGTTGGAGAACTTGGGGATGAAGTTCCCATTCGTGTATCTGCTGTGTTTGTCGACTTAGTAGATCCGCAATCTGATTGTGAATTCCTGGAAGATGTTCTGCTAGCAGGTATATATTCTGTGGAATGGCCCATCTCCAAATGTCTTGTGCGTGCTGGGACAGCTGCAGAGAATGTGTGCCCCCTTGTTTTTGTATGTAGTACATGGCTGTCATGTTGTCCGTGCAGATGAGGACAGTCTTGTGTTGTAGATGTACTTGGAATGATTTTAATGCTAGGAATATTGCTAGTAATTCCAGGTGGTTGATATGGAGCACTTTCTGTTGAGTGGTCCAGTTGCCTTGAATTGTATGGTCTAGGAGATGGGCTCCCCAACCAGTGAGTGATGCGTCTGCTTTTAGTATTATCTGTGGAACCGGCTCGAGGAACGGCCGCCCTTTGGACAGGTGTCGTGTGTTCCACCACTGCAGAGAGCGGTGTGTGCGGCTGTCTACAAACACCAGATCTGTAAGATGTCCTTGAGCTTGGTTCCACTGTTGTGCTAGGCATTCCTGTAAGGGGCGCATCTGAAGCCTTGCATGAGGTACGATAAAGATGCAAGAGGCCATCATTCCTATGAGTTGCATGAATACCCTTGCTGGGAGGGAGTGCTGCGGTTGAAATTTGCTGCTTAGGGCTTGTATGCTGGCTATCCTGGCTGGACTTGGATATGCTACAGCTTTGGAAGTGTCTATTGTGGCTCCTAGATACTGATGTATGTGGGAGGGCTGGAGATTTGACTTGGGGTAATTTACTGTGAATCCTAAGTCGTGTAGCAGCTGAATAGTTTGATGAGTGTGATGAACACACTGGATGAATGACTTGGCTTTTATTAGCCAGTCGTTGAGATATGGAAAGACGTGGATTTGTTGTCTTCTTAGGTGTGCTGCTACTACTGCAAGGCACTTTGTGAACACTCTGGGTGCGGTGGTGACCCCGAATGGTAGGACTGTGAACTGATAGTGTTGTCCGTCCACTATGAACCTTAGATACTTCCTGTGAGCAGGGTGCATGGGAATGTGGAAGTAGGCGTCCTTGAGATCTAGTGTGGCAAGGAAGTCGCCTTGTTGTAGAAGTGGAAGGACCTGTTGCAGAGTGATCATATGGAAGTGATCGGACTGTATGTAGAGATTGAGGGGTCTGAGGTTGAGGATTGGCCTTAGGGTCCCGTCCTTTTTGGGGATTAGGAAATACAGCGAGTAAACCCCCGTCCCTTGGTGCTGTAAGGGAACTGGTTCTTTTGCGTGCTTTTGAAGCAGTGAGAGAACCTCTTGTTTTAAAAGCGTAATGTGTTCTGTGGACATTGGACGCTGTTTGGGTGGAATGTTGGGTGGGGTTGCTGTGAGTTCGAGGCAGTAACCATACTGGATAATCTGTCTTACCCACTTGTCTGTTGTGATGGAATCCCAGACAGGCAGGAACTGTGAGAGTCTCCCTCCGACTGGAGTGGAATGGTCTGGAGGGAGTGGAGGGAAGTCACTGTTTAGTAGCGGAGGAGGCACGAGTGTTGGTATTACCTCGGCCTCTGCCCTTGTTGTTATTTCCCCGGTATCCACCTCTAAAATATCCTCTATTGGGGGATGCGTGAGTGGTGGTTTTATATGAAGAGGAGGCGGTGTCTGTTCCAATATTTTTAGATGCTCCCCTATAAAAGGAGCGACGAAAGGAACCACGTGGGGATGGAGACTGTAATGCTCCCATGGATTTAGCGGTCTCAGTGTCCTTTTTCATTTTTTCTAAAATGGTGTCCACCGCCGGCCCAAAAAGGTGTTCCTGATCGAATGGTTGATTAAGGATAGCGGTCTGAACCTCTTGTTTAAAGCCAGAAATGCGTAACCAGGCATGTCGTCTGAGTAGCACACTAGTGTTGACAGACCTGGAGGCTGTGTCGGCTGCGTCTAGGGCACATTTGATGGATGCGTTGCTTATCAGTTTGCCCTCTTGAATTAAGTCATGTGCCTCTGTTTTGTATTGGTCAGGCAAATGTTGTTACAGGGTCTCTAGGCGGTCATAGTGGGCCCTGTCGTACCTAGCAAGTAATGCTTGGGTGTTAGCTATGTGCCAGTGATTGGTTGCTTGAGCAGCAACTCTTTTGCCAGAGGCATCTAGCAATTTGTATTTTTTATCCGGAGGTGGTGCGTCACCGGAGGTTTGAGAATTGGCGCGCTTTCTAGCATTAGAGACTACTAGTGAGTCTAAGGGTAGTTGCCATTTGATGTAGGTGGGATCGGCAGGGGCAGCTTTATATTTTTTATCAATCCTAGGATTGAGAATTCTGGTCCTGACTGGGTCTTTGAATATGTCAGGAGCGTGTTTAATGACCCCTTTTAGCATTGGCAGGGTTTGGACAGTTTTCTGGGACTGTTCAAAGGTTTCTAGGAGGAAATCGTCCTCTGTAGGGTATGAGTGTATGGGGACGCCATGGTACAGAGCAGCCCTGTTTACGAGTTGTCCAAAACCAATATTGTCTTCTGGGGGAGATGGTTTTGTTGGGTATGGCTGTGGAGAAGGGAGGTCCATTGGGTCATTGTAATCGTCCCAATGATCTTGTGGCATATCTGTATGATCATCAGGATCAGTGTAAGGGTCATTGGTGTGCCCCCTATTGTCGAAATCATCATCAACATTATCCTGTGGTGAAAGTGGAGGTGGTGTTGGAGTGTGTGGAGGAGAGACAGGTTTAGAAGGAGGACCTGGCTCGGGAGAAAGGATAGGGTTAGGGGTAAGAAGAACAGGAGAAGAGGGTCTGATAGGGGAAGTGGCACAGTCTTTCTTCTTTGAAGGCACTGCAGGAGTGTCTTTTGTGTCCAACTTCCTCTTGTTGTGTGGAATAGTAGCCACATGTCCTGTTTTGGGATCTATGTGTAGCTTTTTCTGCTTGGGATCGACAGGATCAGGATGAAAGAGTGTCTCTTGGTCGATAACCGCTTTTGGCGCCGACGTCTTCGGGTCCGAGCGAGGTTTCGATTTGTGCTCCTTTGGTTTAGGAGTTTGTTTAGAGTCCTTTGGCTTTGTTATAGAGCTGGGGATGTTCTTCGGTTCCGAAGGTTTTGGCTTCGGAGCCGATGGTTTGTCTTTCGGCGTCGAAGTGGTCGGTGCCGACTTGTTTTTGGGAGTAGGTTGGTCTCCCGTCTTCGGTGCCGAAGGCGCCGGTGGGATTGTGAGATGAGGTTTGCTCGGTCCCCAGCTACCGGAAGTCTTGGCCTTTGTCTTCGGAGCCGAGCCCGAGGGCGGGGCTTCTGAAGCTTGTTTTAGGTTGCGACTGGGGCCAGCAGGCGCAGTCTTGACCAGGGCCTTGGTTTTTGGTGGCGTTGGGGTAGGGGCAGTTGTACTCACTCGTTGACCAGGAGTGATGTGGTCGTCTGAGTCTGAGTCGTCTGCTTCGGACACGATCTGTAGGTCTTCGGAATCGTCCTCCGGAACATCGGGGCCTTCATCGAAGATGTCCGCTGGTGCCGGAGCTGGTGTCTGCGCCATGATGTGTCGTCGGGCCCGGCGATCACGGATGGTTTTCTTGGATTTAAAGGAGGCGCAGGCCTGGCAGTCGTTCTCGTCGTGTTCGGGTGAGAGACACAGGTTACAGACCTTGTGATGGTCACTGTGTGGGAATTTGGCTCCACACTGGGGGCATTTTTTTAATGGAGTTCTTTCCATGAGCTGAAGGCCCGAGCGGCGTCGGTAGGCCCAACGGCCCGCGTCAACGACCGGAATGGAGTAGGAGAGATGCGCGTCGAAGATTACGCGATCGAAAACAATACCGTCGAGTTAGAAATAATTCGCGCGTCTAAAAGGTTTGGAAAATAACGTCCGGAACCGGAGCGCTGAAGTTACATCCGAACCCGATGGCGGAAAAAACAATCTGAGGATGGAGTCGATGCCCATGCGCACTATCGTCCAAAGGAGGAGTCACCTACCTCGTGACTACAAAAGACTCTTCCAAGACAACAACAAAGTGCAAGCATCCGAGCCCAACACCAGATGGCGATCTATGCACAGTGTACAATCTGCAGCTCATATGCCTCGAACATATATATATATATATATATATATATGTGAACAAGGCCGCATGTCTGGCGGCCGAAACGCGTCATTTTGGACATTGATACTTAAATAAAGACACTTTGCCATCATCACTGCCTTGGAGTCTGTGCCCTCGTGTTGCGCCGCTGTGGCTGGATACTTTGGGATTCACATGCTGATATATATATATATATATATATATATATATATATGAAATAACCACAGTCCTTACTGCCACGTCCTCAGCAGCAGCAAAAAGCAGGTACAGACCACAGCATGGAGTTAGAAAATAGCATGCTTTTTATTGCCAAGTAAAGTGCATCCAAAAATAAATCAAGCAAGTGCCCAGCATGACGCGTTTCGACCGCGTTGCCGCGGTCTTGATCACATGTATATATATATATTAGGGGTGGGCGGAATTCGCGTAGTCGCGCTACGTAAAGTCGCAAGCTACGCAGAATTCCACAAGCACGCGGAATTGCTTGTTCCGCCCGTTCGCGATGCGTTTTTCCGGTTCGGGGACGCTGTTTGCGTGCTCGGGGGAAATATCTTGCGAACTTGCCCATGCGGTCGCCAATTGGCGCGGCCATCTTGTTTCACTTGTCCCGCCCGCGATGCGTGTTTCCTGTTCGCGAATGCGACTGTCCGATGGTGCGTCCGAATGACGTGTTCGCGATCGCACACTCTCGCGGGATTGCGCGACCGGATAGGAAAACTCGTCGGCGAACGCCGGGTTCCCGGTAAATCGCTACCGCGTACGCAAACACGCATTTTGAAAGCGCGAACAAGGAAAAAATTCCGCTACGTCGCGGATCGGAATTTTTGGCAATTCCGCGTTCTCCGCGGAACGCAGAATTGCCAAAATTCCGCGAGCGGTGCAGATTTTACCGCCCAGGCCGAATATATATATATATATATATATAAATATATACACACACACACTGAAAAAGCCAAAGGTTAAAGGGATGTTATAGTTAGGCTGACATTTCACTCGTACAAAATCAGGGATATTCCGCAGTTATAGTTACCTGAGCTAACTGTAACTAACACCCCCGCAATGCACAGCTTATGACCTCATATATTTCAGTATATATATATATATATATATATATATATATATATTTCAAAGACAGTTTGCTCAGCAAATAAGGGCGCACTCGATCAACAGCTGACTGACCAAGAGTCTTTATTTTCCATCAAACAGAAACAGGCACCCCAAAAGATCCGCCTGACGCGTTTCGGAGTTCAATCTTCTTAATCATAGGCTTCCTGCAATGTCTCTGCGCTGCTGCCGACACACCTATATTTAATTAATCGCCCTCCAATGGGCTGCTCGAATGAGTAATCCCCCGTTGCTCTCTGGGATTTGGAGTGTGACAAAGGATGCGGTGTTGTTATACGCACAGACATATTCATGCCCTTATCCTGTGCCTCAGAGTACATGTTTGTTTGGTATCCAAAGGAACTGTTGATCCACATTGAGCCATATATATATATATATATACACACACTGAAAAAGCCAAAGGTTACAGGGACGTTATAGTTAGGCTGACATTTCACTCATACAAAACCAGAAAAATTCAGCAGTTAAAGCCAAAGGTTACAGGGACGTTATAATTAGGCTGACATTTCACTCGTACAAAACCACGAGGAATTCAGCAGTTATAGTTACCTGAGCTAACTGCAACTCACGCCCGCAATGCACTGCTTATGACCTCACATATTACTTCACTCATGACATGATCAGTGACATCACTGATGACATCTCAAATTACATCATACAGTGATTGTGAGTGTTTTCTAAAAGTTATTGAGCATATATATATATATATATATATAGGCTTATACCTACCTTTTAAATGTTTGCCTAGCATGTGTTTGCCATGCATGCCTTTACCACGAAAACGTAAGTATTATACAGATAAGTATAAACGCTTTATATATACATAAAAAGGGTTTATACTTACTTGTAAAATACTTACATTTAAATTAAAAACCTTTGAGCTGCTGGAGCCGGCTGAAACTGGCTTGGTTTGGACGAATTTGGACGAAAATGCGACCCACCACCACCCGCAACAGGCTCCCCGCCGGAGCTGGAGCAAGATCACCGCCGAGCAGCTCACCGCCTCCCTCAGCCAGAACACACCCACCAACACAACGGACCCAAACGAAGCAGCCAGCAACCTCGCCAAGTGGCTGACCGCCTGCGCCGACGACCTCGCACCACTAAAAAACCCTCCCAGCAGACCCGGAAGCAAGAAAACCCCTTGGTTCACCAACGAACTCAAGGAATCCAAGAAGAACTGCCGCACTCTCGAGAAAGCCTGGCGACTCGACCAGACCACAGACAACAGGACCGCCCTCAAGCACGCCACCCGCAAACACCACCAGCTGATCCGTGCCACCAAGAAGTCGGCACTCAAAGAACGACTGGACAACAACGCCCACGACAGCAAGGAACTTTTCAGCATCGTCAAAGAGTTCTCCAACCCCAGCGCCGGAAACAACGACATCACCCCTCGCAAGACCTCTGCAACTCACTCGCCGCGTTCTTCCACCGCAAGATCACCGACATACATAACAGCTTTGACGCACAGACCACGCACCCTACCGCCGAACCAACGCCCGCCACCACCACCCTCTGCAACTGGACCCCGATCAGCACCGAAGACACCACCCGCACGATGAACTCCATCCACTCCGGATCACCAACCGACCCCTGCCCACACCACGTCTTCAACAAAGCCGACGCCACCATCGCACCCCATCTCCGGGACATCATCAACTCCTCCTTCCACACCGCCACCTTCCCGGAGAGCTGGAAGCACGCCGAGCTTACCGCCCTCCTGAAGAAACCAACGGCGGACCCCACCGACCTCAAGAACTACCGTCCCATCTCGCTCCTTCCGTTTCCGGCCAAAGTCATCGAGAAGACCGTCAACAGACAGCTTGCCGCCTTCCTCGAGACGAATGGATCCCTCGACCCCTCGCAGTCCGGGTTTCGGGCCAACCACAGCACCGAGACAGCCCTTATCGCAGCCACCGACGACATCAGAACCCTAACCGACAACGGGGAAACAGCAGCCCTCATCCTCTTGGACCTCTCCGCGGCGTTCGACACCGTCTGCCACCGCACCCTAGTGAAGCGCCTCAGCAACATCGGAATCCGAGAGAAAGCACTGGAATGGATCATCTCGTTCCTCGCCGGAAGAACCCAGAGAGTCCGCCTCCCCCGTTCAGATCCGAGGCCACCGAAGTCATCTGCGGCGTTCCACAAGGATCTTCACTCAGTCCAACCCTCTTCAACGTCTACATGAGCCCCCTCGCAGCCATCGCACGCCAACACAACCTCAACATCATCTCCTACGCCCGACGACACCCAGCTGATCCTCTCCCTCACCAACGACCCCACCACCGCCAGAGCCAACCTACACGACGGGATGAGAGACGTCGCCGACTGGATGAGGAACAGCCACCTTAAACTGAACTCAGACAAGACGGAAGTCCTCATCCTGGGCTCATCACCCTCCGCCTGGGACGACTCTTGGTGGCCCCCGGCCCTGGGCACCGCGCCCAAGCCAACGGACCACGCACGCAACCTGGGCTTCATCCTGGACTCCTCCCTGTCGATGACCAGACAAGTCAACGCCGTCTCATCCTCGTGCTTCAACACCCTGCGCATGCTCCGCAAGATCTTCAGATGGATCCCCACTGAAACCAGGAAGACCGTCACCCAGGCACTCGTCACCAGCCGACTGGACTATGGGAACACCCTCTACGCCGGAACCACAGCCAAACTTCAAAAAGACTCCAGCGCATCCAGAACGCCTCCGCACGACTCATCCTGGACATCCCCCGACACAGCCACATCACCGGACACCTGAAAGACCTGCACTGGCTCCCCGTCAGCAAGAGAATCACGTTCAGACTCCTCACCCACGCACACAAGGCCCTCCACGACCTGGGCCCCAAGTACCTCAACGACCGCATGACCTTCTACACGCCCACCCGCCAGCTACGATCAACCAGCCACGCCCTCGCCACCGTACCACGCATCCGCAGAGCCACCGCCGGAGGAAGATCCTTCTCCTACCTGGCAGCCAAGACCTGGAACTCCCTCCCCACTCACCTTCGGCGAACCCAGGACCATCTCTCCTTCAGGAAGCAGCTCAAGACCTGGCTGTTCGAGCAGTAACTTACCCCCTCCCCCAGCGCTTTGAGACCCTCCCGGGTGAGTAGCGCGCTCTATAAATGCCGTGATTGACGGTTCTGCCACGTACCCTATATACCTTCCAAACCCTGCCACTGGCTCCGCCCCCGAAGACACTCTGCACACTGCAACTTGCAATTAATAGATTTGTCGGGGGGGCAGAAAACTGCGCATATCAACTGCGCAGATGACGCAGCCCAAACAAGAAGGCGGAATGGGGCTTCTATTATTCCATAAGTACCTACAAGCGGCTCACCTCCGCTATATCATTGAATTGAACCAGCCACTATCACATTAATAACAGTAACAATAAAATGCATATTGTGAACATTACATACAAACCAAAAGGAGACAAAAACGAGAGAAATACATATGTATTAAGAAATACTATATGCATTTGCATCCGTGTTTCATGTGCTTTTAATTCGTGCTTACAAACCACTCCATGCTTTTCGTGAGATTTTGTTTTTTTTTAAAAGGTAGCAAACTGCCATATTTGGTGTCTAACTGCATGTGGTGTAAGTGAGGGAAATAGGGTTTTAGTGCAGGGATGTTCATGTGGGAGTCCTAGATAGTGAGTCAAAAAAGTGTTTGATAGGGGCATGCAACCCGGTTATTGGGGGTGGGGGGCTCAGAAGTTGCTCAAATGGTTTATAGACAGCACTGTCGATGTAAGCGCGGTTTTACCTAAGATGGTTTGTACGTCAATAATAGCTTTATGGTTGGTCTCACCTGGAATATAGGTAAGCCATTTTAGTCTGAAAGATTAAAAAATGTAAGAAAGTTTACGGGCAAGCTCATGTTATTTGCTTCAAAAGTTAACCTGAATTTATTGGTGCTCTTAAGTGATAAGCACTTGCCTATTTTTGTGGTCCTAATCGTATCTTCAGGTAGTAGTTATCTGTATTTGTTTAGTAGCGGAAAAGAGTGGTAAATACATATCAGGAGGACGAGAACGGGTGGGGGGAGAGAAATGAGGAAAATAAAGGCAAGAGACAAGTTTGATAATTAATCACTAGTATCTCATCTTGGTATTCTGTTTGAATGATGAGACCTACCCTCAAGAAGATATAGGTTTCTGCTACCATGCTACTGGCAAGTTTGTGTCTTCTTAGCGGTTTCAAGTTGTTTCAAGGACCAGGACAGATTTGTTGATAGCAGTTTTTGTCTTGCAGCCAAAAATTCATTTCTGCATCTTTGTTCAATCCCTTTTTAATAGTGTTCATACTCAGAATCCATTCACTTAGCTGTTGTATTATTTTGAATTCACAGCCCCCCGCGGTGGGCCTTGATGTTTTCTAATCCGAAGATGAATAAAGGTTCTGTCATGTGGGTGTTTCTGACGGGAATGTACAGTTAAGGGTGGACCTACCTCAGTTTTGTTTCTGTAATGCACTTAAATCCTGGTTTTGAGGGGTCTAATAGTAATGTCCACATACATATATTTTAGAACACAGAATGATGTAGATCACGAAAGTGCTACTGCAGTTCATCCAATCACTTAGCTTGAAAGTTGTTCCTGGTTCTGGCGTGAATTCCTTGATTTTGTTATTTCTAAATTTGCACATGCTACAGTTGTGGCATGTAAAAAAGCCAATAATAATATTAATAATAATAAAGGACATTTATAGAGCGCACAGCTACCTCGAACGAGGTGTCCCGGCGCTAACGCGGAGGGCATCAGAGAAGAAGAACCGGACCGCTAATCCCTTTGCTTGAAGAGCCAGGATTTCAGTGACTTTCTAAACTCCTGCTCGGAATTCAACAAGCGTAGGTGAAGAGGCAAGTCATTCCACAGTTTGGCGGTTCCTACAGAGAACGATCTGCCCCCCTGCCTAGCTTTTGAAAAGCGAGGGACAGTGAGGAAGCGTTTATGGTTGGATCTTAAGGATCGCACCTGGGGTATGGGTGCAGTCTCTTCCTCAGGTAGCTAGGGCCCCTGCCCTGATGGCTCGAAACGCAATAGTTAGGGCCTTGAATTAAATTCTCCTAGCGACTGGCAGCCAGTGGAGTTGTTTGTGATGGGGAGAGATGTGATGGCGCAGAGGAACCTTACGGACTAGCCTCGCAGGCGCATTCTGCACTATTTCCAGTCTTCTGATCAGGAACCTGGGCAGGCCCAGGTAGAGGCTGTTGACATAGTCGAGGTGTGAGGTCACAAGGGCATGAACCACCGTTCTACGGCTTTCAACCGGCAGAAAATCAAGGAATTTTTGGATGGTTCTCATTTTCAGGCCGCAGAGACTTGACGGATTTGGGACGACAGGGTCATCTTTGTCCCATCTGACACCAAGGTTTTTAACCGAGTCCTTCGGCATTGGTGGAGTGCCGAGTTCTCCAGGCCACCATAGGCCTGCGGGAGGCTTGGTTAAAAAATTGAACCTCCGTTTTATCGGTGTTAAGCTTTAGGAAGTTGCCGTTCATCCAGGTCGCTATGTCTTTGAGACAATATCTGAAAGAATCGAAAGCTGCAGCGGATTGATCTCTAAAGGCAAACATCAGCTGCATGTCGTCCGCATAGGATATCACCTTGACCCCGTTCTTCGCGATGAGAGCTGCCAGAGGCGTCAAGTAGATAGTGAAAAGTAGAGGGCTCAAGGCAGAGCCTTGAGGGACTCCACACCTCAGCGGTTTTACAAAGGAGGTTTACGGGCGAAGAAAGACTTGTTGGTCGCGGCCGTGGAGGTAGGAGGAATTCCACTTTAATGCCGTCCCCTGGATGCCTATCTGTTTGTCTGTCTAGCAGGATCGAGTGTGACACAGTATCGAATGCTGCCGACAGGTCGAGGAGCACAAGCATGGCAGATGAGCCTCTGTCAACAGACAGGCGGATGGAATCTGCTACTTCAATCAGCGCTGTTTCTGTGCTGTACCCTGTACGGAAGCCTGATTGAGAATCATGTAGCTGCTCATTGGCTTCCACAAAGTCCGCCAGTTGAAGATGGACCAATTTCTCAAGTATTTTGGCCGGAGCTGATAGTAAGGAGAGAGGCCTAAAGTTACTGGCTACTTCCGGGTCAGCATTGGGTTTCTTCAGGATAGGTACTAGATAGGCATGTTTCCAAGCAGCAGGGACAATCCCCAGCCTAAGAGAGGAATTCCAAATGGGGTTTAGGACCGGGTTAAGCCAATCAGCTAATAACCTGAACTGCCATGCTGGGCAAGGATCCCCCGGCGACCCGGATTTGCATTTCTGCAGTTCAGCCAGAGATACCTCTGCAGGAATCATGGAAAAAGAAGCAAACACCGGCTGATTCTTGGTGGGGCCGTGGGTGCCCCCTGCAGCTCTGGAGTCGGGAGGCGAGGGGAAGGAGGCATAGATCTGCAAGATTTTATCTTCAAAGTAATTCGAGAGGCTGGTGCACAGGTCCTGGGATGGTCGAGCATCATGCACAAGTACTGTGGGATTGGTGAAAGCTTTCACGATCTTAAACACTTCACTAGAGGAGCTTTTTGCGTTGGCGATACGATCAGCCAATAGGTGTATTCAGAAAAGATGGGTTTATTTGTTGTTTGTTGGTGAACTCAGATCTGCAAAAGAAGTTCTTCAGGCTCTTTGCACATCAAAAGCCCATTTGTGGAAAGGCTGGGATGTCAGTTTTTATGGAGGAGTTACTCGTTAGTAAGTGCCAGTGACTTTTTAAGATGTTTTTGATTCTATGGTGGCCACTGTGAAAGTCAGTCAGGAAGCGTATTGTGGTCTTTGATTGTTTTCGTGGGATATTCTTAATTTGCAATAGAGATTAGGGTGGTTTATTATATTTACCTGGTAGCTCGTAGTAACTCTGTGTCTTGGTATGGTATTGCTTCCAATATGTCCAACATTTCATAAGCAGCAGGTATAGGAAAGTCCCTCTTTTGACATGGTTAGCCCCCACTTTTTGCCTTTTGTATGATGTGATTTTGAATTGAAAGTGCACTGGGTCCCTGCCAGCCAGGTTCCCAGTGCCAGATCACTTTCCTAAAACTGTACCACGTTTGGCACAACTTCAGCAACTCCTGTTAGTCCCTAGTAAATGGAACCCCTGGTACCTAGGGCATTGGTACTGAAGAGGGTCCTCTGGGGCTGCAGCACCAGTTGTGCCACCCCAGAGACCCCTCACGAAGACCATGCAAACTGCCATTGCAGGCTGCATGTCTTCAATCAATCAATCAGGGAATTGTAAGCGCGCTACTCACCCGTGAGGGTCTCAAGGCGCTGTGCAAAGAAACCGAAAAGTCAACATAGCACACAGCCCTGTGTGCATGCCCCCAAACACTGCATGAGGTATAGGTAAGTCACCCCTAGTGTAGGCCTTATAGCCCTAAGGCAGGGTGCATTATGTCCCATTAGTGGACATATCTGCACAAGCAGAAATGACCCTACAATGTCAAGTCCATTCTTAGATATTGTAAGTGCACAGAGAAGCCATAGAGAGTGCATGGGCTGGATACTTGTCATTACGAGTTTCTCAGCTCCATGAGGCTTCACTGTACCCTCAGATGTTTGGTACCAAACATCTCATCTTAATAAATGCACACAGGAGACCCATTAGAGGGTCCCCATAAAACCTACCAAGCACTGGTGTGCTCTCTGACTAGTCTTAGTCAGCTTGCCACCACCGGAAATGTTTCTGACCTCATGGGGTGAGGGTCAGCGCTCTCAGAGGCCAGAAACAAAGCTTGCTCTGGACGGAGGTGCTTCACACCTCTTCCAGGCCAGGATGACCTTCCAGGCCGGGAAGCTTCAAACGCGATGCTGCCTTTGAAATTCGGCCCAAGCAACTCCAGATAGTGGAGGATGCCAACCCCCGTTTCCTGCTCCACATTTGGTGGGAGGACAGGTGGGAACATCAATTAAATTAGGAGGTGGGTCCTCATTCAGCCAGAACCACCCCAAAGGTGGGGCAGGTGATGTGGAGCCCACTTTTCATTTTCCTCCATCTTGGTTTGTGAGGAAATTAGCCAGTTAGGGTCAGGGTAGTGGCCCTTCCCACAGGAAGTGGTCACTTAGGGGTGTAGACAGCCTAAAGGTATTGGCTACTACCTGTCAACCCCTTCAACACCCCTAAATTTAGTATTTAGGTGGCATCCCTGGACCCTGAAATGAGATTGGGCAGACATAGAGAAGAAAAGGACAAAGAAGAGCTGCTGACCTGAGGACTGATGCCCTGCTGCAGAAAACTGGCACCAAACCCTGCCTGCTGCCTTAAGTACCCAACAATTGTGATGTTCTGGCTCGTCCTGCAACTGTGAGCCCTCCAAGAACCCAGAGCTCCTCCAGCCTTCTATAAGTCACCAAAGAACTCCCTTGGAGTGGAGGTACCACTCCCCTACAGCCACAGACACCGAACCGCGGAATCCGGTTTGACTGACTTGTGGCTCCCCGGCCACTCCGACGTAGCACCCAAACCAAAAAAGGTACATCAGCTCTGGAGAATCAAATCTGTATCCCCTCCAAGTGTGGGGACACTAGGATCTACCAGAGCCGTGCTGCACCAATACCCAGGGTACCAGACACTCTGCAGCATCCACCAAGACAAAGAGTCAAATCTGGACTCCAACTGCCCAGGAAGCAAGCACTCGTCGAGGGACACCGAGACCCCTGAGACCCACTTAGTAAGTGGCCCAGCTGTCCTGAAATCCCCTCTCCAAGCTGCTTGCTCCTGACCACTAGGACTACTTGAAGGGCCGCCCGGCTAACCTATCTGCTCTGCACCCGGCCCGACTGGCCTAGGGAACAACAATCCAGCTATGTTCCCATGGTCCTGAGGCCCTTGAGACTGGCTCCCTAAAGTGGGACCTCACAGACTTTCCTTTAAGTCCCCTTGTGCAGTGTGTTTTCAAGTGGCCCCTTTCTTTGTAGAGCACCAGCTACCAGTGGCCTCAGCACTCTGCTCCCGGCCGAATCTGGGACGCTGCCTAGGATCCACTGGTGGAACATTGTGCCTGGCCTTGTTACTTACCTAAATCCCGAAGGTGAACCTTGAAATCCAACTGTATGATTTTTTATGCTTTTTCTATTTTTTCCCATTGGCTTCAACTGTGCGTAATTGCGTATAAAAGTACTTTATTTTACTAACTTGAAAAATTTGTAACTTGATAAAGTATTTACTGTAGAACGAAGTTCTTGGTCTGAAAAATGACAAATATCTGTGTTATTCTTTTAAATTGGTCTCAGATTTATTCTTGACTGAGTCTCATTCATTGCCTCTATGAGTACAACAAATGCTTAGCACTACCCTCTGATAAGTCTAACTAGTCGCCCACACTACCACAAATAGAGCGTTAGTATTATCTACTTTTGCCTCTGTATACCAATCTGGGTCTCACTGAACTCTACACAGTGTACTTCATTTTAGTGCACTATATAGAGAGCCAGCATTCTACATTGGTGGATCAGCAGTGGGGTCTATGACTTTGCTGATACCACTCTGTCAATAGGTGACCACACAAATAAATGCCAAAATTGTCTTTAGCCAGTTGTATTATTCGGTTGGTCTATTTTTCTAAATTTTAAAATTAGCTGTTAGGGCATTGGTTAAGACCCTGTAGTCAGTTGTTAAAAATCTTACTCTGGTTAGGGCAAAAGAAAAGTGTTAAGGTTTTTTTTTACTTTATATAAAGGTCCCCAACTTTAGTGGGAAAAAATAACTACCCCACAGGAGCAAGCTCAGGAGCTCGACCTGACACCATACATTGAGTTGTCATACACCCAGCTATGAGCGTTCTGTAGGGATTATGGTGTTAAAACTGGAGCTCATGCTACCAAAGATAAGCTTATGAAGCTTTTGGCAGAACATGAGAGAGATCATACAGCGGAAAACAAATTATTCCCAGGAGGATCATAGAACAGAAGAAGATGCTGAGAAGGTGGTGGAGACTCCAGCCTCAGATGTGGAAGCTCCCTCAGAGGAGGAACTTTTTTCCTAGAAAGATTCACCAGGAGGTTGAACTTAGAAGCTCAACTCTTGGACTTAGAAAGGCAAAGAAAAGAGTGGGGCCTAGCACCTATCTCTGGTGGCAGCAAAATAATAATACCTAGGGAGAGAGAGGAATTATCTGACCCTAGACTCCCTAAAGGAGTTGTTCCTAAATATGCAGAGGGTGATGACATCATCGAATGGTTTACTGCTTTTGAGAGAGCCTGCATTAGCAGAAGAGTATCCAAAAATAATTGGGGATCTCTCTTGTGGGAACTTTTCTCAGTTAAATGCAGTGATAGACTCTTGAAATTGAATGAGGAAGATGCTGAGTTTTATGACCTCATGAAGGGTACCCAGATTGAGGGCTTTGGACTCGCCACTAAAGAAAACACGATAACATTCAGGGAGAATCGAAAAACCCATTGAGTACAGGGATGGATTTGCAGACTTTTCAGTAAAAACACTAGGTGGCTGGTTAACAGGTAACAATGTGCATGACTATGTTGGGCATTACAATTTCATGATGAAAGTTGAGTAATTGTAACAATGAGAAGTTACATCAGCATCTGGCAGACCTAGGTTCACTTTCTCCTCAAGAGTTGGGGAAGAAGGCAGACCACTGGGTCAAGACAAGGGTAACCAAAACCGCCACAGGCGGGGGTGACCAAAAGAAAGAGGCCAAAAAGACCCCCCCCCCACGGGAAAGATGGTTAGCAAAAAGCTAAAAATAAAAATGAGTCTTCTACAGGCCCCCAGAAACCTGGACAGGAGGGTGGGCCCAGAAACTCTTCACAGCCCAAGCGTGGGTACCAGAGTAAGAACTGGGATCCCAAAAGGGCTTGGTGTCATGAATGCAAGGCCCTTGGACATCTAACTGGAGACCATAGCTGCAAAAACAAAAAGAATGCCTCTAGCACAACTGCAGGAAATGCAATAGTGAGTCTCCAGATGGGATCACGGGTGAGTCCTGACCATGTCAAGGTGCTCACTGAGGCAACTCTAGTCTCAGAGGGAGGGGTGGATGTAGCTAGCCTGGCTGTCTGGACCAGTAATCTAGAGGGATACAGACAACAGCCAAATATTAATGGGGATAGAATGGAAGCCCTGAGAGACACTGGTGCCAGTATCACCATGGTGACTGAGCAGCTGGTGTCTTCAGACCAAGATTTGCTTGGAGCGACCTATACAGCCCTACATGCGGACAATCAAGCTAAGGTGCATCGTATAACGTTGGGGAGGGGTTACTGTAAGAAAGTGGGTTTCTGTTGCAGTAACCCCCCCACTTTTTACCAGACCACTGATGCACTTTGACTTGATGTGCCCTGGGTCCCTGCCAATCAGGTTCCCAGGGCCTGTGTTCTTTCCCCAAAACTGTACCCAATTGGCATCTCTGGCCACAGGTCAGCCCCTGGTAAATGGTACCACAGGTACCCAGGGCACTGTGACCAGGGAAGACCTCTAAGGGCTGCAGCACTTATTGTGCCACCCTTAGAGGCCCTGTACCTTTACACACACACACTGCCTTTGCAGGCTGCGTGTTTTGGTGCAGAACAAAGTGAAGAGTCGACATGGCACACACCTCTGTGGGCCATGCCTACAACCCACTGCCCTGCATAGGTCAGTCACCCCTCTAGCTGGTTGCACTATACCAGTGGTGAGGGTACAGGTGCATGAGCCCTGTACCCCTACAGTGTCTAAGTCCATTCTTAGACATTGTAAGTGCAGTGCTGCCATTAAGAGTATATGGTGCTGGGAGTTTGTCATTACGAACTCCACAGCACCATAATGGCTGCACTGAAAACTGAGAAGTTTGGTATCAAACTTCTCAGCACATTAAACCCACACTGATGCCAGTGTGGGATTTAATGAAAAATGCACACAGAGGGCATCTTTGAGATGCCCCCTGAAAACGACCAGCCTCTGGTGGGTTCCCTGACTGGTACACACCAGCCTGCCACCACGCGACATGTTTCTGGACCCCTAGGGTGGGAGCCTACGCTCCCTGAGCCCAGAAACAAAGCTTTCCTGGGCGGAGGTGTACACACCTCCCCCAGGCCAGGAAGAGCCATCTGTGGCAGGGGAGCTTCAAAGGCCTCGCAGCCTTTGTAATGCGACCCCACAGCCTCTCCTGCTATCAGGAGCAGGCCCTCTTCCTGTCTCCCTCCCTTTCGGCGGGAAGACAGGCGGGAAAACTAGCCAGCCCAGGAGGTGTGCCCACCTCTGCCAACTCCACCCCTCAGGTGGGGGAGGCGAGGTGAAGCCCACTCTCCAGTGCTCGCCATCTTGCAGATCGCAGGCACTCCCCAATCAGGACTAGGGATTGTGCTCACTCCCCACGTGGGGTGAGCACACCAAGGGTGTAGTCACCCTAAGGTCAGTAGCCCATTGGCTACTGACCTCAAGACCCCTAAAACGCCCCCTAAATACAGTATTTAGGGGGCAGCCCTGAACCAGGAAGGCAGATCCAGCAACCACAAGAAAAAGAAGAGAAGAAGAAGGATGAGAAGCCGTGCAGAGCTAACAAGAGGACGACGCCCACTGACTTGGCCCCAGCCCTACAGGCCTGTCTCCCCTCGAACCTGCTCCTGCAAAACCCCGGAATGTCCAGCGGCCAGCAACCTCAAAAACCCCGGAGGACCTGCCTGCCTACACTTTCCAAGCTGTTTCTCCCGTGAACACCGGACGTGTTTGAACTGCAGCTTCTGGTGCCAGCCAGGAACCGCGAATCCCGCACACTCTGCACCCGCCGAATCCGGCCGAGCTCGAGTGGGCAAATACCCCGAGGAGGTCCCCCCGGCGATCCTGACCCAAGATCCGGCGACACCTGACCTGCCTCAAGCCTCCTGACGACGCCTGCAGCCTCAATCCAGAGGACCCCCCCCCCCTACCGCGACCAGAGCGGGTAAGAAAATCCGACGTCCCAAGGCACCCCTGCACCCGACGCCCCACGGCCTTGTGTGCCCAACCCAGCGGTGCCTAACCAACCCTCTACATCCCAACTTACCCCTCGAAGTGGTGGTAGCTCCTGGAAGATCCTCGTCCCCGAGCCTGCAGTGTTTCTTTGTCCCGGAGAATCTCCATTGAAATCAACAGGGCACCCGACCTCAAAACAGCACCCTGCTCCCGGCCGCCCTAGTGCCGCTGAGGGTACCCCTTTTGCGCTAACTTGGTCCCCAACTTGCCCCTAGCTTAACCCTGGGAGCTTTGCTCCCACAACCCCGTGGCCTGCTTGCCAGCAGCCACCAACCGGAGTCCCCCTATCCTCCATAGGATAACATTGGGCCTCAACACTCTGCACCCGGCCGCCCTAGTGCCGCTGAGGGTGCAACAACAGTGCATCACTGACCCTGGGAGACCCCTGAGTCTGACCCCAGAACCCTAACTCCAAAGACCAAATACTTACCTCGAAACCGATAACCTGTTTTTCCTCATAGGATAACATTGACACTTTTTCTCCCAAAAGTTTCTAAGTGTCAACTTTTGAAAACTAAGAATATTCCTTAAAAATCGCACAAATAACCTAAACGAATTTTCTCAACTATTTGCAGGAAAGGTCCCAGTGCTGAATCTAGGTATCCAGCACTGAGTAGGAAAAGTAACGTAAAAGTAACTTACCTGTGAATTGAATTTCCTTCCATAGGATAACATTGGTGGTTCTATGTGAAAAAGTTTCCAAGTGTCAACTTTTGAAATACAAGAATATTCTTTAAAAATCGTACCTCTAACTAAAACGCATTTTCTCAACTGTTTTCAGGAAATGTCCCAGTGCTGAATCTAGGATCCAGCACTGTGTTAGAAAAAGTAATCCGAAAAGTAACTTACCTGCAATTTACAGGAAAAGCCTATGTATTTCAATGTACTGGTCCAAAATGTTTCTAAGTGTGGACTTTTGAAATCTGAAAATATTCTCTAAAAATCGTACACACTACAAAAACGTAATTACTTACCTGTTTTAAGTAAATGTCCCAGTGCTGAATCTAGGAGTCCAGCACTGGATTACAAAAGTAACGAAAAGTAATGTTACCTGCATTTACCTTAAAAAGCCATTCATTTCAATGTACTGCATTTACTAAGTATTGCAACCTACTGCATCCCCTGTAAATCAAATCAAGTACAATCGTCATTGCTTTTTAAAACTGTGTACAACAAGTAACTTATTACTGAAAAGAATTGAATGCTTACCTGTATCAGGCTTGCTTGGTTCTAAAATAAAATAACAGTATATTTTTTTATACAAAAACAATTGGCCTAGAGTTCAGTTCTTGAGTGTGTGAATTCATTTGCTGACTGAGTGTGTACATCAAATGCTTAACACTGTCCTCTGATACTGCCTTACTGCTCGACCAAGCTACCACTATTAAAGAGTAAGGTTCTATCTAACTTTAACCTCTGCCTACCTTTGGGGACTCTTGGACTCTATACACACTGTACCTCACTTTGGTGCAGTGTATATAGAGCCAGTTTCTTACAGTTACTGGCCTCAAAAGGAAAGGGTAGTGGTGTCTTCTGCTATCCCTGTACAGTGTCTGCTTGGCAATGATTTGGAGTATTCAGCATGGGCTGAGGTGGAATAGAAAACCCATGCAGCAATGGTAGGAATACCTGAATGACTGTGTGTTAAAACAAGAGTACAGTGTAGAACCCAGGGTGAAAAAGAAGAGTTGGAGCCTGAAATTATGGAGCAATGTTCTAAGAGAAGGAGCAAGAAGTCTTGGAAACCAACTTCTATTCAGACAGCAGATCAAGTCCCCTCTTCTCAGGTAGAAGATTTGTCAGCCCCAGATGGAACTGAGCCCTAGGAGCTTGGGCCTTACACAGCAGAGCTTTTGGGCCTAGGGGGACCCTCTAGGGAAGATCTGTGCCAGGATCAGAGAACCTGTCCACTCTTGAAAGCCTGAGGCAGCAAGCTGCTGATTAGGAAAAGGGAAGTGTCAGTGGTTCCCACAAGACCTATTGGGAGGAGGCCTATACACCGAGGCCAGAGACCGCAAACCTGCTGCCACCAGGCAAGTAGTAGTGCCTCAACAGTTTAGACAGTTTCTCCTAATACTGGCCCATGACATTTGTAGGAGAGTAGGATCTGCTTCACATGGGTACCCCCACTTTTTGCTGATGCTTCACTGTTTTTAGACCTTAGTCTGGCTGGGGCCCTGCTAATCAGAACCCCAGCCTAGCTGCTTCCTCTTTAAAATGGTTTCCATGTGCCTTAGGCACATCTCTGATTGGAATCTGGAGTGCCCTTATAAGTCCCTAGTATATGGTATACTATGTACCCAGGGCATAGGTACCTCAGAGGCCTACCAGGGGCTGCAGCATGTATTGTGCCACCCCTGGAAGGCCATCCAAAATGACACCACAGGTCTGCTACTGCAGCCTGGGTAAGGTGGTGCATGCACTCCTTACTGTGATATAGGCTACCTATATCACTACATACATACACACATATAAACCTATAAGTCACTCCTATGGCAGGCCTTATCAATCCTGAAGGCAGAGTGCGTAGTTCCTATGTGAGAGGGTGCCCCTGCATGAGCAGGGCCCCTCTGCAGCGTTCGGAGACCCTTCTCTGATGCTGTTTGTAGTGCAGCCTGACCATATACTCTTAAGCGCATTATAACCTCGCGTTAAATGCTAACTTTGGGATGGCTGCACGGAAACATGTCGTGTTTGGTGTCAAACATCTTGGAATACTAGCCCCCCGCCAGTTCTGGCGGTGGGGGTAGCATTCCACCCTTCTAGAGGGAGAGGCATGTACACACCGGTATACCCGGTACTGACTTTCCAGAGCCCTGGCATCACAAAATGGATGCCGCTGCCACAGACACGAGTCTGGCCTCCTGCTGCTGACCGAAACTCCGGCAGGGGAGGCCTGGACAATAGGTTTCCTGTCCCAGGGAGGTGTAACCACCTCCCCAGACAGGATAGTGTGTATTGGGGCTGGGCGGGAGCACTCTCTGGTGCTTTGAAGTCCTGCACTGGGGGCACATTTGGTGTCCCTGTGCATACCCCAGTCAAACCGGCTCAGGGGCTTCCAGCCCCTGCTCTGGCGCGAAACTGGACAAAGGGAAAGGGGTGTAACCATCCCTCTGCCCTGACCCTCCCATAGGTGGGGCCACAGAGTATGTCCAACCCCCTACCTTAGTATAAGTATGGGACCCCAGTCCTTAGGACTTTAGATTTACCTGGACGAAACTCTGACACAGAATCCTGGACCTTCGACGCTCTACTTCAAGATTAGAGGACTGAAGAATCTCCCTTGGGGTCAAGGAGTGACTCCCCTGCTTGGCAGGCACCAACGAAGCAATTGTCCGGTCTGCATCGCTGAAGCTCCCGCCGGACGCCGAAGTCTTTGCATCACCAGAGGTGGATTTCCAGACTTCCCCGAGGCTACCCTGAGTCCCCAGCAGAGCTGAGGCCCGTGGCTATCGTGGGTAACGTGGAACCGTGACCCCTGGACACTGCGTACTTTTGTAAGTGCATCCTCTTCTGGGTCTCCCACAAAGTTGTGCTTTGGGCTCCGAGTAGCCCCAGCCTCCAGCACCGACTGCACTGAAGATCACTGGCCTCCACTCCACGAGTGTCCTGTGAGCCAGCTCCACGTGAGTCGACTCGAGGCTCCTTCGCGGTCGCTAGTCCGTTGGCTAGTAGGCCCTCCCGAAGGCCAATCTTCTTCTGCTTGGGCTCCCTGGTTGCTCCAGGCGTGCCCTGACTTACCCTCGCTGGGTGAGTCCCACAGACCTTGCTGGTCTGCAACATCGTCCTTCTTCCATTTCCACGAGACTTGCCGTTGCCAAGGCTTGTTGGGTCCAATCCGGTCGCCGACACCCCTGCAATCGACAGACGTCGTGGGACAGCTCGAATCCAGCTCCTGGTCGTCGTCGACGCCTCCTGGACCTCGTGGCTGAAGAGTCAAGACGACCGTCAACCTACCTGAAGCACTCGACATCGGTGGGCATCTGCTCATCGCCTTCCTGGTCACTGGCTAGTGACCCAGACTCTGTCCCCTCTGCTTTCAGGTTCTTCAGATCTTCGATCCACCTTTGGAGCCACCCGAACACTTTCGACGGCCGCCAGCAGCACTTTGCAGCAGATCGCCATTGAAAGCGACGACGAAACCCGACCCCGAAAGACACCTAGGCACCCGGCTCCCCTGGGTGAGGTAACTCGAGTACTCTGGTGCTCCCGTGGGTATTGACACTAGAACAGCCTAGTTCTCAAAGGGTTTGCTCCAAGTCCTCCTCTAAGTGTCCCTTTTCTTTTAAATTCAAACCGCGACTTTCCCCATAGAAGTTAACGGCGATTCGCGGCTGTGTTCATACACTGCACGCGTCCCCAGTGGGTCCCCTGTGTCACTACCTTGGGTGGTTCCTTGTGGTCCAAGCACTTCTACAGGCTCTAGGCCCTGTGTCTAGCTCAGTTGTGGTTCTTATACCACTTTATTGGTATATGGTTTGGTACGCCCCTAGGGCTCAAACGTGTATTTGTGCTATTACTGTAGATAACTAACTTATAATTTATGTACTTCGAACTCTAGCCTCATAAAGAGACTAGAGGGGTGTGTTTAGTAATAAATACATATATTTTGAATATATACCTGGTGTGGTCCTCTTTCATTTGGTCACTCAAGAGATTATAGACTGGTAAAACAAGCTGCTTTACATTCCTTCAAGACTTAGCCTGAAGGCTGCTCTCCATAGCTACCACTAGGATAGCTTTCAATAAAGGTTGTCTTTAACCTATCTCCAATAAGGGGTTGTTTGGACTGGTGCAAGGTGCCCACTATAATTAGTGGACAGCATATGCCAGGCTAACTTCTCACATTGGTGTGCAGCGTGTGGGATTCCAGCTTGCTATTGTTTTACCAGATAATCTCAATTGAATTGATCAACTGAAAACCACTAAGGGTACCTAAGGTACATATAAATCAAGCTTAGTAATACAGTAAGTTCTACTGAACTTAGAGTTGTGTGTTAAGGGATAGCACACCCTTTCTACAACTCAAGAGAGTTTAGTAGGCCACACTAGAGTAGGTAGTGCATACACCACACCTCACTAGTAATGTCTTCAAAGCCAGGACCCAGTGAGTCCTCGCCAGAAGCCAGTGGGCTTCTTCCCTCCAAGTATGATAAACTCCCATTCTTGGAATTGAGAGCATTATGCAATACTAGGAAGTTGAAGGCAGGCAAAAGTGCCAGCACCCAACACCTCAGGGAGGTGTTACTAGCTGATGATCTCAGCAGGCCCATAGGGTCTGAAGGGATAGGCAAAGAGGGTGGGGCAGAAGATGAGGAAGGGGCCAGGGTTGAAGAAACCCAGGCCCCCCCCCTCTGAAACTGGCCAGGAAGGTGAAAATGACCTTGTCCTCGAAAACCCAATTCCTCCTGTGGAGGAGGAGGAGGAGGATCAGACTGACCTCCCCTTTGTCCCCCCAGGAAGAGTTCTGAGTGTGCCCAGAAGGTCTAGGTCTCCTTCTCAGGAGTCTAACCACTCTGACACCTCAATAGGGACCTCTGTCTCCTCTCATAGGAGGGAATCCTCTCATGAAAGGAGAAAGAGACTGATTCAGTATGAGCAAGCCCAGCTTGAACTCAGAAAACAGCAATTGGCTATAGACAGGAGTCCCTAGATCTCTATAGAGAGAGACAAAAGATGGGACTAGAGTCCCATGGTGGCAGCAGTTTCCCCAAAGATAGGGAAAGGTCTTATGACCATAGAAACCTGAGCAAGATTGTCCCTCCCTACCAGAGTGGGGATGACATCCACAAATGGATAACTGCTCTAGAGAGGGCCTGCAAAGTACAGAGGGTCCCTCAGGAGCAGTGGGCAGCAATCTTGTGGCTCTCCTTTGCAGACAAAGGTAGAGACAAGCTCCTCACTGTTAGAGAGGAGGATGCTGATAATTACAAAGTCTTGAAGAGTGCTCTAATTGATGGGTTTGGCCTAACCACTGAACAATACAGGTTAAAGTTCAGGGATACCCAAAAAGCACAGACTCAAGACTGGGTGGACTTTGTTGATTGTTCTGCCAAGGCTCTGGAAGGTTGGTTATTGGGCAGTAAGGTGTGTGACTTCACAGGATTGTACAACCTGATCATGAGGGAGCAGATTCTTAATAACTGTCAAAATCAGCTGTTGCATCAGCACCTGGTGGACTCTGATCTGACCTCTCCCCAAGAATTGGGAAAGAAGGCAGACAAATGGGTCAGAACCAGGGTGAGGCAGAAGGTACAGAACCAAGGTGGTGACCCTAAGAAGCAAGATTCGACAAACTCTGATAAGGGTGGGGAGAAGGGTAAAGATCAAAAGTCTTCACAAGGCCCCCAAAAATCTTCTTCAGGTGGGGATTCACAGTCTAACAAAGGGAAAGGCCAAAGGAAACCATGGTGCAAGGTCTGTAAGCAAAAGACCCACTGGACCAGTGATTGCACCAAGTCCAAAGACTCTACTCCAGCCCCCACCAATGCCCCTAAGGCACCTGCTCCCCTAGTGCAGTTACAGTTGGTGGTGGGACTACACAAGCCAAGGGCTAGGGTTGACCCTGGGTAAGGAGATGAGCTCTGACCTAGTCAGAGAACTCACTCAGGCTGTCCTAGTCTGTGATGGAGGCATGGATGTGACCTCCTCTGTGAGTCCCAGTAATCTGGGCAAGTACAGGCAACAGCCCTTAATCAATGGAAAAGAGGCTTTGGCATTTAGGGACACAGGGGCAAGTGTCACCATGGTGACACAAGACCTTGTGAATCCTGGGCAGATTATACTTGGTGAAATGTACCAAGTGACCAATGCTAGCAACGTCAGAACAGACCATACTCTGGCAGTTGTTAACTTCTCCTGGGGAGGGGTAACTGGCCTTAAGAAGGTTGTGGTAAGTGCAGACCTACCCGTTGAATGCTTGCTTGGCAATGACTTAGAAACTTCAGCTTGGGCAGAAGTGGAGCTCAGGACCCATGCAGAAATGCTGGGCATCCCTGCAGATGTGTTTGCTGTGACCAGGTCACAAGCCAAGATGTCTAACACTGAACAGGCCTTGGATTCTGGAATAATGGACCAAGTGCCCTCCAAGAAGAGGAGTAGTAGGGTAAAGGCAGTGCCTTCCCCTTGGCTCAGAAGGAAGATCAGTCTCTTGAGGGGGATGATCTCAGTCCTGAGGAAGGAACTGTCCCAGAGGAGCTTGAACCTGACCAGGTTGAGTTCTTGGGGACAGGGGGCCCTTCCAGGGCAGATCTGAGCCCTTCCAGGGCAGATCTGAGCCAGGAGCAGCAGAGCTGCCCCTCTCTTGAACCCCTCAGACAGCAAGCTGCTGCTGAGGCTGCTGGGAAAGCTAGTGGTCCCCATACTGTGTATTGGGATGATGGACTCTTGTACTCAGAGTGTAGAGACCCCAAGCCTGGTGCCACCAGGAGGTTGGTTATACCTCTGAAGTTCAGGGGCTTCCTATTGACCCTAGCCCATGACATTCCCTTAGCAGGTCACCTGGGCCAGAACAAGACTTGGGACAGAATTGTCCCTCACTTTCACTGGCCCCACATGTCTGAAGACACCAAGGAGTTTTGTCGCTCCTGTGTAACCTGCCAGGCCAGTGGCAAGGCAGGTGGCACTACAAAGGCCCCCTGATACCACTACCTGTGGTGGGGGTTCCCTTTGAAAGGGTGGGGATTGACATTGTTGGTCCCATGGATCCCCAAACAGCATCTGGGCACAGGTTTATCCTGGTGGTAGTGGATCATGCCACCAGGTACCCAGAGGCTATTCCCTTAGGACCACTACAGCACCTGTGGTGGCAAGGGCCCTCCTGGGAATTTTCTCAATAGTGGGCTTCCCTAAGGAGGTTGTATCAGATAGGGGTGCTAACTTTATGTCTGGATACTTAAAAGCAATGTGGAAGGAGTGTGGAGTGACTTACAAGTTCACCACACCCTATCACCCACAATGCAATGGTTTAGTTGAGAGATTCAACAAAACCTTGAAGGCCATGATTAAAGGGCTCCCAGAAAAGCTTAGGCAAAGATGGGACATACTCTTGCCCTGCCTTTTATTTGCATACAGGGAGGTGCCTCAAAAGGGGTTGGCTACAGCCCTTTTGAACTTTTGTTTGGTCACCCTGTCAGGGGTCCATTGTGCTTGGTGAAGGAAGGATGGGAGTTACCTCTCAAGCCCCCAAAGCAAGACATAGTGGACTATGTACTTGGTCTCCGCTCCCGGATGGCTGAGTATATGAAAAAGGCAACTAAAAACCTTGAGGCTAGCCAGGAACTTCAAAAGCCTGGCATGACTAAAAGGCTGTACTGACTGTTTACCAGCCAGGACAGAAGGTGTGGGTGTTGGAGCCAGTGGCCCCAGCAGCTCTCCAAGACAAATGGAGTGGACCCCATACCATTGTTGAACAGAAGGGTGAGGTTACCTATTTGGTGGACCTAGGAACACCCAGGAGTCCCCACAGGGTTCTCCATGTCAACAGGTTAAAACCATATGTGGACAGGGCAGACATGGGCTTGCTCATGGCTACTGATGAGGGACAGGAGGAAGAGAGTGACCCACTCCCTGACCTGCTCTCACAGAACCCTGATGATGGGTCAGTGGATGGTGTAGCCTTGGCAGGCAGCCTCACTACCCAGCAGCAGACTGATTGCAGACAGGTGCTCAATCAGTTCCGACACATATTCTCACTGACACCCAGTCAGACTACCTGGTGCACTCATGAAGTGGACACTGGGGACAGTCTGCCTATTAAAAATAAGATTTATAGGCAACCTGACCATGTCAGGGACTGTATCAGGACAGAAGTCCAGAAGATGTTGGATTTGGGAGTTATTGAACCCTCAGATAGCCCTTGGGCTAGTCCAGTGGTCATTGTACCAAAACCTCACACCAATGGTGGGAAAAGAGAGATGAGGTTTTGTGTGGACTACAGGGGTCTCAATGCAGTCACTAGGACTGATGCCCATCCAATACCTAGGGCAGATGAGCTAATAGACACTTTGGCCTCAGCCAAGTATCTAAGCACATTTGACCTGACAGCTGGCTACTGGCAGATCAGACTAGCTGATGATGCAAAGCCAAAGACAGCATTCTCAACCCCTAGTGGGCATTATCAATTTGTGGTGATGCCCTTTGGTCTGAAGAATGCACCTGCCACTTTTCAGAGGTTGGTGAATACAGTCCTTACAGGTCTGGAAGCCTATAGTGCAGCATATCTAGATGATATTGCTGTCTTTAGCTCCACCTGGGAGGATCACCTGGTCCACCTCAGAAATGTTTTGCAGGCCCTGCAGAAAGCAGGCCTGACTATCAAGGCCACCAAGTGCCAGATAGGGCAGAGTCAGGTTGTGTACCTGGGCCACCTTGTGGGTGGAGGCCAGGTTCAACCACTGCAGAGCAAGATCCAGACCATCATGGACTGGACTGCTCCAACTACCCAGACTCAGGTGAGAGCCTTCTTAGGCCTGACTGGGTACTATAGGAGATTTGTCAAGGGGTATGGATCAATAGTGACACCCCTGAATGACCTTGCCAGGTAGGTCGCTCCCCCACCACACAGCTCCGCCTGTGTTGTCTGCCCGCTGCTTCTGCAGGTAAGATCGCCCCTCAGCTGCGGCCCCGGTGCCCGCATTTCTTGCTATCTCCCCTTTTTTCCTTCTGTGCCCCTCGCTGCCCCAATTGCGTTGTGACTGTGATTTTGTCTGTTTTCCCCCATTTCCTTTCTGTGCCCTCGCTGCCCCACTTGCGTTGTGCCCGTATTTTTGTCTGTTTTCCCCCATTACCTTTCTGTGCCCCTCGCTGCCCCATTTGCGTTGTGACTGTGATTTTGTCTGTTTTCCCCCCCATTTCCTTTCTGTGCCCCTCGCTGCCCCATTTGCGTTGTGCCCGTATTTTTTGTCTGTTTTCCCCCCCATTTCCTTTCTGTGCCCCTCGCTGCCCCATTTGCGTTGTGACTGTGATTTTGTCTGTTTTCCCCCATTTCCTTTCTGTGCCCCTCGCTGCCCCATTTGCGTTGTGCCCGTATTTTTGTCTGTTTTCCCCCCATTTCCTTTCTGTGCCCCTCGCTGCCCCATTTGCGTTGTGACTGTGATTTGGTCTGTTTTCCCCCATTTCCTTTCTGTGCCCCTCGCTGCCCCATTTGCGTTGTGCCCGTATTTTTTGTCTGTTTTCTCTCCCCTTGTACTTTTGTGCCCCGCTGCCTCTCGCCTTTCCCGCCGCTGCGTCCCTGCGGCCCCGCCCCTGACTGCCCATTCGCTGCCCCTGCCTCCCGCCTCCCAGCTGCTCCTCCCTCCCACCTCCCCATAAATGGCGGCCGCTGCGCGTGAGGAGAGCGACCCTTGACCTTGCCAGGTAGGTCGCTCCCCCACCACACAGCTCCGCCTGTGTTGTCTGCCCGCTGCTTCTGCAGGTAAGATCGCCCCTCAGCTGCGGCCCCGGTGCCCGCATTTCTTGCTATCTCCCCTTTTTTCCTTCTGTGCCCCTCGCTGCCCCAATTGCGTTGTGACTGTGATTTTGTCTGTTTTCCCCCATTTCCTTTCTGTGCCCCTCGCTGCCCCATCTGCGCTGTGACTGTGATTTTGTCTGTTTTCCCCCATTTCCTTTCTGTGCCCCTCGCTGCCCCATTTGCGTTGTGACTGTGATTTTGTCTGTTTTCCCCCCCATTTCCTTTCTGTGCCCCTCGCTGCCCCATTTGCGTTGTGCCCGTATTTTTTGTCTGTTTTCCCCCCCATTTCCTTTCTGTGCCCCTCGCTGCCCCATTTGCGTTGTGACTGTGATTTTGTCTGTTTTCCCCCCATTTCCTTTCTGTGCCCCTCGCTGCCCCATTTGCGTTGTGACTGTGATTTTGTCTGTTTTCCCCCATTTCCTTTCTGTGCCCCTCGCTGCCCCATTTGCGTTGTGCCCGTATTTTTGTCTGTTTTCCCCCCATTTCCTTTCTGTGCCCCTCGCTGCCCCATTTGCGTTGTGACTGTGATTTGGTCTGTTTTCCCCCCATTTCCTTTCTGTGCCCCTCGCTGCCCCATTTGCGTTGTGCCCGTATTTTTTGTCTGTTTTCTCTCCCCTTGTACTTTTGTGCCCCCGCTGCCTCTCGCCTTTCCCGCCGCTGCGTCCCTGCGGCCCCGCCCCCTGACTGCCCATTCGCTGCCCCTGCCTCCCGCCTCCCAGCTGCTCCTCCCTCCCACCTCCCCATAAATGGCGGCCGCTGCGCGTGAGGAGAGCGACCCTTGACCTTGCCAGGTAGGTCGCTCCCCCACCACACAGCTCCGCCTGTGTTGTCTGCCCGCTGCTTCTGCAGGTAAGATCGCCCTCTCAGCTGCGGCCCCGGTGCCCGCATTTCTTGCTATCTCCCCTTTTTTCCTTCTGTGCCCCTCGCTGCCCCAATTGCGTTGTGACTGTGATTTTGTCTGTTTTCCCCCCCATTTCCCTTCTGTGCCCCTCGCTGCCCCATCTGCGCTGTGACTGTGATTTTGTCTGTTTTCCCCCATTTCCTTTCTGTGCCCCTCGCTGCCCCATTTGCGTTGTGACTGTGATTTTGTCTGTTTTCCCCCATTTCCTTTCTGTGCCCCTCGCTGCCCCATTTGCGTTGTGACTGTGATTTTGTCTGTTTTCCCCCCATTTCCTTTCTGTGCCCCTCGCTGCCCCATTTGCGTTGTGCCCGTATTTTTGTCTGTTTTCCCCCATTTCCTTTCTGTGCCCCTCGCTGCCCCATTTGCGTTGTGACTGTGATTTTGTCTGTTTTCCCCCTATTTCCTTTCTGTGCCCCTCGCTGCCCCATTTGCGTTGTGCCCGTATTTTTGTCTGTTTTCTCCCCATTTCCTTTCTGTGCCCCTCGCTGCCCCATTTGCGTTGTGACTGTGATTTGGTCTGTTTTCTCCCCATTTCCTTTCTGTGCCCCTCGCTGCCCCATTGTGCGTTGTGCCCGTATTTTTTGTCTGTTTTCTCTCCCTTGTACTTTTGTGCCCCCGCTGCCTCTCGCCTTTCCCGCCGCTGCGTCCCTGCGGCCCACCCCCTGACTGCCCATTCGCTGCCCCTGCCTCCCGCCTCCCAGCTGCTCCTCCCTCCCACCTCCCCATAAATGGCGGCCGCTGCGCGTGAGGAGAGCGACCCTTGACCTTGCCAGGTAGGTCGCTCCCCACCACACAGCTCCGCCTGTGTTGTCTGCCCGCTGCTTCTGCAGGTAAGATCGCCCCTCAGCTGCGGCCCCGGTGCCCGCATTTCTTGCTATCTCCCCTTTTTCCTTCTGTGCGCCTCGCTGCCCCAATTGCGTTGTGACTGTGATTTTGTCTGTTTTCCCCCATTTCCTTTCTGTGCCCCTCGCTGCCCCATCTGCGCTGTGACTGTGATTTTGTCTGTTTTCTCCCCATTTCCTTTCTGTGCCCCTCGCTGCCCCATTTGCGTTGTGACTGTGATTTTGTCTGCTTTCTCCCCATTTCCTTTCTGTGCCCCTCGCTGCCCCATTTGCGTTGTGCCCGTATTTTTGTCTGTTTTCCCCCCATTTCCTTTCTGTGCCCCTCGCTGCCCCATTTGCGTTGTGACTGTGATTTTGTCTGTTTTCCCCCCATTTCCTTTCTGTGCCCCTCGCTGCCCCATTTGCGTTGTGACTGTGATTTTGTCTGTTTTCTCCCCATTTCCTTTTTGTGCCCCTCGCTGCCCCATTTGCGTTGTGCCCGTATTTTTGTCTGTTTTCCCCCCATTTCCTTTCTGTGCCCCTCGCTGCCCCATTTGCGTTGTGACTGTGATTTGGTCTGTTTCTCCCCCATTTCCTTTCTGTGCCCCTCGCTGCCCCATTTGCGTTGTGCCCGTATTTTTGTCTGTTTCTCTCCCCTTGTACTTTTGTGCCCCCGCTGCCTCTCGCCTTTCCCGCCGCTGCGTCCCTGCGGCCCCGCCCCCTGACTGCCCATTCGCTGCCCCTGCCTCCCGCCTCCCAGCTGCTCCTCCCTCCCACCTCCCCATAAATGGCGGCCGCTGCGCGGCCGCGCCGCTGGCAAGCCCGTCTGCGCCCGTCCGCGACTGGACCGCGCCCAGCGCCAGAACCCCTGGCTCCCACCGATGCAACACTACTCGACGGACCTACGACGCCGCCACCCTCACCGCACTCAATGCCGGCCGGAACCCTGCCTGCTACCGAGCCTCACCGAGACGCACCCACGGACCCTTCACCTGCCAAACCTGCCGATTCACCTGCCCCCGGACGTGCACCACCTCCGCCAAGTCGAGCACCAGCAGCAACCACCTGAAATGCATCCTGTTGAACACCCGCTCCGTCCACAGGCACGCCGTGGAACTCTGGGACCTGCTCGACGCAACAGCACCGGACATCGCCTTCCTCACCGAAACCTGGATGAACGCCTCCTCAGCGCCCGACATCGCCATAGCCATCCCGGACGGATACAAGATCACCCGGAGGGACCGCGTCAACCAGACGGGAGGAGGCATCGCCATCATACACAAGAACACCATCCGCATCTCGACTAACTCCGACGAGACCTTCACCGCCGCCGAACACCTACACTTCCAGATACACACTGACCCCAAGACCACCCTCCGAGGCACCCTCATCTACAGACCCCCGGGACCACGCACACTATTCAGCGAAGACATCGCAGACTTCATCAGCCCGCACGCCATGCCCTCAGCCGACTACATCCTCCTAGGGGACCTCAACTTCCACCTGGAGAACAACAACGACAGAAACACCACCGCCCTGCTGGACAACCTCGCCAACCTCGGACTCAAGCAACTGGTGAACACGCCCACCCACTACGCCGGCCACACGCTTGACCCCGTCTTCTCTTCCAGCAAGCACATCTCCTTCAGCCACGCCACCGGACTACACTGGACCGACCACAGCTGCGTCCACTTCAGCTTCAGAAAGACTGCGACCCACCACCACCCGCAACAGGCTCCCCGCCGGTGCTGGAGCAAGATCACCGCCGAGCAGCTCACCGCCTCCCTCAGCCAGAACACACCCACCAACACAACGGACCCAAACGAAGCAGCCAGCAACCTCGCCAAGTGGCTGACCGCCTGCGCCGACGACCTCGCACCACTAAAAAACCCTCCCAGCAGACCCGGAAGCAAGAAAACCCCTTGGTTCACCAACGAACTCAAGGAATCCAAGAAGAACTGCTGCACTCTCGAGAGAACCTGGCGACTCGACCAGACCACAGACAACAGGACCGCCCTCAAGCACGCCACCCGCAAACACCACCAGCTGATCCGTGCCACCAAGAAGTCGGCACTCAAAGAACGACTGGACAACAACGCCCACGACAGCAAGGAACTTTTCAGCATCGTCAAAGAGTTCTCCAACCCCAGCGCCGGAAACAACGACATCACCCCTCGCAAGACCTCTGCAACTCACTCGCCACGTTCTTCCACCGCAAGATCACCGACATACATAACAGCTTCGACGCACAAACCACGCACCCTACCGCCGAACCAACGCCCGCCACCACCACCCTCTGCAACTGGACCCCGATCAGCACCGAAGACACCACCCGCACGATGAACTCCATCCACTCCGGATCACCAACCGACCCCTGCCCACACCACGTCTTCAACAAAGCCGACGCCACCATCGCACCCCATCTCCGGGACATCATCAACTCCTCCTTCCACACTGCCACCTTCCCGGAGAGCTGGAAGCACGCCGAGCTTACCGCCCTCCTGAAGAAACCAACGGCGGACCCCACCGACCTCAAGAACTACCGTCCCATCTCGCTCCTTCCGTTTCCGGCCAAAGTCATCGAGAAGACCGTCAACGGACAGCTTGCCGCCTTCCTCGAGACGAATGGATCCCTCGACCCCTCGCAGTCCGGGTTTCGGGCCAAACACAGCACCGAGACCGCCCTTATCGCAGCCACCGACGACATCAGAACCCTAACCGACAACGGGGAAACAGCAGCCCTCATCCTCTTGGACCTCTCCGCGGCGTTCGACACCGTCTGCCACCGCACCCTAGTGAAGCGCCTCAGCAACATCGGAATCCGAGAGAAAGCACTGGAATGGATCATCTCGTTCTCGCCGGAAGAACCCAGAGAGTCCGCCTCCCCCGTTCAGATCCGAGGCCACCGAAGTCATCTGCGGCGCTCCACAAGGATCTTCACTCAGTCCAACCCTCTTCAACGTCTACATGAGCCCCCTCGCAGCCATCGCACGCCAACACAACCTCAACATCATCTCCTACGCCGACGACACCCAGCTGATCCTCTCCCTCACCAACGACCCCACCACCGCCAGAGCCAACCTACACGACGGGATGAGAGACGTCGCCGACTGGATGAGGAACAGCCGCCTTAAACTAAACTCAGACAAGACGGAAGTCCTCATCCTGGGCTCATCACCCTCCGCCTGGGACGACTCCTGGTGGCCCCCGGCCCTGGGCACCGCGCCCAAGCCAACGGACCACGCACGCAACCTGGGCTTCATCCTGGACTCCTCCCTATCGATGACCAGACAAGTCAACGCCGTCTCATCCTCGTGCTTCAACACCCTGCGCATGCTCCGCAAGATCTTCAGATGGATCCCCACTGAAACCAGGAAGACCGTCACCCAGGCACTCGTCACCAGCCGACTGGACTATGGGAACACCCTCTACGCCGGAACCACAGCCAAACTTCAAAAAAGACTCCAGCGCATCCAGAACGCCTCCGCACGACTCATCCTGGACATCCCCCGACACAGCCACATCACCGGACACCTGAAAGACCTGCACTGGCTCCCCGTCAGCAAGAGAATCACGTTCAGACTCCTCACCCACGCACACAAGGCCCTCCACGACCTGGGCCCAAAGTACCTCAACGACCGCATGACCTTCTACACGCCCACCCGCCAGCTACGATCAACCAGCCACGCCCTCGCCACCGTACCACGCATCCGCAGAACCACCGCCGGAGGAAGATCCTTCTCCTACCTGGCAGCCAAGACCTGGAACTCCCTCCCCACTCACCTTCGGCGAACCCAGGACCATCTCTCCTTCAGGAAGCAGCTCAAGACCTGGCTGTTCGAGCAGTAACTTACCCCCTCCCCCAGCGCCTTGAGACCCTCCCGGGTGAGTAGCGCGCTCTATAAATGCCGTGATTGATTGATTGATTGAACTTCCAAGAAAATGCCCAAAAAGGTTCAGTGGACAGTTAGCTGTCAAAAGGCATTTGATGACCTAAAGCAGGCCATGTGCACTGCTCCCATTCTACAGAGTACTGATTACTCCAAGAAGTTCATTGTCCAAACAGATGCATCTGAATTGGGGGTAGGGGCTGTACTGTCACAATTGAATGATGAAGGTCAGGATCAGCCAGTAGCTTTTATTAGCAGAAGGCTGACCCCTAGAGAGAAACGTTGGTCAGCCATTGAGAGGGAGGCCTTTGCTGTGGTCTGGGCTCTGAAGAAGTTGAGGCCATACTTGTTTGGTACTCACTTCCTTGTTCAAACAGACCATAAGCCCCTCTTATGGCTAAAACAAATGAAGGGTGAAAACCCCAAACTGCTTAGGTGGTCCATTTCCCTACAGGGGATGGACTTCACAGTGGAACATAGACCTGGGAGTAACCATGCCAATGCAGATGGACTCTCTAGGTACTTCCACTTAGAACATGAAGACTTAACTGGGCAAGGTTAGTTTAATGTCCCTACGTTTGGTGGGGGGGGGGGTTGTGTAGGAGAGTAGGATCTGCTTCACATGGGTACCCCCACTTTTTGCTGATGCTTCACTGATTTTAGACCTTAGTCTGGCTGGGGCCCTGCTAATCAGAACCCCAGCCTAGCTGCTTCCTCTTTAAAATGGTTTCCATGTGCCTTAGGCACATCTCTGATTGGAATCTGGAGTGCCCTTATAAGTCCCTAGTATACGGTATACTATGTACCCAGGGCATAGGTACCTCAGAGGCCTACCAGGGGCTGCAGCATGTATTGTGCCACCCCTGGAAGGCCATCCAAAATGACACCACAGGTCTGCTACTGCAGCCTGGGTAAGGTGGTGCATGCACCCCTTACTGTGATATAGGCTACCTATATCACTACATACATACACACATATAAACCTATAAGTCACTCCTATGGCAGGCCTTATCAATCCTGAAGGCAGAGTGCGTGGTTCCTATGTGAGAGGGTGCCCCTGCATGAGCAGGGCCCCTCTGCAGCGTTCGGAGACCCTTCTCTGATGCTGTTTGTAGTGCAGCCTGACCATATACTCTTAAGCGCATTATAACCTCGCGTTAAATGCTAACTTTGGGATGGCTGCACGGAAACATGTCGTGTTTGGTGTCAAACATCTTGGAATACTACCCCCCCGTCAGTTCTGGCGGCGGGGGTAGCATTCCACCCTTCTAGAGGCAGAGACATGTACACACCGGTATACCCGGTACTGACTTTCCAGAGCCCTGGCATCACAAAATGTATGCCGCTGCCACAGACACGAGTCTGGCCTCCTGCTGCTGACCGAAACTCCGGCAGGGGAGGCCTGGACAATAGGTTTCCTGTCCCAGGGAGGTGTGACCACCTCCCCAGACAGGATAGTGTGTATTGGGGCTGGGCGGGAGCACTCTCTGGTGCTTTGAAGTCCTGCACTGGGGGCACATTTGGTGTCCCTGTGCATACCCCAGTTCAAACCGGCTCAGGGGCTTCCAGCCCCTGCTCTGGCGCGAAACTGGACAAAGGGAAAGGGGTGTAACCACCCCTCTGCCCTGACCCTCCCATAGGTGGGGCCACAGAGTATGTCCAACCCCTACCTTAGTATAAGTATGGGACCCCAGTCCTTAGGACTTTAGATTTACCTGGACGAAACTCTGACACAGAATCCTGGACCTTCGACGCTCTACTTCAAGATTAGAGGACTGAAGAATCTCCCTTGGGGTCAAGGAGTGACTCCCTGCTTGGCAGGCACCAACGAAGCAATTGTCCGGTCTGCATCGCTGAAGCTCCCGCCGGACGCCGAAGTCTTTGCATCACCAGAGGTGGATTTCCAGACTTCCCGAGGCTACCCTGAGTCCCCAGCAGAGCTGAGGCCCGTGGCTATCGTGGGTAACGTGGAACCGTGACCCCTGGACACCGCGTACTTTTGTAAGTGCATCCTCTTCTGGGTCTCCCACGAAGTTGTGCTTTGGGCTCCGAGTAGCCCCAGCCTCCAGCACCGACTGCACCGAAGATCACTGGCCTCCACTCCACGAGTGTCCTGTAAGCCAGCTCCACGTGCGTCGACTCGAGGCTTCTTCGCGGTCACTAGTCCGTTGGCTAGTAGGCCCTCCCGAAGGCCAATCTTCTTCTGCTTGGGCTCCCTGGTTGCTCCAGGCGTGCCCTGACTTACCCTCGCTGGGTGAGTCCCACAGACCTTGCTGGTCTGCAACATCGTCCTTCTTCCATTTCCACGAGACTTGCCGTTGCCAAGGCTTGTTGGGTCCAATCCGGTCGCCGACACCCCTGCAATCGACAGACGTCGTGGGACAGCTCGAATCCAGCTCCTGGTCGTTGTCGACACCTCCTGGACCTCGTGGCTGAAGAGTCAAGACGACCGTCAACCTACCTGAAGCACTCGACATCGGTGGGCATCTGCTCATCGCCTTCCTGGTCACTGGCTAGTGACCCAGACTCTGTCCCCTCTGCTTTCAGGTTCTTCAGATCTTCGATCCACCTTTGGATCCACCCGAACACTTTCGACTTGGCTGCCAGCAGCACTTTGCAGCAGATCGCCATTGAAAGCGACGACGAAACCCGACCCCGAAAGACACCTATGCACCCAGCTCCCCTGGGTGAGGTAACTTCGAGTACTCCGGTGCTCCCGTGGGTATTGACACTAGAACAGCTTAGTTCTCAAAGGGTTTGCTCCAAGTCCTCCTCTAAGTGTCCCTTTTCTTTTAAATTCAAACCGCGACTTTCCCCATAGAAGTTAACGGCGATTCGCGGCTGTGTTCATACACTGCACGCGTCCCCGTGGGTCCCCTGTGTCACTACCTTGGGTGGTTCCTTGTGGTCCAAGCACTTCTACAGGCTCTAGGCCCTGTGTCTAGCTCAGTCGTGGTTCTTATACCACTTTATTGGTATATGGTTTGGTACGCCCCTAGGGCTCAAACGTGTATTTGTGCTATTACTGTAGATAACTAACTTATAATTTATGTACTTCGAACTCTAGCCTCATAAAGAGACCAGAGGGGTGTGTTTAGTAATAAATACATATATTTTGAATATATACCTGGTGTGGTCCTCTTTCATTTGGTCACTCAAGAGATTATAGACTGGTAAAACAAGCTGCTTTACATTCCTTCAAGACTTAGCCTGAAGGCTGCTCTCCATAGCTACCACTAGGATAGCTTTCAATAAAGGTTGTCTTTAACCTATCTCCAATAAGGGGTTGTTTGGACTGGTGCAAGGTGCCCACTATAATTAGTGGACAGCATATGCCAAGCCAACTTCTCACAACATTCCCCTAGCTGGGCATCTTGGCAAGACTAAAACTTGGAGTAGGTTGGTGAACCACTTCTACTGGCCAGGAATGTCCTAGAAGGTGAAGGAGTTTTGTAACTCCTGTGCCACCTGTCAAGCCAGTGGCAAGACAGGGAGCCAAATAAAGGTCTCCTTAATGCCAATTCCAGTGGTTGGGGTACTCTTTGAGGGGGTTGAGATTTACATTGTTGGCCTCCTTGACCCTCAGATAGCATCAGGAAACCAATTTATACTAGTGGTAGTGGATCATGCCACTAGGTATCCTGAAGCAATTCTCCTGATGACTACCACTGCTCCTGCAGTAACTAAGGCCCTCCTTGGTATTTTTACCAGGGTTGGCTTTCCAAAGGAGGAAGTATCAGACAGAGGTCCAAACTTCATGTCTGCATACTTAAAACACGTGGACTGAGTATGAAGTGACTCATAAATTCACTACACCAAACCATACGCAGACAAATGGGCTTGTTGAAAGATTTAACAAGACCCTAAAAGGTATGATTGGCGGACTCCCTGAAAAGCGCAGAAGTAGATGGAATGTCTTACGACCATGCCTGCTTTTTGCTTAAAGAGATGTGCCACAAAAGGGAGTAGGGTTTTCCCCTATGAACTTTTGTTTGGACACCCTGTAAGGGGACCCCCGTGTCTTGTGAAGGAAGGATGGGAGAGTCCTCTCAAAGAACCTAAGCAGGATATTGTGGATTATGTGCTTGCCCTTCGTTCCAGGATGGCAGAGTACATGTAAAAAGCAAATATAAACCTTGAGGCCAGCCAAGAGCTCCAGAAGCTTTGGTATGACAAGAAGGATACCATGGTGGAGTTCCAACCAAGGCAGAAGGTACGCATTTTGGAGCCTATGGCTCCTAGGGCCTTCCAGGAAACATGGACTGGGCCCTACCCTATCCTTGAGAGAAAAGGGGAAGTTGCTTACTTAGCGGACCTTGGCACTTGCAGGAACCCCAACAGGGTCATCCATGTGAATCGCCTTAAACCCTATAATGACGGGGCTGAAATGACCATGCTCATGGTCACAGATGAGGATCAGGAAGCAGAGAGTGAACCTCTCCCTGACCTCCTCTCAAACAACCCTAAAGATGGATCAGTTGATGCAGTGGTCTTGTTAGCCACACTCACAGGCCAACAGCGGACTGACTGCAGCCAAGTCCTAAATCAGTTTCCTGAGCTCTTCTCTATGACCCCTGGTCAGACTAACTGGTGTACACATGATGTGGACACTCGTGACAGCCTACCAGTCAAAAATAAAATCTACAGGCAGTCTTATCGTGTCAAAGAGAGCATCAAGGCTGAAGCAAGCAAGTTGCTGGAATTGAGTGTCAATGAACCCTCAGAGAGTCCCTGGGCCAGCCCAGTCGTGTTAGTCCCCAAACCTCACTCCCAAGGTGGAAAGAAAGAAATGAGGTTTTGTGTAGACTACAGGGCATCAATGCTATGACAAAAACTGATTAACAGGTTAGAGGCAGCCAAATATCTCAGTGCTTTTGATCTCACATCAGGTTACTGACAGATAGGTCTGACACCTGGAGCCCCAAAAAAATAGGCATTCTCAATCCCAGATGGGCACTATCATCATCATCAAAGTCTTTATTTCGGTTTTACAGTACCATAAAAGAGACAAACACATGAGTCTTGGTTAATAATAATCAGGCTAAAAGGTACTATAAAATGCTCCATATACAGACTCTTTACAATAAAAGAGAAGAATAAAAATTAACAAATTCTTGGTGCAAATGTACAAGCACAGAAAGGAAACAAAGCTAAACAAATCTCAGTAATAAATGATTTTGCCTATCGGAACACAGCTAAAGTGCTAGTGCATTGATAAGTATTGTTTATCTCACATTATCTGATGAGTGCGGCCCGGTTACGCAACAACAGCCATTTAAAACCCGTGCCCCAAATGACCAATAAAAAGCTTAAAACAGTGACATAAAAACCATTTGTTTACAAGCCAGAGTGCTAGTGTAAAAAGCACACCGACTGGCATGGTCATTATGATTTTAATTTGTTTTATCCTTGCCAGTCGGGAAAATAGATATAGCCCTCCTTCTAATGGCCCAAAACTGGCACTATCAGTTTACTGTGATGCACTTTGGTCTAAAGAATGCCCCTGCCACCTTCCAAAGTCTCGTGAGCAAAGTCCTTGCTGGGCTGGAGTCCTTTAGCGCAGCATACCTTGATGACATTGCTGTCTTTAGCTCAACCTGTCAGGATCATCTGGTCCACCCTGGGGAGGCTGTGAAGGCTCTGCAGAGTGCAGACCTCACTATCAAGGCAAGAAAGTACCATATAGGGCAGGGCACAGTTCTATACTTGGGCCACCTTGTAGGTGGAAGTTCAACCCGTACAACCCAAGGTGCAGACTATTCTGGACTGGATAGCCCTAACCACCCAGACTCAAGTCAGGGCATTCCTTGACTTGACCGGGTACTACAGGAGGTTTGTGAAGTGATGTGTCCATTGTGGCCCCCCTCACAGAATCAACCTCCAAGGAAATGCCCAAAAAGGTTAACAAAGCGATACCAAAGGAGATGATGGACGGAGCGCTTGAGCAAATCAAACACTCACCCCCAGTCAACTGATCTGGGTTTAATCCATCATCATTCTTTAGCTCACTCCACCACCCCAGTTCAGACATGGCCATATGCAAATCAGTCTGACCCTGTGCCTCATGGGAACAGTCCAGCCCGAACTGCCAAGCCATGTCTTCCCTGGACCGGAAACAAGCATCCTGGGACCGGTTTCTGGCTATTCAGCCGTCATCAGCCAGGCTAGCTTGAATCCAGTGGCAAAGTGAGCAAGGGACCCACGTCTGGGCATACCCTGCCAACTTAGGGCGAACAAAGCGATACCAAAGGAGATGATGGACGGAGCGCTTGAGCAAATCAAACACTCACCCCCAGTCAACTGATCTGGGTTTAATCCATCATCATTCTTTAGCTCACTCCACCACCCCAGTTCAGACATGGCCATATGCAAATCAGTCTGACCCTGTGCCTCATGGGAACAGTCCAGCCCGAACTGCCAAGCCATGTCTTCCCTGGACCGGAAACAAGCATCCTGGGACCGGTTTCTGGCTATTCAGCCGTCATCAGCCAGGCTAGCTTGAATCCAGTGGCAAAGTGAGCAAGGGACCCACGTCTGGGCATACCCTGCCAACTTAGGGCGAACAAAGCGATACCAAAGGAGATGATGGACGGAGCGCTTGAGCAAATCAAACACTCACCCCCAGTCAACTGATCTGGGTTTAATCCATCATCATTCTTTAGCTCACTCCACCACCCCAGTTCAGACATGGCCATATGCAAATCAGTCTGACCCTGTGCCTCATGGGAACAGTCCAGCCCGAACTGCCAAGCCATGTCTTCCCTGGACCGGAAACAAGCATCCTGGGACCGGTTTCTGGCTATTCAGCCGTCATCAGCCAGGCTAGCTTGAATCCAGTTAACTGGACAGTGAGCTTTCAAAAGCCTTCTGACACACTGAAAGAAGCAATGTGCTCAGTACCCAATCTAAAAGCTCCAGATTATACCAAGCAGTTCATAGTGCAGACATATTCCTCTGAACTTGGGATAGAAGTGGCCCTATCCCAGACCAATGATGATGGCCATGACCAATCTGTTGCTTAATTAGCAGGAGGCTTCTCCCCAGAGAGCAGGGTTGAAGTGCATTGAGAGGGAAGCCTTTGCTGTGGTTTGGTCCCTGAAGAAGGTGAGATCATACCGGTTTGGTTCTCACTTCCTGGTCCAAACTGACCACAGTCCTTTCAGATGGCTAATGCAAATGAAAGATGAAAATCCCAAACTGTTAAGGTGGTCCATATCTCTACAGGGAATGGACTTTACAATGGAACACAGAGCAGGTACTGACCATGCCAATGCAGATGGCCTTTCCAGGTTCTTCCACTTAGAAGATGAAGACTCTCTAGGGAAAGGTTAGGTTAGTCTCATCCTCTTTCATTTGGGTGGGGGGTCATGTAGGGTAGTGCCTCTTTTGACATGGTTAGCCCCCACTTTTTACCTGATGTATTGTGTGATTTTGAATTGAAAGTGCACTAGGTCCCTGCCAACTAGGTTCCCAGTGCCAGATCTCTTTACTAAAACTGTACCACGAATGGCACAACTTCAGCAACCCCTGTAAGTCCCTAGTAAATGGTACCCCTGGTACCTAGGGCACTGGTACTGAAGAGGGTCTTCGGGACTGCAGCACCAGTTGTGCCACCCCAGAGACCTCTCATCAAGACCATGCAAACTGCCATTGCAGGCTGCATGTCTTAGTGCAGAGAAAACTGAAGAATCGACATGGCACACAGCCCTGTGTGCCATGCCCCCATATATATGTATAGGTAAGTCACCCCTACTGCAGGTCTTATAGCCCTAAGGCAGGGTGCATTATATACCATGTGTGGACATATCTGCATAAGCAGATATGACGCTACAATATCAAGTCCATTCTTGGATTTTGTAAGTGCACAGGGGAGCCATAGAGAGTGCATGGGCTGGATACTTGTCATTGCCAGCTTAGCACTACCCTCTAATAAGCCTAACTGCTCACCTACACTACCACAAATAGGGCATTAGTATTATCTACTTTTGCCTCTGTATACCAATCTGGATCTACCTGGACTCTCTACAAAGTGTACTTTGGTTCAGTGCACTATATAGAGTCAGCGTCCCATAGCAGGTAAAAATGCCTGTTTTGATACAATTATGAATCTCAAGTAGTTCACCCTTTGGAATATTTTTTTAGAATGCTTTTGGGGTGACAGCTGTCCAATCTCAAGATAGAATTCGCTGCTGTGTCTTTTCTGTAAAGTTTTGTTTGCATCTTTCCATTTATGTAAAGAGTAATGTCCAAGAAATCAATTTCTTTAGTCAAGAAATTAGCAGAGGTCTGGATGTTCTATCAACTATTATTGATCCTTTGGATATATTGTAATAAGGTACTCGTTGGTCCATGCCAGAAGCAGATTACATTATCAATATACCTCCCCAAGAAGATTATATGGGGGTTATATTCAGAAAATTGATCTTACCCAGATCTAAAGTTTCTTTGCTTTTCCCATGAGGATGCAGCTGCACAGAGGTGCGAATGTGGCTCCTATCGCTTTATCCTGCATCAGCCTGTAGAGTTCCTGATTGATACTAAAAACGTTAAGTAAACAAAAGGATAACATTTCTAAGATCATTGTATTGGACCCCAGGAAATGTGCTGCTTTTGTATTTAGGGCCTTTCGTACTGCTTCAATGCCATCAGAATGTCGGACTGAAATATATAGCTTACCACATCTGTGGTGGTTAGTATGTACGTCATTCATGGACTTGACTTCCATATCTGCTTTGCAAAACAGAATGTTTTCTTTAGATAACCCTCAACCACCAGTGTTTCCCCGGGGCATGGGAGCACTTTTAGGTGTTCTATATTAGATGAATTAAGATGTAAAGAATAGGAGTGGGGTGGTTATGTGGAAATTAAAAATACCTGTCTAGTAGGAAAAAACATTTTATTTGCACCTCTAGTCGGTATGGTCAAAAAATGGGGAAATAAATGATACTCAATGGAATTATGTTCTGAGTTTCAAAGTTCTACATGTTTCAAGCCCTACCCCAAGGCTTTTCATCAGGACCAAGGATTTCTACTCCCTGATACCACTCCTGTCAACAGTCTAGTTGTGAAACAACTGCACGCTAAGGAAAGAAAGTATACATACAGCACTGTTTTGGTGTTATTTCTGGATGAACTGTAATTATATAAAGTGAAAGTTATTTTGTTAGATTTTCTGGATATGTTACACATTCTATACATATTGTTGCATAGAGTGATTCATGTACGTTGTATTCATTTGTAAACATCCGCTCCGTGAAACTTGTGATGTATGTTTTCATAGAGGTGAACACTTCTAGTGCAACCAAAGTTTAAGAGCTTGTCACACATAGACACACACACCAAAACGTAGACAAAAGACTGAAAAATAAATATAATTGTCCAGAACATGAAATCAAAATAAAATGCACCACATAAATGTAAGATGCCTAAATCCGGCACCATGAGTCCAATGGGGGAAGGTACACACTCTGTGGAGAATGTAGTCACACTCTGTGTGGAGAATGCGAGTACCACTGACTAATGACCCTACTGAATCATTCAAAGTACGTATAGCTTCCATGACAGAGGAAGCACTAGCACATGATTGGATATCACAGAAAGAAAGTGATTTCCAAGTCAATAAGACAAGACAGAGCTAAAAGAAAAGGAGGGGGCATTGCAATATCACACGGCAACAGAATAAAGATCAGCGTATCTGAATTGTTCATTGAAGATTGGATAGAACTATGTATATTTAGAATGGAAACCGAAGGCAAGGGTACCTGGAGAGGTGCCCTTGTGTACAGACCGCCAGGGCCAAAGGCAGGTTTTAGCAACAAACTGATGGAATACATTGTCTCACATATCTTGGCGGCAGAAAATTTCCTATTGGTCGGAGATTTTAACTTTCATTCAGAACTACCATCTGACCCAGACACAGTACGGCTAATTTTGGACCTAAAACCATTAGGTAGATTCCAAAAGGTGAAAGGACCCACGCACACAGCAGGGCACACCCTTGACCTACTATCTACTAATGAATTAAATACTAGAGCAAACCCCCCTTTCCCACTGGTTTGGTTGGACCACAGCGTAATTAAATTCCACTTACCAGCAGAAATCCCCCTGGAGAGTCAGGCCTTAGTTCAAAAACCAAGTAGGCCTTGGAGAAAAATCGACCTGGCCTCCTTCACATCAAATTTCAATCCCCTTACACTAATGGATATAATAGTCTAGATGCCGCCCTTGACATCTTTGAAAAATCAATCTTACAAGCCCTGGACATAATAGCCCCAATCTCAAAAGCAATAACAAAACAAAAAGCAAGATTGCCCCATGGTTCACAGACTAGTTGAAAATAGAAAAAGCAGCACGTGGGAAAGCAGAGCATAAATGGAGAGCATCAAAAACAAATGATGACAGATTATCCAACAAAAGGACCCACAGACATTATCTAGACAGCATTAAGGATGCTAGGAAAGCTCACATCATCAACAGAATTGATAATGCAGCTAACTCACATAAGGAACTATATATGGGGATGCTCAAGGGTCCGGTTGTTTTCTCCTTCCTGCCGTGAGGGGAACGGCCAGCTTCACAGACACACGCCGTGAGGGGAACGGCCAACCTCTCTCATTCCACGCCGTGAGGGAAACGGCAAAACCACGTCCCCCAGCAGCCTCTGCACCTGTGACGCTGCACTCGCGCCCGGAGGCGCGATAAAAGCATCGCCGACCTCCCGCAGCGCGGGACGCGCGCGGGCGAAGCCCGGGCCAAGGGCGGGCCCGTCTGCGCCCGTCAGCGGCAGGAAGAGGCTGGGCTGGGCCCCCCCGCAAGCTATTCAAGTGGCGATAGACGGATCCTTGGAGTGTGGACTCTACAAAAGACATTATTAGGGTCAGTGAATCCAGGCCACAGGCGCTTAACATTACAGGGCACCATTCTGATCCCCTTGCAAATATGGGTAGACGAGCATGTGCGGGGAAACTTAATGCGGCATCAGTGCAACCGGCCTCCTCTGTTCAACAAACATCAATAGATCGGATGTTACAGAGAGCTATTGGTGTAGTGGCAACAGAGATCGAACTAACAAAGAGGATTGTCTCTTACACCTGACCTAGCCCCACCCCTTAGTCTTCACGATGTAACAGGATCTCCACTGTCCATCGATCAGGAACCCCCAAACACCCTCACAAGAAGCCGCGCAGCGAGTAGGGTGGATGAACCATACCCAGAAGGCGCACGACCTAAAAAAGGGAAGTCCAAAACTACCGCATCAACAGGGCCCAAACGCAACAACCAAGCTATGGCCCACGAGACACCTGGCGCTGCGAGGGCGGACGGACTAAGACCATCACCGAAAGCAGGTCTAGAACAGCCAGCCTGGGTCATGGACGTGGTGGTGGACATGCAGAACCAAGTAAGGACAATCGTGAGGGATGAACTAAAAAACTTATGGGATCGGGTTGATAAGCTCGCCAAACTGGTTGAACGTTGGGTGGATAGGACTGAGGTGATTTTGAGGGAAAAGGAATCTTCCAACCTGGTGATCCACACAAGACCTAGCCCTGAGCCCCTAACAAATGATAACACGCTCCCCCCCAGTAGGGTAACCCACCCCAATCAGGAGGATGAGGGAAAGCGACCCAGTAGCCCAAAGGGGTTGGGGAAAGGAAACAATATTCATGACCAGGGGCCCAAACAGGGAGTACAGATGGGAAAAGCCACCAATCCAGGTGTTGCAAAGCCCCAAGCGAGTAATCCTTCTGGAGAGAGGTCTAGACAGAAGAGTGTTCCACAGGAGGGAACTCACGATGCAGGGCTAGCCCTCCCGTGTATTAACCTCCCCCCGGCTTCAACCCCCTATGTAGTCATTTTAGCAGGGGTCCCGGAATTAAAACAGGGGACCAGAGAAACCTATTTTGACCTAAGAAATAAATGCCTACACTGGTTAGCTAACCACAAACAGTTTTCCCATAGAGATATAAATGAAATTCTCATGATTTGTAGGGTGGGCTGGGTGGGATGGAGACCAAAAGATATTACTGGCGATTGTGTTGTGATTAATTTAAGGAACACGGCGATTGCAGATTCCCTTTTAGATCGTCACTACCACAGGATTAGGGGGTGTATAAGCTCACTATCATTAGCCTATTTCTACCCCCCAGGCCAGATTCCGCAGGATTTTAGAAGTAACAATCATGTGAGGAGGGAATGGCGACAGAATAATCAATTCTCCCCACTCATGCAGGCTCAACCATCCCCCTTATATTTTAATATTCCTGTAAACAACAGATTTAGCCCTCTTGAGGCAGTGGATTGACTCTTGAAGGCAGAGCCCCCAATAGAAGCCCAGGTTCACCGTAGAGTGCCCACCCCACAGTCAAAGGAGACTGAACCAAGGAGAGAGCCCTCGATACAGACTATGGCTCTGGTCCAGGTAAACGAAGGAGGAAAAAATAGATTATTCAGGGGCAAACAGAAATTAGACACCATGGGCATATTGAACACTGACCCATCTCAAAAGGACATGCAAATAACTAAGCCAACTTTGTGGGATGTAGTAACTCCATCTGCAGCTAAGGGCTCACTAGCCATGAACATCAGTTTAAGCCCAGCCCAGCCAAAGGACTGCACTTTAGTTAGCAATAGCTTCAAACCCCCCTGCCACGAAAACCTAGTGCACCCCCCAAATCTAAAAATTCTTTCTTGGAACATAGCGGGACTAGCATCTAAATTGGATAGTCCGGACTGGGGACTCTTTATTGAGCATCATGAGATCTGTATGTTCCAAGAAACATGGGCTAGGGATGAACTAAACAGACCGGGTTATGCGCCATTTAGTATTTCCGCCACCCATGCGGGGAAGGGTAGACCCTCAGGGGGGCTGTGCACTTGGGTAGGAGTACATCTGGGTTCTGAGGTAAAACTAATCGAGAGCTCCTCACGTGACATCCTCTGTGTCCTTTTATCTTTCCAAACAAAACTAAGCATCTTGCTAATAAACCTGTATTCACGACCAACACCCCGCGGTCAAGAGTCCACCACCCTTGACCAACTAAGCACCCTTCTCCCAACCATTCCTCCAAACTGTGGGGTAATCATTGGCGGAGACTTCAATTGCCAATTCGAGCCCCTGAACGGTTTGGTTACAGGCACATTGGAGGAGGAGGACCGTTATTGGTCCATTCCAGAGGCCAATATACCCCCTGTGAGGGCCTGGACACCGTTAGTACTCCAGATATGCACCCTAACATTAAACTTCTCACTGAGAGCATGTAATGGACGCACCACATCGGGTAGCCCGGGGAAACATACTTTTAATAGACCGGGGCATACTTCAATCATTGATTACATCATGATTGACACCAAATCATGGCATAGAGTGATAGACTTTAAAATCAGTTCCCGCTATGACAGCGACCACAATGCTCTCACTCTAGAAATAGCACTGCCATGTGCCAGGAAGGTGCCGGATAAGTCGCCAGCACTAGACCAATGTTTGATTCAGTCTAATGGAGGGAGGAGAGTCCGTTGGGGTGCAATCTCCCAATCACAAGAAAAACTGGCTAAGCTTTACCATAAAGTTATTCCATACCTCTTGGTTGCTAACCGAGTAGTAGAGAACAAAGGATCCCCTAACCCCCTCTCGAGAATTCTTAAAAATCACCAAGAAATGGTCGCCTCTTTGGCTGTCTTCTTTAATCAAAATAAAAAGCCTAGGATGGTTAACAATCCCAAGCACCAATGGTTTAACGCTAGTTGCCGAGCTGCCAAATCTGACCTCATCTCTGCCATTAGAAGTAGTGACAAGGTAGTGATTAAAGAAGCAAGAGTTATATATAAGAGCGCCACGGCCAAAGCTAAAAAAAGTTAGGAGACCCAAAAATGGGAGGATATCAGAAGCGCATTAAACTCACACGACCTGAGGTCCTTCTGGAACCTCATAAACACTGGTTTCCAGGCTGGCAGATCGGCCATAGAACCTAACATAGCTGAAGGAGTATGGAAGGCACATTTTGAAGCCCTCTACTCAAAGGCTGAGGATGGGGAAGGGAATGCGGTTGGAAGGCCATTGCATTCGGGTCCAACACCCGACGATGTCCCCCCAATCTCGGTGAGTGAAGTCACTGATGCCCTACGAAAGATAATACCTGCCAAAGCCGCAGGACTGGATAAGATCCCTGGCGACCTCTTTCGCTCTGAACCCACGATTTGGGCCCCCTACTTGGCCATTCTGTTCAATGCTATATTACAAGGCATGTCAATTCCCACCACCTGGGCAGGGGCTGAAATAATACCAATCTATAAAAAGGGCTCCCCGCTTTTGCCTGTCAATTATCGCCCTATTAGCCTCATAGATGTTGGCCAGAAAATATTCGCCCGTGTCTTATTGGGGCGACTCCAGGCCTTGATGGAGGAACATAATATTCTTACCCCCCTACAAGCCGGGTTTAGAGCTAGAACATCAACAACTGATCAAATCTTTAGGCTACAGTTGATACATTGGAAATCTGTCTGTATTGAGGGTGGCAGCCTTTGCCTCATATTTGTAGACCTAAAATCTGCTTTTGACCTGGTACCGAGCGACAAACTGTGGGCAATTTTATCAGACATGGGAGTCCCAGAGTACCTGTGTCAGCAGCTTAAACGTCTACATGAGGGTAATTTTGCTCAAATTAGATATGGCAAAAATGGTGAACTATCAGCTCCCTTGCCCGTAGAGAGAGGTGTCCGTCAAGGTTGTGTCCTTGCACCGACCCTCTTTGCCTTTTATTAATGGCCTAATAGATGCATTGATTGCTGGGAAGAACATCGATGCCCCTAGGTTAGCGAAGCGCAAAATCCCAGCCCTGATGTTTGCAGATGACACGCTCCTGCTTGCAAAATCCCCCATGGGAATCCAGAGGACCCTCGATAATTTTAGTGCCTTTTGCAAACATCGGGGACTAGAGATTAATCTCCAAAAAACAAAGTATATGGTCTTCAACGTAGGTAATTCTACCCGTTCCAATCCTTGCCTGGATGGTAGACCCCTGGAGAGGGTAACCATCTTTGAGTACTTGGGAATCACGCTGACAGAGGGGTGCCCAAATTAACAAAGCAGGGCTGAAACTAGCTCAAACTACGGGGGTATTTTAAAATTATACAGGAGCTGCACTGAAAAGTTGGTCAGTCCAGTGGTGGAAATCTACAAAGCCCAGGCTAGGAGCGCTGCTCTGTATGGAGCTGAATTATGGGGACATTGTGCATCTGGCTTGTTAGTCCGCACAGAGAACTCATTCATAAGACATCTTATGGGCCTCCCTACTAGCACACCCCTAACACCTCTCCGTATGGATCTTGGGGTTAGACCCATTGCGGATGAAGTTGCTCTCAGACCTCTTCTCTATTGGCGCCGTCTTTGGAGCACCCCAGAATTAGCTGCATATAGGGATGAATTGATTGATGTTATGGGCCTGCGGGGTGCAGGGAAGTTACCATGGTTGGTATACATTAAGAGTATATGCGAGGGATTGGGTAGGGGTAGTCTATGGAGTAAAGGAGCAGAAACCTCCCAAACAACCTCTAGAAGGACTTTGGTAGAGAGCACAAACTCAACGAGTTTGAAAGGAGCCCCACTGTGGGCCGCTTGACTGCCGAGTTCTTTGAAACAAAAAATAGGTACAGCCTAGAACTGGTGCTGGACGACATCCAGCCACTCCTCGCCAAAAAACTCTATTTACAATTTAGATATGGAGTCCTTCCGCTGCACACATTCACTAAAAAATGGGAGGGCTCCACCAATGGGGAGTGTCCAGCATGTAACAACTCAGACGAGAAGGAACTTCACGTGATATTTGTTTGCCAGGGTTACAGGAGGGCCAGGTCTCGCTGGTTACTCCAACTCTGTAGGAACTTGGGGTCTAGACACTGTAGCGAAGTGTACAGGCTGCTAAAATCTGACACACACATGCACATTGTCTTCTCCATTTCACGTTTCCTATTCACCATGTGGTGCACCCGCGTAGCTATCCTAAAAAAGATGGCCAACCAGAATGGCACTGTAGAATCTGTATGATTATTTTAATTTCGTTTATGCCAATTTGATTGAATTGTGGCAATGATCTACAGGAATATTGACTATTTTTATGTCAAATTTTAAATTGTGGAAATTTTACGTATTTTACTTGGTGTTTTAATTATGCTTTTATGGCCATGTGTGCCGAAATAAAGTTTTATGATGATGAATCCTAAAGGAATTCACTAATCCCAAATCCTGTCAGGCATCAACTCCAGCATCACAGGACCTAGTAGAAAAACTGTCCATCTTTTTTGAGAATAAAATAACCAAAATGTATAACACCTCTACTAAGAATATTGCAGAGGAAAAGAAGGTTGAGTGCAGTAGGATGGAAATCACCCACACAGTATTGCTAAAGGAGTTCACCACAGTAACCCAAGAAAATGTTAGGACCATAGTAAACAGGGTCAGATCAGGATCCCCGGTGGATCCAGCCCCTCCCTATATTATGTTCACACTCGCTACGCACTACTTAACAGTCTTACCGACCTACTCAACATGTCACTAAACATGGATATGATCCAGAAAAAATGGAAATCAGCAAGGATTAAACCAATCCTGAAAAAAAACAAGTGCAGACCAGAATGAATTGGGAAACTTCAGACCAATCTCTTTTCTCCCTAAATTCGGGAAGGTAATGGAAACACTGGTTAATATACAACTTACAACATACTTAGAAAGTCAACAACTGTTAGATCCCTTTCATTCAGGTTTCCAGGCAGGACACAGCACCGAAACAACATTAGTTGAAGTATTGGACAACACAAGACTCTTAGATCTATCAGCCACTTTTGACACCATCTCTCATGTAATCCTAACAAAAAGTTTAGAAGAGATCGGCGGCGGAGGGATAGCCCTCAGTTTGCTAAAGAATTTCCTGAAGGGAAGGATACCCTCGGTACAACTAGAGTCCTATGTATCTCGAACCATATCCGTTGACAAGGGAGTCCCGCAGGGTTCGGCATTGAGTCCCACTCTTTTTAGTATATACGTTGCACCACTTGCGAAAGTCATAAAATCATATAGATTTGATGTTATCTCATATGAAGATGACACAGTTGGTCACAACCATGGGACCTAAGCCTGCAGATACCAAAACAAAATTTATAGACTGCATGGATCATATCGCCAACTGGATGCATATAAACTGCTTACAACTCAACCCAAGTAAAACAGAGGTTGTACTCTTCAGGAAAGCACATGAATCTTGGTCTGACAACTGGTGGCCTACAAGCCTCGGTCCAACTCCCATACCAAAAGCTACAGTAAGGAAACTGGGAATAATAGTAGACAACAAATTATCAATGCAAGACCATGTAGACTATATCTCAGGTACCTGCTTCGGTATCATGCGCACCCTAAGGAAAATATTCCAATGGCTTCTATGAGGATCAAGAACATCCCTAGTACAGGCACTTGTTATCAGTCGCCTGGACTATGGAAACGCCTTAAAGGACTACATGAATGAAAAACTATATACCAGGCTTCAGGTGGTACAAAACACTGCAGCACGGCTGGTAATTCATCTCCCCCATTTACCCTCAGGCCCCATCTTAAAAACCTACACTGGCTACCAATAAGGAAACTAACACACTTCAAACTACTTTGCCTGACACACAAATCTATATATGGAAATGGTCCCCAACACCTACAGAGAAAACTAAATTGGTATGCGCCAATAAAGAATCTACAGTCCTGTGGAAAACACCTGCTGCTTCCCCATAGTGCACGTACTGGCAGAAATGGCAACAGATCATTTTCATACCTAGACCCCCAATATCGGAATCAGCTCCCCATACAACTACGGGCCTGTACTGACCACAGACAATTCAAAAAAGGTCTAAAATCCTGGATTTTCTAGTTAATCTCAATACCACTGTTTCAATATCTGTGGGAATTCTCGCAGCAGCGCCATGAGACCCTTCCAGGGTGATATGCTTGCGCTTAACAAGACCCAATTAGAAATAATAAGGCTCTGTCACCCCATATTTCTATACCATCCCCACGATACATAAAAACCTGGAAAACCCCCCCTGGTCAACCCACAGTGTCAGGGATAGGGATAGGCGCCAACCTGGAACCCTCATCCAAGTTTGCTGACGCCTTTTTAAGACCCATTATACAGAATACAGACTCTTCTATCAAGGACACTAAAGACGTCGTACTACGGTTACTAAACGACACTGTTTTTGACCCTGACATGCAGCTACTCATGGGATTAGACATTGAAAGCCTCTACACAAGTCTTCCACATACTGAGACTCCTATCATAATTGAAGACATACTGTTTGAGGTTGACTGGGAATATCAGACCCCTGAGAAATGTGGTGATGAAATGCTGCAAGTGGGCTCTAACCCAGACTGTTTTCAAATTTGAGGATACCCTATACCTACAAAAACATGGGATCAGCATGTGTAGTACCTTGGCAGCGAGCATAGCTGGTCTCTATGTTCACTACCTGGAGTGAGAGACAATTTTATGCCCCCACAACCCATATTTCCAACACAAAGTTGTGGAAGCAATACATTGACGATGTTTTGGTCATATGGCAGGGAAACAAAGCCACAGCTATTGACTTCTTAGAGTGGCTTAACAGACAAAATTAATTTTTGAAATTCACATTGACTTTGAGTAAGACCGAATTGGTTTTCCTTGATCTAAACATCATCCCTGATGAAGGGACTATCAGGACAAGCAGCCATAAAAAGCTCTCAGCAAAAAGCTGCCTCCTCCTTTTTGATAGTTTCCACCAGACACCTCAGGGAGAACCTACAGTCCGGACAATTTCTGAGACTAACAAGAAATTGCACTAGACTCGGTGACTACAAAACACATGCGGACAGTTTGGCCTCTAAACTAGAAGGGAGGAACTATCAAACGGGAATCATATCACGTCCAATGAAACGAGCAAGGAATAACAACAGGGAAGCACTGTTAGAGATCTCACCACCCAAAGAAATGGAGGAAAGACCCATTTGCATCACAACTTACAGTATAGCTTTAAACCAAGTGAGCAAAATCATTAACAAACACTGGAGCACATTGAACAGTGGTGTTTTACAGTTACCAAAACCCACATTCTCACACAGATGGGGACAAAGTCTCCGCAACATGCTAGTCCATACACGACCACAGAAAACCATTGACAGAGGAGGTAATCAAGGAGTTCTTACCCTAGTGAAGAGACATTAACCGTGTGGTAGTTGCAGTGTTTGTCATCTCACTCAAGCAACAAAAACAATCACATTTAACAATAATACCCCATGGCAGTTGAGACACTTTACCAACTGCAACTCCCAAGGAGTGGTGTATATGATAACATGCCCCTGCAACCTGCACTACATAGAGATGACTACTAGAAAAATCAATACAAGGCTTTGCGAACACCGCAGTAACCTTAGGTATGGGTGTGCAACAACCAAGATGTCAGTCCATTCCATGGAAAACAAAAACACTGTAAGGGATTAATGTTGGGTCATCCTGGAACAAATAAATCTGAAATCCCAACTATTTGAAAAAGAACAGCGTTGGGTGTTCGGATTAAAGACACATATTGATGGTCTCAACGAGAATATACCCTGGGGTCAATGCAAAAGCTAAAGGCGAGATTATATTTAGACTTATATTTCACCTGACAATGAAGACCGACTGCTCAGGTTTCACTGTTAAATGTCCGTGAGTTTGGCTCATAATCAACGCTTTACTGTGTCCCCAGAGTGGAAGGACATTCCTGTATGTTTGGAATATATTTTTTCAATATGCTTTTTAATAATTCTCAAATATCTCTGCTTACATCTGGCCATCACTGATTTTGAAAGCACTAAATGATTTTCATTAGACCCATTTATTCGATGAAGACTAGGAACCAGGAAGTGGTTCCGTTTTTCAGGGCCATTTTGACAGGTTAGCCCTCTAGCCTCCAAAGGACTAATGAACACTAATACGAACACACATACCAATAGCAATCAGGAACCAGGAAGTTATTCAATTTACCGGCGGCGATTTTGGGAGTTTAGTGTCCCAGCTTTTTGAGACATGAGGATGCCGACGCACTCCCCGTGTTCAGCATAACTGGCCTCGGTGAAAGCCTGTCTGCAACCTTCGAGTCACGGGTAGGCTACCCTATGTGAATCTGCAAGGAAGTAGCCTCGGAGTTGTAAGTACGGCATAGACCTTTTCCACAGACGCGCCTCTCGGAAGCTGACACTGACCATTTCTCAAAAACTCGCTTTTTCTTGCATTCTCCGCAGAGTGTGAATACAGGCGTCCCTTCCCCCGTTGGACTCATGGTGACGGATTTAGGCATCTTACATGTATGTGGTGCATTTTATTTTGATTTCATGTCCTGAACGATTATATCTATTTTTCGGTCTTTTGTTAACCATATCTATGTTTTGGTGTGTGCCTATGTGTGACAAGCTCTTAAACTTTGGTTGCACTAAAAGTGTTCACCTCTATGAAAAAATACATCACAAGTTTCACGAAGCGGATGTTTACAAATGAATACAATGTACATGAATCTTTCTATGCAACAATATATATAGAATGTGTAACAGTCAGAAATTCTAACAAACTAACTTTCACTTCATTTAATTACAGATCATCCAGATAGAACACCAAAACAGTGCTGTTTGTATACTTTATTTCCTCAACATGCAGTTGTTTCACAACTAGACTGTTGACAGGAGTGGTATCAGGGAGTAGAAATCCTTGGTCCTGATAAGAAGCCTTAGGATAGGGCTTGAAACATGTAGACCTTTGAAACTCAGAACATAATTCCATTGAATTTCATTTATTTCCCCATTTCTTAACCATACCGACTAGAAGTGCGAATAAAATATTTTATTCTACTAGACAGGTATTATATCTTAATTCATCTATTTTAGAACACCTACAAGTGTTCCCACGTAACTCGTAGGTTGCAGCATGCTCAATTCTGTAGGGAAACAGGAAGGACCCAGTGATGAAGCATGCCACCAAGGGGGAACCTTGGTGGGTGAGGGTTATCTAAAGAAAACATTCTGTTTTCAAATCAGATGTGGAAGTAAAGTCCATGAATGACGAACGGGCTGTCTTAGTTTATTGATTAGACTGATGGGAGGACGAGTCCCTCAGTCCTGCTCCTCTATCGCCCCCTTTTGTTCATATATGTGGCTAGTATGTAGTCTGCCTCTCATGTGATCTTGTCAAGTTTGCCAAGAACATCTTTAGTGTCTTGAGTTAGTGGCTGCAAATGGTGGTGAATAAATTCACCAACCCATGAACAAATATATTTGATGTACACAATGATAGGACGCCCTGGCGGAGGAAAGCCTTTTATATGGACTTTTGGGAGTAGGTAAAAAGTCGCCATCGTGGACTGATCAATGTACAGATGGCTCTTCTCTTCCCACGTTAAAAGTCCTGCACTGTACCATTTTTCCAGTTTCATCTTTAGTCTCCTTTGCATGTCCTTTGTGGGATTTTCGTGTAGTTCCTGATAGATATTACTATCTGATAGTTGTCCCATCGCTTCTTTGATGTAGTCATCTGTATGTAAAAGGACCACATTGCCCCCATTATCTGCTTCTTTTATAACCAGCTCACTGTTATTCTATAGTGTCTTGATGGCTCTTCTCTCCTGATAGGTGAAATTTTGAGGTAAGAATATCTTCTTTTTGTCATATTTCTTGTATTCTTTGTTCAAGTCCTGCAGTACTGCTATATGAAAAAGTGTATGGTATTTCTTGGAGGTAGTGGAGTAGTGAAAGTTGACCTGCGCTGGACTGTGTTGGTCATGGTATAGTAAGTGTCAATTCCCATCTTGCCAGAGACAGTACTGTTGTTTCTTCTTCTTCCCCAATTTCTGACAAAGTTGTGACAAGATGTAGATCTTCTAGACCTTGTACTGGGAGGGTATTAGGTGTGAATTGATTTTTTGGTGTAGTTTGTTTTGGTTTGTCACTAAAGGAAGAGAGCAATTAAGTCTGCAAGTGAATTTGAAAAGGTCCACCTTAGTTTTTATTGGATCCCAGAAGGCGGTTGGATAGAAGCAAATATGTGTTTGTTGTTGTGTAACTGGACAGGTTGATCATTAGTTGGTTTTTGTTCCTTCTTTTTTTAAATTCTTTTTATTAAACAGTACAACAAAAAGCACAGCAAGACAGGTCATCAGTTGTATACTTACAGGTACAATGAAGGAATAGATTGCTCTCTATGCGCTGCCCCAGGAGTACTTTATCATCATGGTACCTCCCCCTCGATATTGAATAGGTCTTGCATTCTTACATCACGGTGACGGAGCTCCACTGTAGGGGACAAGCATATTTCACCCCTGTGTATGTTCCAGGCCGCCCATTTACGATCCCATTTTTTAGGATATCCTCTGTGTTTAAAAACATCCTTCTCCGCAATCATGGCTCTATCCATATCTGCAACCCATCCTGCAAGTGTTGGTGATTCTCCCACTCCCCATTTTTGTGCGATGTTTCGCTTAACTAGGGCCCATTCTAATGAAACCCATGATTTCTCAGTTTGCGTTAGATCCGTGGCCTCCCATACATTTAGCAGGCATAATTTCGGGTGTAGCAATTAGTTTTTTCCCCCCTGCTCTCTCCATTTGCTCCGTGACTGCCTTCCAGTACGTTTGGGCAACTGGACATTCCCACACTGTGTGAAAGAAAGTTCCCTCCTGTTTGCACTGCCGAAGGCTGTATGTGTCAGCTCTCCTACCCATATTGACCAGAACTCCCGCAGCAAGATAGACACGATGCAGAATTTTAAGTTGGACTAGCCTCGGTCTCATGGGAATGTCTATTTCCCTAGTGGAGGCTAGAGCGTCTCGCCAATCGTCCTCCTCTAACTCGCCCAGGTCCGTTTCCCATTGCTGCCGAGAGCGTATTAATAGGTCAGGTCGGTTATTGATGAGTTTTTTGTACGTTAGGGATATGGCCTTCTCGGTCATGGGGTCCAGTATTAGTCTATCTTCTAGAGGTGATGCTTCGGGAAGTGGGCCACCCCCCGGTATCGCTGTTTTGAGCGCATGGCTGATCTGCAGATATCTGAATATTTCGGATTGCGCAAGATCATATTCCTTCTGTAGTTCAGCAAATGTGGCCAACCCTCTTGTGTTCCACATGTCCACGACCGTAGATATACCAATCAGATCCCACTTGTCAAACCCAGGGCAAGCGCTCAGTCGGCCCAACTGTTCGGGCTCCCAAAGTGGAGTCGCACGTGTAATTTTGTTATGCCAACCAAGTTTTTTGTTGACGAAGTGCCAACCTTCAATTGTGCGGGCTGTAGGCCCAGTGAGGCCCAACTTTTTTGGGTGTGTGTAAAGTGCTCTGTGGTACCCTCCCCGTCCCATGAGCCACCAATCTGTACGGAAACTTGGGTCGCCCCTAGAGCCATGGGCCCAGCAGTTGACTACCACGAGTTGGGATGCTCAATAGTATGACCTGAGGTCAGGTAAAGCGATTCCCCCATCATACCATCCCGCCGTTAATTTCTGCATCGCTATGCGCGGCGCTCGTCCATCCCACAGCAGGGTGCGCACGGCGCTGTCAATATTTGTGAAGTAGGAGTCTGGGACCCTGTAGGGAGTGTTTTGCAGAGCATAGAGAAAGCGGGGCAATGCCAACATTTTGGAAAGAGCAGCGCGCCCCAGGTGAGTCAGTGGTAGGGCACCCCAGTGTTTTACATCAGTGCGAAAGCGCGTCAGGGGCCCTAGCAGATTGGTTTCGTAGAAGCGGGTTGGATCCGTAGTTATGTATATTCCTAAATAACGGAAGCCCTCGTTTGCCACAGGGATATCATATTCTCTCGGTGCGTGCGGTTGCGGACCATGCAATGGGAATAGTTGCAACTTAGACCAGTTTATTGTGTACCGTGTTTGTTCTTTCTTGTTCTTTATTCATGGCTTTTGTAGTGACCCCCAAATTTGATGGTAGTTCTCCCTTGTTTTGAGGCATCTCTGTTCAGCACAGAGCCCTTCAAAACAAGGGAAGTTGTTGATTGTTTTCACCGGAACCAGGAAAACTTTCAAGATAAATGATTGGATAAACCACAATAGCACCTTTGTGAACTACAAATTTCACCTACACAAGCTTAACAGAATATACAAGTCAACGATCAAAAAAGCTTTAAAACAAAAAAAAGGTACTATTCAGACAGAATTCAAAATGCCAAATGTGTAAAGAATGTTATAAAAATATCACAGAATTTCGTAAACCTAAATGCACATAAGGAACTCATCCCATGACTCAAGAATTGACTCACAAACTTGCAAATCATTACACAACCAAAGCAGACATTTTGGACTTGTATTTAAAACAAAGGAAAACCACCAGCAACAACCCATTTCCAACAATCCCCTTCAAGAGTAGGCAATCCCAGTCTCTGTGGATGGCACACAAATACTTATTAAACTGGAAAGCCCAAAAGACCCTAGAAACTCAAAAATCTTCAGTTGCCTCACAGCCGCTGATCAGTGGATGACATGGAGCCACCTCAAACTGAATGCTTTCAAAAAAGAAGTACTCACAAGTGGCGACTGGAAAATTTTTGACCAACTCTGCGCCTGGTCTGACAATTTGGGACAACGTACTTCGGTATCTAAGGAAGTAAGAAACCTTAGAACTACCATGGACATCGTATTGTATGAAATGCATCTATGAGTTTTTCTTTCTGTACCGTCTTTTATTTCTCCAGAGTCATAGACTAAATCAGCAACTGTGACTCTAAAACGAAGACGAGCGATTGAGCTCGATGAAGATTGGTGAGTAACGTACTTACCTGTCACAGGCTATTCCTGACAATAGCCCTCCTCGATCTGGTCCTGAAGAAGGCCCACAGACCCGTGAGGCCTACCTTGGGCCGAAACATGTCGACCTCTCACGATCTATCACTAGGTACGGTGGAACAGTAGCGCTTCCACCACAGCATCACCCCACTTTTAATCTAACCCCATCCTCAGTAATTAAAGTTTCAAACTGAGGACAGGAGGTATTTTTAACTCACACTTCGCTAGAACATTTTCGCACATTTTATCACAACTGTGATAAAACCAGACGGTCCACCTCCGGGTGAAAAAAGGAGATCACTTGGAGAACCCAGTGTTCGAGTGATAAAAGACCCTATGATGAGGCTACTCGCATAGCCGACAGGGCGGAGAACCAAGATATTCCGCACCACTGGTTGCATGTGAATGAGGGCCTTTGTTATACCAGAACCCTAGACCCTGGTAATAGCAGTATCTGTGATTCATTCTGCTCTGATTTCCCCTGTATTTTAATACTGGCATTTCTTTGTAGACAATGTATACTACTTATGGTTTAAAAATATATAAATATTCTTTAGGCCTGTTTAACAAATGTATGTATTACTTAGGGTTACAAAATGTAGGTATATAGCTATATATTTATGCATTAATTTATGCTTAACATGTATACCAGTCATATAAGGTATTTGATTAGATGTTTATGAATCTCTGTTTATTTATCTACCACAATATGTAAATGTGATCTTAACTATTGTATCCAAGTACTTCACTACTGAAACATTGAGGGGAATAGATCTATATATCTGTATATACACACATACACACAAACACAAAAAATAACTTTTACATACAGCAACAACTGACAGTCTGAATTCCAAACTATCTCCATTCTTGCACATATGGAACTTTATAAAATGCAATTTTATATTGTTTTAATATTTCCTTTATACATGCCTTTATATGCAATTATGTATCTATATATTTTATTATTTTACTCCTACTGTAGATAGAAAGAAAAAAAGAACTCAACTCCCTCCTATGCACTACTTTCTCTCAAAGTCAAAGTCAAAATTTAACTTTATTCGGCTGATTATAGCCATCAAAGTACAAATAACAAAACAGGAGAGATCAAATCTACAATCATAAAATACATAAATGTAAAATCAGTTAAGATCCCCCGTCTTGTAACAATGTAGCAGACATAAAATTAAAAAACCATAAGACAGTTATTAATCTCCGTAGAGACCTGCTCCACTCAAACTTCATTATCTACAATAGAATAAAATACACTCCATCGAGTAATACAACACTTCATACAAGAATAAGCACACCTCAAGGATCCATGACACATAATTAGGCCTGGGAGTGAATAATTAAATAAGATAAAAATTAGCCCAACTTACACTTGTCCAACTTTACATATAAGAACATAAGAATAAGTATTTAAATAACGTGATTCAAAGCCATGTCCACAGGGGAATTCATGAGTGACCTATTCCTATGCCTAATTGCTCCTGTTAGGAAACTTGCTACCCCATAACAGACCATAGGTGACGCTAGCATTTGTAAATATACCAGCACCGGCCTAACTTGTTCAAAGTTACAACCTCTAAGCAAAGGAATGATACATTTTCTGCGCAGAGAATTGTAATATGCACAGAAGAATATTATATGAAGAGTATTCTGGTCCGAGAAATTATCACAGGGACAGGGATTTAATGTTCCTTCTTTGAAAAACCCTTTAGGAAAAGCAAGGAGCCAGGGAACCATATTCAACCTAAATCTTGTCAAAACAAAAAGATGGTACGGTTTGTTTATATAAGATAAATATGGTTGCATCTGTCGACCCAGGCTCAGTGTAACAAATCTTCTCACCATGGGTTTTTTTCAATTCATTCTCCTCCCTTAGTACTCTTCGTCTGTCTAAAAACTGCTGCTTGAGGTCTCTAATGGCTTGTTTACCCAATGCTATAGGGCTCAAAAATAAATCGGGGCAGCCAAGGGTTTCCATCTGGTCCTTAATATATCTAATCCACGGAATGTCTAACACCTTTTCTAGGGTGAGACAATCTTGGATGATCAATTGGTTAAGATTTGGCGTAGGTTGTGCCCAAATTCTCAGCCAACGCAATAAAGGGGCAACCGCAATCTGGTCAGAAATAAAACCTGCGCCTAATTCCTCATGTATGTTAAAGATTGGTGTGGAAGTTGGGACCGAGAGCAATCTACGCAGAAAGGTGTTTTCGGCCCCCTGAATTTCTCTGACGTCTGTGTAACCCCAGATGTCGCACCCATAAGTCACCATGGGGAGACACTTAGCATTATAGATCTTCATAAGTGCGGGGAGTGGTTTTGATCCTATTCTTTTTGCAAAGTCTAAAGTGGCCCCCGATGCTCTAGCTAATACATTCTTTTGTGTGCACGCTGCGTGAACCATGAGCGCCGGTCATCAAAGAGCACCCCTAAATATGGAAAAGCGGGGACTTTTACTAACTCTAGTCCCTTGCAATAGAATTTAACCTTCATTGCCCTCCTTGAACCTATGGACATAGCATGTGACTTTTTAAAATTAGTGATTAAGTCCAATGACTCCATAAAATCTATAAAACAATTTAAAAGCATTTGCAGCCCCCTTGCAGTCCTGGCCACCAACACCGCGTCGTCAGCATACAAAAATGCGGGAATCATTTTGGTGCCAGCTCTAGGGATATCTTTACAGCAAGAAATCAGAGAATCCCCTAACTTATTAATATAGAGGGTGAACAGCAAGGGGGCCAAAATGCACCCCTGCCGGACCCTCTTTTACTGCCCATGAATCGGTCAGGCTACCATCTTCATTAAAACGCACTGCCGCTGTTGTGTTTTCATGGATGGCTGCCAAAAATGAGATCAAGTCAACATCTAGCCCTATATCTTGAAGGATCACCCAGAGTTTTGATCTGTTAACCAGGTCAAAAGCCGAGGTTAGATCCATAAAGGCCAGATGGAGGTCCCCGTGCTTTGCGACTGTATACTTCCCTATCACCAAATGGAGATTAAGGCATTGGTCCAGCGTACCTTTCCCTGCCTAAAACCATATTGGAGATCTGAAACTATACTTGCTGGATCAAGCCACTCTGTTAGGCGTGCCAGGACAACTTTCCCCATAATTTTGGCCGCGGAGTCAAGGAGTGAAATAGGCCTATAACAAGCCGGGTCGTCCCTTGCTCCCTTCTTGAAGATCGGTATGATAACCGCCTTGGCCCAAGAGAGGGGAAAACCAGACTGCATTAAAAACATGAGTTAAAACCTTGGCCCATAGCTTAAGATTTGCCTTATAAAGGTCAGCCGGTACTCCGTCGGGACCTGGAGCTTTCCCCCCTAGGGTTGATGTGATCGCCTTGTTGACTTCATCAATAGTAAATACAAGAGGGTGGCGTACACAATCACTAACTGATGTCCCTACGGAAGTTCCGAGGGTCACATCACTATACATTTTCCCAAAGTGTTGCACCCACCTCTCAGCTGGAACTAAACAATCTTTACTGGAGTTTGGTGAATCGTCAAACAATGGACTGTTTACAACAGACCAGAATCTAGAACTGTTGGCCAGCACACTGGCCTGGCTAAGCTCCTCCCACGCCATCTCCCTTAATTGCCTTTTCCGCCTTTCTACTGCAAATTTATATGCCCTCCTTGCATTCTTAACCCGTAAGCTACCCTGGGTTTTTGTTTGAGTTCCTGCATAAGATCCTTATGGGTATTCAAACAGGTTTCATCAAACCATTTTTTAAATTTTGGGGGCCTTAATCTACATGATACAGTTAAGTTCAAAGAGACCTGCTTTGTGATTCGGTCAAAGGCATCAAGGACAGATAGTGGTTGGGAGTCCTGGTCTAAACAAGTCCCAAACTCCTGCGCACAATTGATGATTAAACTGTCCATAAAGCTATCAGGGGTGATCCTTTCCCACCTCATTCTACGTGCTTGATCTATAGGCACAATATTAGCATTAGTACTACTTTCTCTCATCTTATACCTCTCTCAACATAGCCTTCACCTCCACTCTCTGACTCATCCCAAATCCCATTCTGCTACCATGATCTCCCTAAGATCCCTTCTTGACTCTTACCTCCTCTATCCCTCCTTGTAGGAAGCTGGCTCCGTATATACTATACCAAAATGAGGTATAGTGTGCACAGAGTCCAGTGGAACCCCAAAGGTAGGCAAAGGTAGGCGGAGGTAAAAGTAGATAGCACCTTACTCTCTGTTTGTGGTAGTGTGGGCAAGCAGTAAGGCTTTATCAGAGGGTAGTGTTAAGCATTTGTTGTACACACTCAGGCAGCAAATGATGTCACACACTCAAAGACTAAACTCAGACCAATTAGTTTGTATAAAAATATTATTTAGTTATATTTATTTTCTAGAACCAAGCAAGCCTGGTACAGGTAAGTGTAAATGGTACTTTTCAAGGAAGGTTGAACAATACAAGCAAACTGAATGAAAATGACTGTTACAGGTTTGTAAATCTTTTCAATACAGTGGAGATTACTGTTAGATTACTTTTGATTACTTTTCAGATTACTTTATGGATTACGATTCTACATAGAATGATTTTAAATATATATATGTTATATATATAATATATATAATAATATATATATCATCATCATCATCATAACTTTATTTACGATCACAAGGATCCTATAAAGTATACAGCACAAAATAAAAACGAACATACAACCGTCATAGATTTAAAAAAGGAAGAAATATTAAAATTACCTAAGACATTTATACAATTACAAAATTTAAAAGAGGGACACCAAGGTGGTTCAAAGTGCATCGTGCAGCAGCTAACAATTATATGATGGGGATTAAAGTGCTTGTTGTACATATTTACACATTCAATGAGTGCAAAATCTTAAACAGTTGCATAGGGTTCAAAACTAACAGTACTTTTTCAAAACAGGGTATTTCAGATACCTAATTTCCCGCGCCTGATCCAAAGGGCATGCCAAAATCTAGAGAGGCCAAACACAATCGGTCGACTAGTGTCGGTACACAAAGATCTTAACACCTCTAAATAGTGCCCCCGTCCTACTAGAGTACATAACGGAAAAATCAATTTTTTCCTCAAAGACTGATATGATGGGCAAAAAAAGAGTAAATGGACCAAAGATTCTGTGCTTCCTCGACATGCCGGGCAGAGATCATCCAGGACAGTACTACTGGACCACTTTGAGCAAAACAGTTTTGTAGGAAGTGTTTTATAGCGGAACTGCAAAAAGAGTTTCCGTGCCATTGAGGGAACAATTTCATCAATACTTGGCTCGAAGACCAGAGAGCATTTAAATTTAAGAAAGTCTTTGGTCAAGCTAGACACTGAATTTGTAAGGTCTTCGGCTAAAATAGATTCCCAAAACGCTTGTTTCATTTTTGCTCTTGAGGTATGCCTCATACTTCCTGGGTTGGTCCAAAAATCATCCATGCCCAGCTTTCCCAGAATTTTCCGTAACGAGATAAACCAGGTAATTGTTGACGCCTTTGGAGATCTCAGAAGTTCTGATAGGGCCTCTCGATAGGTTTCAAGCTCTTCCACAGTCCATAGCCTGAACCAAAACATTATCAGTCTGTACATCGCCTTATGTTTCAATTGTCTATGTGCAAGGTCAATGTACAAGGGTTTCCTTGGGGAGCTTGGAGGGAGATCCACCAAAGATCTTAAAAAGCGATTTTCAACAACTGTTAAGGGCGATATATTACCTGTCCCCCACAACTCTACACCATACATTATGCCCCCCAGTACCTTGATATTGTAGATTTCGAGCGCAGGGGCAATTTGTCGTGACACTGTTTTTCTGTGTATTTTACTAATGTGATTACACTGGAAAATTTGATGTAACTTAGCCTTCTCCGTGTGAGCGTCCCAGTTTAATGATGGGGACACACAAATTCCTAGGTAGTCAAAGACATCTACTTGTTCAAGTATAGTACTACCTGCCCGTATTAATCTACTAGAGGATTTTTTTCCTTGTTTGTTAAAAATCATGTACTTGGTTTTTCCCTCATTTAAAAACAAACCCCTATCATTACAAAACTTTATAAAATCATTTAAAAGTTGTTGTAAACCCTGAGTTGACTTGGAAATTAAAAGGGTATCATCCGCAAATAACAAGGCGGGAACTCCTCTTGTACCTATTTTCGGGGCATCACAACCATCCCTATCCAAAAAATCAATGACGCCATTGATAAAAAGAGTAAAAAGAGTGGGCGCTAGCACACATCCCTGCCTTACTCCACGTTGTACAGGGAAGGTGCCTGTTACTTCATTGTTTAGGCCCCTATGGATTACTTTTTCTACTCAGTGTGATATGCCTAAATATTACACTGTAAGCAGTTTTTAGTTATTTGCAGTTTTTTAAGTTCTCATACAAAACCAACTCCACACAACTATTTTCAAGGAAAAACAGTCAATGTATTCCTATGGAGAAAAAGGAAGTTAACAGTTTCCAGGTAAGTACTTGTTTGTAGGAGTTGGTATTCTGGGGTTAGAACGAGGGTACCCACAGGGTCAAGGATGCACTCTCAAAGCACCCTCAGCGGCTCTAGGGCGGCCTGTGCAGAGTGGTGAGGCCCAATGTTATCCAATGGGGGATAGGGGACCTCCGGTTGGTGGCTGCTCATGAGCAGGCCACAAGGTTGTGGGAGCAAAGCTCCAGGTGTTAGGCTCAGGGAAAAGGGGGATCCGAGCTAGCACCCAAAGTACACCTGCAGCGGCGCAGGGACGGCTGGGTGCAGTGTGCTGTTTTGGCGTTGGGTGCCCTGTTTGTTTCAATGGGGATTCTCCGGTTGCAACAAAGACTGCAAGCTCGGGGGACGAAGATCTTCTGGAGGTGACCACCGGTCAGAGAGGTAAGTTGGGATGCCTCGGTATGCTAGAACACCGTCGGTTGGGCCACCCAAGGCCGTCGGGTGCAGGGGTGTTTTTAGGCGTCGGGTTTTTCTTACCAGCTCCGGTCGCGGTGATCCTCCAGAAAGAGGCTGCAGGCTTCGCTTGGAGATTCGAGGCAGGTCAGAGATCACCAGATCTCAGGTCAGGATCGCTGGGGAGACCTCCTCGTGGTGTTGGGCCACTCGAACTCGGGCCGTGGGCGTCGGGTGCAGACTCGCGGTTTTGGCTGGGGCCAAAGTCTGTGGGTGAGCACATCCAGTGCTCACAGGAGACAAAGTCTTTGGCTTAGAAGGCAGGGCAGGTCCTCCGGATTCTTGAGGTTGCTGGCTGCAGGACACACTGGGATTTCCCGGGAGCAGGTTCGAGGTGAGGACAGGCCGGTAGGGCTGGGGCCAAGTCAGTGGGCGTCCTCCTCTTCTTGTCGGTTCTTGTCTGAGGAGGCAAGGTTTAGGGTTGCCCCTAAATACTAGATTTAGGGGCGTTACAGGTAAGTAAAGGTTCAGACCAATGGGTCCCTTCCTTGGGGTAGGTACACCCCCTATTATGCCACCCTCCAATGGGAGGGGGGCATTTGCATCTCTCTGGTTGGCTGGGTCCCCCCATCTGCAATATGGCGGGGACTGAGAGTTGTGCTTCACCTCGCCTCCCCCTGAGGGGTGGGGGTTGGCAAAGGTGGGCACACCTCCCTTCCTCACTTGGTTTTGCCACTGATTCTCCTGCCCAAAGGGGGGGTCAGAACCGGTGGGAGACAGTTGCTGGAAGCAGAAAAGGGCTGGGGTAGCTCACAAAGGCAGCAAGCCTTTGAAGCTTCCCCTTCGTGGACCCTGCCCATCCTGGGGGAGGAGGCTTGGCACCTCGTCCCAGGATGTGCATTGTTTTAGACCCCCGAGAGCAGGAGGCTCTCGACCCAGGGGTCCAGAAACACGTCTGGTGGTGGCAGCTGGCGAGCAGCCACTCAGCCAGGACACTAGAGTTAGGTCGTTTTTCAGGGGGCATCTCTAAAATGCCCTCTGAGTGCATTTTTCATTAAATCCCACACTGGCATCAGTGTGGGTTTAATGTGCTCAGAAGTTTCATACCAAACTTCCAGTTTTCAGTAAAGCCATTATGTTGCTGTGGAGTTCGTAATGACAAACTTCCAGCACCATATACTCTTAATGGCATTACTGCACTTACAATGTCTAAGAATTGGCCTAGACACTGTAGGGGTACAGGGCTCATGGACCTGTACCCTCACCACTGGTATAGTGCACCCAGCTAGAGGGGTGGCTGACCTATGCCAGGGCAGTGGGTTGTAGGCATGGCACACAGGGATGTGCGCCATGTCGACTCTTCACTTTGTTCTGCACCAAAACATGCAGCCTGCAATGGCAGTGTGTGTGTGTAAAGGTACAGGGCCTACAAGGGTGGCACAATAAGTGCTAAAGCCCTTAAAGGCCTTCCCTGGCACCAGTGCCCTTGGTACCTGTGGTACCATTAACAAGGGACTGACCTGTGGCCAAAGAGTGCCAAGAGGGCACTTTCTTACACAAACCCCCCCCCCACCCCCAAAACGAAAGAGGATGAGACTAACCTTTCCCTAGAGAGTCTTCATTGTCCAAGTGGAAGAATTTGGAAAGTCCATCTGCATTGGCATGGGCAGTCCCAGGTCTGTGTACATTCCCTGTAGGGAGATGGACCACCTCAAAAGTTTAGGATTTTCACCTTTCATTTGCATTAGCCATTTGAGAGGTCTGTGGTCAGTTTGAACTAGGAATGAGTACCAAACAAGTATGGTCTCAGCTTCTTCAGGGACCAAACCACAGCAAAGGCCTCCCTCTCAATGGCACTCCAACACTGCTCCCTGGGGAGAAGCCTCCTGCTATAAAAGCAACAGGTTGGTCTTGGCCTTCATCACTGGTCTGGGATAGGACTGCTCCTATCCCTAGCTCAGAGGCATCAGTCTGCACAACAAACTGCTTGGTATAGTCTAGAGCCTTGTGAATTGGTGCTGAGCACATTGCCTCTTTCAGGGTGTCAAAAGCCTTCTGACAGCTAACTGTCCAGTTTACCTTTTTGGGCATCTTCTTGGAGGTGAGTTCTGTGAGAGGAGTCACAATGGACCCATATCCCTTCACAAACCTCCTATAGTACCCAGTCAAGCCAAGGAATGCCCTGACTTGTGTCTGGGTTGTTGGAGTTACCCAGGCATGGATGGCCTGGATCTTGGGCTGTAAGGGTTGCACTTGGCCTCCACCAACAAGGTGGCACAAGTATACCACTGTTCCCTGCCCTATCTGGCATTTGGATGCCTTGATAGTTAGGCCTGCAGTTTGCAGGGCTTTTAAAACCTTCCCCAGGTGGATCAGGTGATCCTGCCAGGTGGAGCCAAAGACAGCAATATCATCTAGGTATGCTGCACTGAAGGACTCCAGTACAGCAAGGACTTGATTCACCAACCTTTGGAAGGTGGCAGGAGCATTCTTTAAACCAAAAGGCATAACAGTAAACTGATAATGCCCATCAGGTGTGGAGAATGCTGTCTTTTCTTTTGCTCCTGGTGCCATGACAATCTGCCAGTACCCTGCAGTTAAGTCAAAGGTACTTAGAAATTTGGCTGCACCCAATTTGTCTATCAGTTCATCGGCTCTTGGGATAGGGTGAGGGTGAGCATCTGTCTTGGTGACAGAGTTGAGCCCTCTATAGTCAACACAGAACCTCATTTCTCACTTTGCACCCTGTGGATGAGGTTTGGGGACCAGAACCACTGTGCTGGGCCAGGGGCTCTCAGAGGGTTCAATAAACCCTAACTCCAGCATCTTGCTGACCTCAGCTCTGATGCTTTCCTTAACTTGATCAGACTGTCGATAGATCTTATTTTTGACAGGTACACTGTCACCAGTGTCCACATCATGGGTACACCAGTTTGTCTGACCATGGTCAAGGAAAAGAGCTTAGCATACTGCTGCAAGACTTGCTTGCAGTCAGCCTGCTGTTGGGCAGAGAAGGTGTCTGAGTAGACAACTCCATCCACCGATTCATCTTTGGGGCTGTAAGAGAGGTCAGGGAGAGGCTCACTCTCTGTCTCCTGATCCTCTTCAGTCACCATCAGCATGGTGATGTCAGCCCTGTCATGGAAAAGCTTAAGACGGTTCACATGGATCACCCTTTTGGGTTTCCTGCTTGTGCCCAGGTCTACCAAGTAGCTGACCTCACTTTTCTTTTCTAAGATGGGGTAAGGGCCATTCTATTTGTCCTGGAGAGCCCTTGGTGCCACAGGCTCCAAAACCCACACCTTTTGCCCTGGTTGGAACTCCACCAGTGCAGCTTTTTGGACATACCAGTGCTTCTGGAGCTCTTGGCTGGCCTAAAGATTTTTGGAAGCTTTTTCCATGTACTCTGCCATTCTGGACCTTAGGCCTAGTACATAGTCCACAATGTCTTGTTTGGGTTCTTGGAGAGGCTTCTCCCAACCCTCTTTTACAAGACAGAGTGGTCCCCTAACAGGATGGCCAAACAGAAGTTCAAAGGGGGAAATCCTACTCCCTTCTGAGGCACCTCTCTGTAGGCGAAAAGCAAGCATGGTAGAAGGGCATCCCATCTCCTTTTGAGCTTTTCAGGGAGCCCCATAAACATGCCTTTCAATGTCTTGTTAAGCCTCTCAACAAGACCATTGGTTTGTGGGTGATAGGGTGTAGTAAACTTGTACTGCACTCCACACTCTTTCCACATATGTTTTAGGTAAGCAGACATGAAGTTTGACCCTCTGTATAAAACCACCTCCTTAGGAAACCCTACCCTGGTGAAGACACCAATGAGGGCCTTGGCTACTGCGGGAGCTGTAGTAGTCCTAAGGGGAATTGCTTCAGGATACCTGGTGGCATGATCCACTAACACCAGTATGAATTTGTTTCCTGATGCTGTGGGAGGTTCAAGTGGACCCACTATGTCAACACCTACCCTTTCAAAGGGAACCCCAACCACTGGTAGTAGAATTAAGGGGGCCTTTGGGTGTCCACCTGTTTTGCCACTGGCTTGACAGGTGACACAGGAGCTGACAAACTCCTTTACCTTCTGAGACATCTGGGCTCAGTAAAAGTGGCTAACTAGCCTTTCCCAAGTTTAGTTTGGCCCAGATGTCGAGCTAGGGGAATGTCATGGGCTAAAGTGAGTAAGAACTCCCTGTACTTCTGAGGCACTACCACTCTCCTAGTGGCTCCAGGGTTGGGGTCTCTGGCCTCAGTGTACAGTAGTCCCTCCTCCCAGTAGACTCTGTGGGTACACTGACATCTCCCTTTTCCTGTGCAGCAGCTTGCAGCCTCAGGCTCTCAAGAGTTGGATAGTTCTGCTGTCCAAGGCACAGCTCTTTCCTAGTGGGTCCCCCTTGGCCTAAGAGCTCAACCTGGTAAGGGTCACGTTCCATAGGCTCAGTTCCCTCTGGGGCTTCCAAGTCTTCTCCCTATGGAGAGGGGTCCTGATTCTTTTGCTGTTCAGAAGCTGGCTTCCCAGTCTTCTTACCTTTCCTCTTGGAAGGTTGAGCCATTTTTTCAGGCTCCAACACTTCTTTTTCGCCCTGCTTTCGGCTCTGTGCTCTAGTCTTGACACACAATCTCAGGGATGTCCAGCATTGCTGCATGGGTTTTCAATTCTACCTCAGCCCATGCTGAGGTCTCCAGCACATTACCATGCAAACAGGCAGCTGGGAGCTTTGGAGAGACCACCTGTTTCAGGCCAGTAACCCCCCTCCCCTCCCCCCCTCTAATGTCACCATAGCCATGGCATGGTTAGTAGTAACACTGCCAGCGTTGGTGACTGGGTAAGATTTCCCAATCAGGTATTGCTCTGGGGAAACCAGTGTATCTCCCACCATAGTGACACTGGCACCTGCATCTCTCAGGGCCTCTATTCTAATCCCATTGATCCAGGGGTATTGCAAATACTTCTTTAAGTTGGGTGGCCACACAGCTAAAGTGGTAAACTCAACTTCACCCTCTGTGACTAGAACTGCTTAGGTGTGAACCCTGATTTGCTATGGGCACATTGTTGATCCCATCTGGAGACTGACTACACCAGCAGTAGCTGTAGGAGGACTAGGAAGCCTCTGGTTAGGACAAGTAGCAGCTACAGTTAAGTGTCCCAACTTCTTACATTGTAACACCAGGTCTTTTGGGGATCAAAGTTCTTCCCTTTGCATCTATTACTGGACTTTTGGGACCCACCCCCCTGTGCAGGTTTTTGGGACCCTTTTGAAGACTCAGGCTTTTTATCTTTGGGGTTCTCACCCCCTTTCCCCAGGGGAGGTTTTGTAATCCCTTTCTTTTGGTCACCTCCAGTGGGTGTTTTTGTTATTCTTGTCTTGACCCAGTGGTCTGCCTTCTTTCCCAATTCTTGGGGAGAAATTAGACCTAGGTCTACCAAATGCTGATGAAACTTTTCATTAGTGCAATTACTCAAAATATGTTCCTTCATAAACAAATTGTAAAGTCCATTGAAATCATGCACATTATTTCCAGTTAACCAACTAGTGTCTTAACTGAGTAGTCAACGAAGTCAACCCAGGACTGATTTTGGGTTTTGTGAGCCCTTCTGAATTTAATTCTATATTGCTCAGTTGTGAGTAAAGCCTCAATCAGAGTATTCTTCATGAGGTCATAAGACGCAGCATCTGCCCCTGTAAGGGTCAGGAGTCTGTCCCTGCAGTTACCAGTGAAAAGTTCTCAAAGAATTGCCCCCCAGTGTGACTTCTTCACCTTTCTCATTTCACAGGCCCTCTCAAAGGCTGTGAACCATTTTGTGATATCATCACCCTCTTCATATTTAGGGACAATCCCTTTGGGGATTTTAGGATCATAAGATTGCTCTCTATCCTTGTTTAGTAAAGTGCTGCCACCATTGATGGGAGCTAAGCCCATCTCTGCTCTCTCTTTTTCCAGAGTCAGGAGTCTGGTCTCTAGATCTAATCTTTTTGTCAACCTTACTAAAAGGTTGGTCTCCTCACTGAGGCTGTCCTCAATGTCCTCCGAAGCACCTGACCCACCTGTGTGGGATCTAGCTACTGTGAGTTGTATTCTTGGATTGAGGGGCACTTTGGCCCTTCTTTCCCTATGAAGTGGGGGGGAGGGGGGTGGTAGATATCCTCTTTCCCTCCCTCTTCTTCTTCATCTGAGAGGTCTTAACCATTCTCAGAAGGATGGCCTATTTGGACCTAACTTTTTCGGTCCACTTAAAAAAAAAGCTAATGGCACTACGCTTTGGAAATTATCCCTCACTATCAGACGCTCCAAGGTAGAAAAACATTGGCTTAAAAACGTGTCGCCTGTGTGGTAGCCATAAGGAAGATCTTATACACCTGATATGTTTCTGTCAGAAACTTCATCCAGCACGTGTCACTTTACTAAAGGAAACAATGGTCCTAGACTTGTTTTACGCTAAAATTCAGTTGCGCAGAACATTCATAAATAATGTTGTATCAGTAAAGTACCACTCTTTTCTTCAAAATGCAAACAAATAAATACTCCAAAAGATCAATACAAGGGCAACCACTGTTGCTCAGATGGTGACTGTTATTTTATTTAGTCACTTTTCATAACACATTTATCATATTCAATACTCTAAATAGAGAGGGAGTTGCTCCAAAGGGAGTGCGGAGAAGGAAAGTGCTCGTGAGGTAGGATAGATATACAGGAGGGGAATTCAAGAGGTAAATTCAATAATCCGTCATTTTCAACATTTTACCTCTTGGATTCCCCTCCTGTACATCTATCCTACCTCACGAGCACTTTCCTCCTCCTCACCAAAACAAATCAATAGTCTTACATATTTTAGATATCATTTTATAGGGTTTTAGAGAACATTGACAATGGAAGATTTTTGTTTAATAACTGTGTGTTATTACATTGTGACATATTGGGTTGATAAAATAATTTTAATGTATGTTTTTTAGTCAAATCCGTATTCATAGAAAAAAAGAAATTGTTATGGTTTTAATTAACTAAACAATAAAGATTAAAAGCAAAATGATGGCCCTTAGCATACCCTGCCAATAGCTCTTGGAGCTTTTGTTTGGAAGGATGGGACCCCATGGTAATATTTTTAACTTTGCATAGAGACCTTAACTCCCTAAATTCTAAGTTGAGATGAGGGGTGAGGTCGAGCTCCTCAACCTGGTTCTCTATGCCATGGTTATCTTCACTAACAGCTTGGTTCTTGTTAAGAGACATTGTAAAAGAAAAACTTCTAACCCCTCTTACCCCTAAATAAAGTGAGCTTTTATTTTTCTAAAATTCTAAAGGGACTTGACCAAGGCCTTAACAAGACCTTTAGTAATTTGGAAAATTTGTCAATTCAAATATCAGAATTCTAAAGACAACTTAAGAGTTCTGTTGTGTGATCAGCTGTTGACCAAGTCAGTCCAACAAATGCAAAGTTGCATATCCCACAGCTGATCCACCAATGTAGGAAGCTGGCCCTGTATATACTACACTAAAATGAGGTATAGTGTGCACAGAGTCCAGTGGAACCCCAAAGGTAGGCAGAGGTAAAAGTAGATAGCACCTTACTCTCTGTTTGTGGTAGTGTGGGCGAGCAGTAAGGCTTTATCAGAGGGTAGTGTTAAGCATTTGTTGTACACACTCAGGCAGCAAATGATGTCACACACTCATAGACTAAACTCAGACCAATTTGTTTGTATAAAAATATTATTTAGTTATATTTATTTTCTAGAACCAAGCAAGCCTGGTACAGGTAAGTGTAAATGGTACTTTTCAAGGCAGGTTGAACAATACAAGCAAACTGAATGAAAATGACTTTGTTACAGGTTTGTAAATCTTTTCAATACTGTGGAAATTACTGTTAGATTACTTTTTAGATTACTTTATGGATTACTTTTTCTACTCAGTGTGATATGCCTAGATATCACACTGGGACATTTCCTAGAGAAAAAGTAAGTAAAGCAGTTTTTAGTTATTTGCAGTTTTTCAAGTTCTCATACAAAACCAACTCCACACTTAAAACAAATTTCAAGGAAAAACAGTCAATTTATTCCTATGGAGAAAAATGAAGTTAACGGTTTGCAGGTAAGTACTTGTTTGTGGGAGTTGGTATTCTGGGGTTAGAACCAGGGTTCCCCCAGGGTGAAGGATGCACTCTCAAAGCACCCTCAGCGGCACTAGGGTGGCCGGGTGCAAAGTGCTGAGGCCCAATGTTATCCAATGGGGGATAGGGGGCCTCCGGCTGGTGGCTGCTCACGGGCAGGCCACAAGGTTGTGGGAGCAAAGCTCCTAGTGTTAGGCTCAGGGCAAAGGGGGATCCGAGTTAGCACCCAAAGTACACCCGCAGTTGCGCAGGGGCGGCTGGGTGAAGGGTGCTGTTTTGGCGTTGGGTGCCCTGTTGGTTTCAATGGGGATTCTCCGGTTGCAACAAAGACTGCAGGCTCGGGGACGAAGATCTTCTGGAGGTGACCACCGGTTGGAGAGGTAAGTTGGGATGCCTGGGGTTGCTGGGACACCGTCGGTTGGGCCACCCAAGGCCGTGCGACGTCAGGTGCAGGGGTGTCTTTAGGGGGTCGGGTTTTTCTTACCAGCTCCGGTCGCGGTCGGGGGATCCTCCAGAAAGAGGCTGCAGGCTTCGCTTGAAGATTCGAGGCAGGTCAGAGATTACCAGATCTCAGGTCAGGATTGCCGGGGAGACCTCCTCGTGGAATTGGGCCACTCGAACTCGGGCCGTAGGCGTCTGGTGCAGAGTGGTGCAGACTCACAGTTTTGGTTGGGTCCATAGTCTGTGGGTGAGCAAATCCGGTGCTCACAGGAGACAGTCTTTGGCTTGGAAGGCAGGGCAGGTCCCTCCGGGTGCTTGAGGTTGCTGGCTGCAGGACACGCCAGGATTTCTCTGGAGCAGGTTCGAGGTGGGGACAGGCCGGTAGGGCTGGGGCCAAGTTAGCGGGCGTCCTCCTCTTCTTAGTTTCAGCATGACTTCTTCGGTCCTTCTTCTTCTCTTCTTCTTGTCAATTGTCTGAGGAGGCAAGGTTCAGGGTTGCCCCTAAATACTAGATTTAGGGGCGTTACAGGTAAGTAAAGGTTGGGACCAATGGGTCCCTTCCTTGGAGTGGGTACACCCCCTATTATGCCAACCTCCTGTGGGAGGGGGGCATATGCCTCTCTCTGGTTGGCTGGGTCCCCCCCATCTGCAAGATGGCGGGGACTGAGAGTTGTGCTTCACCTCGCCTCCCCCACCTCAGGGGTGGGGTTCGCAAAGGTGAGCACACCTCCCTTCCTCACTTGGTTTTCCTGCCGATTCTCCCGCCTAAAGTGGGAGTCAGAACCGGTGGGAGACAGTTGCTGGAAGCAGCAAAGGGCTGGGGTAGCTCACAAAGGTGGCAGGCCTTTGAAGCTTCCCCTTTGTGGACCCTGCCCATCCTAGGGGAGGAGGCTTGGCACCTCATCCCATGATGTGCATTGTTTCAGACCCCCGAGTGAAGCAGGCTCTCGACCCAGTGGTCCAGAAACATGTCTGGTGATGACAGCTGGCGAGCAGCCATTCAGCCAGGACACTAGAGTTAGGACGTTTTTCAGGGGACATTTCTAAGATGCCCTCTGAGGGCCTTTTTCATTAAATCCCACACTGGCATCAGTGTGGATTTAATGTGCTGAGAAGTTTGATTACAAACTTCCCAGTTTTCAGTAAAGCCATTATGATGCTGTCGAGTTCATATGACAAACTCCCAGCACCATATACTCTTAATGGCATTACTGCACTTACAATGTCTAAGAATTGGCTTAGACACTGTAGGGGTACTGGGCTCATGCACCTGTATCCTCACCACTGGTATAGTGCACTCAGCTAGAGGGGTGGCTGACCTATGCCAGGGCAGTGGTTTGTAGGCATGCACACAGGGATGTGTGCCATGTCGACTCTTCACTTTGTTCTGCGCCAAAACACGCAGCCTGCAATAGCAGTGTGTGTGTGTGTAAAGGTAGAGGGCCTCTAAGAGTGGCACAATAAGTGCTGCAGCCCTTAGGGGCCTTCCCTGGCCACAATGCCCTTGGTACATGTGGTACCATTTACAAGGGACTGACCTGTGGCCAAAGAGTGCCAATTGGGTTTTGTCTCAATGCAGTTTTAGGGAAAGAACATAGGTCCTGGGTACCTGTCTGGCAGGAACCCGGGGCACACTCAGTCAAACTACATCAGCAGTTTGGCAAAAAAGTGGGGGCAACCATGCAAAAAGAGGGCACTTTCTTACACTCCTTGACTCACTCCAAACCTTGGTCTACTACTATGATATCCCATATAACCCTTTCTGGACTCTTCCCTCCTCTATTCCTCCTTGACCCAACCCAAACTTAATTTTACTACAATGATCCTCAAAATATCACATCCTAGACTCTTTCCTCTTGTATCCCTCCTTTCACTCTTCCCAAACCCCATTTTACTACTATGATCTCCCTAAACACCTTCTCTAGACTCTCTCCTCCTCCATCCCTCCTTTGACTCATCCCAAACCTCAACTAACTAATATGATCTCCCTAATAACACTATCTAGACTTTTCCCTCCTCCATCCCTCCGTTATCCCATTCAATCAAACTAACAGACTCACATGTCCACCGCTCAAATTAACAACCTATATTTCCCTGTACTAATCCACCACTAATCCTTTGAGTTCCGGAATAGTGTGCTGCTCGCCAAAAAGCGTTTCAACACCTTGTCAGGGGTAGTAAGCGTAATGGACAAGTTACTTACCTTTGGTAACGCCTTATGTGGTGGAGACATGATCTAGCTGCAGAATACTTACCTTTAAATTTCACAGGCATCAGGCTGGCTCCGGAAGACTTGCTCGAGCAATACCCTTGCGCGCCGGTAGGTAGGTACTGGAACTGCACGCTGCAATGGTGTAGTAGCAGCCTTAGCTCTGGTGGAATGAGCCCTTAACCATTCCAGAGGCTGTTTTTTGGCCAGAACATAGCAAATTTTGATGGAGAGGATGGCCCACCGTGAGATAGTCCTCTTCAGCACCGCACAACCTTTCTTTGATCAAACATACCCCATGAAGAGTTGGTTGTCCACCCGGAACTCTTTAGTGCAGTCAAGGTAGAACAATAACTCTATTTTTGGGTTCAACCGGTGTTATAATAATTGCACCACGTGGAATGGTTTTACCACTTTCGATATGTGTGAAGCACCAACTCATCAGGGAAGATGGTCAGGTAAGGAGGTTTGGATGATAGAGCATGCAATTCGCTCACCTTCCTGGCAGAAGTTATTGCCACTATAAAGGCTGTTTTGATGGTAAGCAGCCGGTTGGGGCAGTTGTGCAAAGGTTCGAACGGAACACACATTAGGAAGGTCCCACTGAGGCATGATGAATGGGGCAGGTGGAAACATATGTACAAGCCCCTTAGGAAATCAATTTACAATAGGGGATTTAAATAAAGAGGGTTGGTCTGGCACCCTCAAGAAGGCAGACAAGGCCGAAAGGTACCCTTTAAGAGTGCCCAGAGCAGAGCCCTGCTGTGCAAGGGTCAAAATAAAGAGAAGGACTTGAGAGAAGGAAGCAGAAAGAAGCTCAATAGACCTTTCTGTACAATATTTTACAAATGTGTTCCACCGGCAGACGTACACAGTCTTGGTAGAGGGACACCTGGCTGCCAAAATAACATTACAGACTTCGGGAGGAAGGTCAAATGCTGTCAACTGCTGCCAATCAATGTCCACACAAGAAGGCGTAGAGTTGACAGGTTTGGGTGGAGGACTCTCCCCCTGCTGTTGGGAAAGAAGATCCTCCCGAAGGAGCATTCTGATCGGAGGATCGATGCTCAGTTGGAGAAGCTCGGGATACCAGACTCTCCCTGCCCAGTCCAGAGCCACAAGAATGACTTGGGCCCAGTCGCTCTTGATCTTGAGCACTCTGGACAGGAGTGGAATTGGCAGAAAGGTGTACAAGAAGCCTGAGCTCCACTTGAGATGAAAAGCGTCACAGAGCAAGTGCGCCTTGGAAATTACAGTGCACAAAACTACTGATATTGCACGTTCTTGGAGGAGGTGAAGAGATCTAACCAGGTTCTCCCTACTATTGAAAGAGACCTTGCGCCACCTCCGGACAGAGATGACATTTGTGATCCGCTAGGCATCGACAGCTGAGTTTGTCCGCCCTGGCATTCACAGAACCTGCCAGGTGTTGAACCTCCAGGAATTTGCCCTGCTGTTCCAGCCATGCCCAGAGAAGCAAGGCCTCTTGACAAAGGGTTCACAACCACACCCCGCCCTGCTTGTTGTAGTACCACATGGTGGTGGTGGTTTCCGTGAACACCCAAACCAGCTTTCCCTTGATGGAAGGAAGAAAAGCTTCCAATGCCAAGCGAATCGTTCGTAGCTCCAGCAAGTTAATGTGGAGTCTGGATTCCGCTGAAGACCAGAGTTCTCTGATCTGCACCTCTCCAAGATGGCCGCCCTTTCCCAGGAGTGACCCTTCTGTCACTACTGTGTGATCTGGTTGGGGAAGGGAGAGGGGTCTGCCTCTGACACAATCGCGGTTGGTCAGCCACCATGTCAGAGAGATGACCCTGATGCTGCGCCCACTGGAACTTCAGGTCCCACTGCAGAGCCCACATATGCCATCTGTCATGTGTCACTAGCAGGATGCAGGAGGCCATGAGGCACAGCAGCCTCCGAGTCAGTCTCACCAAAATCCAGGATAGAGGCGGAAACATCGGTATCATAGCCTGAATATCCTGGACACGCAGCTTGAGTGGATAGGCCCAAAATTGCACTGTGTCCAGAACAGCTCAGATGAAAGAGAGCGTCTGAGAGGGAGTCAGAGTTGACTGGCACATTGATAGTGAACCCCAGCGAAAACAGGAGGTTCGCCGTAGTCTGGAGGTGGAAGACAACAGCCTGGGGCAAGCTCGCCTTCAACAGCCAGTCGTCGAGCTAGGGGAAGACTGGCACCCCTGATCTGCCCTGATGAGCTGCGACCACCGGCATCACCGTGGTGAACACCAAGGGGTGCTGGTAAGACCATTGGGGAGGACCATGAACTAAAGTGCTTGTGGCCTACCATGAACCGCAGCTAACGCAGATGAGCAGGCAGGACAGCAATGTGAAAAAAGGCGTCTTGCAAGTCCTACACTGCCATCCATTCTCTGGGGTCTAGGGCAGATAAGACCTGAGCCAGAGTGAGCATCCTGAAATTTTCTTTTTTGAGGAAGTAGTTGAGGGCTCACAGATCTACGAAAGGACGGAGGCCCGTGTCCTTTTTCGGGACCAGAAAGTAGTGGGAATAGCAACCACAGCCTACTTATGGCTCCGGAACTCTCTCTATGGATCCCTTGGCCAAGAGAGTTCTGACATCCACCATCAGCTGGTCATAAGTTGGAGGCATGAAGGTGCGGGTTGGGTTAAAAGGGAGGGAGCAGCCCCTTTGGTCTATCTTAAAAATTCACTTGTCCGACGTGATGTTTTGCCAGTGGTGGAGGTGATGGCTGATCCTGCCACCAACTGCCCGCCCTTGATCTTGAAGAGCCAGACTAGGAAGGTTTGGAGGCTGCAGGGGGAGGAGTTGACTGACTCTACCTCTGGCTGCCGAATCACAGGGTCGAAAGGAGCCGTGCAGAGGTTGCTGGACTTGCGTGGTCTTGTGGCTGGGATATGGTTGGTGCAGCTAAAAGCCCCTTCCGTGGCCAAGAAAATGGCGAAATGCAGATGTGGGACGGGTGGCCACTGAGAGGCCCAAGGACTTGGCCATAGCCCATGAGTCCTTAAAGCGCTCCAGGGCCATGTCTGCCTTGTCTACGAAGAGACAGGTGCCATCGAAGGGCATGTCCATAAGGGAAGCCTAGACATCGCCAGAAAAGCCAGATGTTCTCAGCCAGACGTGGCGTTGAACAGACACCGATGAAATCGCTCTGCCCAGAGAGTCGGTCGTGTGAAGCCCACAATGAATGGTGAACTTTGCTGCATCTCTCCCACCTGATACTGCTTGGGAAAGAATGGCCTGGGTCTCCTCTGGAACCTGTGGTAGCACTTACGCAACCATTTCCCACAAGGAGTGGGAGTAACGACCTAATAGGCATGCAGTGTTCACCGACCGCAATGAAAGGCTGGCGGAAGAAAACATTTTCTTGCCCCAACCATCCAGTCTCAGGATTTCCTGTCCGGGGGTGCAAAAGGGAGCGCGCTTTGTGAGGTAGAGGCTTGGACCACCAAGCTCTCGGGGTTAGGGTGGTTGGTGAGGAAGTTTGGGTCACCAGGTACAGGGCGATGGCAACGGGTGATTGTCCTATTCACAGGAGCCCCTGCGCTGGGCTTGGACCAGGTTCACAGAAGGAAATCAGTCAAGGTCTTGTTGAAAGGCAGGGGGGGTTTTAAGGAGGAGACACCTGGCAGCAGGACCTCTGTCAAGATGTTAGTCTTGACTTCCACCGAAGGCAGCTGAAGGTCCAGGACCTCAGTTGCCCTTCTCACCATCATAGCAAATGAAGCTCCCTCATCCGTAGCCAGGGTATGGTGGAGAAAGCAGGCCAGAATCTGGAGAAGTATCAAGTCCACTGGCCTCACCCAGTTTCTCATACCAATCCATTTTGTGCTCAGCCTGGTCTTTTAAAGGGTACAATGACCCCTCCCAATCTTCCTCCATTCCTAGCCTTTCACAATAAGGATGAGGAACCGACCTAGGACACAAGGGTGCTGTTGGCGCCAGAATCAGCATCTGTAGGTGCTGAGCCAGCTATGGGTCGTCAGGGATAAGAATGGGGCTAGCGCTCCTGGGGGCGCGTCGGGAGTCTTGTCATGGGGGCCAGCGCCGGGGAAGGCCGCAGTGGCATGACTGTTGCCAGTCCGGATCCACCACCGTATCTATTGGGGGGCATCAGCAACGGGCCAGAGCTGCTTGTGCAGAATCCGGGAGGGTCAGGTCACCCAAAAATGAGACACATGGCATCATAAAGGTCTTTAAGCTGGGCCGGGGTCTCTCCCGCTTCTGGAAAGGCAGGGAAATGCTGAGCCAACACAAGCGCAGGTTACGCAGAACGAGGCCTAGAGCATTGAGACTCCTCCTTCACATCGGCCGATGGATGGGGAGAAGTGGAAGCACGCTTCGACTTCTTGTGTTTCTTATGCCTCTTACCTGACCGACCCGACGACTTCGAGTGGGAGGACAAGGACTTAGGACTCCTGGAGCAGTGCCCGGACCTTTCTCTCGACTGGGTCCGAGAGAGAGTCCTCTGGGGTCAACTGCATGGTGTCGGGCGGCAGGCCACAAGTAGCTTTAGGGACCACTCCCTTAAACCTTTCGGAGCAGTGGCCTGGCAGTCACATCACAACTTCGAGTCGTGGTCGCGCTCCAGGCACCAGAGACAAATTAAGTGTGGAACCAACACTGAGATGGCAGGTGATGCACGGGTTGAATCCAAAAGTTTCCTTCAACATATTTGGAAAAAACCTACAAACAAAAATCGTCGACAAAACGAAGAAAAAGCATGTAAAAAAGTGAAAGAGGGTAGCTCTCTTCACTGATCTCCGTTAGCTGGCGCGGAAAGAAAAGAACTGCGCCGAGGTGGCACCTATATAGGTGATGCAGTTGTCACTTCCGGTGCAGACGACGCTGATAACGTCATGCGGAGCCGACCAATGCCACCTGCCGGCGTGCAAGGATATTCCTTGAGCAAAGGTCTTCCAGATCCAGGTTGACGCCTGGGAAATTCAGAGATAAGGAATCTGCGGCTAGATGTCTCTATCAGATATAAATACAATTACAAGTACAATTACATCATTCAATGTCCATGTTCTAAAATATATGTTGGCAGCAGCATCAGACCCCTCTAAACCAGGATTTAAGAGCATTACAGAAAAATAAACAAACCTGATGGAGGCATACCCGTAACTGAACATTACAATCAGGAACAACCACATGACAAAACCTTTATCTTCTTCGGATTAGAACACATCAAGGCCCACCCGCACGGACAAAACCGTGAACTCATATTGAGACAACAGGAAAATGAATGGATTCTGGGGCTGAACACTATTAAAAAGGGATTGAACAAAGATGCAGAAATGCATTTTCTAGCTGAAAGACACGCAACTGTCAACAATTAATCCATTTTGGACCCAGAAGCACCTTGAAATCACAAAACAAAACAATTGCAAACTCATCCATAGTGTTGTAGCTGAAATCTATATCTGATTGGGGCACACACAGTCCCAAGCACACGCCCAAATTACACTTGATATGTATATAGATACACTGTCAACAAAAAATCAATCTCGTTGCGTTCCTCTTTTCTTTATTCTTTTTCTTTTGTGTGCTGTGTTGAGTTCTTAGCCAGCCAACACATGTTTCGTCGCCAGATGGGAAAATTGCCCCGCGACTTTTTCAAGGCTCAATCTTCTAATAACAAAACTTTTCCTTTGGTGATAATTCCATCCCAAACGATATTGATGTACAAGTATATATTGGTCCCCGTGATCCCACGCGTTTATCCAATTAATGATCACTGTTCTTCTGTATTTGTCCTGCACGATCGTGCAGTAAATATGAAGTCAATATCTCAAAGGCCTTTCCGCAAATGAGCCTAGGCCCAACAGTATTCTCAGGTCTGGGATATATATACTAGCCCGTTTCGGATAAGGGAGAAAGTAATGCGGCCCTGGGTAATTCACCAGCGTCCTCGAGTACGAGACACGCCCGGCTTCCCACATATACGTAAGCCCGAATCGGAGAAAGGAAGCAGCCGTCCATCCTTCTGTATCCGTTGCGGCGTCCTCAAGGACACCGCAACGGATTACTTTATCCCTTATCCGAAACAGGCTAGTATATATATCCCAGACCTGAGTATACTGTTGGGCCTAGACTCATTTGCGGAAAGGCCTTTGAGATATTATCATTTTCTGCAACTGCAGGTCCAATAGCCTTTGTAGAGGGCGCATCTATAGACAACAGTGCAGAAAGAGTGGAATACAAAATGACATAATTCCCAAGGGGACCTTGTATTGTGCACAATGCTTTTGTTCTTTAACTGGCTGTCTCAAGCTATGACACAAAGTCTTGTTCCACTCAGGCAGACACAGCAATGACTTTAAAGTCTACTGTCCATACCAGATGACATCCAGAATTTAGCAGACTCAGGTAATGTTGCGCCAAGCTGGAAGTAATGTCCATATCTTCTCTCTGGTGGCGTTTCATGCAAGGGAAGGGTGGGGGAAGTATGGCCATATCTTCCCCGATGGCGTGTCATGCACGGAAGGGTGGGAGATCTGAGCAGTCGTGCAATAGCTGTGATCCCGGGTCCTGCTGGATAAAGCCTTTATTGAGTCTTAAGATTTGGCCCTGCATGTAGTAATTCTAAGTAGTAAGGATGAAAATTACCAGACAGGCAGTGGTAACTGCTTTTCTGCCCATAGGATTGGCTACTATAGGACAGCAAATGCTGGTGCTGTAGAGCAGTGAGCAACCTTATTGCACTGGTATTGCCTGCATGTTCATCTGGACTTCATCAACATCCTTGTCAAATAGCTATTGGCTGTAGAACGGCATGTCAAGCACTATGGATTGCATCTCTGGTGGGAAGAAACACTTTGTATTCAACCACCAAACTTCCAAGACTGGTCCTTCAACTATCTGATGGAAGCTGATGTTGAAGGCATCCAAGAGATGCTGAAGAAGACCGATTAATTAAACCCACCTTCTTGGAGGACAACCTTGGTTTGTGCATGACCACCCTCAGGCAACATTTCGAGGAAGAGGGGCATCACATCGCAGAGTTTCATTCCATACCTGAACATGATGCCAGTGGCACTGGCAAAACTGATGGAGTTTGCGGCAAAGGCTTAGACTCTCTTGCCTTGGCAAGATTCCTCACAATCAAACAGGACCATGCAGGGTGATAAAAAGTTACAAAATCTTTTCCGAGCTCCAGCAGAGATGTCTGAGTAGGTCTTGATCTGGTTTATTGGTCAATCTGGAGAAATGTCTAGAGTCTTGCATTAATTTTCAAGGTTGGTAGGAGACGTGGAGCCTTTTCATGAGTTCAGCATGCATTTCTACCAAATAGTTCCTACAAGAAGGATTAATTTTTGAGAGGTCTGGTGGGTTAGGCAGTAAAATGTAGCACTGCCTTCTGAAGGAGAATCCCACGAGGCAGGCTTTGTGCCATAGTTATCCACAGTAACACTGGCATCCTCCCACTGGTTTTGTCCTTCGGAAATGGTTCACCTTGATCGTCATCATCATCAGTGTTCTCATTCTCATCTGGGTCTGTATCATGACTGTCACCCGTTTCAGGCACTGGGAGTTCACAAGTAAAGTCCAGAACAGGCTGGTAAGAGGGTCAGTTGGAACAGGTGGCTGCTTCCGATACAGGTCTTATTGAGTATGAAAATCTCACAGACCAGGCAGCCATTGCTGAACAAAGTCTATGGGAGGACTGGCAATGAGACCACTATCAATATAGAATGCACAGACTTGTCCCTAAGCAGCAGTACAGCGAGTCATCAGCAAGGTGTTGTCACGAATTCAAATACACACCCGAGCTTCAATGCAAGAGTATCATGGACTGCCACCAAATATTTCGCTTTACGTCTCTCTAAGACTCCCACCCAATACTAAACTTGAGTAAAGGAGGTGCCCCGGGAAAAGAGGATTGGGGAAGAGATACACACTCCAATTGTTCACTGTAGCATTAGACAATGGTTGATTACCTAAGGAAATAGAAATACACTGATTACTTCAAATATTGTAGTCAAAGTGAATTTTACAAAGACTCTCCCCACTAACCTTAGTGCTATCTGAACTTTCTTGGCTGTCTGGACTCTGTCACAATATATTTTCTGTCCAGTAAACACTCTGTTTTAAAACAAAATCCATTTGTTCAGAGCAAAGGAAAGAAAGAACAAACTGATGCAATTATACATTAACTATTTTCCCTTCCTGCCACCTTTACCTTTTTTCTGAAAGACTAGTTCCTAAGTCCAACAACAATATATTTCTGTGACCAGCCAAGCATTCAAAAATTAACATACAATAAAGTAAACTCCTCCCATGTTGCACTCATTAAAAAAAATATGTATGAATTTAAATGGTTCCGAAAGAAAAGGGTATGTTCCGGAGGTGAGGTTTACATTCCCCCTACCCAAAAAAAACCAACAACGTTGAAAGTTATTTTTCTGTTATACATAACCAGCTCGTAAATCCAGAGGAAAAATAAAAAAACTTGTTCGAAAACTTCACACTTGACCTTTCCAAACACTTCAGGCTAAATAGCTGAAATTAATCATCCTTAATATCTTGAAGCAGAGTTTCAGCAGATAAGCTTGCACTAAAACAAATACTCTGGAGAACTCGATATTTTGGAAAAAGCTGTGTTCAAGTTTCCAAGAGCCTTTAACGTAACATGTATCTGAACCAACAAAAGACTAGAACACAGTTCCAAAAAGAATTTTAATATGGCACTTGAACCTGTCAACTAATGCAGTGCTACAATTCCTTTTGATTCCAAAGTGACCACATACTCTGAAGCCAATTCCTGCGCTGGTGTTTCAGAATTAATCTCTTGCTAGAAACTTTCATTAAGGAAATCATTTTAACTAAAACAATAGATTAGTCTTAAACCACCAGTACAATATCTTAATTTCTGACAGCATCTGGAGGTTTTTGTTTTTTGGGCTTGCCCTGGGACTTTCCACCAGAACCTTCAATCTTCTCCTTATGTCCAGAAGAAAAGATTTTTGAGATTGGGGTTTTAAAGAGTCTAAACAGATACTGGGGCCTGATCAGTTCTAGCATCTTCAAGGAAGTGATCTGAGAGCTCTGAAAGTTAAGCCAATACTGTATTTCTTAGAAAAATTTACCTGATGCGAAGACAGTAAATACTTTTCGTGGGGAGTATTGTTCTTATAAGTCTTTGTCCCACGAGTCCCATACGTCTTTTTTGATGGTATGTCAGCCCTGAATAGACAAAGACACACCCAAGGCTAAGCTAGCCAGGCACATAAGAATTAAAAGCTCTCGACTCTCGTTGGTGGGGGTGGGGAGATTTTCCAGGGAGAGCTGGGATAAACTAGAAAGAAATATATCTACGAGGTTAAAGGGAGCAGAGCTTGGAGGATTCAATTACACTCACTTCACAAGTGATTGAAAATCTAAGCATTTTTAGCCTCTGAGAGGAGTAGGGGCATGGTCCTTCAATCTTCAATGGCTGGAGTTTGGGGCACACAACGGGTTGGATAGGCTACATGTGGTCTATGGCTGTTTTTTAATGTTTTCTAGTAACATTTGTTTTTATTAGCATGTCTGAATATACAGAAACTTACATCTCATTTAGATTCAGTAAAGTCATTATGCGTTTTATCTGACACTGTGCTATCCATCAGCTAAATAATAGATCATCAGATATTTGACTTTAACCAGTTACAACATATTTTGTGAACCTCCACATACTGCACCCAGAGTGACCATTCATTCTCCAGTTCGTGTTTATGTGCCCTTATAGTTACATCTCTAACATTTGTGAATACAGCATTCAAATTGAAAGTGGTTGGGGCTGTCACCGAGTCAGTGCATATACCTAAATTATGTGATTTGTATCCATTATGACAGAAATGTGTCCATTGTGTCTTTACCATTACACCTACTTAGGGGGTGGGGTGGGGGGGTTCAGTAGCATCTATGGAGTGTGCGCCTATGCCAGCAGTGCTTTGAAATGTATTATTTATAAGGGGAATTCGCATCCTTTGTGCTACAATTTACTTGATGCCATGCGGGTCGCCAGGAAGGTTCACTTAAGCTGTATTGTATTTGTCAGGGGCAGTCGAAAGGTGCTTTATTGTGCTCTGTACTATTCGAGATGTGTTGGGTAGCCCTTAGTGCCAAAGACTTTAACGCTTCGTCTTACTAGCTATCTATAACCTTTTTCCTTAGAGCTCTTGCATCTTCTCAATGTAATGCTACACAATCTATTTCTGCCCATTTTTGACTCAACTTTTCCAGTGTGAAATAGTGAGGGCAACTTCCAATTCGTAGCAATCTCTCTTTTAGCCATTACCACCAAGTCTATACATTTTTTGACCGTGTTTTCATTTCAAAGAGTACAACGTGGCCGAGCTGGTATGCCACTGGTGCACAAAGCCATTCTCTAATTGTTTCGTGACTTCCTTCCACTATAGTCTGTAAGAAATGTGCAGTTCCAAATTATGTGATAAAATCCTGTATCCACCTGTGAACATCTGGAGCATGACGAAGGTATGATGTTGGAGATTTGGATAGGCCTCAAGGGTATCATGTATGATATATGTTGGTAATTGAGTTGTATGCATTTAAACTGTGTTTTACAACAAATGATTCACAATAGGTGACTGAGGCAGCACAGAAAACCGCACCTATCACTATCCCCTATTGTCATAAAAAAAAATACGTATTCACAAAAATGTAAGAAGCTACACGAATATGGGAGACCAGCCACCATATGCTCCCTAACATCATATCAGTTTCAGATTCTAGGATCAAAAAAAATATTACTCAGCGCTCAAACTGATGAATCAGTCTCCAAAATATGCAATAATAATCTGAGTACATCAGAAATCACATTCATCCCTGTATAAAAAGATAAGAAACAGTCCAAAATGTGAGTCATAATCCATTCTTTATTTTCCCAATCTTCTTATAAAATTCAAATTTGATTCTAGACAAAGCCAACGCGTTTCGTCCACTGGGGACTCTTTCAGGGCTACAAAAACATCCATAAGTAAACAATTAGTATATTTATATAAATCAAAAACGATATCTGTACAAATTAAAAATAACACTTCTTAACGCCAGTGATAATACTGGTAAAGGAAACAAAATCATTATCGCCACACCACGATATTCATCATACAACCCACGTATCCATATATTTTGTAGCATTTCAATACCTGTGGTTTCAATTAATACATCCACATGTATAAACCATTATATATGCATAGACAACAACCCTCCAAGCAAAAAACCATTGTTTCTTGATAATTCCATAATTTTGCATATAATGTAAATCAATCATATATTGTTGCAACTGGAATAATTGTCACAAAAGATAGGTTAAAAAAAAGTTCTCCTTGTATTTGACAAATTAAAAAAGGATATACCTCATGTGCTTATGTCCTGTTATATGGTCATGGACAGGACATCTGCATGCTTCAGATATGACCAAAGGTTAACAGTCAATTAGATTCAATTTGATCCTACAATGTAATAAGTTAACATATTCAATAAATTAAAATGCTATTGCGATATCTAAAGCTTTTTCAAAAAAACTCATCTCCCTCCATGCCCATTAGAGATGACCAATATGGACATTTTTAGTCATGTACCCATCCAGAATAAAATGATGTATTCAACCCACAAATCAGTTGAAGTTTAACACCTGCCCATAACATAAGGGTCTCCTAGTCTTGAGAGTCAATATATTAACTGGCATTATATCTGATATCAAATCGCAAGATCAAAACATTTACCGTAAGTGTAGATCTCGTTTTTCCTGCCAGGCGACAAGCTGGGCAGCGTGCTCTCAGCGTTCTACTGGCACGCCATATTAAAAGTGTTTATAAGCATTTGCCAGGAGACCACGCTGCTACACGCAACAGAAATAGAAAGGGAACTTCCTCTATAGAAAAACAGTTCCCTTACAGATACAACAACAACAACATTCAAAATGGATGGAGATAAAACCCAGCACATTAAATTTATGGGCCTTGCCCTCTCACCAAGTCTCTTTTATTACAATAATTATGAGGCTGGAACATAAGGAAGTCCTGTCCATAGACTTTTGAACATAAGTTATTATCTTTTTATTATGTTAAATGCAAAGATAACTTATTTTTGCATATCTTCTGAGACAATTATTCCAGTTGCAACAATTTATGATTGATTTAAATGATATGCAAGATGATGGAATTATCAAGAAACATTTTTGTTTACGTTTTGGTTGGTGTCTCTGCATAATCAATAGCTTATACATGTGTATCTATTAATTGAAAACACAGGTATTGAAATGCTACAATATCTATGGGTACATGGATAGTAAGATGAATATAGTGGTGTGACTAATAATGATTGCTTAATAAAAGGACTCATTAATAAGAATGTTTTGGGTTGGGGTTTTTTGAGTTTCCAACTTTATTTTAATGTTTGGTTATGTTGATGGAGATTTGGCTGTGTCATAAACGATGAGTTACATCATTGGGAATGTTGAACAATTCATAGGAAAAAGATAGTTGACTGTATAAATTTATGTACAGAAAAGCTGTAGTGTTCAATGAAGTTTTGTTTCCTTTGCAAGCATTATCACTGGCAATAGGAAGTGTTGTTTTTAATTTGTACATGTATCGTTTTTAATTTTAAAATATACTAAGTGTTTACTTATGTATCTTTTTGTAGCCCTGAAGAAGTCCTGAGTGGATGAAACGCGTCGGTTAAAATCGAATTTTAAATTTATAAGAAATTTGGGAAATTAAAGAATGGGTTATGACTTTCATTTTGGACTATTTCTTATCTTTTTCATACAAGGATAAATGTTGGACTCTGCTTAATATCATGTGATTTATGATGTACTTAAATTATTGTTAGATATTTTGGAGACTGATTGATCAATTTGAGTGCCAAGTAATGTATTTAAAGTCTGCCTTAAACAAGACCTTGTGTGCGTATCTCATTATAAAACTCCACTCTTTATCGTTGAATTGCTTATCTTGATCAGTTTCCATTGTGCGATTCACGGTACTCAATGTCATTTTTGTCATACTACTAACGCACAAGTTACTAACTTGTGTAACGATATATCTGTAAGAGACAGTAGTTAGTGACAGATTCCTTACCTTAGAATATCCCCAGGCGTCAGGCTGGATCCGGAAAGTTTTTGCGTAGCAGTACCCTTGCGCGTCGGTAGGCGGCGTCGTGCGGCTCCGCGTCCGTCGTCGGCGTCGGGACCGCCGGGATGACGTCGCGGGCAGTACTTAGACGCCGCCCCTGCGCGCTGACATCAGTTCTGTACACGACTTTCCGCGCCAGGAACGCAGAGCCATGAAAGAAGCTGACATAGGTGTCTGAAAAATACTAGGGCCCTGAAAGGGATGTCCTTAACCCTAGAAATCAGTTTGCAGAACGGGGAGGATGGGTGGGCGGTAGGAATCTGTCACTAACTACTGTCTCTTACAGATATATCGTTACACAAGTTAGTAACTTGTGCATCTGAAAGAGACACGTTAGTGACAGATTCCTTACCTTAGAATAGATACCCCAGCAATACCAACCCCGGTGGTGGGTCTGCGAACAAAGATCAGACGAGGAAGTCCCGGAGAACAGAACGGCCAAAGAAGCCGTCTCTCCGGACTTGGCTGTCAAGGCAGTAATGTTTGGTAAACGTGTGCAGCGAAGCCCACGTAGCTGCCTGACATATATCCTGTAACGGAACCCCGCGGCCTAAAGCCGTGGTAGCCACCGTTGCCCTGGTGGAATGGGCACGCAGCCCAACAGGAGGCTCCTTTTTAGCCAAAGAATAGCAGGCTTTGATACACATAGTGACCCAGCGGGAAATGGTCCTTTTGTGTACCGCCCGACCTTTTTTGGCGCCCACGTAGCCAACAAAGAGCTGGTCATCCACCCGGAACTGTTGTGTGCGGTTGATGTAAAAAGAAAGCGCACGTTTTGGGTCCAGACGGTGGAGCCTCTCTTCCTCTCTGGAAGGATGCGGAGGCGGAAAGAAGGTGGGCAAAGTGATGGTCTGCCCAATATGGAAGGCAGTAACCACCTTTGGCAAGAAGGACGGACGCGTCCGAAGAACAACCTTGTCTGGATGAACAGACAGAAAGGAAGGTTTGCATGAAAGAGCCTGGAGCTCACTCACCCGCCGAGCAGAGGTGATGGCCACCAGGAATGCTGTCTTCAGAGTAAGAAGACGAAGAGGACAATTATGTAGAGGCTCAAAGGGAACGCACATTAAGAAGGTAAGAACCAAGTTCAAGTCCCACTGAGGCATTACAAACGGAAGAGGAGGAAAGAGGTGTGTAATGCCTTTAAGAAACCTGTTAACCACAGGGGACTTGAAAAGGAGGGCTGATCAGGAAGCCTGAGGAAGGCTGATATCGCACAAAGATAGCCCTTGATGGTACCCAGGGCAGAACCCTGTTGGGCCAGAGAAAGAAGGAACAGAAGAACCTCAGAAAGAGGGGCAGAAAGGGGATTCACAGCCTTTGCTGTGCACCATGCCACAAACTTGTTCCACCTGCAGGCGTATACCACCTTAGTGGAGGGATGCCTGGCTGCCAGAATCACATCACAAACTTCGGGAGGCAAGTCGAAAGGAATCAACTGCCGCCGCTCAATCTCCACGCAAGCAGGTGTAGACTGGACAGGTTCGGGTGGAGGACCGTCCCCTGCTGCTGCGACAGAAGATCCTCCCGAAGAGGCAGACGGATCGGGGGATCGACGCTCATACTGAGTAGCTCGGGATACCAAACTCTTCGAGCCCAGTCCGGAGCCACAAGAATGACTTGGGCCCGGTCGCGCCGAATCTTCTTCAACACTCTGGGTAGAAGTGGTATAGGCGGAAAGGCGTACAACAGACCGCAACTCCACTCGCGACGAAAAGCGTCGCCGAGCGAGTGCCGCCTTGGAAATTCCAACGCGCAGAACTGCTGACATTGCGCGTTCTCGTCTGTGGCGAACAGATCTAACCAAGGCTCTCCCCACTGCTGAAAGAGACCTTGCGCCACCTCCGAGTGAAGACGCCATTCGTGATCCATCATGCACCTGCGGCTGAGTTCGTCCGCCCTGGCGTTCAGGGAACCTGCCAGGTGTTGAACCATCAGGAAGATGCCCTGATGTTCCAGCCATGTCCAGAGGCGCAGAGCCTCCTGACATAGGGTCCACGACCCCACCCCGCCCTGTTTGTTGCAGTACCACATGGCGGTGGTGTTGTCTGTGAACACCTGCACTACCTTCCCTTTGACAGAGGGAAGGAATGCCTTGAGTGCAAGTCGGATCGCCCGGAGCTCCAGAATGTTGATATGGAGCCGGGACTCCGCCGGAGACCAGAGGCCTCTGATCTCCGCCTCTCCCATGTGACCGCCCCATCCCAGAAGGGACGCGTCCGTCACAACTGTGTGCTCTGGCTGGGGAAGGAGAGGGATCTGCCCATGACCCATTGCCGGTTCGAGAGCCACCACTGCAACTGTTTTGCAGTCCCCTCCGAGATCTGGACGTGATCGGACAGGTTGCCCTGGTGCTGCGCCCACTGGAACTTCAGGTCCCACTGCAGAGCCCGCATATGCCATCTGGCATGATCGACCAGCAGGATGCAGGAGGCCATGAGGCCCAGCAGCCTCAGGGTCATCCGTACCGAAACCCAGGATAAAGGCCGAAAGATCGGAATCATAGCCTGAATATCCCGGACTCGCCGTTCGGGAGGATAAACCCGAAACTGCGTCGTGTCCAGAACTGCTCCGATGAAAAGGAGCTGTGGAGAAGGAATCAGGTGCGACTTCGGCACGTTGATGGAGAACCCCAGCGAGTGCAGGAGTTCGGCCGTTGTCTGGAGGTGGGAGACGACTGCCTGGGACGAGCCCGCCTTCAGCAGCCAGTCGTCGAGGTAGGTGAAGACTGGAACCTCTGCCCGGCGCAGATGGGCTGCGACCACCGCCATCACTTTCGTGAACACCCGAGGGGCGCTGGTAAGGCCAAAAGGGAGCACGGTGAACTGAAAATGCTCGAGGCCTACCGTGAACCGCAGGTAACGCCGGTGGGCCGGCAGGACGGGGATGTGGAAATATGCGTCCTGCAAGTCCAACGCTACCATCCAGTCTCCAGGGTCGAGAGCAGTCAAGACCTGAGCTAGGGTGAGCATCTTGAACTTCTCCTTCCGGAGGAAGCGATTGACGTTCCGGGGGTCCAAGATAGGACGCATGTCCTCCTTGTCCTTTTGGGCACCAGAAAGTAGTGGGAGTAGCAACCACGTCCTACTTCTGGGGTCGGAACGCGCTCGATGGCCCTCTTGGCCAAGAGGGCCGAAACTTCCTTTTGAAGAAGCACCAAGTGATCCCCTGACATGCGGTGGAATTGAGGTGGCATGGCTGGGGGGATGGTCACGAAGGGGAGGGAGTAGCCCCTTCGGACAATGTCCAAGACCCACCTGTCCGAGGTGATGGCACGCCAGTGGTGAAGGTGATGGCGGACCCTGCCCCCTACTGGCGTGCTGTGCACCTGAAAGGAAGGACTAGGAGGGCTTGGAGGCCGCGGACGGGGCGGGGTTGGTGGCCTGACCCGCACGCTGGTTGCCTGACCCGCCACGGCGGGAGCCACGTCCTCGGCCACGCGAAGACGCTTGCTGCGCGGGCCGGTGGCTGGGCAGCAGACGTGACTGGGCGCCCCTTCCGTGGCCACGAAAGGGGCGAAAAGCAGACTGTTGCTGAGGGCGCCCAGCAGAAAGGCCCAGGGACTTGGCTGTAGCCCGCGAGTCCTTAAAGCGCTCCAGCGCATGGTCTGCCTTTGTCCCAAAAAGACCGACTCCATCAAAGGGCATGTCCATAAGAGAGTTTTGGACATCACCCGAGAAACCAGTGGTCCTCAGCCAGGCGTGACGGCGCAGCGCCACTGTCGTCGCAAGCGATCTGCCTAGCGAGTCGGCGGTATCAAGGCCACATCTGATGGTGTACTTTGCCGCATCTCTTCCCTCCGCAATGGTGCGGGAAAGCAGTGTCTGGACGTCCTCAGGACACTGGGGCAGATCTTGCGCCACCGAGTCCCACAAGGAGTGGGAATATCGGCCCAAGAGGCAAGTGGTGTTGACTGACCGCAAGCCAGCACTGGCGGAAGAAAAGACCTTCTTCCCAAATTGATCCAGGCGTTTGGATTCCCTATCCGGGGGAGCGGTAGGGAAGGCGCTTTGGGAAGCAGAGGCTTGGACCACCAAGCTCTCAGGGGTGGGGTGTAGAGAGAGAAATGGGGGGTCGCCCGGAGCAGGGCGATGGCGTCGGGCCACGTTCCTATCCACAGGAGCCCCTGTGGTGGGCTTGGACCAGGTGCCCAAAAGAACGCCTGAAAGCGCCTCGTTGAACGGCAGCAGTGGCTCCGAGGAGGTAGCCGCCGGCTGAAGCACTTCCGTCAGGATGTTAGCCCTGACAGCCACTGTAGGCAACTGGAGGCTTAAGGCCCCAGCTGCTCTACGCAACACCGTTGCAAAGTTTGCTCCCTCCTCCGTTGCCACGGATGGAGGAGACAGCATGCCAGAGTCAGGGGAGGTGTCCAGACCACTGGCATCCCCAAGTTCCTCAGCCCAGTCCTGATCAAACTCACACTGCTGTGTGAGAGGGTCATCAGACCCCTCCCAGTTATCTACGTCCTCCATTTCAGGTTCAAAATAAGGAGGAGGGACATGTGGGACCCAAGGTCCCAGCGGCGTCGGAGCCGGCGTCGAGCGATGCCGGTCCGGCGCCGTGTCCGGATCCGGAGAGAATCGGGGAACAACGCCGCCCGGAGCCCCGGGCGGCGTCGGGAACGGCACCGGAGACATCGGCGCCGGCGGAGGTGTAGTTAGGTCAACCGGCGTCGATGGGGGTTGCGGCAGCACCGGAGCCGAGATCGAGGCCGGGGCCGAAGCCGGGGCCGGGACCGAGGCTGGTGTTCCAGGCGGCGCCGGGACCGGAGTCGCCGGCGGCGCCGGGGAAACCCCATCAGGGCCCGCGGGGCCCGAAGGTGCATCGGGGGGACCTTGAGGCCCGAAGAGGCGGGCCATGGCCGACAGGAATTCCTGTATCTCGGCCGGAGTCGCCCCCGAACCCGGGAAGGACGGGTAATGCGGGGGCGGCTCCACAGGCACTCCCGGAGCCGCGGGGACGGTGCCGATAGGAGCCTCAGCCGAGTCGCGAGAACGGCGAGGCGAAGCCTTCGAGCGATGACATTTCTTAGACTTTTTATGCTTCGACTTACTGGAGGAGTGCGAAGACTTAGACCCCGACGACCGATGAGGACTTCGCGACCGGCCCCTCGACCTCTCACGTGACCGGGGCTTGGGGTGGCGCGGAGCCGACTGCCGGACCTCGAGGAGCTTTCGAGACCGCTCTCGCAAAGCCTTCGGGTGCAAGGCCCGGCAGTCGGGGCACGACTTCGTGTCGTGGTCGCGGCCGAGGCAGTAGAGACACTCTAAGTCCGGGTCTGTGATCGACATCATGCGACCACAGGCATCGCAGGGCTTGAAGCCGGGCATCCCTACCGACACTTTCGGAGTCGAGAGACTCGTTGAGAAAAACAGTGAAAAATCACCAAAACATTTAGTCAAAAAATGACTAGGGCACTGCTCTTCCCGGATCTGCGCTTACTGGCGCGGAAAAAGAAGAACTGACGTCAGCGCGCAGGGGCGGCGTCTAAGTACTGCCCGCGACGTCATCCCGGCGGTCCCGACGCCGACGACGGACGCGGAGCCGCACGACGCCGCCTACCGACACGCAAGGGTACTGCTACGCAAAAACTTTCCGGATCCAGCCTGACGCCTGGGGATATTCTAAGGTAAGGAATCTGTCACTAACGTGTCTCTTTCAGATACGAGAAACCCATATTATAAGCCACATGCCAAGTCACATGGTTTCTACAAGCTGCATGACCTTGTGTACTGGTAGGTCTATGTAGGGTCCCTCTTATTTCCCTACATGAGCCTTTTAGTTGGATGTAATGTAAAAATTGTGGACTCAGTCAGTTGCTGGAGAGATCTGAGCTAGACATCTACATAGCATTCTCCTACTAAGCATCCCCTCATCGAGGAGCGTATTTGCACAGCTGTAAAATCTTTTATGCTTGGGAAGCCCAGCCAATGGTAGGGCAAGCACATTTCACAAAGTTGCTCTCATTGTGGCTACAAAATCCCTCAACAAAAGAGATATTATTAGTTTGGATTTCTCTTGACTACTGAGTATTCACCCATGAGTATGTAGAGTATGTAATTTAGCTGTCTTTTTTCAATTGGTGCTGCAGTTAGGTCTTTTTCAGGCAACTGCATGCCTTCTTTCCATCTTGCTATCCACTGAGTAGTTGTGCTGCCAGATAATATGCCTCAAAGTCAGGGTCCAATAGACCTGTTTCCTCTTGATAGTTTTAATTTGTTTAACAGTACCCTGTGCCTACTAAAGCTATAGATCAGTTCTGCTAGTAAGCAGTTCAGGTCTAGAAGAAGGGTTTGAGAACCCAAATGAGGGCAGCACAAAAATGCTATACAAGGAGGGAAGCAATCAATTTTGCTACTGCTATGCATCACAGACAATGGCAACAAAATCCAGAACTCTACCCACTACTTTAGCGTTGTAAGTGTTTCGCTAGGTTCTCCTCTGTCATGCCAACATCTGTACCCCCAGATATCTTAATGTGTGAAATTCTCAGCGCATTCTCTTTTCTGCTGAAATATATATATATATTTTTATAAACTTTATTTAAAGTTTTTTCATGAAAACATAACATTGGTGTACAAGCAGTAGCCATCAAAGGACTCAAATAGCTACACATCACAATGGTTACAGTTCAAGACAACGGACCCTCCATTGCACCCCTCCACCCCCCAACCCGCAGTTAGGCATCAGAAGCATTTAATCCCATTCGGAACTCCCATTACTTCCTCCAGCAATGTCTCTTTGGAAACCCGTCTGGTGGTCTTCGGCCAGTAGGTCGTGACAGAGCTCCCTCCAGAGCCTTACTCTGCTGAAATATTAGGTGAGTCTAGTCTACCCGGTTTGAGAGGGAATGCACAGATTTTCGACCAATTATTGTGCAACCCCAACAGCTTGTCTAAATTTAAGCAGTTCCCATGCGACTGCCACTGCTCCAGATCTGGTGTACCACAGGAACACGAGAAAATTGTCTGCGTATAGCGATATCATGTTTGTCCATTCCAATAGTTTAATTTCAACAGTGGGCCCCAGATTTCTCATTGTTGCGGCTAAAAGTACAATTGCCAAAGCAAGCAGCATCAGCCATAATGGGCATACCTGACGTGTACCTCTACCTTGAAAGCCTCAATATAAATCACCTAGATTTTGCACTTGCTGTTTAATTGAAGTACAGTCGTTTATTTTCAATGTTATATAGGGTTGCCAAATCGAATCTTTTTTTTCTTCTTTATTTCGGCTCAATTGAACCATAACACGAACAAGATAAAACTTTTTTTTTTTAAAGATAAAAATGAACAGATTCATTACAGAGAGAAAATAGGTTTGTCATTAAAATGCAGTTCTATTTTGTAATTAGATTCTTCAATGCAATTCTTTCTCAACGTGTAAAATCCAATAAACTTGGTAAAAACAAATACTCAATCCTCTAAAGGATGGCATCCCATAGGATCTAAATAAGATCATTCTATGTACAAATTGAAACAATAAAACTTGACTTTAAAAGAGCCAGAGCTCGTGATCTAAAAGGATGACTTCAACTGCATAGGATAGCAAATGTGCAAAAAATAGTCTTTACATCTTATTTTAATGCATTCATCCTAATGTGCCATATTGAAAAATGTAGCTTGCAATTGAAAAAACAATACAATCTCTAGTATTTGATTTACATATTTTTGAAGCAGTATGGCGATTACTAAGGGCATAGAAGTCGACAAAGAGGAATAATCCAATATGAGCAATATTTTGCATAAGCCTTACAAACAAATAAAACATGTTTATCGTTCTCAACTGCCTGACAGCCATGGGACATGTGTTGGAAGTAGTTTATTTTTGTCCCAAGAACAGGTAAGGGAAGCCAGTGGGAGAATCCCCAATGTGAATTTTATAAAAAGTGCTTGTGCAACTGGATTAATAACAAAGTTCATAAATGGCTCAAAATCTGGTGCACAATTGAACGACATGTAGGAAACGGACGATATTTTGGCTCCTAGGACAAAATTCCAATAACTTGTTTTTAGTTTCTCTTGAGCATCTCAAGGTAATACAGTGGGATGTAGCCAAAAATCATTCAAGTCCAACTTTAGTAGTCACGTTTTTTAATGTAATAGCCAGGGAATTTTACTAACTGATTGCCCATCTGATAAAGCCCTGACACAATCTCTATAGGGTTCCAAATCCTCAGTTGTCCAAAGCTTAATCCAATATTGGATGGGTCTCAGAGCGGAAGTGTCAGAAAATCGAATCTTATTGGAAGAGAGGGGCCACTAGTAGGGAGTTTCAAAAGAGATTTTACAAGAGCATCAAGGTTGCAGTGACCCCACAAATCTGTCCCGTAAAAGGCTGCCCCACAGGCTTGAATCTTGTATATCTGAATGGGGGGGGTGAGATGGCAAAAGCAGCTGCCCTGTTAGCAAATCTTATCTGGGGCAGCCATTTATGGGAGTCGCTCATTCTCACGCCCAAATAATCAACTTAATTAACCCTGTCCAATAACTCACACTCTAAGACTACCTTACCCCTGGGTGTTTTGCGGGCACTGAATACCATATATTTTGTTTTATTACTATTCATTTCTAAACCGTGCTTCTTGCTAAATAAATTGAATTTTTCCAAGAGAATAGATAGACCCCTTGCAATTTTGGAGAGAAACAATGTATCTATCGTCTGCGAAAAGAAGACCTGGCATTTTGTGTCCCGCCATTTTGGGGGAGTCATTTTTGCAGTCTAAACGTTTGGGATGCATCCATTTATATATAAGAGGAAGAGGGTAGAGGCCTAAACGCACCCTTGTCTCACGCCTCTTCTATTGGGAATATCCTCCCTCAAATCCCCTGCAGGACCCCACCTAACCCTTGCAAAATTCTCTGTGTGCAAGGCCTGTATTAAGGACAATAAACCCATAGGGACCCCAGTCCTTACCAAGACCGCCCAACGTTTTGCCTTCAGGACAAGATCAAATGCGGCAAGGAGGTCCACGAAGACAACGTATAGCGATCACCGATCAATGTCCACAGTCTTCCATTTAATGGACAGAAGCCGCATAATGTAGACAGTAAATTATGGCAAACAAGACAAAATGATCCAAACCTATTGCCCACAGCCAATCAGAAAGTATGAAGGATATACCACCACATTCTCAAATGCATAGTGGTCTGTGATTGTTCAGATGGCCCTCAATGTAGACATGACTGGAATTGGATGAGGGGGACCCTGAGCCCGCCCCGTTACACCTTTTCTTCCTACTGGTGAACCCAGCTCAGGGGTGGCCTCTGGGCATTTGTTGGTCGTGAAAGGTTGACGGAAGAACTGGCCTGCTTTTTCATTTCCCCAGAGCGGAATATCAGAATGACCTTGAATTTGACGTTTCCTACGGAACACCACAGCACTGTCGCGTAAGAGTGGCTTTTGGGTAATTGCTCTGGCCCTTTCATTTCTTAGCGCACGAGGCGAACATGGAGCTTTTCAGCTCCAGAACACCACAGCACTGGCAGGTAAGAGGCTGGCTTCTTTGCCCCTTGGATCCTGCTTTCACCCATGTATTTATTCACCCTTCTGATCCCTGACCTTTGTACTTTGCTCCACCCATAGGTGCTCTGCACTTATCCCTTCACCAGCACCCAGGAATGAGCGGTCAGAAAAAGAAAAAAGAAAGGGCAAGACAGACTTTGCCTTTGCAGGCTCGTTTTCTGTGATATATTTACCACAGACTAAAAGTTTAAGCCATAATTTCAGTGATACGATGTCACCAAAACATTATACTTGAAACAATGAGGGGTTTTAAATGCAGTTCTGTGCAGTGCCAAGCATGACTTTAAACCAGCACTGAAGCGCTAGACTGAGGGTGATTTCTTCAATAGCCATGACAAAAGGCATCCATTAACATCAGCTATCTGATGCGACCTCGGGCCTTCACACTGGTCACACTGACAACAGACGTGCCCACAGGCGTTCCAATAATCAACATTTTATCTGATTTACTGCTGTAACAAGCAAGGCTCTGAAAGCTCTTTTCGTCCCAACTACCCCCTGCAAACAGTATTAAAGTTCTGGCTAAACACAGTGCTCCTGTGCTGTTTCGTAACTGACTGTTTTTTAAGTCACACTTAAAAAATTAAAAGAAGTTAATCTTTATCTAAGTGCTACCAACCTTGTAAGATTGAGAAATGGAAGACAAGGAAAATAAAACACTTACCCCGGATCACACAATGTGGTTATGTGTTGGTGCATTGAGGTTATTGGCTCAGCACTCTCATTTGGTAGCTGATAAGCCTCATATTCACAAGAGCCTGGTGAACTGCATGCCAAGATATGTTAGATATCCGGAATGGTTACCTCAAATGTACCGGGAAGGGTAAGTAACTGAAGGAGGATGTATAGCTGGATAGTGTGTTTATGCAGTGCATTGAAATGGGCTTCTTAAAAGTGGACATAGGAGAGCGAACATGGTAATGTAAATGTGTCCAAAAAAATCCTGCTTAGAGTAGATAGGTTGGTGAGGCCCCCTATTGCTTCACAACAGCAAGACTTGTGACTTTCAGGCTGTAAATGCCTCTGAGCCTCTAAGTCTGCCCTTTGTGCTGTGTTGGCCTTCTCTTCCCAGTGCCCCAGATTCTCTATAACTACTACATCTTGCTGTGGAGAAGAGCGTGTAATGGCACAACAGAGCTAAAGCTTTTACCACCAAGCGGTCTTTTTTCTGTTGGAAAGTAATCACATGCAGAGCACGTGAATATACTTCATGGAGAAGGTCCTATTAGAAGCTGCAAGACTCAGAAAGGGTTAACGTGCCAAACCTCTCCAGAGAGGCAGCAGAACAAAGTGAAAGTGTACTTATTCTGTGTGCATTATAGCAGAAACCACAAAAGCACCAACTACAGAACCTCCCCTACTCAACCCTCCAATCACATCAACCTGTGTCTAAGGCCCTTCCTTTTCCTGTTTGCTGTCTCAGCACTCTGTCATTTTTAAAAAAAATTCCCTGTTCAACTTGTCTCCTTTCTCTTGCTGTCTCAACCTTCAGCCATTGGTCTAATTTCCATTCTTGTGCCCAGTCTAGACCTTGTGCTATATCTCTTTCCACATCTAAGTCACCTTCCTTCTCTTCCTTTGGATATAAATCCTCAAACATCTCTAGCCAATTTCTGCTCTCTTTTTTCTTTTGCTCTCAGTTGGACGCTCACCTCTGTCCCCTCTCAAAATCCTGGTGTAAAACCACCATCCTCCCATTTCCCTGCCCTACTGCCCTCCATTCTCTTGCTGCCCTCTAGCGTCCAACTTTTTCCCTATCTTACTCATCTCCTTTTTCTAACTGTGTATCTCCAAACCCGTCCCTCTTTAAAAAGAAATCAGCCTATCTTTAGCTTTATTCTATTTCCTCCCCTAAAGCCATCAGTGGTTCCTTCATTAACACCTCTCCCATCTCTAACTGTAAAGTAATAGGCCACCACCGGCTCCCACTGTAATCCCTCTGCTGCCACTGGATTTCCTGTGTAACTGTCCCTCAGGACAATACTGCCAGCCTCTGTAACTCACCCTGTGTCCCCCCGCCCCCCAAGACATCAATGTCTCTAAGTGTAACCTCTTGGTCACTACTAACTCCCTGTGTAAGATCTTTTCCATCGGAAAGCTACTGTGAATGTCTCCATGTGTGTTCACTTCTGTCATACATGAGATTACAGGGGTGTTTCATGTACGTGTATGCAGAGCATGCTGCGGTCATGTTATGCACTGGAAGACACTGACTGTTGCTTCCTTTTAACCTTGCTGATTTCGTGATCGGGAACAACACTTGCCTCAGTAGTCTCATGGACTTGTACTCTGGCTTCTGTCCTGAGGGAGACACCTACCAGGGTTTGTGAATCACTAATCACATCATTTGGATGTTATCAGTTTTTGGAAATTGAATACTGGTGCAACCACCACATATTAACCTCATTGGCAAGTTTACTGTGGTGTTTACTGTAACTTCTTCTTTTTTCATCCTATCATCTTTTCCATTCCTCTTTTTCCTCTTGTAAATGCCCAAAAATCTTCACTCCTTCCCATTTCAACCTCTGTTGTCTTCCCAACCCTCAGTTACATCAACCTTTCTTTAATGTGTCCCTGATTTCTTAACCTATTCCATAACCTCTCCTTCCTTTAACTCTCCCTACCTGTGCACTTGTGAGATGTCTTTCTGGGACAAAATGAGGCCGGAGCAATTCTGCAGACCACAAGGTGAAAACTATTTGCAAGCTGTTGTGGATTGTCAACGTCTGCTGTGTCTGCTCTCATGTCCCCTCAAAATGCCCCCACAATTTGCTAGACCAGTCTCTAGTCTACAGCTGAGAAGATAGGGATAGTTTGAAAACAAACAGGTTTTTACTTCTGGCTTTTTTCAACAGGCCTGAGTTCTTTTTGCTAGGAGATTTGTCCTGCAAGCTCTGTCTTTACAAGTAGATCAAGCAATAATCAACTTTACTGATGAACAAATATTACTGAAGTGGGAGTTCCAGGACTTCACTACAAAGCAAAAGGGAAGCAAACTTCTACTCTCTAGCCCCAGATAGCGTGATCAGTATGTTTTAGTTATGATACCAGAATACTGTAGACCCAGTGGAGCACTATTTGTGTAAACAATATTTAGAAAACAATATTTTTGTCAATGATACTCTGACATACAACCACTTTTTTCAGGATAGACTGTCCTGACTGAAGAATGACTGTTGCAGCATGTGTTGACCACTGCTATACTGCCCTACAGAAAGCAACCCTGGGTTGTACATAAAGACTAACACACAGGTCTTCTGAGGTGACATTTGTCTTAAATTTGCTGCAGAAGCCTGCTACCATCCAACGGTAACATTCAGGTTTCAATTACTGTGGTCAATCACTGGCAGGCACACATTCCTGCAGTTTGTACTTTGATGTGTCGGGGCCTGTCAAAACTAAGAATATCCATAAGCGAAGCAATGGTTCTTCCCTGGCCTCTATATCATCCACTGACGTGTTATTTTAGATCATGTGCAATTCAGTACATGAACTGTCCTTGTATCAGTGGACTACAGCAAGCAGAGGCAGGGTAATTCGCCCCTGGTCTCGACTTAACATCTCCTGGACTGTCAGTTTGTGGTCTTCTTCAAGAGTGTCTGAAACTGCTTTATGAGCCCATTTAACATAAATTGAGTCTTGGGCTTGCTGAAGATATTATCGACCAGCCAATCATTATCACAGTTGACTCATGATTGGTCTTCATTTCAAGCTGCTGCAGACTCTTGTTTTCAAAATGCTGAGATAGACGTCTCTGGTGCAGCAAGGATTCAGGCTTAGTGATTTTTCCACATGCTCCAAAGGGCTCTTCATTCCCCAAAAATGCTTCTAGGGATGCTTGTGTTCCTTTGGTAAGACTTCTACAGCATAGGCTTAAGTGTGACCCCCCACCCCAATTGGGATGCAGGGGTTTTCAGTCTTGCTGTTATGTATCACAATATCACAGAGTTTGATTCGTCCAAATGAAAACCTTAGACATTTTCAGAGATTATGCTAATATCTAATTGGGGCAGAAATCTGCAGACCCATCCCTTATAAAAAAGGAATTGTCTCATGCCCTTCCCAGGACAGACAGAAAAGCCAGGCTTTCCTGAGCAAGACACTGTAATCTAGATATAATCACAGATCGCATTCATATCAATCCCTGACAATTTCCTGGATCTCAAATGTTTTGTGGATACCAACTTGGTTCTAGCTGATATGTGACCTCCTTTTATATTCTTTGCAAATACCTTATTAAAAAATATTATCCTGGAAATAGGAAATATTGTTTTACCAGTAAAATGTACACCGTGTTAATGTACAGTTTCTGATTCCTATATGCAACCTCTTTGTTGACACTATTCTCCCAAATGGCAGCTTCAATGTATCAAGTGTTTGAATATTTAAAACCTAATGTTCACGTTTATCTGCCCATCTAATTGATTTAGTGAAAAGGTAAGGCAAGTGGATTTCTTTGCAAGAAAAGTAGATTTCTGTACAATTTTGTCAGTTAAACAAGTAGATTTTTTAAACAATTCCACACCCCTGTAACAAGATGCAGAAAGGATACAGAGCTTTTATGTATTTAATTTGTATTTGAAAGGGTGGTCACTGGCTGCGAAAGACTGTTGAATTAATGTTGTTAAAGTCCCTCTTCATGTCTTCATGTAAAACAGGTTCCCCAGGCTGGATCCCGAATGAGTGTCACCCACAATTGAGGAAAACAATTGAGTAATTGTAGCAGGTCAAACAAGCGTTTGCAATGCAATAGGTCTCGCAGTTACGCGAGTTTAAGCTATTGGCATTGTAAATGACAATGCCTTTTATTTATGTTTTTAAAACAAAAACAAAAATAAAAGGCATTGTTATTTGCAATGTCAATAGCTCAAACGCGTAAATGCTTGTTTTTATTGTGACACTTGGGTCATGTTTTCAGATGGTCAAAGGGATGTGTGTGGTGTGTAGAGGAGTCGAACAGTGGCTGCGTGGGGTGCACATGATCCAGATGGCTGGGTGGAGTGCAGAAGGGTCAAAGAGATGTGTGGTGTGTAGAGGAGTCCAACAGTGGCTGTGTGGGGTGCACATGATTCAGATGGTCAAAGGGATGTGTGTGGTGTGTAGAGGAGTCGAACAGTGGCTGCGTGGGGTGCACATGATCCAGATGGCTGGGTGGAGTGCAGAAGGGTCAAAGGGATATGTGGTGTGTGTGTGTGTGTGTGTGTGGGGGGGTCTCCAGGACAAAGGTGACTGTGCAGACGATGCCGATCGCTGTAAGAAGCTGTGCGGTAAGTAGATAAAGCTGAGGGGTTTTTGTGGTATGCAGATGAGACAAAGGGCCGGCCAGAGGAGGCTGCACAATGTGTATATGTGTCCAAGGGCTGTGTGGTGAACAGATGAGTGGCGGCTGCGTAGTATGGGGAGTACACAAGCCAAAGTAAAAAGAGGGGAGCTTTCATTTAAACAACGGCTAAATACATTTGTACCCTTAATTATTTCGCACACATGTAAACAACGATGCTGCTTAATTGCGAACATCACTTTTCGGGTTACCTTCAATTTAACCCCCACTAACAAGTAAGCAACACACCCCGCAAAAGCCAATGCTCTCTTTTGAACATCTTAAGCCAAACTTACCATGTCCCTCTGCCCCGGCGGTGGCCGCGAGACCTCCAGCGCATTGAGTGGGCCGCTTCTAAGAGCTGCACGGCTGCTCCGGTGAGGCGCGAGAGCCCCGGGGTCCCGCCTCTGCTAGTCCCGGGTTCTGCAGGAGCCGCTCCTTCTATTAATGCTCACTACAGACGTGAGCCAGAGATGCACATGCGAGGGGTGCTCTTCAGACACCTCGGCTTTGTGCCCGCCGAGCTATTTATAGGCCCGCGAAGTTCCCTGAGGTACCGAACCCCGTCTGTTGCACACGCACGCACGACACCTATATTGAATGTTATTTTAAATATGGCAATGTATCAAAAAAGTGACAAAGGCAATAAGCTAAACTACAAAGAAAGAATTTGAGAAGTATATATTACTTCCAGGCTTCAGAATCTCCCAGCTCTGAAGGGTCACACGCTCAATAAAATGTAATGGCGCCGGACAATGGACAGTTCTCTCAGCCTTTGTGTGGGAATCCTTTGTAAACTGCTTTGTGATCTGACACAGGATCAAAGTCAACGAAGAGGGCGCGCTTGGGAAGGCATGGCAGTAAGAGGCGCTAGCCGGACTCGATAGTGGGTGAATTAGGGGAATTGCATGCTCTGGGCGCTGCGCTGGAGCCCGGAGTGCTGCCCGTCGGAGGAACCCCCCTGCCAATCAGACTGAATTATGAGCCGGACGGTGGGTTTATTAACCTGGCGTCAGTTCAGTGCCAACCTCCACACCAAACTTAGAGACAATGGGATGGCGGCCGGGGCACAGGCAGCCGCAGTTTTCGTGATGCCCGGGCTGAACCACGGGATGAGGAACATACAAGATGAACTCCATACAAAAAAAATAGAGAAAACAAAAGAAAGGCGCGGGCCGCTATGGGTGAACCATGCGCCATGGTGCTTTAAAAAAACGAGGCAGCGTCAGCACAAGTGAAGCGCTGGACAGCAGAGACGGCAGCGTCAGAGAGGAGCGGGGGCGAGCGAGCGCAGCAACGTGCTGAGCTGACCACACGCTTGTGCACCATGGCCTATTGCTTGCGGTTACCCGCACGGGCGCCATGTGTTTTCAATTATCGCGCCCGCGTCTGGGCACGATAATTGGAAACAGATGGCAGCCGTGCGGGTAACCGCACGGAAAAGGCCATTGTGCACGAGCGTGTGGTCAGCTTTTAAAACCACCTAGATAAAGTCTCGCAGAGCAGCGCATGCGCGCTACTCTAGGCTCGACCTAAAAACTGAGGCCGCTGCAGTCAATCAGCCGTTGCTAAGGCACTCTCCTGAGAGCTGTCCGAGTTAACCCCACTATTCTTGCCAGTTCCACTCCTTTTTGTGATGGGGTCCCCGCATCCACCCCCTTGATTAGGCACAGCCATACCTAAAGCTGGAACAAATTTCTGACGCATTCGGGGGAGAGGTACATTGGTCTAGTGAAATTAGGCCCTCAACCAGCTTGGGGGAGATTAGGTTTACTTCAATTGATTCCCAAAATCCAGCAGGCCGCTGCAAGGCATTTTGCATAGATAATGTCAGAATAGATGATCGAATGGCATTGCCTGACGTATCTAATCCAAAGCAAAGCCTTGTTTTTCAAGGAATCACTGTCTTCGAAAGAGCAACAGCTTCTGGACTTTTATCATAAAAACCTGATTAGGGGACAGGGCTCCTCTGCATTCTCTTTGAAGCGACTAGACCAAATAAGACCAAAGCTTTGTAGTTGCGTGCCCCATAAACAACACTATTTCGATTTAAAAGAGAGGGAAGGTTAGGTGGAGCTTGGACAACCTCTGGCAGACGAGCAATAGGTGGACACAGAGCAGCACTGATATCAGAACATCGACCCAGGCTGCCATAATGATTGCTCTGGTAACTTTGAAAAGGGGCTTGAGGCAGGGGAACGGATTCAAAAAGAGCTGCTGGTGAGCTCATCGTAGCCCTTTATGCTTGTGAAGCTTGTAGAGTCTGAACACTACAGTAGTGCGGCTGCGATGAGAGTTAAAAAAAATTCCTGGCAAGTTGGTGAGAGTTTTAACCACGCCCAGTAGAATTTCCTTCAAGTTAGCGACTTCATCTCGTAAATTAAACCAATTGCTTTTTTTTTTTGCTTTGTAAAGGGTAGATTGTTCCTGTGTGGGGAAATAGCTGGAGAGGGTAGGGTGACGGTCTGTGGATGGGAAGTTGGTTCATAAACCTCCTGGAGTGCAGCATACCTATCTGAGCATTCAATATTAATATGACATGGGGGGTTCTCCTTGTGATCAGAAGTAAGAATTGATTTTTTACTGAGTTCAGTGTGGAGTTGACGTGGTGTTGTGAACGGAGTCCGTTGCAGCTATGGTTGAATTTTTCCGGGGCATGTGTTTCATCTTAAATAAATCTGGGATTCCCCCCGCCCCCTTTTAGCAACTTTCCCTCCATTTATGTCTCTATTTTTTAATTTTGTCTCCACTCCTTCAATTAGGGGTTCAATCACTATTATTACACAATTCACGTACGAGTGACATGTATGTTTGGGAAGTTTAGGGAATTTAGATTGAGCAGACACACCCACAAGACTATTTTGAGCCTTTCATTTCCCCATTCTTGACACACCGTGAAGCAATGCAGTAGATACATATTACGGTACCTTCCGTTTCCAAGAATGCAGAGGCTTTGGGGCCCAGGGCCAAGGACCAAGGGGTGGCCTTGCCTCTTCCTGACGCTGGATGGGCCTGCCATTCCTGGTCAGTGCCTGGGCGCATCCCTTGCTGCGGTGATTTGGGGCTGGTTAAATGCGCACAATGGAGCTGGTCAGCTGTGCAGCACCAGCCTCCTGGCAGAATGGTATCTGGGACTTGGAGTCCCGAGGTAAGCGCGTCCCAAATCTCATATGTTTTAATGTTACTGCTAGGAAATGCCCCACATGCATATCAAAGGCTTTTTTGACATCAATCAGTGCTTTAAATGGGCCGGTACTCACCGGTACTGAGTACCAGCATTTCTTATTTTTATCCCTTCAAGTACCGGCACTTCTTCCCCACCAAGTAGAGTACCGGTACTCTTGTCTGATATACTATTTATTGCTAATTCCGCGGAGGCAGGGACAGCCAAAGTGCCCCTGTAGCCCTGTGCTGAACCCCTGCGGAACCGTTCAACAGCAGCTCAGTTGCATTATGTCTTGGATGTGTGGGTGTTGAGAATTTCACCTTCACGCTGAGCTTGACAGAGCAGTGTCCATACCATTCAGACACTGCTCTGTCAATCACATTTACACTATGGTGTGCATTTGTGCACACCCTGGAATCCAGGTGACCCACTGAGAGCGGCAATTAAGGAAGCCATGAGAGGTGAGGAGGTAAAAATGTCCTTTATCCTGCGTGAGCCTTTTGTGTGAGTGTTTGACTGCTTGTGAGTGTTTAACGGCTTGTGTGTGCGTTTACGTGTAAGGGAAAGAGGAAAATATAGAATCTGGATAGTCTACGAAGGTGTTTTGAAGAAAGTGTGCAGACTGCCTTGTATGTGCATGTATGCTCGGGCCTGTGTGAGTGTGTCCGCACACGAGAATTTGAGTATTAAGCCCAATGCAAATGAATAATAATAATCAGAGCCACTGTAATTATGCGTCAGGGTTGAATAAATTATGCAGCAAGAAAAGTCAACTTATGCTGCGTAATGCAGAATAGTTCCTGATTGTATTACTTCATTATTTTGTAATTTCTATACTTGTTAACACTGTCTGGGCATAGGTTGCACTTCAGTTTAAACATAGCAATAAGCAACAGAAAGGTGAGAAGTCAACCTTTGGAAAGGACCTTGCACTGCGCAGCAGCAGGTGTTGGTACGATTTTCCTAACTTTTGAACTGTTTGAGGTAGAAACAATTTTTTTTGTTAAAATCTGCAGATTATGCAGCAGATGATGTGGCAAATGGGGCAGATCCAGAATAATTTTTGTGAAATGGAATCGCATAATTCCACTTTCCTGACAATAACAGTGTGGCATCAAGAAGCTGCACTAGATAAACAAGTATTGCCAAAGCCATTAGGTGTGGCCTTGGTAATGCTGATGCAATTGTTAATTCAAAAAAGATTATTGCACTAATATGCCACAAAAAGAAAACATGCCTCCTATATGTGGTGAGCCTAAGCATCCAAAAATTAATTTAAATAAAAATGGATTTACCTTTGCATAAAATTTAACAGTATCAGTGCGCCCCCTATCAGGCAGGTAACTTTGAATTTTTTTTGGGGGGGGGGTTATACAGCGCAAACTAGACTCAAAGGTATTAGAGCACTTTACATGAGCACCAGTTGCGTTACAGATGGACACATCAATTTTTTTGTGAGGCACAGGGAGATTAAGTGATTTGGCCAGAATCACTGGATGTTGAAGATCCCTGTCAAGACTCGAACCCGGTTCCCCAGCTTCAAGGTCAACCGCTCTACCCGTTCGGCAATATCCTCTCCTCAACTGGTTTAGAACCAGTTTTAATACACATCACATGGAAGTATGATTCTTATTGGTGCAAGGAAAAGCACCTATTGGCCCTTAATTACTGTAACCTGGAGATCTATTTTAAACAAACACAATGACTAAAAAATGGCTAAAAACTGGAAAGAATTGCCAAAGTAAAGTACTGGGCCACCAGCCTGGCAGTGAAGTACACTTTTTAAGGCAAATTTGCCCTTGTGAGTAGGAAAAATGTCGTCACTCACAGTGCAAGATGGTTAGTTGCCTTCATGGGCTGACGCTTTACCCCATGCTATTTGTTGTGGTGAGTGGAAGCAGAATGTGCATGATAGCTGAACCGACCCATGTATGAAGACGGTTGAGTAAAATTCCCCTCTACATATGTATTTTTTATTTATGGATGTATTTTAATTTCATAAGGCTGATAAGACAGCTAAAGCTGTCTCTGACCAAACCTTAAAATGAAAAGAGGGTTAGCTGGGCTTCATTTTCCGGCAGGATCTGAAGACGGACAGATCTGTGATGTTTCTTTGCTGCATTTATTGTTTTCTATGGTCCCGAGTTAAGACGAGAGAGGACTAGGGACGTTTGTGTGTGTGTGTGTGTGTGCGGGATGGTGGGGAGGGGACGGCAATTAATAGAATCTGGCATGGCTGCATAAAATGCGTTAAAAGGGTTCCGTAGGTTGTAAGACAAGGGTCCTCTGCTCTATATTATCATTGTACAATTCTTTGAGATAGGGAATGGATGAATTGGGTATAATTCCAAGACATGTCCAGCAAGCAGAGAGACTTGCAGAATCCGTCCATTGTACTTGGTGAGTTCTTTTCTTAGGGTGCCTATCACTGTAGGCAACACACCCCTGTTAAATCACCAATCTGAAAAAATATTGGGTTGTGAGCTGAGTCCTTCTGTGCCAGAAGACACCACAAGTCAGTCAGCCTTAATTATTTGAGGCCTCAAACATATTTCCATGTGTTACGTAGGATAGGTAGAACCAGGACCCTAGAAGTTCCTAGATGGTCGGTGGCTTCAAGCAGAGGGTGGCAGATGGTAAGTATTCTAAAGTGAAGTGTGGTGGCAGTAATGCATGAATAGTAATACTGTTCAAAGAATGTGATGTCATCTTTAGGGATAACTGAGCTAAGATAATGAGATATGCATAGTGTTTCAAAGAATCTACCCCAGAATATTTATCTAATCACCTTCTGATACCAACTAACGACGACGTGAGAAGACCAGGTGGGAGGGAGACATGATTACACATCTGCCTTAATGCTTGGCTGTGGCAAGCCTGGGCTGGTGGATTCATGACTCATAAAGAAGGATAGTTGAGATGTTTGACATCCCCCTTTCAGACGGTAAAAATGTTTGTCATTGATTTGTTTCCATTGCTTATTGATTTTCATCTTCTATTCCTCATTGTAGGTTTCGTCAAACTATGAACACTCAACCAGGAGGAGATAAGAGAACAAGCATTTGCAATGCAATAGGTCTTACGTTTGCGAGAGTTTAAGCTATTGGCATTGTAGGTGCGACAGATGCCCGGAGACGGATGCCGGGTTTTTCCATGTGGCATGGTCCTGCCCCAAGATTTTGTTATTTTGGGAGAAGGTGTTCTGGACACTGAGTCAGGTTATTGGACAACGCCTAACGCCTAGCCCATTGGTCGCGCTATGGGGATACGACAGGGATATTCAGGCCAAATGCAGGAGACTGGTCGCTATGGGACTGCTGTTGGCCAAACGCAGGGTCGCAATGCGCTGGGCAAAAGGCCCCACACCACTCTATGACTGGAACACGGATATGCTGTGCTGTAACACACAATCCGACGCATACAACAAACTTCTTCCCCCGCAGTGTCGACCTAAAGGCTTTTGGGGCTTATACCAGCAATAGCTAGTTGGGAAGGAAACTGGCGAGTCAGAGGGTGTGGTGGGGTAGGTTGCGGCTCATGGGAAATGGCTATTTGCTGTTAAAATTATAACTAAGGCTACAGAAATAATTTTTATTGGGTGACCATTGCATATCTTGTTCACCTGTGATCCTCACTAATTACATGCCGGACTGTGCAACCATGGGCGATTGAACATTTACTTCCAGTGCTTTGGCGATGCACGATGCCACAGCATGTCTAGCAAGGATACGGGGTTGTCTCGCCTTGTTGGGTTTTCCTTATATGTTTGTTAATGTGCACTTTCAGTATTGCATATCAGCTGTGTTGGAATAAACGTTGTATGCTGTGCACTAGTTATAAAATGTAATAAATAAACTAAATAAATAAAAATAAAAATCCTTTCTTAAATGGAGATTGAACTGGCTCACCAGACAATACTGAATTAAAAGGTTTAGCCAGCAGGCAACTATTTACATTATAATCAGGTAGGTCTCACAAATGAATGAATCCACTTATTTGCACTGCAGCAATTCCTTAGTTCCTAGTTATTGTAAAATCATGTCTTCATCGAATGTCTAATATAGAACAGATTTAACATGGCCGTCTGTAAATTAAACTAGTATCTAAAATGAATATGGGGAATAGAGTGAAGGAAGACAGTCAATATTCATCGGAGTTGTACAATCTGAAGGACATTTATGATTTACTTGAACTGTAAACAAGGTACCCAAGTCAAAACGATAATGGTTAACAGTGTAACAATATTTAAAAGTACCTGAGCTAAGACCTGGACTGCATTCTTTGTCATTTGCACTAATGGGTTCCATGAAAGCTGCTACCAATTCAGTACTGAGAGGAGGAAGGCCTACTGGACAAGAAAAGCATTTTAAAATATTGTTAGTCTTTCATAAGCCCTTACTCCTTGACATAACTGAGCTGTCTGTGAATTAATGCTCCTGACCACACAATGTATTCACAAGAAGTGGCTAGAAACATTATGTAAGCAGAAAGTGCTAATGTATAAATAGACATTCCTAACTTCTAGGGAGTAACAGTTGACTATAAACTGAAGTGTTTAAATTAGATAACAAACCCAGAATCAGTCACAAGACTCTCTAAAATGAAATGGATTTTAGGAGGGAATGTGCTACCAAGTCTTAAACACTAACAATAGATTTTCCACACTGTAGAACAAGGGCTATGCCATTCAAAAGGGCAGAAACACTTATGTAAAATTGCACCCAATGGAACAGCACAGAAGGTGTAAGTGTTTTGCCTAACACAAGGCCTATATTCAAGTACCCCATAAACATTCATTAGAACACGCCTAAGTGGCTTTTACTCAATAGAAATGCATATTCGGAGGTGCAAGCACGGTGCCCCTTCAAATGAGCAATTAGCAAATAAAGGAGAAAAGGCAAATATTTTATTCTACCTGGTGAAGGGCTCATTGGGCACAGACAGTGGTTCTATTAAGAGTTGCAATGCAGAATTGACAAGGGGTCGTTACCTTGTCAAAACAGAAAGCCAACATCTAAACAGGACCAATTGCTTTGCAAACTACTGGTGGTTCTTTGTCATCTGCAGACACAGCTCCATTTTAATGGCACCCAGATACACACATCCTTTGCTAATGCAGCCATGCCTGTGATGTCTACTCTGAGATTTCACTGAAATGTATCCAAGAAATGAAGTCAGTGAGATGGTGGTAAGAGATGTTCTGGTAAAACTTTCAGTCTGGAATTTGCCACAGCGTCCAACTCTGAAACTGGACCCTATTCAAGAAAACTCACAATTTCCCAAAGGCTTTAATTCATTCTCTTTCAGGCTAGACATCTGCCCTAGCATTTAAAGAATCTCCTTTTCAATGTCTCCATCATTTGTCCTATGGATTCTCTTGTGTTGCTTTGATCTTGGGGTTGCCATTGTCTTTGAGCACAGCCTAGATCTCTCTGTTTTTCCCTGTATATGCTTACAGCCATTACTTTGAGCTTCAAGCCCTTGAGCTGGTTGGCTGTTCTTGCTGGGCGGTGCACTGCCAGTTGCCTTTCGGGAGAGGGACTGTGTGTCTGATTGTAGTGCTTATGAAGGGTACCTGTATAGCGCTATCTCATATGCTAGTAATTTGTAAAATAATGAGTGCTGGGGCTTAAAGTGCTGCTCAAAAGCCCGCAGCTGGTGCCATTAAATGGCAGTGCACAAAATACCAAAGCTACGTAGTCCTGAATCCACCTCAGGTCTCTTAAATCCACTGTCAGCCCAGTTATCTCACACTTGCAGGTTCCTGCTTTCTCCCGTGGTGACAGTTTTTCTGTCTTTGTATTCATCCTTCTTTTCTGTTTGTGTGTTTTTCCCTCTCCTGCTCCCGGGAAATGTCTAATGAAGAAAAATAAGTGCTGGACCCCAAAGATGTGTGCCAGTGGCCCCCCACTGGCAACCACAGGCTGAAATTAAGAACTGGTGAGGTTTCTTTTCATTCTACAGTTTTGCATTCTCATATTGGTGGTCTCTAAAGGGCCTCCTCTATATTCTGATGAAAATTGACTGACTTAATAGCTCAAATTGCTGCCTCTCCTTTTTTCAAAATAAATCTCTCCTTCTTTACATCTTCTGCTTGCCTCCTCTCTTTGAGCACAAACTACTCTAAATCACATGCATGTTCGCCTTAACCCGTATTATTGCATTTCTGCAAATTGCCCACACATCTTTCAAAGATCACAACCTCTCCTTTAAAAGTCATACCCCTTCAACTTAACAATAGCTAATCTACTCAGCTCATTTACTAAAACAGCCAACCATCTGCATTAATGCACACACTCTTTCCCACTATATTGCACATAACTCCTATTAATTGAATCTACCACATACAAACACTAGTAAATGCAGTGTATGGTTTCCTCAACAGCACAAGATCAATTCCAATAACTAACAATAACCACTGAAGTAAAAAAAAAAAACCTTTGGTTTGGGAGCAGTGTGATCCTTGCCATAAAAATGCCTCTTCATGGGTAGCAAGTGTTAGATATATACATGCAGTTACAATACAAAAAATAATCCTCCAGGCCTACACTAATTGTAATACTATAACACTTAGCTGCCTTGCAGTCAATTGCAGCCCATACAAGCTGCAAAACTCCCTTATACTTCTCAACACTCTCGCACTCACCTAAGATAAACTGCTATGGGTCAGGTTCATCACACAGTACTGTATCAGTTCACAGCATTTAAAATGCCCACCACTAACTGAACCTGCATGGATGAATTGAAGAGATCTGCCACATGCTGTTGGCCAATGGAGGAATTTAATCCACCACTGCAGGTTCCAACAATCTACGTGCTCTGACCTCTTCTTGACATCTCACTATGACAAACTGATAAGGGATGGCATTTAAGTCCATCCCAGCAGACCTCTCCTCAATTTCTCTCTGCAACCTACTCCTGGACCACCCAGTACAGACAAGTGGACAGTGATCATAAGAAATACCATATAGGAACCTGCAGAGCTGCTCAAAGCTGTCAGTATACGTAAAACCATAATCTTCACACCTATCTCTCCCACTTTTTCATCCATCACATTGCTAAGCGCTACACCCCGAAACACAATAACTGTCCCTCGGTAGTCAATACAATACCAGTAGCTTTACTGTTGCTAGAGTTTTGAATGATTGGAAAACAAACGGGGCCCCTGAAAATAGGATAAATATACCCAACCAGGGAATAACATTTGGGGAAAAAGAAAACCAGGGTTTGATAAATTTCACATGCAGCAAACACAAACACTCTAGACCAATGAATAACAAAATTTATTTATCCAAGCAAAAAGGTACCATGTGACCAAGCGTAAATTGAACTTGATTTCTTTATTATGCTTTCGTTTATCTCTTCTTTCTTTTTTTATATTTTGTAATTTTATATAAAGTTAAAAAAATCATCTGTTATTTTCCAGTTATAATTTTCTGTCAATAATCTCTAGACAATTCAAATATTTCTAGCATCATGTTGTCATATTTTCATACAAATTGTTGATATATACATAAGTCAACATATAGTTTGACTAAACATTTAGGGCAATTCAAATCCTTAATAAAAAGACATAAAGCATAGAGACTGGCGGTTCTTTGTCACACAATGCGTTTCGGCTATGCCTTCCTCAGGAACTCCGTCACAGTATAAACTAAATGAAAAATAGACAACATTACAATCTAGAGTTAAAAATGTCTGCTTGTTATGAAGCACTGCTGAACTAACAGGATCCCTAATATTCAAAAAGCTTAAAAACAATGGTGTTTCATATTGCAACAGTATCTGGTGTATCTAGATAAAGTACCACCACCACAGAAAAGAAGTATGGAAATAAAAATACAAATAGAAATAACGCTAATACAGTGATGTGCAAAGTAACCCTCAAATACCCCAAAAAAGAATAATAAAAGACCTTCGTACTCGATTGTATTAAGCAGTGAGCAGGAGTACAGAGTTAAAAGGGAACTTAATCTAGAGACTATCTAGTTAGCTACGTATTCCTGTGATGTTATATGGAAAATCAAGTAACACTGGACTTCGCGTACCTCATGAATATATATAGTCCTCAACGTCTGAATAGATAATAGCTGTGAGATGATCAAATCTCTGACTTGGCAACAACTGTATAAACAGGAAAATGACAATTACTAACTTGCCTAATTGTCATTGTAGATATAAAGAGAAACGACGAACTTCCAAATAATACCTCTCTGTTTGTGCTTGGGAATTAATTGCAGTGAGTAAATCACGATGCTCCATATATATGTATCCCAACTTTACTTGCAGAACATCACCTGTAGATGTAAATGATAATCTTGTATGTCTCTCAACTTCTGGACATGTACCTCCAGTATATTGCATATATGCACTACCTGTGCCCAAATATCTAATGCTCTATGTTACCATGATTTACCTTAATAAGCAATCCTTTATGATAGCGTGTTGTTCAACGTTACAATCCAACGGGATATCCTAGCTGATATCTAAAATAAACATAAAGAATGTATTGCAGATATGTTCAATTTTTGGTCGAAAGACAAAACCATGCTGATGATTGGTCACAGACAGCTCGAACTTTTTTTGAATCTGTGACCAAATGGTCTAGATTCATAGATGACATTTTTTTCATTTGGACAGACACATTTGATAAATTGACTGAATTTTTGGACTGGCTCAATTTATGTGACGAAAATATACATCTAACTCATAACATCAGCAAGAGCCAGGTTGAATATTTGGATGTGGTCATCAAAAATGACAAGAGTGTATTGGCAGTGGATCTTTAGACAAAGCTAGTAATTGTAATTTTCCTGTTTATACAGTTGTTGCCAAGTCAGAGATTTGATCATCTCACAGCTATTATCAATTCAGACGTTGAGGACTATATATATTCATGAGGTACGCGAAGTCCAGTGTTACTTGATTTTCCATATCATAACATCACAGGAATACGTAGCTAACTAGATAGTCTCTAGATTAAGTTCCCTTTTAACTCTGTACTCCTGCTCACTGCTTAATATAATCGAGTACGAAGGTCTTTTATTATTCTTTTTTGGGTTATTTGAGGGTTACTTTGCACATCACTGTATTAGTGTTATTTCTATTTGTATTTTTATTTCCATACTTCTTTTCTGTGGTGGTGGTACTTTATCTAGATACACCAGATACTGTTGCAATATGAAACACCATTGTTTTTAAGCTTTTTGAATATTAGGGATCCTGTTAGTTCAGCAGTGCTTCATAACAAGCAGACATTTTTAACTCTAGATTGTAATGTTGTCTATTTTTCATTTAGTTTATACTGTGACGGAGTTCCTGAGGAAGGCATAGCCGAAACGTGTTGTGTGTCAAAGAACCGCCAGTCTCTATGCTTTATGTCTTTTTATTAAGGATTTGAATTGCCCTAAATGTCTGGTCAAACTATATGTTGACTTATGTATATATCAAAAATTTGTATGAAAATATGACAACATGATGCTAGAAATATTTGAATTGTCTAGAGATTATTGACAGAAAATTATAACTGGAAAATATCAGATTATTTTTTTACTTTATATAAAATTACAAAATATAAAAAAAAGAAAGAAGAGATAAACGAAAGCATAATAAAGAAATCAAGTTCAATTTACGCTTGGTCACATGGTACCTTTTTGCTTGGATAAATACATTTTGTTATTCATTGGTCTAGAGTGTTTGTGTCTGCTGCATGCTAGAGTTTTGAATAACAGGGGCAAACAGGGCTCACATAGAAGCAACCATGCCAGTCACACAAACATTCTCCTCACTACACCAGCAGAGACAGAGTAAACAAGTTAGAATTTCAATTCTGATATTTATTGTGCAATTACCTGTGGAGCTACAGATGTTTCCTCTTCTCACAGAGTTCTGTCGGTTTATGGAATAAGTATCTCCTGCAGCTTTAATTCTTGTTGATGTCTTTGACTTTTTGGTGACATTTCCTACATTAAAAGAATCACTACAGTAGTAAGTCTGCACTGTCATGAAATGTGGTGATATTCTAATTCCACATGAAGGCCTGCATGCACAAACTACAACCAATAATACTGGCATTTAGTGCAGAATGGACAAGCAAGACTCAAGATATGAAAAGGGTTAACTATTCAGTAAAGATGACAAGGGCAGAGGAAAGCAAGCTGGCATTCACAAAGTTGAAAATCAAGAGAATATCTGGTTTTGAAATTCACTGGTACCTGATAAAGCTACATAATCTTCCACCATAATGGCTTTGCCATACACCAGTGAATGGAGTGGGGGGGTTATTCACAAACTATACTTGTACATTTGGCCACAGCTTATTGTATATGCTTATCAATGTTGCATAGTTCAGTGGCGTCCTCTAGTATTACCTTTCCTTAATAGTAGATGTACAATTGATTGTACAACGTCAGTCACATCCAGCTATCAGCGCTCTCATACAGTTACCTCCTAACTCTCTCACTGTTCCCTAGTATTGTGTTTACCACGCTCACCATTGGTTAGATGGATCTGAAGAGGTACTACCTACTCTCTACCCCTGTTCCCAAAACTTTAATCAGAGTTTTGCGCCCTTATTGGAAAGGCAAAGTAATGAAACATCTGAGGAGTATGTGTAATATAACCTGCAGAGGGGAGTCTCACAGACTCCTAAAAATGAAAGGGCTCACATGCATTAGTAACTTACGTGTACGGGCATCAGTACTGCAATCTCCTCCTTTTCCATAAGAGTTCTCCATCAAATTTGCTTCTAGGTCTTGCTCCATCTTCAAAGCATCTGATTTAAAAGATGAAAATGCTGTTTTAGCAAAACAATTAACTGTAAAACGACAAACATTAACGACTGTTCAATCTCACTATTAACATTAACAAACACTCCACCGAAATCTGGGACCTCCTCAACTCCGTCTTCCCTGACATCGCTTTCCTCACGGGAACCTGGACAAACCCTAGCTCGGGCCCAGACATCGCCACCGCCATCCCCGATGGTTACAAGATCACCTGCAAGGACCGTGCCAACCAACCAGGAGGAGGCATAGCTATCGTCCACAAGAACTCCCTCCGTCTGACCACCCGTTGAAACGACCCAAAGACAACCACGGAACACTTCCACTTCCAGGTCCAGACCAACTCCAACACCACCCTCTGTGGCACCGTTGTCTGCAGACCTCCTGGCCCCGCCCGCCCTTCAACGACACCATAAACGACTTCATCACACCCCAGGCACTCACATCTACTGATTACATCCTACTCGGCGACCTCAACTTCCACCTGGACAACCTTAATGGCCAGAACACTGCATCCCTTCTGGAGAACCTCGCCAACATCAGACTCAAGCAGCTAGCCACCTATCCGACCTACACAGTAGGACAACCGCTCGACCCCGTCTTCTCCGCTAGCGAAAACATCTCCTACAGCCACATCTCTGAACTCCTCTCAACCATCCACGACTGCGTTCATTACGCCTTCACAAAACCCACCGTACACCACCACACTCCTGCCCCCACACCCCCGTAACTGGAACAAGATCACCTAAGAATATCTCATCGCCGACACCCACCGACGCCAATACCACAGCACGCAACCTCCACCAATGGATCTCCAACTGTTACGACGCGCTGGCGCCCTTCAAGAAAGCACCTGGCAAGCAACACTCCAAGAAAGCCAGTTGGTTCACTGCCGCCCTTCATGAATCTAGACGCACCAGTAGACGACTCAAGAACAGATGGAGGAACAACAAAACCCCGGAAGGCCACACAGCCTTCAAAGCCGCCGCCACCGCACACCACCTCCTCCTCAAAACTACAAAGAAAATGGCCCTCCAAGACAGGATCAAAAACAAAGCACACAACAGCAAAGAACTCTTCGCCATCGTCAAGGAGTTCACCAAACCCAACAGCGAGACCACAGAAGTCCCACCCTTCCAAGACCTCTGCAACAAACTCGGCACTTACTTCCACCACAAGATCAAGCAGATCTACGACAGCTCAGACACCTAAGCCCAACCCATCACTCCCACCACCACCACAAGCAACGACGATGCACCCCAACAGATTATACTCAATTGGACCCCGCTCACCACAGACGACAATCTCAAGACCATGAAGAACATTCACTAAGGAGCACCCTCAGACCACTGCCCGCACCACATCTTCCACAGAGCCGCCACCTCCATCGCCCCCGAATTACGCCGCACCATCAACTGCTCCATCGAAACACGCCGAGATCAACCCCCTGTTGAAGAAACCGTCCGCCGACCCAACAGACCTCAAGAATTTCAGACCCATCTCCCTGCTCCCCTTCCCAGCCAAGGTCATTGAGAAGGCCATCAACGACCAATTCTCCGAGTTCATCGAGGCCAACCACATCCTGGACTCCTCTCAATCCGGCTTCCAAAGCAACCACAGCACTGAGGCCACCCTACTTTCCGCCACCGATGACATCCGCTCTGTCCTCGACCGGGGAGAAACAGCAGCCCTCATCCTCCTAGACCTCTCGCCGCCTTCGACACCTTCTCATACCACACCCTAAGCACGAGACTCCACGACGCCGGCATCCGCGACAAGCCCCTGGACTGGATCCGCTCCTTCCTCACCGGTAGAACACAGTGAGTCAGACTAACACTGTTCCTCTCAGAACCCAAAGAGATCGGCTGTAGAGTCCCCCAGGGCTCCTCCCTGAGCCCCACCCTCTTCAATGTCTACATGGCCCCGCTCGCAGCCATAGCCAGGAACCAAGGACTCAACCTGGTCTCCTACGCCGACAACACCCAGCTGGTCCTCTCCCTCACCAACAAACCCACAATTGCCAGAAACAACTTCCACGACGGGATGAAGGCCGTCGCTACCTGGATGAGAGACAGCTGCCTCAAGCTCAACTCCGACAAGACTGAAGTCCTCATCCTGGGGCCCATCACCTCCGCTTGGGAAGACTCTTGGTGGCCCGCCGTGTTAGGAACCCCCCCCCCCACACCCATGGACCACGTATGAAACCTCAGCATCATACTGGATTACCCGCTCACGATGAACCCCATATCAACACCGTCTCCTCATCATGCTTCCACACTCTTCGCCTGCCTCAAAAGACCTTCAGATGGATTCCCACTGAGGCCAGAAGACGGTCACCCATGCACTCATCAAGAGCACACTCAACTACAGCAATGCATTCTACGAAGGCGCCACCCAGAAACTCATCAGGAAACTACAGAACGTTCAGAACGCTGCAGCCAGACTGGGCCTCTACATCCCCCACCGTAGCCAAATCTCCGAACACCTGCGAGAACCCCAATGGCTCCCAGTCAACAAAAAAGTCCCGTTCAAGTTCCTCACACAAACCTACAAAAGCCCTCAATGAAGCTGGACCAGCATACCTGAACTGGTTGTATGTTGGAACAACAAGTTCCTCAACAACGACTCCCTAAACCACGCGGTCTGTACTATGACCGCGTCTCAACAATGATTTTTTTACGACGCATTCTTTTACCATGAATTTTCGTTATAAAGGAATGAAATTCAATTCAATTCTTTCTTTATTCGTCCTTCCAAAGACAGGACATAAAAGATACACATGGATAAAAACATCATATAAAATCAAACATATCTCAGCAAATACAAACTCATTTTCTGTTTAAAAAGAATACATCAGCAAACAAAATACAGTACTATTTTCTCAGGACTAAAGTGGCAGTGCAAAGCATTTGGGTTCATAGGTAGCAGCAGGTATTATCCAATAGTGCAAAAAGATCGACTGTAACCATCAATAGCAGCAAATGTTATCCAAAAATACTTGAATAATAAAATCAGTCCTATAGAGGAGTTAGCAGCAGGGGTAAGCAATTTAACAGGAATACTGATACAATCCATACAAAAAATGGTAAAATACACTAAAATTAAAACAACATGCTCCTTCTCTTTGCTAGAATACACTTAAAAAAACTCCCAACGGCAAAACAGACATCACGATCATTGAGTTGATGCAAAAAGTACAACGCCGCTTTGCACTTTGAAAATTTGTGTCTGCGTAGGAGAGGTATTAAAAAATTTCCTGGTAAATGGAAAATAAAATTGACAAAAAAATACAAAATGTAAAATGGTTTGACTCGAGTGTTCATCACAAGGGCAAATAGTAATAGATTCCGAAGAATACTGACCCAGGGGAAACATATCAACCAACGAAAAGACCCCAACCTGAATCTAGACAACAAATTCCTTTCATGCACATTATTTACATATAAAAGATACGGGGCAATGTAGGGAGGAACTTGTATGAGACAATAATCCCTGACAGTGGGTTTGGCTACTTCAAACAATTCCCTAGACGATTCTTTATGTTTTCGGAAGCTCGCCAAAACCCTCTGTTGATCCCCTTTACTAATTAGTTCTGGGTGTTCAAACAAAGAAGAACACCCAAGTTCCGTAAGACAAGTTTTAATGTATTGGAGCCAGGGGATGCAAAGGCCTCGAGTACAGTTTAAACAATCTCTAATAATTGCCCGATTAAAATCAGCTTCTTCATTTGTCCAAATGGAACACCAGGTAGCTAGTGGTGCAGCCTTTATGGTATCTTGGACATACTCGAGACCCAGCTCCAAATGGAGAGGAAAATGTGGCGAGGAAGGGGGCACTCCTAAAACTCTACAGCAAAATCTATTCTCCTCCAGCTGCATGGCAAGTACGTCCCTGCATCCCCAGATCCCCATACCATATGTTAAAATCGGAATACATTTACGCTTATAAATCTCTAAAATTGGGGCTATGGGCTTTTTACCTATAGACATTGCAAGCGAATAAGTAGTACCAACTGCGCGTGTAAATCTTGTTATTCTATTATTTATGCAGGTATGCCACGTGCAACCTTCATCAAAATCCAGGCCTAGATACGGGAAGGAGCTAACCCTTTCCAGCTTTTTACCCTCTATATTCAGACTACAGGACTTAGTGTTTTTGGGGCCACAAATCAATACAAAAGTTTTCTTATAGTTTGGCTCCAGCCCCAAGTCCTTCATAAAGTTAACATAGCTGGAGATAAGTTTTTTTAGGCCAATCGCAGTCCTTGCCATAAGGACTGCGTCATCCGCATAAAGGAGCGCTGGCACAGCCTTATTCTCAACCTGCGGCACATCAGCCCCGACTGCGACTAATGTTTTCTCTAGATGGTTTGTATAGAGTAGAAATAAAATTGGGGCAAGGACACATCCTTGACGCACCCCACGCCTAATACTAAACTGTTCTGAGCATTCACCAGCATTACCATACCTCACTGAGGCCGAGAGATCGTGGTGGAGGAGCCTCAGAAAGGAGACCAAACCTGCGTCGACACCCATGTTTACTAAAATGTCCCACAGCTTAGAGCGTGAAACATAGTCGAACGCGCTGGTTAAATCCATGAAAGCTAAATAAGTAGGGGTTCCCTTCGCATATTTATATTTGGCCAGAATGAGGTGCAGATTTAGGCACTGTTCGATCGTGCCTTGGCCCTTCCTAAACCCATACTGGGTAGGAGCCAAAATATTGTTTGCATTTGTCCAGTCCAGGAGGCGATCTAGTACAACTCTCCCGATTATTTTTGCCGAAGAGGCCAGAAGAGATATTGGACGATAGCATTTCGGATCATGCACATCACCCTTTTTAAAAACAGGCACTATCACAGATGAACGCCAAGCTTTTGGGACTCCCTCACTGCAGACTGAATTAAAAACAGCGGTAAGTACCGGGGACCAGAATACTGGATCTTCCTTGAATAAGTCCAAAGGAATTCCATCTGGGCCCGGTGCCTTCTTACCTTTACTGTTAACAATTGCTTTCTGGACTTCCCCTTCATTAAAAACAAGGTTTTGGCATGTTAGATTCAGCTGTGATGGGGCATCCTCTGCAGCAAAGTCAGCAGAATAGAGGCCAGCATAGTGGGTCACCCAAGTATCAGGAGGGATATGGACAGTTACCTTGTCAGCTGGTAGGGGGGGAGATAGAACTGACAGTACAGCCTTCCAAAAGGCCTGAGGATCTTTTGATAGACAGGAGCTCACGACTAAATCCCACTTCTCCTCCTTCAATGCTAACTTTCTTTTTTTTGTGGCAAGCTTATACAGCTTCCTACCTTCCCTTATCACAATCTGGTCTCTAGGATTTTGTTTTAAAGCCCAAAGTAGGGTATTATTAGCCTCTCTACAAGCCTTATCAAACCAAGAATGAGCCTGAATACAGGACTGGGAAATGGGTTGAGAGAGCAGCTGTTTGACTTTATCTAGCAGGATTACAAAACCTTGTATGATACGAGATGGCTCACATGGTACACAATTACAGCTAGACACCAGAGCAGAACTAATCGGTATTACCTGCGACATAATACTATTCATGCTCGCTGTGCGCCAGACCACCCTACGCTCAGCATCTTTGGTGGATAGTGTCAGAAGGAATGCATGGTAAACCACCCCCTAAAATCTATTCCGAACTCCTCCCACTCCCTAAAATCTACCCCGTACTCCCCCACCTCCCACCCCCTAAAAACCTACACAAAACCCCCCCAACCTCCTAATAACTAACACTAACCCCTCCCACCCCCTAAAATCTAACTCGAACCCGTCCCACCCATCCGGAACACTAGACCGTCTTAGCCTGAACCACGCAGATGCGTGGTTCAGGCTAAGTCGTTGTTTGTGCAAGTCGTTGTTCAGGTTGCGTGACTCCGGAACTTGTTGTTCCGGAGTCGGTGTTAAGGATGTTCCCCACCTGAACCACCGCCTCTCATTCCACATACCCACCAGACACCTCCGCTCTGCCAAACTGGTCCTCACCACCATCCCTCGGATCCGCAAGACCAGGACCGGAGGAAGATCCTTCTCCTACCTCGCCGCCAAAACCTGGAACACCCTGCCTCTCCACCTCAGGCTATCCTTGTCGCTAACCCAATTCAGGAAGGATCTCAAGACCTGGCTCTCTGACTGAACCTTAGCGCCCAGTAGGAACTGCAGCATCCCCCCCAGCGCATTGAGAGCCGAGCGGGTGAGTAGTCATGCTTAACAAATACTGATTAATAACAAATGGAAATAGGGAAAAGCGACACGAATATACCAATATCTCAACTCTTTAACTAAACGCCAAGGTTGACATACCTGGGAAGAGGTGTTGAGAGGGGACTCTGGTGGGGAAAGGAGAGATGAGACAGTCCAAAGGATGGCACAACTGGAAACAGGGGGCCCAAACTAGTACTAGGGAAACAAGGCAGTGAGCAACAAAATGTGGGAGGGGTGTATGGCAATAATGAGGTACTACTGTCAGAGAAATCACATGTCTGAAGTGATATAGAATAAAGATGGCTCAATCATTTTAGAGACCTCGGAGTGCCACAGGGGGATTTATAAAGGGTCCTCATGAAAGCGTTCCTGGAAAGATGGATATTGGATGACCTTGGGCTACTGAAGAAGTCATTTTTCATGATTATAGAGTGATTTGACTATCTGGGTGATCCTAAACCAAGAGCTGGCACAAGAAAGCTTTCTGAAAAGAGAAAATATTAAACGACACATTCCTGGAGGCTGCCTGCTCCTCTGGTGCTCCTGGGTGGACCCTTTACAGTGTGTACCTTTGCTATCTGACACTAATGCATCTCTAAAGGTTCCTTACTCCGTCACTCCTAGGGGGAACATCAAAAGCATTATGCTGGCTGCTTGTATCAAGTACATTCCTCTGGTTTGCTCTCTTGGATGGACACTACAGAGCATCCAATTTTGGTTGTCTGCACTTGTGCATTATTGTGGCTTTCCTTCTGTCGCGCTTCGAGGGACTCTGTAAAGGATATATCTGGGCTGCCTATGTACATTCCTGTGGGTTTGATGTGTCACCTCCGAGAACGCCTCAACTGAACAATTACCCTGGTTGCCTCCTGTGGGTTTCTCCTTTGTTTTTGCTTAGATCTACATATGAAGTGGATCCTTTTCCCTCTAGAGAAAGGTAGGCAATTTCAATCTAATTTCTTTTATTGTATGGTTAATAAAAACCTTTACAAAACAGGTTAAAACAAATGTTAGAAAACAGCATTAAAAATAGGTTTAAAAACCCCAATTTTAGTTGATATCATTTAAGCCAATGTGCAATTTAGAAAAGTGCTATGTGTGTTATTAGTAAGTGAGGTACTTACTAAACATTTGTCTTACCAGGTGCACTATCTCACAAATGTACAGCTTAGCTGCTTGTGTTGGCTGTTCAATCTTTGTATTAGATCTTGCCTGCAAGTTCTAAAATGCAACTAGTTGAAATGTGTTTGTAGATATTTCTTTCGTTGGGCATTAGACACTGGGCAGACACAAAGGATATGTAAAAGTGTCTCCTTCTCGTAGCCACATAGCCTACAAATTTGCTTTGGCCAAGCTTCTTTCTATATGGGTGTTAGAGCTTTGGTTGGGGGAGAGCCTATTCTATAAGAGATTAATTTCATTTTCAAATGTTTAGAAAGATTTGTTGTAAAATATTGTTGAGGTCTTAAATGTTTATACAGTTTTATTACTGATCTAGTGGGGGATTTATTTGCAAAAATGTCCATATCTTTTTGGAAGCAGTATTTTTTTACAGCGTTGTTTACCTGAGTTTTGAATGTGGCGTTGGGAGGTAGGGTATTCCACAAATTTACGAGTTTCCAATAGTCCAAGGCAACGGTCAAATATGCCTTCCAAGGACTGTAGGATTTAGGGGATCCCAATCTCTGTACAAACAAGGTTACTTGAGGTAGATTTTGGGGTTTCTTTTAAATACCCACACAATTTGCTAAAATTCCCTATCTGGCAAGCTCTTGTTTTGCAAATCCAAACGGATCTGGGCAGGAGAAGTGTTTTCCCGCAACCTAAAAGTTGCCTGTATAAATTTGCTTGTATTGTGTTAATACCTCCAATGTCTCTACCTCGGAGCAAATCCGACCCACAGGTTAATGTGAATAGCAGTTTACTATTTATGACCCTAAGAAGTGAGTCAAATGAAGGGCATTGAAGTTTTTTTTGTTTGGATCCAAATGAAAAGATAAGTGATTCTGCTTTTGTTTTTAATAACTGTAAATGAGAATTGAAATAGAGTCTTTGATCGAAGATAACACAAAGGTAGATAGATGTATGTAACCAAAATGCTTTCTTTCAAATACCACCTACTTGGTTTTATGGGTGTGCAAGCTAAGGAAACAATATTAGTTTTTTTATAAATGTATTTCTAAGCCGTTGTCTGCAGTTTAAGTAGTAAATGCTGATATAAATCTCTGTAGACCAACTGCAGTTTTGCTGATCAGTACTATATCATCAGTATATTGGAGATTAGTTAATGTGTGGTTTGCAAGCCTCGGAGGGTGGGAGTTTACAGAGTTTAATACCTTATTCAAATCTGCTGTACAAAGGTTAAATAAGAATAGGGCTAATGCATAGCCTTGTTTTAGTATGTCTTTCGTAGACTTTTTCCTTGTTGTTACTGTTCGAATTCCCAGCATAACCATCACCCGAGTATCCGTGTACAACAGTTCTATTGCCTGCAAGAGGTCAGGGAGAAATAACCCAGTGTTTCAGACTTTAGGGCTACAAAATAGGCATACAGAGTGATTTTACGATACTGGCACTCCTCAATCAGAATGGATAGAGCAAGAAGATATGTGATGGTGCTAGTTCCTTTACGAACTCCCGTCTGAATTATGGCAATACGATCAATGCAATCAACCCCATTCTTTGAGATTTTGTAAAAGTAGGGATGCAAAAAAACTTGTCTTCACATCCAAAAGGGAAAAAAGCCTATAGTTCACAGGATTTTCTGGTAGACCGTTTCTGTAGATGGGGTGCAGAAAACGTCCTCTCCTGGATTCTGGTACTTGATTTATTAGGAGACAATTGTAATGTAAGGGAAGCAAGATATGGGTTCAGAAAGTAGAATAAGTTTTAAAGATTTTTGTTGGTAGCCCATTCAGGACTGGAGCACCATCACTTTTTACCTTGTTAATTATCTGAAGTAGCTGGTTAGTACCAAAGATCAATGTGCTTATTTCGTTCATTGTTGGATTTTGATGTTTCGTATTATTGAACAGCTTAGGAGCGTCATATAAAATAACAATGGTAGTCATCCATGTTTGTTCATTATTATTTGTGTTATTCGATTTTGTCCGTCCATTTGCTATATTGTTTATGAAGTTCCATAAGGCTTTTATATTGTTGCTTTTGTGGATATCCATCAGCATGGTCCACATTTGTGTGTGAGCAGTTGTTTTTACTGTCCACACTTTTTTGTATTTTTGCTTCAATACAAGCACTTTTTGCAATTCCATTTGACCAATTGCTGTTGATTATTTTAGATATCTCAGTTTTCTGTTAAGGCTTTTTCTTTCCGTTCTTGATGTTTGAAAGTACCAAGCATTTCTCCAAGCAGGCTTTAGCCAGCTTGATAACTCTGGTTGTTGCGTAGGTTGGGAATTTTGCTGTTAGGCCTTCTGTGAAACTTGGCCATTTCTGTAGGCCGTTTAAGCAATTGTCCACCTGAGACCTGTTTTTCGGACCAATACATGATTGTGCTTCATTTTTAGCTTTTTCTACAATCTGGTCACTGGTTGTTGAAGTGCATTTAAACGTTTCATATTTAAAACAGTTGTTGGATCATTAAGCCTTCTTTCTTTTTGTAGAGTATAAATGTGCTGTTCCACTATGATATGTTGAGGAAAGTGATCACTCTCTCCTCTTATCTTTATTGTAATCTGCTTGTGTCTTGAATAGGTTCAAACTTATTAGCGTGTAGTCCAAAATAGTTTTTGAGGTTGATGAGATACGTGTCACAGCAGCTAGCTGATTGGTGTTACAACAATCGTTTAAAACCCTTAGTCCCACTGAATGTAGTACAATATGCAGATTTGTCTTTTCTTGAGTCGTTCTTATGCTACTGAGAAAAATCCCTGTGATAATTCTAGTAGCTTACAAACTCACAGTCGGGTACATCATTCATCACGTTCAGGATGAAATTGCCTATTAAGAACAATTCCGCAAAGGGGTATGCACATTTTAGGGTAGTAATGATCTCATCTAGCCTTTTTATCATTGGCTTGATTCTTGATGTAGATAGAGGGTTAATAATAGTAAAGTTTTGTTTCCCCCACAAAATTTATAATTTTTGACTAGGATCCCCAATAACCTTGGTTCTTTAATATCTAATCTGGTAAAGTCCAAACACAAATTCAACGTTATATAAGTAGTAGTCCCCCTTTAGGTAGCTCTTTATTGCAACTTCATGTTACATCTTTATGTTCTGTATAACCTATTAATAGAAAAGTTGTTCCACACCATGTTTCCGGTAGCAGGAGAATGTCAAATTGTTGGTAATATGTTTGCACGTTTTCATCCGTGGGTAGTCGAGGCAAGCCCACAATGTTCCATGAACATATTTTCAAATGGTGTTAGGTTTTTAGTGTTATATAAATGCTTCAATTTTCCATAGATTTCGCTGATGTTGAGGATAGCCAACTCCAATCTACCACTTGCTTACTGCGGTTACTCTGTGTCTTTCTATTGTCGAACTGATGAGAATTTGTAGGCTTAATTTACTAGTGGGCATAACATTTATGGGAACTATTGCTCCTCTGAATTCTTTGGGCGTAGTACAATGCTGCATCCTATTCAATTTATTAACAGGGTTTATGTCAGTGATTTCTCTTTGCACTCTGGATGTAATAACATTTCTGGATAAAAGACGCTGTGGCCTTCCTTAATATTAATTTCCCATTTGTTTAAATATTTTTTTGATTGGAAACTTGGTTTGTAATCTCATTTCAGTAAGATACGTTTAATCACTCACTTATAGTTAGTCACGCACCTACTAAATCATCCATACAGACAGGGGGCGCGTTTGCAGAGTGGTAAAGGAAGGGGCGGGGCCTGCGGCACGATCGTTTTTTTTTCCTTCTTTTTTTCGAAGGGGGGCTGTGTGGCCCCCCTTCCTTTTTCCTTTTTTTAGGCCCTGGGAACCCCATCCCCCAGGGCCTTACCCCTTTTTTTCTTTTTTTTTAAAAACAAAAACGGGAAGGGGGCCGCGTGGCCCCCCTCCCGTGGCCGATTCCGGCCCCGGGACCCCATCCCCCGGGCATGGCCACACTTTTTATGATTTTTTAAGGAGGGGGCTGCGTGGCCCCCTCCTCAGGCCTCCTTTGCCCCGGGGACCCCATCCCCCGGGGCAGGCCTTTATTTATTTATTTTTTTTTTATTATTTTTTTTTTTGGGGGGGAGGGGGGCTGCGTGGCCCCCCTCCCGGGCCACTACTTGCCCCGGGGACCCCATCCCCCGAGGCTGGCCCTATCTTTTGGGGACCGTGGGGGACCCCAACTCCCCCACGGTCCCGCCCGGCTCCCCGCGTCCTGCGGGAGCCGGCATTGCTTTCCACATGGGAAGCTGCTAACATGCAGCTCCCCATGTGGAAAAGCAATCTGCTTTGAATTTTGGAAGAGAGAGCAGGTTTCCTGCTCTCTCTTCCAAAATTCAAATCAGTTTGCTATGACAGGACGGGAGCCGCGAGGCTCCCATCCTGTCATACCAACAGCAGTGTCCCGGGGTAGGCACCCCGGGACACTGCAGGAACCGGCCCTGGGGGTGGCGGTCCCCAGGGCCATCAAGGGCTCCAGGAGGGGGGCCATGCGGCCCCCCTCCCAACATCATGAAAGCCCCGGGGAGGTGGTGGTCCCCGGGGCTTCGGGGGTCTGAAACGGACCCCCACATTTGTTTAATTAGTGCCCCGGGGAGGTGGCGGTCCCCGGGGCGTGTGGGGGGGCTCGAGCCACCCCACACAGGTAATTTAATTTTTTTTAAAAGAAGCTCCGGGGGGTGGCAGTCCCCGGGGCTTGGGGGGCCTTAGAGGCCCCCCAAACCATTTTTTATTAACCCCCCGCATGCCCCCGGGACTTGGCCCACCCGGGGGCCAAATAACAAAGAAGCGCGGGAGTCCGCGCTTCATTTTTTTTTTTATCGGCAGGACCGCGCACCCAGTGCGTTTTTTGCCGATTTTGAAAAA